>CM056606.1:34805567-35480567 GCA_029721355.1 Tegillarca granosa | reverse complement strand
TTTAGGAAGTCTGGATTAACTCGTGGCAAGGCAACATCAGTTCAAGTTTAGAATCAACAAAGTATAGAAATGTGTCTTACATGATTATCACATTAACACTGTAAAAATTACATGGATTAAAGATACACACATGCTAGCTAGCCAGAGGTTTGGTGTGTAACTGTGTGTAATTATGATTTTAACTGTATTTATTTAGGTTTTTTAAGCTCATTGACAAATTTTTACATCACAAACATTCAAGTGGGTATGTGGGTGTTATTTTCATGCACCAGTATAAACCATAAAATGTCTCTGACCAAAATAAGATTTATTTTCACTATGCAAAATTTAAGAAAATGTTCTACCAAAGAATAAAATCAGATATTGTTGAAAACTGATACATAATTTTTGTCTTAATATTTTTTAAGTCTTGACAGTTTTTATTGAAAATTACCTCTTAACTATGCTTTATTTTGATATCAATTTTACCAAAATATAATAATATATATTATGTACATCATATCAAAATGTTAGAAATAAATTTACAAAATGAGGTGACATAGGTAATGAATACAAGTGGTTTATAAACTGCTTTGTAGTACTTAGTACTTTACTTATGGAGACCATTAGAATGCTAGTACACTGATATGTGATGTTGCAGATAAACCTATCAGGCCCCTCCATCCATTATGCTGGTATTGTATGAACCAAACAAAACAAAGAGTGGAAAACTCTTTCTTACTGAAAACCTAAAAAATCTAATATCACTGGTTTAAATGAGATAGGTTTTGTATGTACTGGTATTCATATTTTATATAAAATGAAAAAGATCAGAGTACACAACAATTTAAAAAACATATTAAAAAAGAGATATATAAATATACATGTTTATAATATTTAGAGTAGATGAAAAATTTTAGTGTAAAATTAAAAGTAAAGTATTGGTAATTGAAGTTAAACATATGTACACTTAGGATGGAGTTTGGAGGATGAAAAATTTCAATTTCTTTGTAATCCTGTACAATACAAACTGGCAATATATCAAAAACTATAAATATAAGTATAATAACAAAACTTTGATTTACTTGAGGATAATACACTTAATATGTCTGTAGACACCAGCAAATAAAAAAAAAAAAAAAAAAAAAAATAATAATAATAATAATAATGATAATGATAATAATAAAAGAGCCATGAAGGCCCTGGCAGCTCACCAGAAAATGATGTACACTCAGCTTAATTTTGGCAAACTGGAGCTTTTCTATAATTTGACCTAGTGACCTATTTATTGACCCAACATGAGCCTTAATTTACCTTAAGCTAGCTTTTGTCAAAAGGATCGTTCTGAGCAAGTTTGATAAGATTGGGCTAAAATTGGGGCCCCAGGAGTAATAACGTTTTTCTATAATTTGACCTAGTGACCTACTTATTGACCCAACATGACCCATATACAACCCTGAGCTAGCTTTTGTCCAGAAGATCATTCTGAAAAAAGTTTGATTAAGATTGGGCTAAAATTGAGGCCTCTGGAGTGTTAACAAGGTTTTTCTATTTTTTGACGTAGTGACCTATTTATTGAACTAACATTAATCATATAAAAAGTTGAGCTAGCTTTTGTCAAGAGGATCATTCTGAACATGTTTGATGAAGATTGGGGTCTCAGGAGTGTTAACAAGGTTTTTCTATTATTTGACCTAGTGACCTACTTATTGAACCAACATGGCCCATATACAAATTTGATATAGCTTTTGTCAAGAGGATCATTCTGAGCAAGTTTGATAAAGAACAGACTAAAATTGTGGCCTCTGGAGTGTTAACAATCAAAAGTTGATGCACAACACATGACGCACGGTGGACAATGAATGACCCCTAAAATAGCTCATTTGAGCACTTTGTGCTTAGGTGAGCTAATAACCAACGTACATTATTACAATTATGTTAGTGTCTGTAATTTAAAATAACCTAAAAGTTCAATCATAATGATTAAACAAAAATCTCACCGTTAAGTATATAGTTTAGAACTAGAATTTTCAATCCAAGATTCTTTCAATTATCTTTATACAGTATGTTTAGGAATGGTGGAGTAAACTGGAGTTCCAGAGATATCTACAGATCTTGGTAGTGTGAAGCTGTGCAATCACTACTGTGTAAGTATTTTTAACATAATTTATAAAAATGTATTTATAAATTTGAGATATTTTTTGAAATATTTCTGATAAAACTTTTTAATGAAATTTCTGGGACTTCCTAAGTTAACAAGGTAAATGGTTTAAAATGATTCAAAAGGGTGTTTTTTTTTAATATATAACACTCACTGTTTGATAATGGAGGTCATTTCTATCACATAGTTCTGCAGATTTGCACACTTTTCAACCTTCAGTTGGTTGATTGTAATGCTGTTTTAAGTCAAATCTGAGATTATTTTTTTAATCATATTGAAAGTTGTGGTGTTTTGCCAAACTTTAAATTCAAGATTTTTTCAGTCATTTTAAGTGCTTTCATGTTTTTATAATATTGATTGAAACCAAAGACCCATGGTTCTTAACAGTTACCCAAGGATTTTTCATCTCCCTTTTTGAACTACAGTGGACAAAGGGAGATTTCTGCTCCAGTCAAGTTTGTTCACTCATATTTAGATGCTCAATTAAGGTATGGCAGAGATAACCAGAGTGACCAGAGATAACCAGAGTGTCCAGAGATAACCAGAGTGACCAAGAGATAACCAGAGTGACCAGAGATAACCAGTGTCCAGAGATAACCAGAGTGTCCAGAGATAACCAGAGTGTCCAGAGATAACCAGAGTGACCAGAGATAACCAGTGTCCAGAGATAACCAGAGTGTCCAGAGATAACCAGAGTGACCAGAGATAACCAGAGTGTCCAGAGATAACCAGAGTGTCCAGAGATAACCAGAGTGTCCAGAGATAACCAGAGTGACCAGAGATAACCAGAGTGACCAGAGATAACCAGAGTGACCAGAGATAACCAGAGTGACCAGAGATAACCAGAGTGTCCAGAGATAACCAGAGTGTCCAGAGATAACCAGATTGTCCAGAGATAACCAGAGTGTCCAGAGATAACCAGTGACCAGAGATAACCAGAGTGTCCAGAGATAACCAGAGTGACCAGAGATAACCAGAGTGACCAGAGATAACCAGAGTGACCAAGAGATAACCAGAGTGACCAAGAGATAACCACAAACTTTTGGAAAGCAAACAGATAAACATTCTTACACTAGCTGAATTTAGCTGCCTTAATTATAATCTGATCAAATTTGGTGAGGGGCACTTAGATCACATTAGCAACAGGTTTACTTGCGAATTTCAATGTAAATATAAAGTTGATATCATTGAACCAAGTATTATATTTCTCATGAGAGGCATAGTTAAGAAAAGTTCTGTTTTTATATATTATTCATAGGAAAACTTGATGCAGCTTTAACTTATTGTTTTGACTTTACTTGCTGTAATCCTGAGACATTCCTCTCATTAGTGAGATGTATTTGCGATATTACTATCTTTAATTTTATTGAAAAACACCTTGTTCAACTAACAAATCATGAATCATATTTTGTTTATCATGGCTAATTAGAAACATACATGCAGTTCTATCAACACATGTCCAATTGTCAGTTTTACTTGGCCTATGGATCCATTCATGCAAACTGAAACTAGCTTACCTACGAAAGTTACACATGAAATATCTCAGGTGTTATCTTTTGAAACGTGCAAAGCATAAGTTTTGTTTTGTTTTGTTTTGTTTTTTTTTTGGTTTGTTTGTTTTCTTGTTTTTTTTTTTTTTTTGTTTTTTTTCGTTTATATTTTCACAATTTTCCCCAAATAGACAAAACCCTTTTCTTTGTGCAAATCTAAAAGCCCTAAGATTGCCAAGTAAACATGATCATTATTAAAAAAATAATCAAATCTGGCCAAGTCATTTTGATGAAAAAAATAAAATATACAAAGTTTATGTATAGCAGATGCCAGTCAAGGAGAAAAATCACAATAGCTATAAAACTTTAATTGAAAGAATGAGGTAGTTATTGTTTAAAACCACAATGGCAGTTATTTGTGGCTAAAAATTGGATAAAAATTACAGAAAAATAGTAACTAGTATTGACTACATGAGAAATTTGCAGTTAATTAATGGCAATATAGATATCTGATAAAGATGGTAACAACATCAGTATTGTTATCTAAATCTGTCAGGGCATGTTTTTTACATTGTAAAACGGTTTGTTAATAAGCATTCCTACAAACTCTTTACACAGCTCATTCTAATCAAATTCAATATAAAAAGTTACTCAAACTTCTATTTATATACTACAACCACTGGTTTTGTACACAAGAAAAAAAAATATATCATTTAAAATGATCATTAGGAATTTTTGTAGAAAAAGTATTACACACAAACAAATTGTAAACAAGCTTTTCTTTGATCAAGATTTATAATACATGATTCACAAATGCTATTTTGGAAACAATATGGCTGTGTTAACAGAATAATCTTTTATCTTGCTAATGGCTTTAAGATAACAATCTCTTTCTAACCCTAGTTTGTTGATGTTGAAAAAATATCAATTTGCAGAAAGAAAACCTGTCCCAAACATGTAATTTATATAAAAAGTGGCAGAGAAAAAACACAAACTTGGCAGTACAGACACAACAACAAAGTGATTCCCACACAAATCCTGCCCAAAGCATGGAAAACATTTTATTTTTCAGGAGTTGAGGATTGTGAGTACCTTTGAAATTTTTAAATATCATTTTCTAATCCCCTATAACATATGGGTCTTAAGTTACAAATGTGCAATCCACCTCAACCTTCATTGATCTTTATAATTTTGTTGACTTGATAGTACATCTGTGTTTGAACAGTTCTTCTATTAAATCCTTCATATTATGTTTTTGACTCTTGAAAATCAATTTGACTCCTGACTTTGAGAAAATTCATTTGTGTATATAACATCACTTTTTTGTAAGTCACTTAAACCCTAAGAAACAAGGGTCAAATGGAGGCCCTGTTAGAATTCATCTTCCCTCAACATTTGTTAATTTACATATCTGACATCAAAGTGAATGTATATCAGTATAATCAAGTTATCTATACCTCTGAGATTTACTAACCTTTAACACATTATAATATCAGGAAATATCAACCATGAACAGTTTGTTACTTGTTTAAAGCTACAGTAACTTTATCTAATTTTTCCCATGCTGAAAAGTGCTAATGATGTTAAAGTTAAATACAACTATCACAACCTGTAATAATTGTTGCAACTTCATGCAGAGCAGAAGCCCACCTGAGTAGCTAATAAGTGGTAATTTTCATTACCATTAGGTTACAACTTTAAAATCTACAAAATATGTTGGTATCTGATGAATGGAGCTGGTAATTTATAGACCATAAACTAATGTCATGAAGTCTTGCTGAGTCCAGTCCAGGGAATGTTTGTCACAATCATGAACTGATAAAGACCACAATACCATTAAAGTTAAAACAAGTTGCTTAATAGGTGTTGTAAGATTCTACGATTGCACAGTGATTTATTTATTTAACAACAGATAATATTAATACTTGTGATGTCATGATATTAGTTAAATAGTCCTGACTGAGACATAATACAATAAAGATACTTGGAGATATTTGTAAATCTGTTACAATGACATTGTTGTTTTTACTACTATAAATAAAGCAGACATCAGCCATGCTATTTCTAAATTGTTTTTGAATCAGAATGCTAAAAGTTGTGTTGTAGGATTTAGTTTCTGTATAAACCATTATGATATAATCGTTCAGAGTTGAGACAGTACATTGTGTAAGATGATTTCAGATTATATAGTTATTTACATTTTATATTGTATTGTTACGGTATCTTATTGAATCATTTTGTCTATTGTCCAACATCTAAAGGCCAATTTACACCGCCACCTAAAATGATTTATGAAGTACCGTCTGCAGGTTATATAAACTCTCAATGCATTCACTTATAAATAAATATCTATACAGTCTTTAAAGCTAAATGAATTATTGTGGATATGATGAAACATCAAAAGAAAATTATATACTTCTAATGTATATACAATAATATTTACTGGATTTCAGCAATATCAAATATGTATGCAAATGTGTTTTTGGAGAGAACATCAGTAGCTGTGTATGCTATTGAAGATCACACTGATCTCACTGCCAAGGTTCAAATCCCCCTAAGATAGATCCCAGGGCAAATTTATTTGCCGAAGGTTGGTAGTTTTCTTCAAAGACTCCAGTTTCCTTAACCATTTCAGAACTAACCTGTAACCTTGATTTAAGTAAAAGAATCTTGACCTTGGTGTAAAACTCCATTAGTGCTCCAAGGGACCTGAGGATGAGACTAAGACTAAAAACTTCTTCAAGACATGCAACCTTTCACTAATGGTATAAAACAAGCTAGTTCTACTGTGAGTACACAATAGAAAGTTTAAACCTAAGCAGCTGATTATACATTATAATACAAAATTTATAACACTGATGATGATTAATCACAGTTTGTTAAAGATTATTCAATCTTCGGTAAATCACATATCAACTGCACATTAAGTACACACAGACATGTTTATGTTTTACATAAATGTCTGCATTCTTATGTAATAAAATACAACTTATCCGTGATTTACAGCTATATAACACCTGTTTTGTGTAACATTTCATCGTTAAGTGATTTTACATGTTAATCGTGTTATTTTAATTACACCTAGTTAATAAAATCCAGATATATTAATGCTGTAAGGATTTTTATCATGGAGTAATTTGACGGTATAACCTGTGTATATAGTAGATCATAATCAATCCCTGATGATGTGTATCAACAGTTACAGATACCGAGAATTACTGGATAAAGTTGTCATAATCAGTGATTGTAAAATTAAATTAATCAATCACAGATATACTATCTTCTACTTACTGTACTTATTACCAGTACTGATTACTTAAGCCAGGTTTTATGTTTCTAATGTAGAGATTTATTCCATTGGTATCTACATTAACATAAGAATTAAGAACACAAGCCAAGTTGCAATGGAACAATATAACACAAAATGTGTTTTTGAGCCCAAGCTAGGCTGCAAGATATCTATGAGCAAGATACCTAATTTCATTGCTCCTGTAAAATTTATGAGTAGCATTAAAAATTACATGGAGTTATCCTTGTGATACTAGACCAACATTCTACAACTGTGACCTACTGGAAACCCACTCCTGTGATAATGTCCTGTGATAAACTGACGATCTCAAGTAACCGACTGGTATTCTATTCCTGTGACAAAATGTGTTCTACTTTGTGACAGACTAGTGTTCTACTTTGTGACAGACTAGTGCTCTACTTTGTGACAGACTAGTGCTCTACTTTGTGACAGACTAGTGCTCTACTTTGTGACAGACTAGTGCTCTACTTTGTGACAGACTAGTGCTCTACTTTGTGACAGACTAGTGCTCTACTTTGTGACAGACTAGTGCTCTACTTTGTGACAGACTAGTGTTCTACTTTGTGACAGACTAGTGCTCTACTTTGTGACAGACTAGTGCTCTACTTTGTGACAGACTAGTGCTCTACTTTGTGACAGACTAGTGTTCTACTTTGTGACAGACTAGTGTTCTACTTTGTAACATACTTTGTGACAGACTAGTGTTATACTTTGTGACTGACTAGTACTCTACTTTGTGACATACTTTGTGACAGACTAGTGTTCTACTTTGTGACAGACTAGTGCTCTACTTTGTGACAGACTAGTGCTCTACTTTGTGACATACTTTGTGACAGACTAGTGTTCTACTTTGTGACAGACTAGTGCTCTACTTTGTGACAGACTTTGTGACAGACTAGTGTTCTACTTTGTGACATACTTTGTGACAGACTAGTGTTCTACTTTGTGACAGACTAGTGCTCTACTTTGTGACAGACTTTGTGACAGACTAGTGCTCTACTTTGTGACAGACTTTGCGACAGACTAGTGTTCTACTTTGTGACAGACTAGTGCTCTACTTTGTGACAGACTAGTGCTCTACTTTGTGACAAACTTTGTGACAGACTAGTGTTCTACTTTGTGACAGACTAGTGTTCTACTCCTGTGATTAAACAAGTTTCTACTCTTTTGACAGATTAGCATTCAACTTCTGTGATAGACTTGCACTGTACGCCTGTAGCATCAGTGGTGGCCATCTGGGATGTCAGACAAGGGCTGGTATCAATTTTTATCAACTGGTGTCTCATCTAAGGCAGTCTTGAATCTTTCAAAATAATTGTCATACAAATACCTCCAATATTCTTACAAACATACCTATACAAAACGTTAATAGTTTTCAAGAAAATTTGCAATTTAAGTTCTCTTATGCAGTTATGTCCTTGACATTTGAATGTATAACCTTGAACCATATATCAAAATGATCAATGTATTAATACCTAGAATATTGTAATATACATACCTATACAAAAAGTTAATAGTTTTCAAGATATATTGACAAATACTGTGTATATTATTTTAAGAAATTTCCCCATTAAGTGCCTTGCCATTTCCACATTTTAAGCCCAAAGGCTAAAATTTGTACAAAACTGAAACTACGTGACCTAAAAATTTTATACATGAATTAACTAAGGTACATTTCTTGTACTTTCAGAGGAGAATGTCCTAGTGGGTTTGTATGAAAAGATTAAAATGTAAAATGTTAACGCACAATGGATGACACACAACACATGACAGATGATGGATGAAGATGAGGAGCATTAGCTTATTTGAGCTTTCAGCTTAGGTGAGCTAAAAAGAGTTTAAACTTTATTAATCCTTTACATATCTATCTTGTAGCTGGGATAACAAGGAAAAGTCAGGGATCTCAATAAAACATACTGATAAGCAAAAAAACATTATTTCATACATTTGAAATATCATGCATGCTTTTAGACCTATTGGTTGATATGACCAAAAGATGTTTAAAGATTAATGTGACCTTGTAATATTATGAAGGTCAACCAGATGCACAAACTTGTTCAAGCTTATTGTGCTAATTCTATTTTGCTAGACCTTTTGATTCTTGTTAAGAAGACAGGCAAATATCTGTAGCTTGAAGTCACTGTGACCTTGAATGAGTTTTAACAGGTAAAACTTGAAAACTTGAAACATCCTGGTGTAACAAAAAATAAATGTTTCTAGGACTTTTGGTTCATGATAAAATGTTTAAACAATTTACTTCTGTAGGTATTTGTGATTTTAAACTTAAACTTTATAAATTATGCTATTAATTATAAAGTTTGAAGAACCTAAATGTTTCTGTTTATGAATAGATGTTTTAAGTTATTATTATTTAAAGGACAATGTGACTTTGTATGTGAGTTAAGGTCAACCTGCTTCACAGTCATTAAAGGACCAGTTTCATTGCAAAAAGTTTGCTAGTTCTGAAAGAGTTGTTTAAATATAAAGTATACAAACAATATAAAACAGTAATGATTAATGGAAAATAGACAAAAGTGCATATGATTATAGCTCACCTGGAGCATTTACTTAGATAATCGAACAAGCATAAAGCCAACAGTAAGTTTATCACAATACCAATCTTTCTGCACGGGCATAGGCATATTTACACAATTTGGTAACCATTTACTTTAACCTTTCTAAGGTTTTTGCAGAGAAATAATATTGTGTGTATTTTGTAGATAAAACCAAAAGGCAATATAACAAAACAAACAGACAAAGACTGCCAAACACATTTCTCAAAAAGTTATGACTAAATATTGATCCTCATTTGTGTAATTCTAGGCATTCAGTGTGGCATCTTTGTGAAGAAATGGTTAATAATCATATTGATTCAAAAACAATTTATAAACTAAATCATTTGATTTAGTTAGCAGCAAAGGCGCCATAGTAGTTGTGAAATCTATTTTATGAGGTTATGAGGGTAAACTATAAACATTATATATTTGTATATAGGTATAGTTATGTAGATAGAAGATGGGTTATGATTGACAAGTTGATTGATGAAGAACTTACATCCAGTCTAAATAACAAGTTTGCTACAGTAATTATCATGTATGACTTGACCTTAAATAAATATATTATTCTTTTTCTTTGTAACATACTGTAATATTAATTTGAATATGCATGTATGTGTGTGTCTGCATGCATGTGTGTGCATGCATGTGTGTGTGTGTTTGTGTGTGTACAAGCATGTTTGTGTGTGTGCATGCATGTGTGTGTTGTGTGTGTGTGTGTGTGTGAGTTGTAGGTGTAGGGTGAAATCATCAGTAATCTACAATCATTACAGTATATGGTTAATACAGATTACAACGAAGAAACTCTCTTTTTCAACACTGAAATCAAACCCCATTGACCTACCTATTTGTCAATCAAGTGCATTACCAATTTATTTAAGTGCCTCATAGTGGATACAATAAAAAAAAAACTCAATCTGTTACTTAATATACTATGTAGATACATGTATATACGATACCTGTGATTACATCATTATGTTTTCATTCATTGAAGATTAAACCTGTTTCTACACAAATTATGTGTATATTCCCCATCTTCATGAGCTTTTTCTGTGGATACATTTTTTGATGGTCATAGGGTGTCCCATTCAAGTGTTAATGTAATGTTTGTTACTTAATTACAATGAAATATTGTCCCTTCCGCACACCAAAATCACATTTGTAAAGAAGTGCTTTATTAAGTCTCACCTGAAAGTCAAAACCAAGATAAAACAGTGGTAACATCTCGTAATCTGAACATTGTACATACTACACCATATAGCTTGTTATATACTCTACAATTAATCAACTAACAAGTAAACAGTCAACCAAATTCTCTAATTAGTTGAGCTGTTCTAAACTAATCTAATTAACTTTAGAGCATTTTATGTTAGTATACATCTAACATATGTATAACTGCATCAACTGATCATTTAGTTAACTGAGTGTCTGATATCCTCAGAAAGGTTGAAATGGGGGAGGCTATTGATTAGCTATGTTCTTGGTCCCTACAGCAGTTTGTGGAGAGAAAAATTTAAGTCTTATTCTACAGCTGTGACCTTGACCTTTCAACATATGACCTTGAACCATATATCAAAATGATCGTCATGTCAATACCTACAATTTTCTAATATACATGCCTATACAAAAAGTAAATAGTTTTCAAGATAATTAGCAATTTAAGTCTTCTTCTGCAGCTGTGACCTTGACCTTTCAACATATGACCTTAAACCATATATAAAAATAATTGCTGTCGCAATTTCTACAATATTCTAATATGCTTGCCTATACAAAAAGTTAATTTTAAAGATAATTAGCAATTTAAGTCTTCTTTTGCAGCTGTGTCCTTGATCTTTCAACATATGACCTTGAACCATATACAGTCAAACCTGTCTATAAATGCCACCCATGGGAATCAATTAAAGTGGCCTTTATGGACAGGTGGCCTTTATATACAAGTTCAAATAATGTAGACAAAGAGCAACTGGGATAGAATTTTATTGGCCTTTATAAGCAGGTGGCCCTTATAGAGAGGTGGCCTTTAAGGCAGGTTTGACTGTATATCAAAATGATCATCATGTAAATACTTACAATATTCTAATATACATGCCTATACAAAAAGTTGATAGTTTTCAAGATATAGTGACAAATATATAATTTTTAGCAATTTCCCCACTCAGTGCCTTACAATTTCCCCATTTTGAGCCCCATGGCTACCATTTGTGCAAATCTGAAAATAGATGACCTAAGGATGTAATAAATGAAATAACAAAGGTATATCTCTTGTAGATTCAGAGGAGAAGATTTTTAAAGTTTTTCACTATTTCCCCCTTTATGGGGCCTGAAGGGGACATAACTCCTTAAATTTGGCCCAGTTGTTTTGGAGGAGAAGATTAAAATGTAAAAAGTTTATGCATGACACACGATGGACGACGCATGACGCACGAAGATGGATAGCCATAGCTCATCTGAGCTTTCAGAGGTATTTAACTTTCTGTGGCCAATGACAGTCCATTCACTGAAGTACATTATGTTTCACTTACTGCTGGTAACATCTTGATATAAGTGAAGAGATTTCTACTTGGATCATATCAAGAGTATTTATTATTAAAATATGAGCTAGCTACAGGATGATTGTTTGATAAATGTTCTACTTATAACTCTGTCAGTCATAACAGACACAGTATATACATATAAAACAAAGATTAACTTGACCAGAAACAAATACTCTTAAGTTGCAACAGAACTTCAATCATTTCTTCAAGTGTCTGTACCATGACCCATAGCCAAGTTTGTACAACACATGTCCATAGGTAAGTGGTCAGTGTACCATGACCCATAGCCAAGTTGATACAACAAATGTCCATAGGTAAGTGGTCAAACATAATTCCTAGCTAAGGTCAGAACCAAAACATTTAAATTCATACAAAGTGCTAGCATCAAAGAATTCTTAAACTGAAAGCCAATTATTAACTCAGATACCTGAGTACTGGTGGTCATTACAACATAAGAGACCTAACTAACATTTCAGGTGTCATTTCTGTAACTCTGTCTGTCTTTGGGATAATTCTGACTATATTTTCTAAGACAATTCATTTTCTGACATATTTATTGATAATTTACTTTATCAGAAGGAATCTAATATGATATTGGGTACCAATTTAATAATTCTCTTGTCCAATTGTCCAGACAAGAGTGACCGCGGTCTCTCATTACTGACTGTGTTGATGATTTGATTAAAGATAAAATTATCCTGAATATAATTGTATTTTAGACAAATACAGGAGAAAAACTATAAATAAAAAAGTAATTTTCTTCCACTAGACACCAGGAATTAAATAATTCTGGGACCTGATATACAGTGATTATTATGTGTAAAAGAAAGTTTGACTTGATCTTTAACAAATACTCAATACTTATAGCAAGTTTGAAGGACTTTCATAGATTTTTAAGCAACTAGTGCAAGAAAAACTTTAAGTTTTTAGTGTAGCAGATGGTCAATTCTGGGATGGTGAAAAACAGAGATCAAGAAATACACTGATTTTATTTGCATGCAGCATTTACACACAAAAAATTATGAAAGAAATAAAAGAAACAAGAAGTAAATAATTTGGGACAAATATCACAAGATAACATATCATGTTTAATCCTGACAAATAATTTTCGTATAATTTTTGATTTCATATATATTATTTTACTATTTTATTTCTCTTAAAACATTATAAATTTTATTATTTTTATTTTCTTTCAAAATACAGCAAATATTTTAGACAATAAATAATTTCAGGACCACATGTCAATTAGTTACTCAAAGAAACTAAATTACCTTTAATTCACTAATGGCAAGACCTGAGGTATTAATTCATTTCATTTTGATTGGTCTAAATTACCGGTAATTGTCCAATGACATTTACTTTTATTGTTTTTATTTTTATATATACTTATGTTTAATTTTTTTTTTTGAATGAGAGATTAGACCCACTAGAGAGACTTGAAATAGACTGAGAGACTTAAAATTAGACAATTATATTTTTGTGAATAGTGTAGATATGGTGACTTAGAAATATAGAGTTATAGAATTAATATGTATATAAATGTATTAATCAAATGATTTAATAAATGAAAACTTAAAGGTCACATTTGTTGAGTTCATCTGTGAAGCAAAGACACTGAGTTAATTCCCCAAAGGACTAAATATTCCAGACAGGGAAACCAGGGAGGTTTGGAGATGCCAACAGGGGCCGCACGAGCATGGCCCAGTGCCTCCCTGGTCCTGACGAAACATACACGACCATTACCAGAAGATTTTCTTTCTGTTAGTATAGCAATGACTTAAAGTAAAAACTCAGCTCTCGAATTTGAATCTTCACCATCATCTGAAGATTTTTCTCATTTAGATTTCACTGACTTTATTGTGAGGGGTCTAAAGTTTGAATTTTCATCATAATTTTGTTAAGTCAAAATATTTTACCTCCTGATTTAAATTCTGGGTTTAATTTCTCAATGTTTTCACAGTTGGAGGTATAATTATTTAAATTTTCTTCCACTTATCCAAATTCCTTTGTTCCATATGTTCTTTCAAAAACATCCAAGTTAAATAAAGTTTAACTTTAAAGCACATTTTAGCATAGTTATACATTCTGTTACTAAACAGTTTCACAGAATTTTTGTCAGTGCTAAAAATGTGATCTATCTCTTACTGCAAAACTGACATCAATGTCAAATTTACTGAATAATATCTATCATTAATTCTCTTAGATGTAATTAAAATAACACTTTAAATAAGATTAGTCAAGAAGAATGTTTCAACACATATAAGAAGTGCAAAATTTCAAATTAAAGAATATTTTCTAAACCATAAATTTATTTTTAGTTCAGTATAAATATAGTCGAGGTTACATTTTACTTCTGGTTCAGTTTACACAATTTCCTCTATAATGGTACACATGACAATATAACCAATAATCTCATTATTTATAAAGACTTGGTACAGTACCATATGGTGAACATTTCTGTCTTGGATGTTATGTAATAAAGTTAAGTCCCTAAAGACCAGCTTCACAGAATGTAATATCTCATGTCAGTCAAAAGTGTTAAATGGAAAAGACTTATTATACCCTGTCATATTTAGTTATGTCAAAAACTTGTAGATCTAAACATCTAAATAAAAATCATACATTATTCTCCTAATAAACAATGCTACAAGTGTTTTATATATATATATATATTTATATATTTATATATAAAGTGACAGTTATTTAATTTATTTATTCAGCTTCATAAGTTTTTGTTTAGATGTTGTTTGTGTTTGACAGTTTTCACTGTACCAAAAAAAATAAAAAAAGAAAAGAAAAAAAAAACCTAATCAATAAAACACCTCCACTCCACTAGACTGTATGAATACTAGTATTTCCTTCCAGTAGAAACTTGTAGAGTTATCTCCCTTACATAAAACAATTAAAGATTCTTTAATTTTTAACAGCAGCCAGCAACAAACAGAATTCTTTAAAGTTTAATACATGTGTTTTTGAGTCTTAATGGTACTAAATATGCCAAAGTAAAGAGGAAAAACATAACAATGTTATTCTTTTGATATTGGAGGAAATCACACCCACGCATCAGGAGAACACCCAACCCTCAGCAAGTGAAATCACAAACTTCATCACACTCAGATCTGCCAAAGATGGATAAAGTTTAGATGGAAATAGTTGCTGTGACCTTTAGACCAGCGGCAGAGATCAAGATCCAAAATCCAGAACTGGCACAGATGTTGTGTAACTAGATGTTTGGGGACAATGAGATTTGCGTGTTTTTGTCAAATATGATAAATGGACAAGTTATACTTCAATAAAGTTTAAAACTGGTTTGATATCTGTATTAAAGGGAAAAATCTAAGTTACTTAATGTTAGATTGTTTTGTGAAAAAAAAATTATAAAATAAACAAACAAACAAACACACAAACAAATAACTAAAAAATAAAGTAACAGTATTACTAGTATTAGGATGATTAATTTTGTTTATGCATGGGGTCAGTGTTAAGATACAAAACAACACAGTTTTATTTATATTGATGTGTAGACAGATAGGCAAATTTAATCACAGAAAATATATAGGAAGACAAGTTGTTATCTGAAACTTTGTATAACCACCTGATGTTATGTCAATGTTTCTAGTGTGTAAGGTTGAACTACTTTTGTAGCTGGTCCTAAATCATTACTGCTGAGTCACTGTGTTTGTGATAGTGAATTCTGCAAAACATTTTTAGAAAATCCAATTAACTTGAATTTAGTTTGATTTTTTGACTTACTTGAGATCAGTCATAACTGAAAATCATTATGCACATCCACTGATACCAAAACTTTTCTATAGAAACGAAATTGTTACTGCTAGGGTGTTTTTACGTATTGAAAAAAAAAAAAAAAATAAATAGAATCTTTTGTGTATTCAATGTAAATTGTATGTGGATTGCAATACTGACTTCACTATTGGTCTTCAAGATTGGAATACTGACATTGCTATTGTTCCTACAAGATTGGAATACTGACATTGCTATTGGTCCTACAAGATTGGAATACTGACATTGCTATTGATCCTACAAGACTGGAATACTGACATTGCTATTGGTCCTACAAGACTGGAATACTGACATTGCTATTGATCCTACAAGACTGGAATACTGACATTGCTATTGGTCCTACAAGACTGGAATACTGACATTGCTATTGATCCTACAAGACTGGAATACTGACATTGCTATTGGTCTAACAAGCTTGGAATACTGGCATTGCTATTGGTTATACAAGATTGGAATACTGACATTGCTATTGGTCATACAAGATTGGAAAACTGACATTGCTATTGGTCATACAAGATTGGAATACTGACATTGCTATTGTTCCTACAAGATTGGAATACTGACATTGCTATTGGTCATACAAGATTGGAATACTGACATTGCTATTGTTCCTACAAGATTGGAATACTGACATTGCTATTGGTCATACAAGATTGGAATACGACATTGCTATTGGTCATACAAGATTGGAATACTGACATTGCTATTGTCATACAAGATTGGAATACTGACATTGCTATTGTTCCTACAAGATTGGAATACTGACATTGCTATTGTTCCTCCAAGATTGGAATACTGACATTGCTATTGGTCCTAAAAGACTGGAATACTGACATTGCTATTGGTCTTCAAGATTGGAATACTGACATTGCTATTGGTCATACAAGATTGGAATACTGACATTGCTATTGGTCATACAAGATTGGAATACTGACATTGCTATTGGTCATACAAGATTGGAATACTGACATTGCTATTGGTCCTACAAGACTGGAATACTGACATTGCTATTGGTCCTACAAGATTGGAATACTGACATTGCTATTGGTCCTACAAGTTTGGAATACTGACATTGCTATTGGTCCTACAAGATTGGAATACTGACATTGCTATTGGTCCTACAAGACTGGAATACTGACATTGCTATTGGTCATACAAGATTGGAATACTGACATTGCTATTGGTCCTACAAGACTGGAATACTGACATTGCTATTGGTCCTACAAGACTGGAATACTGACATTGCTATTGGTCATACAAGATTGGAATACTGACATTGCTATTGGTCATACAAGATTGGAATACTGACATTGCTATTGGTCCTACAAGACTGGAATACTGACATTGCTATTGGTCCTACAAGATTGGAATACTGACATTGCTATTGGTCCTACAAGATTGGAATACTTACATTGCTATTGGTTATACAAGATTGGAATACTGACATTGCTATTGGTCATAAAAGATTGGAATTCTGACATTGCTATTGGTCCTACAAGATTGGAATACTGACATTGCTATAGGTCATAAAATATTGGAATACTTACATTGCTATTGGTTATACAAGATTGGAATACTGACATTGCTATTGGTCATAAAAGATTGGTTACTGACATTGCTATTGGTCATACAAGATTGGAATACTGACATTGCTATTGGTCATACATAATTGGATTACTGACATTCCTATTGGTCATACAAGATTGGAATACTGACATTGCTATTGGTCATACATAATTGGAATACTGACATTGCTTTTGGTCATTCAAAATTGGAATACTGACATTGCTATTGGTCATACAAGATTGTTACATTGAACCTGCTTTTGACTAAGATAGGAACTTGGTCATAAAAAATTGGAAAAATAACCATGGTATTGGGCATACAAGATGTATGTGGTAAAAGTTTTTAATAATAAGGGGGTAATATATCCTAGTACATTTCTGTAGAAATCATAACACTGACAAAAATGCAACATCTATGTAAAGAGATGCATGCTTGGTAACAAGTAAAGATCAACTGAGTATGTATGTAGAAGTCAGGTAACAATTAACTATTATCAGATGTGTAATATGTCATCAGCCGAAAGTAAACAATACAATATGTTTCTTATTATTCACATGGAGGTTGATATTCACATTGTGTAAACATCTATCTATCTGGCTGCAAGATTATGATATAATAAAACATGTTCCACAGATAACCACAAATAACAAGTATTTGTTCAAAATGCACACACACACACACACACACACACACACACACACACACACACACACACACACACACACACACAGAGTGCATGTTCAAGCAGGTCTGTCAGTAGCAGAGAGTAACAATAATTCTCTAAACAAAGTTCATCTCATACATAATTAAAACAAAGAATCTGATGATTATTAACATAAACTGAACATCTTCTGTAAAGAAAAACTAGTAAAACTTTCTGAACAGTTGTTTCTATGTTTTCAAATGTTATAAAAAAATATAGTAAAGTATGGGACCAAATGTTCTTTTCTTTTATAAATAGGTAGACTTCTAGACATGTTTCTCTGTTTAAATATTCTCTCTCTCTCTCTCTCTTATATGCAACAAAATTACAAATTTTTCTAAAGTAATAATAACCATATTCTTATCTAATATATCCATAGTTCTGTTACTTGACATAAAAATCTATAACATTCTTCATTTTAGCAGTAACCATAATTATACATCCTAGAATCCACAAAGCAATTACTGTCACTATTCAACAAATATTGTACTATTCTAGACCATATACAAAATTTGTAATATGTCACAAAAATATGCATTTTGGCACGTCCATCTTTGTGCTAATCATCTGATAAGGAAAGGTCTAAGATATCACAAAAATTATATACTGTTAACATACTTATTTTAGCAGTGTATTTATTTTAGCGATTTTCGTGCTAGCACAGCTAATTAAAATACATGTTTGACTTATAGTCTGGTTCTCAAAAGTTGTTTTGCACTAATTTAAATCCATGGGAATTAGTCAAAAATGTAAATTGTGCTAAAATATTTACATGCTAAAATCAGTGCATTTACAGTATGTATATAATCAGGTAAATGTTATAACGTTTGATCTTTAGTCCCGTTTGTATTAAATATGTAAGTAACAACAAGATGTAATTATATTTTGAAATGATTTTATCAGTAACATATTGATTCATGATTTACTTATGTAATCAACACTTAATGGTATCCTAATGGTAAAGGAGCTTAAAAGTGACTTTAACCACAACACCTGGAGACAATTTTGTTATTGTGTTCCATATCCACCCAAAGTCTATTATCTAGGAATGAGTTTCACTTTAATTTGTTATTGTTTGTTTAAATGTTTGTTGTTTTTTGTTCCTGGTAACATTGTCTATTGGCAAATTTATGCTTTTAAGAAACAAATGATTTAATGTTATAAATCAGATGCTATAACTCACAACACTTGGAAGGAAAACATTTAAATGGCAAAAAGTTGTGTTTTTGAGCAAACAATTTTTATAATAATAAAAAATGATATTCTATATATTGGAACAATTTTCATAGCCTTTATAGACATGTGTCTTCAAACACTTCCTCTATGTTTGACCCCCCCCCCCTCTCTCTCTCTCTCTCTCAATTTTTTTGAAGCTATAACCAACTGCCCTTGTTCATCAATTCTTAAGAATGACATTTTTCACAAAATTCCTTTAAGGTGCTTCTTGGTTTAATAACATAAAGCTTGATAGGCAATCTCAGAATCTACCAAGCCGTTATTGACAATACCTGATTAATATTACACGATAAACTCAACCCATTAACAAAATAATATATCATATAAATGTACAATTTGGCAGAGTGTTGGTAAGTGTGGCGTAAAGCTAGAGTAATGATGTTTTACACCTCAGTCAAAACATCATACAAGTTTTATAATCTGAACTCAGCTTCTTGGTTAATAATTGATTAAACCAAATACAGTCACATATATCTTTAACAGCCAAACATTGCCATGGAAACAGTAATATGGCTTTTACAAGAGATCCAAAAACACTGTATATACAAATCATTTCAGCCTGTATCCTCACATCCCTTAATACAGGTGGTCTTTACAGACAATTTGAATAATAAAGTAAAATTAATTTTAAAAAATATCAGTCCTTTTGTCAGCAGGTGTCCTTAAAAATGGGTTTGGTATTAAAACTAATTTGACACAAAAAATATGTTTTTGGCAATGTTCATTAGTTGCAGAAGCAGATCAATCTTCTAAGAGATAGCCTCTGTGATTTATAACTTACAGTAATACCTATCATACAGGCCACACATGGAAGGGAACCAGTAAGTAGCCAGTTAAACCTTGTCAATAAAAGTCATAATAACACAGGAAAATAAAATAAGTGTTAGCTGGTGGGTGTTAAGGCAGGTTTGACTAATAACTAGTACTTAGTATTAGTTGGCAGCTTGTCTATGAGGTTAAATATGTTAGGTACTGAGAGAAACAAACCAATATATCATTAAATAGTACAATCACAACTGCCAACAATACATGTTGATGTGATTTACCAAACTATTTACATATACTAAACTATATACATATTTTGGCATGTCCAGAATCTTTGTACTGATGTGAATACCATAACTCTAACTGTCTCTCCAATCTATGAAAAACAACTCTACACATTATTATATCCAGAATATATTATAATGAAGAAAAGAATACTTAAAATAATATTCTTCAAATTTACATCTTTTTTTTTGATCTGACAAGTCTCTTATGTAACAAAACATCAAATATGAAAGCAGCTTAGTTTAACTAATGAAACAAATACAACTGTCATATATGAGTTTTTGCATTTTTATAATAATATATTAAAAACTTAATATACATGAAAATAAACTGGCATATATTATATTTGAATATAATATTGATATTTTTTTAAAAACAGTTATAAATGACAAAACAATAAAAATAGTTTGATTTTACACAAGGGACACCTGTCTATAATGTTGGTTAAATCAACTGTAATATGTAGGCTCAGTTGATATTTTTTTTATTAATTTAATTTCTGAATAAAACAAGATATATGACAAAATTTCTTATTTCAAAATTAAATTTTTGCAGATCTAACTGCATGTAATCAAGGTATTTGGTAGATGGGTAATGGGTCAATGTACAGAGAAAACTCCATTAAACATTAACAAAATATTCAACGGTTATATAATTCAGGATAAACAATCCCAAATCCACAAATATAATAAGTCAACCAATCATACAATAGTGTAAAACAAGTACATCTCCTAAATACAATAATATTGTGTATCACAAAATCTCAAATATTTACAAATTAACGTGTGAATTAAGATCAATTAACGGATTATATCAATCCTGTCCCAAACCGACTCTACAATACGAGAAACAACCCAATAAATCATAAAAATATTACAATCCTTAACCGACAGTCTGAACGCGGAACGACCCACTATCTACTGCAGTCAGCCAAAATCAATGAAGAATTGTATATCGAGATAACGTTAATAAAATCAATTCTCAGTTTGATATAAAGAATTCTTATCTTTACCTCCCCCACAAAACACTCTTAACACGTTTATTTGTTGAATCAAAAACCCACAGAAATAGTAATAACCTCGATTACTGCACACTCATACATACATAACATATATATAAAATAGATTGTAACTCACAGTAGGTTTTTTTCTTCAGTTCAAGAACTTCTTCAGCTTTTAGTTTACTATTTCGCTTTCCCATTTCCAATATTTTGATTTTTACAAATAAACATATCTATTATATTTTTGTTAAAAATATCCCAGCATCACTAGTTTCCTATCCTCCCCAAAATAACATCATTTGTGCAATACGATAGGTCTTCTATTTTCTCTCAGCACACCAGTTGATGAGCTTGACTTGGGGTCAAATAAGTAATGATTGAAGCAAGTGACTGCCGAATGGAAATCTATTGCGATTACCGTGCCAAATAATGTTCCTGGGACGAATCCAAGGGGTGCGGAATGAATATTTTGGAATTCCCGCGAAATTAATCGTGTATTAAAATTTTTATAGAAGTCATGATACTGTCTATGTAATTTTGACAATATGAATGATACAGAAATAAATAACTACTGCAATACATATTTCAACGGATTATCGAGCTTTGAGAATTCAACTGAAACCTAAAACTATTGAATGTGTTCTCTGCAAGCAGTATGTAATTTATAAAAATACTTTTGAACATGATAAAATTATGCACATTATGACTTTCTTCTTCTTCAAATCAATATTTTGTTTTATTTTTGATTGCATTACCTTATATCGTTAGTCATTGACTAATATTTTTTCTTTTTGTTTTTGAATTGTAATTGTATAAAGAAATATGAAACAATTTCATTCATGCTTTAATGATGCATACTCTCTCTCTCTCTCTCTCTCGTAGGACCTTATTGTGAGAATAGTTCGTTTAAGAATTATGCCAGTATACTAACACAACATTTTAAATATTTTCAAGGCATAAATCTTTTATCAGTGTAATGTATCACTGCGTTTTAACATCCAGTCTCATTAAAAACACTGTACTATATACAATGAATTGATTGGATGATAGATGAAAATATAATGGTAAATGTCTACATGGACACAGGGGCTGTGCTCATCACTGTCTTCTCGTTGTCAAGGTAATAGTTCAACATTAAATTTTACTGGTCTTCTTGTTTTTTCGTATACCTTTTTCTTGCCTTTCACGTCATTCTGTATTAAAGTGTAATATACCATTTTTGAATGTATTTTAAGATTGAATTAAAAATAGTATTTGACAAAAGTATTGAAAACCGCTCGATATAAATACTTGTTCCTATGTTCCAAGTTTTATAACTAATACTTATCATGGCCAATAGCTTCGGCGTGTGCTACTTTAAAATTTTTATGAAATGGTACAATTCAAAAGAAGCACATAAAAATACATAGTGTCATAAAGCAAGATTTGAATTTTACCGTTAGTTACATTTAAAAATTTGTCATTAAAGCAATTCTAAATGTATTTAACAATAAATTTTAAAAAAAAGTTTTATGACAATAGTACTGTAATTTATATTAGGTTTCAAGGTCTAGTAATTCGAACAAATGGAGTTCTATGTCAACGATCTTTAAATGCTATACATTCTTGCATTCCCGATTCAACCGACACGTCTGACCCTTCTGTTCATATCATGAGAAATATGTCTGTTGTATTGAGGACGCTACATGATGCCACAATTACATAAGATTTTTTATTTTCTTATCCAATTTGATTTTAATTGTTGTTGTTAATATATAACAGAATACCTGTTAAATTTCGATGTGCCATATGTGTACATTTCGGAAAATCATTCCTCATCAGTGAACACTAGAGGCCGAAAAAGTTTGATAGATAAAAAAAAACATAAGCCAAACAGTTGAAAATTAATAAATCTAAATTTCCAAAATTATATGAATCAAAATTTGTTTCCTGAATGATCACAGAACAAAAGTATTATAATACTAAATTATATGTAACAATACATGTAGGTGCATTACATGTCCAGGATTTGTTTATCCTCATACAGATTATGTACGTGGATATTTCCCCTTTTATAGTATTATGTCAATTTAATACTGCCAAACCTTTAACTTATAGCAACAGTTTCTTTGTTGTGTTTGTGAAACACTGTTTTACTGTTGCTCCCAATATCTCAAAATAAAATATAAAATAATAATAAAAACTTTGCAGTTTTTTTTTTTTATAAAATCCTTTAAGAATTAGGAAGCAGTACATGTACTTGGCATTTGAAAGTTTTAAAAATTGCTGGATTTTATCATGTTGATCATTTTTTTGCAATTTATTGTTATCATCTACTTAAAATAATTTACAAGAAAACGGTCAAAAACAGCAAAATCTGTGAAAAAAATTTTTTTTAGGGGCAACAAAGATTAAGATATAGATACAAAACTTGCTACCGTGTTAGATGTGGTCATGTTGAACATTTTTGCAATTTATTGTTATTATTTATCTCTTAAAGTTTTCAAGAAAATGGTAAAAAAAAAAAACAGCAAAATTTGCAAAAAAATATTATTGCAGGGGCAACAACTCTTACATGGTTTATGATATTATCATCAAACTTACTCTCTTGTAAGATTTTGTCATGTTGATTACTTTTGCAATTTCTTGTTATTATCCATTTAATAATAGTTTTCAAGAAAATGATTGAAAACAATGAAATTATCAAAAACTCAATATTTCAGGGGCAACAACTCTTACATAGATTAACATAAAGACACCAAATTCGCTACATTGTAAGATCTTTTTGTGCTGAACATTTTTATAAATTATTGTTATTATCCATCTATAAAAGTTTTCAAGAAAATGGTCAAAAACAGCAAAATTACATTTCAAGTTGGCATCAAAACTTAAGACCCTAAGTCATTATCTTTGCAAATAATCGAGATAAATCATTTTTATGATAATTTTGAAATTCTAAAAATTTTAACACAAAAAGCGTAACCCATTTTTCGACGGAATTTCACAAAATGAACAAACTATAGGCTTAAGACCCTAGAGAAGCCAAATTTCACATCTGTTTTTATCTGCCTTCGTCGGTTTTGGAGAGAAGATTTTTAAAGATTTTTGGACCCCTAGGTCATCTTAACCTAGTTTTGGTATCCATGGCACCACCATGTCCAAATCTGAATTGCACCAGACCATACATGCTTCTGATCAAGTTTCATTGAATTCTGTCCAGTGGTTTCGGAGAAATTGAAAATGTGTGTTAACGACACGCACGCATGCACATACACACACCGCGCAAGGATGGATGATTGTTACATCATTTTAAAATATATTTGAGGTTAGGTTCTCTGTTGCCAAGTTAATTTAACAATGAGTAGTTTGAACAACTGTATCAAGTTTCAATTCGTCTTGGTTCAATCTGGGTTCCTCTTGGTTCAATCTGAGTTCCTCTTGGATCAATCTGGGTTTGTCTTGGCTCAATCTGGGTTTGTCTTGACTCAATCTGGGTTTGTCTTGGCTCAATCTGGGTTTGTCTTGGCTTAATCTGGGTTTGTCTTGACTCAATCTGGGTTCATCTTGGCTCAATCCGGGTTCGTCTGGGTTTGTCTTGGCTCAATCTGGGTTTGTCTTGGCTTAATCTGGGTTTGTCTTGACTCAATCCGGGTTCGTCTTGGCTCAATCTGGGTTCGTCTTGGCTCAATCTGGGTTTGTCTTGGATCAATCTGAGTTTGTCTTGGATCAATCTGGGTTTGTCTTGGCTCAATCTGGGTTTGTCTTGGCTCAATCTGGGTTCGTCTTGGCTCAATCTGGGTTCGTCTTGGCTCAATCTGGGTTCGTCTTGGCTCAATCTGGGTTTGTCTTGGCTCAATCTGGGTTTGTCTTGGCTCAATCTCATATGAAAAAGTTTTTTCTCCTAGTCTTAAGGTTTTTACTGTTTGACCCATTATCAGCACAATGACATGAGTGATCAGAGATGTTTATCGGTTATACTGCGTGGTACTAGCACTCGTCTCTGTAAGTGCCTACTTGTTCAAAGCAGATAAAAAGCACTTGTAAAAGTTCACACACTAACATTAAAAGAACTTGTTTTTAGATTATTCCCTGAGATTAATTTGAAACAAGAGGGCTATAAAGGCCCTTGGCTCTCACCAGCTGAAAATAATGTACATTCAGCTTGATTTTGGCCATCTACAGCTTCTATTATTAAAATAGATTTATAGATCCTGATTTAACCTATAAGCAACATTAAGAACATTTAAACTTGAGATAGTTTTATCAAGGGAATCAATTGGGATTGTTAAAGAGTTTTTTCCCTATAATTTGACCTAGTTACCTACTCATTGACCCTACATGGCCTATATATGAACTTTAGCTAGCTTTTTTTCAAGAGGGGTAATTCTGAGCAAGTTGGATAAAGATTTATCTAAAATTTGGGCCTCTAGGGTGTTAACACGGTTTTTCTAGTTTAACCTAGTGACCTACTTGTTGACCCAACATGACCCATATATACAAACTTGAGCTATCTTTTGTCAAGGGAATCATTCTAAGCAAGTTTAATGACGATTGGACATAAATTTGGATCTCAAGTGTTCACAATGTTTTTCTATAATTTGACCTACTTATTACTCTAACAGTCCCATAAATGAATTTGAGCTAGCTTTTGTCAAAAAGATAATTCTGAGTAAGTCTGATGAAGATTGGACTTAAATAGGGGCTCAAGGATGTTAACAAGACTTTTCTATCATTTGACCTAGTGACCTACTTACTGATCCAACATGACCCACATATGAACTCAAGCTACCTTTGTCAAGTCGATCATTCTAAGCAAGTATGATGAAGTTTGGACAAATATTTGTTTCATGAATGTTCACAAGGTTTTTTCTATAATTTGACCTGGTGACCTACTTAAAAACCCAACATGAGTCCATATACAAACTCGACCTATCTTTTGTCAAGAGAATCATTCTGAGCAAGTTTGATGGCGATTGGACTAGAATTTTGGCCTCAGGAGTGTAAACAAGCTTTTTCTATAATTTGACCTAGTGACCTACTTGTTAATCCAACATGGCCCATATATGAATGAGCTAGCTTTTGTCAAGAGAATATATTTGAACAAGTTTTAAGTAGATTTGAAGTAAAAAAACTGTGGCCTGCCGAGTGTTAAAAACCAAAAGTTGAGGCAAGAGTGACAGACCGTTTGCTCATATGAGCACTTTGTGCTTAGGTGGGCTAAAAAATTTACACAGTGATTGTAAATACAAAATACTGTAAAATCAAAAATATTCGTGGATGGAGTGTGCCAGTGAAATTTGCAACTTTGTTGGTTAGTAAATATCACAAAATTTAATGTCAACTGATAATATTGAATTACCAACTCCTCTTATATTTATTCTCACAAAACTCAAAAACAATAAATTTTCTCCCAACAAAATTTCTTAAAACTGCAAAACTGTGAAATTTAATCAAACAAATATTAATGATTTTACAGTATAAAGATTTAGAAACATTAATAAAATTATTTGTACATTTGCATACCTTTCTATACAAATGTTTAACCCAAACACAAGTAAAAAAAGAAAACTAAAGAAATGACTCCAAACAATGTTCATATTTATTGTAGAAGCAGAATGCCTACATACATCATTAACAAATTTTACAAGTAAATTCATCAACAACAACTGTTATAAAATGGCCATAGTTACATAAACCATAATCGACAAAAAGGTAAATAAAAATACCAGTTAATGTGTCCTTCAAAAATGTAGATGTACAGTTCAGATGTAAAACTCATAAACACTTGTCCTTGTTTTATCAACATATGACAAGGGACATAACTCTCACCTATACTTATCTGGTATATATCAAAAACATGGTTCAGACACAGATTGGGTTTACACAGTATAATTTACTTAACAATAATAATCATGATTAATATCCTAATAAATATCCATTTCCAGGTAAGAAAGGATTTTCCCCCCAATATTTGCTAAAATACTATAATCACGACATATATTCATAATCCACAAAAGTAGATAAAATTCTTGCTAATTTTAAAACACTGATAAAAATTCATTGCACTGTTTGGTCAGTTAAATCTAGTTTAACCAATAAATTTAAAACTAAACAATTATTATCTTTCAACAAATTACTGGTACGATGTAATAACAAAAAAAAAACAAACTTATTCTGTCTAACATTTAAAAACACTTTGTCTTTTTTACTTTTTTTAAATTTATCATAGCATTCTCACATGGATACCAATGCATTATTGTTTAGCATAAGAAACAAGTGCTGATTAATATGGCATCATTACATACATGTAGAACTGATGATAAGTAAAGGGCTGTTCACGTGACAAGCACTTGCTAACATTTTACTGTGTCTTGTATCTAACTTGTGGACTTGATTAGACCAGGTTCAATTAAAAATACAGAATTAAAGCTGATACTTCAGTTTGGGAAGTGTAATAAAGTCTTTTTGGGATAATAATGCATACATGCTCATACTGAACTTTTTGGGTTGGAAGTGTGATAAAGTCTTTTGGGGATAAATAATGCATACATGCTCATACTGAACTTTTTGGGTTGGAATTGTGATGTCTTTTTGGGATAAATAATGCATACATGCTCATACTGAACTTTTTGGGTTGGAAGTGTGATAAAGTCTTTTTGGGATATGCTCATACTGAACTTTTTGGGTTGGAAGTGTGATAAAGTCTTTCTGAGATAAATAATACATATATGCTCATACTGAACTTCCGGGGTTGGAAGTGTAATAAAGTCTTTCTGAGATAAATAATGCATACATGCTCATACTGAACTTTTTGGGTTGGAAGTGTGATAAAGTCTTTTTGGGATAAATAATACATACATGCTCATACTGAACTTTTTGGGTTGGAAGTGTGATAAAGTCTTTTTGGGATAAATAATACATACATGCTCATACTGAACTTTTTGGGGTTTGATCCATGGACAGTATAACTTATAAGTGTGAAATTCATTTAAGAGTTGATGATCCTGTCTCAAGATTGAACAATAAGCCTTAGTTATTATCTTCCTAGTATATGGATTGTAATTTTCCGCACTTTATATCTGAAGTGGGTAACTTTTTTAATTCATCTGAACTAATAATTGTAAAAAACTAACTAATTTGTGTAACTTAATTACTCTAATAACCATATGTAAAAGAATATCTTTCAATTTTTTTTTCACAAAATTGGAACATCTTTTCCATTAGTATTTCAAAATGTTTAAGAAATAAAAGTTTTAAAAGGTAAAACAAGCTTAACATTGAAAATAAAAAAATGCCTTCAATAAAAAACTTTTGCAAGACAAAATATTCTCAGGGACAGACAATTCCCTTGATCCCTAGTCTGGAGCCACCAGATACTCTTAGTACAGTGATAAACATTGGCAAACAGTACAATAAACAAGTAAAATTTTGTAAAAATACCCTTTTTGTGATAGTATAGATTTTACTGGAACAGATTTTAAAACTTACAGGAGTAAGACAAATGAGTGAAAACAGACTTTCTGAGCCCAGTATCTATACTATAACATAAATCTATCTGTATTCTGAAACATTCAGTTTTTTTTTACTCAGGTCATTGTGGAAAAAAAAAAATGTCAACAACAAAATACTTGAACAATGTGGTCTTAATAGTAACATTAGGGTAATATCAATCCAAATCATCAAGTTTGTCAGTAGTGATAAGTGTGACACCCCATACCATATTTGCAGAAATACTACAGGTATATCCAATGGTTACTGAAACAATTGCAAGTGGTCATCCAACACAGATGTACCCCAAAACCTACATCACTATGATAAATCCAATACAGATGCACTCCACAACCCCCCCCCCCCCCAATGATAAATATACCATCTTATTATATTTAAATTTTGCCACATATCAAACTTACCTCGGGTATTCAAATAAAAGACACAATGACCGATATCTTAGGGAATAGGCTAGTTTTAGCTAGTATGGGTAAATATGAGACTCAATATCTAACAAAAAACTAAGTTCTGCACGAATGTTACACAGTAAATCGACCTGCCACTCTCTATATTAAAACAGAAATAAAAGTGGATTGCAAACATAAAGAAATAATATGGCATTTGTGTAAATTTCCATTAAAGAGATTATCATACTATATAGCTACCTAGTTATTAATACAGGCATTTTAAAGTAAGTGAAGGACAAGATAATAAATTATAGAGATAATAATACTGTCCATTTTGTAATACAGACACTTAAGAAAGTGGAGGAACAAGCTCATACTTATACGTTTCACCACCAACATTCATCAAATGATTAAATAACTGAAAGGCAGTCCGTCTACGGCTAACTGTTAAATAGCGTTCTTCACCTGTTCCTCGACTTTTTGTTTTAAGTCCAAGACGGCGACATTCATCATGAATAATGACTCGTTCATCTTTAGTAAAATCTGGGGCAAACACAAGATCATCTTGGCGTTCTGATTTGGCATAGTTTTCAATCACATCCTTAATTTGTTTTTTATAATCCTTTAATCCTTTTTCTGAATTTAAACCCAGTCCTTCTCTATTGATGATAGTGTCCAGGCTTGCTGACACAGGTTCCGCCCTTCCTTTATTACCGGCTGCTCCGACTCCACCCCCTGTCCAACCCATTTTCTTTAACAACTGACTACCAATATTATCGTCTGGAATAGCTTCGACTTGCTTCTGAATGTCACCCATGACATCATCTTTTGTTAGATGCTCAGTGTCAGCATCTGTTGCCTGTTTGATCTTAATTGTCCAGCACACACCGCGTAAAAATTCTAAAACCTTTTCCGATGCTGCAGCTTTAGTTTGTGTTCTGCTATTCCCAAAATACTCCATCAATGTTTGACCTTCAATAGCTACTCGACATCTGACACCAGTGTCTTCTAAATGATAACTGTACTCTAAAAGAGCATGATTAAAGTCTGCACTCTGTCGTAATATCTGAACAGCATTAGAATCATCTCGAGGCTCTTTTGGTTCCAATATAATAAACTGAGAAATATCACCAGACATTGCAGAAAATTTCCTCTTCTTATTGTAGTTACTATTGTATGACTCATGTTCAAAGAAATTCTCAAACTGAGGAGCCATCATTTGTTCACCTATGAATGTTTTAACACAACCTTCAAATGGCTGGTCAGCAGCCCAAAGTTCCTGTAGTTCTGGATTTGAACGTACAACTTTAATAAATGGTTTTGAAATTTTTTCAGCTGCTTTTGTAAAAGCTGCAGCTTTGGCACTTTTTTTGTTTGTTGCAAATCCTTCAGACAATTTTACAAAATCAACATACAGTGTACACCTAAAATTGTGTAACATTTTCATTTTGGATGGCAATTCATCAAACTGAACATCAAATGTTGATTTCAAGACATTAGCAACCATGTGAAACCAATCAATAGGTTGTCGATTAGGGTTTTTATCTTTAATTTCATCATACTGTTTTGAAAACTGGACAAACCTCTTGTCTAGTTCTGAAATTGCTGTATTGTAACGAACTGGCTGTGCTCCAAATCCAAACCCTTTCTTGTTTGAATAAACTGGCATAGGAGAGTAGACGGTATTTTTCCTCTGAGGTAAAGAAGGACCTGTTGTTTGATCTATACTACAATAATCAGAACTTGATCTTACAAATGACAATCTACACTGAGATGGATTATCTGTGATGAGAGGCGGTGGTGGAGCAGGTTCATTTGTTGACCGGACAAATTTTATTGGCGTTATTCCTTTAAATCGACTTAAGTATTCACTGTCTGCCATTTTTTCACTTTCAATTCTTGGCACATTGGCTGAGAGTTCAAATAACTGTTTCATTAATGGGCGTGAGTATCGACATCCATACATTTCGGTATTTACATAACATTTTGACAAACAGACTAACCTATCTAGTGGAAAGTTATCATAATGAGTCATTAAGAAGTTTTTTCTCAATCTCCACTCTGCACTACTTTCATAAGGATTCCTTAATGCTTCTACATTTGCTAGTCTCTCCCGCTCTAAAAATTCCTTTGACATGTTTACTGTTAGTTTTACTTTCTGAAACAAACAGAAATTTACTAATAAGATTATCTATCAGTATTCTTGGTGTAGGTAATATAATATTTCACAAATGTTATTGTTTCATAATACATTGTCTGACAGACTATATACACTGATAGAAATAAGAGACTGTGATTGTGGCTTGCACTAGAGCCACTATTCCACAGCTTGAGTTGACAGGGTCTCCTAGCAAACCTACTCTTCAGAAATGTATTGAACATTATCAATGTGACAAACATAGTAAATGACAGATAAAACTGGTCTTATACAAGTTAATATTGTGATGTCATAATTCATCAAATTTACCTCTTCTCTACTTTCTATACTAGCAGAAAAAAAGAAATAAAATTTCTGTTTTTGTATTATAAATTTTAGACACATGGACAAAATTGAATTTAATTTGTTACTGAACTACCTCTGTGCACTGTGAAAATATTCTTTTGTTAAATTTAACTAAACAAGACAACACTTGAGGTTGTGTGCTTTCAATAGATTTTTCAAGAAAGCATACATCTGGGGTAATCTTGCACCATACATGCTGGTAAATCATTACACAGTACAGATCAGTAACACAACAATATCTTTCGAAGAAGTAATAGAGCAAAATTCCATGATTGAGGAAAATTGATTAGGGTAGGGCCATTGATGTGATAATACAGGGGCAATGGCAAGGTCATGTAGCCCAGGCGCTTTCGTGAAAATGAGACATTAATAACACATAAAGATGGTTATGTTGGGTGCCTTGAGCTACAGTGAGATCGGGTGACTGTTCCAGGAGTGAACACCTGTGTGTTATATGGGCTGCACATGTATCTCGGTTCTGTTTGACCCATTAGAGACATGTGTTGTTCACTTACAAGTCTGGCTTTAAGGCTTTTCAGTCAGATGGGAGCCAATGTGTCTATAGATGTCTTGGTGAGTGATATTTTGATGCTAATGCTAACAGAAAGCGATTAAAATCAGAAGAGTACCGGTATCTGTTCAGGTAGAGGACTCTCTTTTCACCCGGATGCAGGTAGAGTCAGGTTCGATCCTCAGTCGTGGCAATCAGTGATGTTGTGTTTTTTTTCAGGTGTTTCTTCCCTCCTGTTACACATGCAAGATAATAATCATCAAAAATCAACTTTCGTTTCTTTTTCCGTCAGTGTACGATTTATTTACCAAATAGCGACATAGACCACATTCGCACGACCAGATTAATAAAAAAAATCCCTACCATGCACCCGTCTTTCCTCTGAGAGAACACAGACAGAGGGCGAATTTTACCGAATTTTTTAACCGATTATATGATTCATTGAATCATATCAACATTGATCAAGCGCCTCTGTCCAGGGAACAAAAAAAAAAAAACGGAGTGATTATTCACACGTACGGTAGAATAACGCATGTTGTTGGCTGGCATTATTTACACGTACGCATGCGCAGTACGATAACTTATATCAGCCGTATACGGACAAGGTGTATGTTCAATGAAGTATATCGGACCTATGGTCCAATGATTTAATACGATACGATGAGTAATATAAGAACACATGAAATAAATTATCTAACTAATATGTATAGAATTAAAAAATTATTATTTATAATAATAAAATAATCATGTATAATAAAAAAATAATAAAAAAAATCATGTATAATAATAATATAATTATGTCTAATATACTAAGATAAAATAATTATTAAATAAAAAGTTATTATTAAATAAAAAGTTTGATAACGACAATATGTATAGAATTTAAAAATTATTATGTATAATAATAAAATAATCATGTATAATAAAAAAAAATCATGTATTAGAATAAAATAATCATGAATAATAATAAAATAATTATGTGTAATATACTAGGTAAGATTAAAAATATATCATTAAAATATAATAAAAACAAATAAATTGATTATTAAATGTGAAAAATTTAATAACGACAATACTAATTATATTATATAAAATTAAAAAAAATAATTGAAATACACTAATTAAAATTAAAAATAAATTATTACAAATTATTAATTAAGAAAAATAATTTATTATTAAGTTAAATTAAAATTTAAAGACATAATCAAATCAAGACGTGTGTACGGATAAAAAATTAAGTTATTAATTTATGAATAGTGTTCATGAATCTTATTCAACTAGTTAACGCAATCGTTCGCTTTGATTACTATTGTGATAAGGACGTGATCACAGGAGTCCGCTAATGAAATAATGTAATTAACGCCTTGAACACAGGATGCTGAGTAATTAATTGAGCGTTCGTGTCAACGTAATTAATTACCTTTGAACATGAAAATGAACACAAAAATGAAATTGACGCAGAATGCTAACAGACGAGGTTTTGACGGCGACACAATCTCAGTTAAAATCTCAATTCAAAATTCAGGTTTCCCAGACAACTTTGCATTCGCAAAATATAAACTTATTCACACCCGTTTCTGGTTCTATGGTTCAAATTTTATTTGAAGGTCCCAATAGTTTAGGACATTGGATTGTAGTTTCAACGATCGATTGTGAAGACGGTCTTAAAAATCTATATGACAGTCTCAACAAACCAGCTTCTATTTAAACGATAAAACAAATCTGTGCAATTTTGAAAAGTGAAAACAAACATAACGAAATAAACCATAAACTAGTACAACAACAACCTGGTGGTTTAGATTGCGGTGTATTTGCAATTGCAATCAGTCTTGTTATCTGTTTACGAAAAGATCCGGCAACTTTCTTCTTTTATCAACAAGAAATGAGAGCACATTTGGTAAAATGCTTAGAACAATCTGAATTTACCCCATTTCCACATTTCATAAAGCCAAATAGACGTAACATAACAAAACATGGTCAACAAAAGATAGAAATATATTATAGAGATGATTGCGGTGAATGGTTCCATGTATCTTGCGTAGACTCTGGACCAATTCAGTCTTTGGCAAAGTCTGATTCAACTTATTTTTGCAGCGATTTTTGTACTATGGAAAAACAATTGAATTAGTTTTTAAAAGTACTCTGTAAATAGTAGTTAAGTGATTTTTGAAATAATTATTTCATAAATAAATTTGTAAGGCCGGCACAATTAATTATCTGAGGTGATCAGTTGCGGCTTTATTCGTGAGATCCACATTCTATGTGCAACTTCAGATATATTGATTGTCCATATTTTTTTTTCATTTTGTTATCCATTTTAAACAAAACACAATAAAAAAAAAAATTCAAAATAAACAGTAAAATTTTTATTAAATCAAAATCATCGGGATGGATAACTAATCAAATAAATGGATCCCGTGAGAACCACGTCCTCTTCGTGGGATCTGGAAACATGAAAAGTTATTATATGAAATATTATTCAAATATTACAAAAATATTCATTAGCAATATGATGTTTTAAATAAATAAATATATCGGTAATTATTATATAATTTATATAATATTTATATAATATTGCATATAATAACTCTTCATGGCTAAGTGTTCTCTATAATATTCAACAAGTTATTAAACGCAATATTATACAAATATTACAAAATTGTTCATTAGCAATATGATAAATATTTAAATAAATAAATAAATATATCAATAATTATTATATAATTTATATAATATTGCATATAATAACACTTCATGGCTAAGTGTTCTCTATAATAATAAGCGTATTAAATAGTCCGATATACGTCATTGAACATACACCTTGTCCGTATACGGCTGATATAAGTTATCGTACTGCGCATGCGTACGTGTGAATAATGCCAGCCAACAACATGCGTTATTCTACCGTACGTGTGAATAATGTCGGCCAAAAAAAAAGTCGCTTATTGCAGGCGAATCGTCGCGATTGCACTCCGTTTTATATGCATAATTAGATTTTTGATTCTACAAAGCTGTACCTTTTTCCTAACACTGTGTAACAGATTAAGATTGACGTTTTGTTATAGGTCTGCTAATGTCTACAAACTGACAGTTCTAAAGCATGCAAGTGCCTCCATTTTCACTATTTAATTTCGAAAACGAAAACGGAATGGAATGGGATTTATCTTCCCGGAAACAACATTAGCGGTCAGTTCTGTTACATATAATTGTGAACTGTGTCTTTTTTTAAAACTTGGACATTATCGTCGACCTTAGTACATGTCCAATATATTTTGCAGTAGTTAAATAGACAATTTTAATGAATTAAAGGCCCTCTCAAAGACATATTTCATATTGGCTCATTGGAGAGCATTTTAATTATTATAGGGACCCTCTATAATTTCCAAATTGAGACCAAAATGCTTTAGTTTTATGCAATTTGATTACTACTTGTCTTAAAGATGCTTAAAGTAAAAAAAATTATGATGAACCTTGACTAGGAGATAAAAAACCAAACTCCACCCTAAGATTTTAAACATGTCTAAAATGAGTTAAAGAGTTTATATTCCACCAAAGTAAAGGTCATTTACAATGAAACCAAAAAATATGTGAAGCTAAAGAATTTTATACCCTATCATTGCAGTTACAGTTGAAATGAGAAAATCTGTGACACAGAACATCCGTTTCAAGACCTGAGCTTGACTTTCATTCTTGAAATACATGTATAAAAAAATCTTTGGTATGACTAGGCTGGGAATCAAACCCAATGAGACCTCCCATTTATGGAATAAATATGTTACACTTCCAACCAAGCTTCCATAGATAGAGATCAACTATATACTTGTTTATGTGTAGAATAGTATTAAAACTGTACAGATGACGTGAGTGTTAAAGCAGTCACAATGGCAGAAAAACAAGATGAAGAAGTGCCTTTTATGTACAAATAAAAAAGTCAATATTAAGATTTATAACTCAAATTTAATAACAATAATCTGGATAAATTTAAAACAAAACAATCACTCTCTTATTTAATGAAATGCATAATTAAAGAACAGTAATTACTTACTAGTTACAGTGTATATAAATTAAATATATAAAGTTAATGATTAAAAAGGGAAAAAAAAAACAAACACATTCATGATGGCTGATTTCTGATATCTAAATAATTTTGGTAGACCAAAAATTGTCTTGACATAACAACTTAAAATCATGACAAGTTCACATACCTGATCTGTTGAGATCAACTTAAAATCATGTCAAGTTCACATAACTGATCTGTTGAGATCAACTTGAAATTATGTCAACTTTACATAATAGATCAGTTGAGATCAACTTAAAATCATGTCAAGTTCACATAACTGATCAGTTGATATCAACTTGAAATTATGTCAACTTTACATAATAGATCAGTTGAGATCAACTTAAAATCATGTCAAGTTCACATAACTGATCAGTTGAGATCAACTTAAAATCATGTCAAGTTCACATAACTGATCAGTTGATATCAACTTGAAATTATGTCAACTTTACATAATAGATCAGTTGAGATCAACTTCAAATCATGTCAAGTTCACATAACAGATCAGTTGATATCAACTTAATGCGATGTCAACTTCACATAACTGATCAGTTGAGATAACATAAGAGATTTAAGACAAACAACACCACCACATGTTGATACTTATTATGACCGGTCATAACAGATTTAATCATAAACGACTTTATATTTTACTCATAATTTGACTTTTCACAATTTTATCGCATATTTCAATTTTATCTCAACTTGTCATGTTGTTAATTTTGATATATCAAGACAATGCAATGTTCAAGAAATTGTCTAAATGTCAAAAACAAGACACCATAGATTTCCAAACTGTTAATGATTCAAGTTTCCAAAGTCACTGATCAACAGTGAAAAAGAAATTTATTAGAAAAAGTCTAAAACAAGCTATTGCAGTTCAGTTTGTGTGATAAGATACCTATCTATTATGAACATGAATTCACCATGAAAATTAAAATACAATCAGATATCAGATTCCATCATAGATACCGTAGTTAATAAGCAGTGCAACTTGTATTTTGATACCAAAAATGTTAATACCACTACATATTTCTACTTCAATTTTCGTTACAGCAATACTCAGATTAGTAGATTTTAAAATCAGTGGTCCAATATCATTTGGCAAAAATCAGATTTTTCAGACCTTTTTGAAGTTATTCTCTGTTAATGCCATTCCCCTGCTAAAATTCATTTCTGTTAATGCCATTCACCTTCTGAAATTTATTTCTGTTTATGCCATTCCCCTGCTGAAATTTACTTTGTAAATGGGATTCTCCTGCTCAAATTTATTTCTGAAAATGTTATTCCCTGCTGAAATTCATTTATGTAAACAACTTTCCCCTACTGGAATTTAACTCTGCTCATGAGATACCCCTACTGAAATTGATCTGTTAATATGATTCCCCTGGTGATATTGATCTGTTGATGGAATTCCCCCTGCTGAAATTTATTTGTTAATGGGATTCCCCCTGCTGAAATTTTTTTGTTAATGTGATTCCCCTGGTGATATTGATCTGTTAATGGGATTCCCCCTGCTGAAATTTATTTGTTAATGGGATTCCCCCTGCTGAAATTTATTTGTTAATGTGATTCCCCTGCTGATATTGATCTGTTAATAGGATTCTCCTAATGAAATTTATTTGTTATGACTTTTCTCCTGATGAAGTTAATTTTTGTTGCTAAAAGGACTTTTCATCAATGGGATCTGACAAATGTACAAAGTTTTAACACTATATAGAAGTAAATCAGCTGAAAGCTAACACTGACAGAGAAATCATAACAAGATTTATCAATAAAGAATCATCAATCATTATCTTTTTACCAGCTTATTCTTTCATTATTTGAATTAACTTGTGTAACTAGATTGAAAATTACATTACATAATATCATATACAAAACAAATGTCTTAAATAATTGTATTTTATAAATATAAACAGTATTGCAATTCAAAAGTAAAATAAAAATTTGTTTGTTCAGTCATTTGTTAATGAATTCATAAGCATCACTTTTAGCTAGAATTTGATTTCGTGAATTTTATTAGCCACTGATATTAATTATCAATTAGTGTGTGGTGATTTGAAAACCCATGGATAAGTATAGTATTGGTTGACTGGAATGGTGTAACAATGTTAATGTTGAATCAAAAATAAAGCTTAAATACACACTCTGTTATCAACACTTACTTATCCCAGACATAAATTGAGACATTTATATTAAAAGGACTGACAAGTTACATTAAAAATGCCAAAATCTATTTACAAGTGCATTATGCATATACACAATGTAACAAAGTAAGAATGTTTTGTATATTTATTTAAGAGCCAAGTGGAATAATGAAGTTTCACATGTCAGTCAAAATTTGTCAATTACACAGAGGTGGACAGTTCTTGAATGGTAGATGAAACTGGAGTACAAGGAGAAAATCACTATTACATGTACTTGCAAGTAAACTGACAGACTTTCTTACAAAAGCATCTGCCGAAGTGAGATTCAAACATGGATGGTGACCGAGGCTATAATAAGCTGGTGCTTAAAACCACTCATCACCTAAGGTCAACATTTATATAAGAGAAAAAAAAGGGATGTGATAAGGGGTGGGTGTAGTTGTAAACTACAATATTTATATTAACATTATGTATTAAACTAACAAAGTGAAATATAGTCTCTACAATTTTTTGTTGGGGGTGGGGTGGGGGTGGTTATGTAATTTCTATTTACAACATAAATTATTACATATGAAAGTCAGTACAAATTTTTTACAGCTATCCCAGGCAATGATAGGTTACAAGTACTTAAAGTGACTGAATATCAAACCATTTTGTTGTTGATCACTGTTTAATTCTACAACAATGATCATTCTGTGTGTTCATATGGTGCTATTTGATACATTAATACTTTAACCAGGAGATTTTGTAACACCTGTATCCCTATTTTAATTATGTACTATTACATTATTTTAACAAGAGGCCCAAAAGGGCCTGTGGAGCTCAACTGACAAAAATGGATCTTGTGCCTTCATTTATATAAACTCAGTACAAGGACTTGAGCTGACGTTAAATGCTAAATATAAAAGCTGTAGGCCTTACAGTTTCAGAGAAGAATATTTTGAAACTTGACTTCCCATATAAGTATATGTAGATATATGTGCCCCTTGGTGGGACCAAAAATGGACCGGGGGCCACCATTTGTACAAACCTGGTAAAGGGACTTGAGCTAATGTTAAATGCCAAATATAAAAGCATTATGCCTTACAGTCTCAGAGAAAAAAATTTTTAAATTTGATTTCCAATATATACATATGCAGATATATGGACCCCTGGGGTGGGGCCAAAAATGGACCGAGGGCCACCATTTGTACAAACTTGGTAAAGGGGCTCAAGCTGATATTAACTGCCAAATATGAAAGCTTAAGGCTTCATGGTTTCAGAGAAGAAGATTTTCAAAGTTGATATCTCACTATAAGCCATATATGCATATGCAGATATATGGACCTCTGGGGTGGAGCCGAACATGGACCCAGGGCCACCATTTGTACAAACTTGGTAAAGGGGCTCAAGCTGATATTAACTGCCAAATATGAAAGCTTAAGGCTTCATGGTTTCAGAGAAGAAGATTTTCAAAGTTGATTTTCAATTATAAGCCATATATGCATATGCAGATATATGGACCCCTGGGGTGGGGCGAAAAATAGACCGGGGGCCACCATTTGTACAAACTTGGTAAAGGGGCTCAAGCTGATATTAACTGCCAAATATGAAAGCTTAAGGCTTCATGGTTTTAGAGAAGAAGATTTTCAAAGTTGATTTTCCATTATAAGCCATATATGCATATGCAGATATATGGACCCCTGGGGTTAGGCCAAAAATAGACCGGGGGCCACCATTTGTAAAAACTTGGTAAAGGGGCTCAAGCTGATATTAACTGCCAAATATGAAAGCTTAAGGCTTCATGGTTTCAGAGAAGAAGATTTTCAAAGTTGATTTTCAATTATAAGCCATATATGCATATGCAGATATATGGACCCCTGGGGTGGGGCCAAAAATAGACCGGGGGCCACCATTTGTACAAACTTGGTAAAGGGGCTCAAGCTGATATTAACTGCCAAATATGAAAGCTTAAGGCTTCATGGTTTTAGAGAAGAAGATTTTCAAAGTTGATTTTCAATTATAAGCCATATATGCATATGCAGATATATGGACCCCTGGGTGGGGCCAAAAATAGACCGGGGGCCACCATTTGTACAAACTTGGTAAAGGGGCTCAAGCTGATATTAACTGCCAAATATGAAAGCTTAAGGCTTCATGGTTTCAGAGAAGAAGATTTTCAAAGTTGATTTTCAATTATAAGCCATATATGCATATGCAGATATATGGACCCCTGGGGTGGGGCCAAAAATAGACCGGGGGCCACCATTTGTACAAACTTGGTAAAGGGGCTCAAGCTGATATTAACTGCCAAATATGAAAGCTTAAGGCTTCATGGTTTCAGAGAAGAAGATTTTCAAAGTTGATATCTCATTATAAGCCATATATGCATATGCAGATATATGGACCTCTGGGGTGGAGCCGAACATGGACCCAGGGCCACCATTTGTACAAACTTGGTAAAGGGGCTCAAGCTGATATTAACTGCCAAATATGAAAGCTTAAGGCTTCATGGTTTCAGAGAAGAAGATTTTCAAAGTTGATTTTCAATTATAAGCCATATATGCATATGCAGATATATGGACCCCTGGGGTGGGGCCAAAAATAGACCGGGGGCCACCATTTGTACAAACTTGGTAAAGGGGCTCAAGCTGATATTAACTGCCAAATATGAAAGCTTAAGGCTTCATGGTTTTAGAGAAGAAGATTTTCAAATTTGATTTTCCATTATAAGCCATATATGCATATGCAGATATATGGACCCCTGGAGTTAGGCCAAAAATAGACCGGGGGCCACCATTTGTACAAACTTGGTAAAGGGGCTCAAGCTGATATTAACTGCCAAATATGAAAGCTTAAGGCTTCATGGTTTCAGAGAAGAAGATTTTCAAAGTTGATTTTCAATTATAAGCCATATATGCATATGCAGATATATGGACCCCTGGGGTGGGGCCAAAAATAGACCGGGGGCCACCATTTGTACAAACTTGGTAAAGGGGCTCAAGCTGATATTAACTGCCAAATATGAAAGCTTAAGGCTTCATGGTTTTAGAGAAGAAGATTTTCAAAGTTGATTTTCAATTATAAGCCATATATGCATATGCAGATATATGGACCCCTGAGGTGGGGCCAAAAATAGACCGGGGGCCACCATTTGTACAAACTTGGTAAAGGGGCTCAAGCTGATATTAACTGCCAAATATGAAAGCTTAAGGCTTCATGGTTTTAGAGAAGAAGATTTTCAAAGTTGATTTTCCATTATAAGCCATATATGCATATGCAGATATATGGACCCCTGGGGTGGGGCCAAAAATAGACCGGGGGCCACCATTTGTACAAACTTGGTAAAGGGGCTCAAGCTGATATTAACTGCCAAATATGAAAGCTTAAGGCTTCATGGTTTCAGAGAAGAAGATTTTCAAAGTTGATATCTCATTATAAGCCTTATTTTCACTTTTTACGAAGTATGACAGAAAAACGTTAAAAACGCATAACCTAGTTTTTGACAGAATTTCACGAAATGTACAAACTACATGTTTAAGGGTGTCTAGAAGCTAAATATCACATCAGATTTTGAATATAACCTATGGTTTCAGAGAAGAAACTTATTTTAGGTTTTTTACATTCTAGGTCGCTGTGACCTACTTTTGGTTGCCATGGAAACCAATTGTACAAATTTTCATCTACTCCTTCTAGGGATCATTCCTGCAAAGTTTTGCTAAAATTGGCCCAGTAGTTTCTGAGTTTTTGCTGTTAACGGACGCACGCATGCACGCACGCACGCACGCACGCGCGCATCATGCCATAAGCTCATCTGGCTTTAGCCAGTTGAGCTAACAATGTAGTTTTGAGGAGACATATTTTATAAATCTTGATAATTAATTGTAACACAAGCTCATGTGGGGTATGAGTGTGCTAGTGTTTTTGAACTGCATAGTACTAGTGCACATCTATGGCAAACATCAGATAGCTAGTACACTCACCTGCAATGTCACATAAATACTGCAGACCACTCAGTCCATTTTACTGGTACTGAGGTAACCAAAAAGGCATATGACAAAAAAAATCCTTTCTCAGTGGGGTTGACTGAACTCAAAAGCAAGACATGAGATACACATTATATATAGTATATAATACTAATAAGTTAAAAAACATATATAAATGGTTAATAAATAACAAACATCTTTATAACAAAGTTGCAACATGTTTTCTACAAAAATTAGAGAAAAGGGCTTAGTATTTAAGACAGTAATAAAACAAATCAATTGCAATATGCAATAATACTTACTCATAATAGGAAATTACAGTTTAGTAACATGCACAGACACCAAGAAATTGCTACTGCTCAGTATGAATAATATACAAGTCAAATAAAAAACACACAGGAAAAACACAAACGTTACTTCATGAAATAAATACCACTGCTACTTCATGAAATAAATATTACTGTTACTTCATGAAATCAATACCACTGCTACTTCATGAAATAATTACTGCTACTTCATGAAATAAATATTACTGCTACTTCATGAAATTAATATCACAGCTACTTCATGAAGTAAATACCACCAAACCGCTGTGTTCACAATTAGGCTCAAGTTATAACTAGCTTGGATTTTAACATTTTGATACCTTTTATTCAAACATATATAAAACTACAAAATACCAGGTCATACTTGTTGGACTGAAAATTTGCATGTATCAGTTATCTGGACTGAACTAAATCATGAACCGTGCTCTATGATATAAACCCTGTAATACATGTATATGTAGTTTATTAAACACGGAGCAGAGAACTAGTTGGAATAGCCCACTTCTTACTTATATGTACAGATATAATTGTATTTAAACATACTATGTAAATAAAGAGAAATAACTTCATTGATACATTGTGTGAAAGGATCTATTGGGTAACTGTATTATATATATTACTCAATAAACAAAAATTCCATGGATTTAAATGTTTCGCCTGGTTAGTTTTTGATTGAGAAGAAAATACATTGCTTTAACATAAACTTTCACATTTTGACATGCCCCCTGCCACTGCGGAGGCCTACGACAACACCGGTAAAGTAACACCTAAGTCTTGCCATATGGTGCGATGCCAGGCTTGACAAAAATGAATTCCCCTGTTGTCCTGCCAAAATAATGAGGATAGTCCATAAAATCTATGTAAATTCATTAACATTTGTTTTGTTAATTGACAAACATAAATAAACAAATACAACCATACATATAAATAAAACATTAAAAACTGCATCTGGAAATACATGTATTATAACTACGTAATTACATTTTTTTACATGTACATTTTACAAGATTAGACAAAGATTACATGTAGTTGCATGTTTTATTACAAGCATACAACTAGTAAAATCTACAGGAATACACACTTATGTAAATTTTATCAAAAGTGGATACCTGGATAGAATGAATTTTACTTTGTAATTAAAAAGTTACAAAATGCCATAAAATCATCACTTTTGTTTTGCTGTGAACAAATGTGCATAAAAAATAATGTACAAGTACTCTGAATCAACAGATTAATTGACACTGAATTATTTTGGGAAATATCTTTTTAAATCAAACATAACTACATGAGTATTTATCCTTCAACATTTTGAATTTTCAGTAGCAAGATAAAAGAATAAACATTTTGCTAATACAGTGATATTCTGATAAACTGACATGCATTTGTGCTAAGAATTTTAGAATTCTTAAGTGTAGATTGGAGTGAAAAGGATTAATCATAGGTACTTTACACTTCAATCAAGATTCTGTGATCCTGTGTTCCATTTGATGAGACAACAAATAATACCACCTGAGTCTAAATACATGTATGTCTGAGTCATCCAAAAACTGTAAATCTGGAATTCTGAGCCATCCAAAAACTCAAAACCTGGAATTTTTTGTGTTCATCTTATTTTTGTTTGTAAATTCATAAAATTAAACTTTTGCAAAGATTTAATTTTATTACTGTATAATTATTTCATTTGCATTGGCACTGACTGTCATCCAATGACACAAGATAAAGGTACCCCACCCCATTTACATAAAATGTTGCTTTTCACCAAAATTAACTGACACAAATATTTAACGAAACACAGTATCATAAAATGAAGTCTAAAAGTATTACATTTCTACTGCAATAATTGTTGTTCTGGAGAGTGGTCTCCTTTCCATTGCCTAATTTAACAGTTACAACTTTGTAGCTATTGTAGTTTCAGCAGCAGCTTCCTTAACACTGCTATCTGTCTGTGATTTTGTTCCATCACTCTCCTCTGTTTCCACAGACTCCATCTCTGTTGTCGAGGAAATTGCTGGACTTTGATTCATTGAGTTAATAGAATTAGTTGACTGTGACATATTGGAACTTTCTGCTTGGGTAGATGAGACAGGTTTTTCTTGTGATGGAGAAGAGACACTATTTTTATCTTGTGAAATAGAAGAGTTCCCAACACTGCTACTTCCTGTTTGTAATGTTGAGGATTGTTTCTGGGATAATTCTGGACCTCCACCATAAATTCCATGTAAAAACTGCCACATCTCTTTAGATAGCTGACCATGATCAGAGTTATGTTTCACTGATAACTGACCATTCTTTGTTACACTTATTCTGGAATTCTCAATTGGGCCAGGTGGAGCTGAAAAAAAAGGCAGAGTATGATTTAATGTACAGTATATTATATGTTCAAAGAAGCTATCAGCCTGAGATCATCTACATGCCTAGTAGTGTTAGCATGATTTACCAGTACACTAATAAACTACAAAAATAGCCAGAATTAATGCCAAGTCAATATTATAGTAAAAAAAATCCATAAAATGGCCAGCCTCTAGGCTAGTCCATAAAATAGCCAGCCTGAAAGTCTAGTCCATAGAATAGCCAGACCTAGTGTCTAGGCAATAAAACAGCCAACCTGAAACTCTAGAGTAAAAAAAGGGGGTTGCAATTTTATATGCATTAAACTGAGATTATAGTTTCCTGAGTATGATTTCAGTAGGAGACTGTTCCACAATTTTCTAACTATATTTCCCTTGTTATTTTTACAGAAGTCAAAACATAAGAAAAATATGCTCACAAATCTCAGAAATAGTAAAAACTTCCTCACTACTGGTACAGGAAACCAGTTAAGATAATTCTTAATGGAACTTGAACCAAGATGTAAGACAATCTGTGATCTGTTAGATTGTATGTTATACCACATTTTAAATATAAACATTCTATGAATAATACTTACTATTAGTTTTTCCTCTGACAAAGTTTTCCCATTCTTTAAACCAGGTCATACTAATGTAATAAATAACTGGAGGATTGTCTTCATCTCTAAACTTGTCATTTAGTAGAATAAAATTCTCTATTTCTGATTTCTGTCTGTTCTGTAACTGTTCTAGCTCTGTTTGACATGTAGAGCAGGGGTACAGATGGTTACAAACTGGGCCTCCACCAAACCTGATTACAAAATACACATATACAACATGTGATTGAAATAAAACATATATGAAACCATTGCTAGGGAAATCATATTTTAACTGTAGCACCTAAATAGGAGTTTTCAGAAAAGACTTCTGTAGTCTACTGTGGCAGATAATAGAAAAGAGTAACAGCTGTGATAAAACGAAATAACAACATCCTAGTTAGTTTTAAGCCAATCATTTCTGAGGGCCATACTAATGTAAAAGACTTATGTACCCTGAGCTGAAGGGTACATAAATCTTTGGCAGGGTACATGGGGCTGTGTAACCTGCCAAAAACCTGTATAACTTATTATTCCTGTATATACTATTTTCTTGCAAAAATCTTCCATAAAAAAACAGAGGCCAATTTAAAGAGAATGTAAACATGCTAGAAATAACAACTTTATACTATATGTGTATCTATTTCATATTACTAAGTTAACTTAGACTCTTACATGTAAAATCAAAAATTTAAAATACTGTGATATACCGTTATGACATATTTTGTTGTAACTTTAGAATACAAAGGAACATATAGTTGGGTTTAAAAAAAAAAATCAAATTTCAACAACAATAAAGTGTACCTTCCATGTAGGAAATCCCACATACTCTGATTAAATGGAATGACTAGTTCTTCAACATGGTTAACTAAATCTGGTGGTACTCCTACAAAGAAAAAAAAAAACAAAAAACAAAACTATTTTTACATTCTGCAAAACATAATGACTGATAAAATGAGAATTATAAGTGTAACAAATAGGATTTATTACACTCAGATCAAGACATTATCAATCAGAGGAAATTGATACTCAAAAATTCATAAAGACACACAGCCAGTGTGCAAAATTACTGCGGGCCTGATGGCCTGAGGCTATTAAGTTTTTGCTCAGGTCACCAACTTCATAGAGTTCCAAGTCCGATTGGCTCTTTCGTTAAACCAGCGGTTCTCCTATAGCAGGCTGATGTTTCCTCAAGATGCCTAAATTCGTAGTACATGTAGTTTGTTTCAGTTCAATAAAAAAATCTACATTAATGAACAATACTTTACACTAGTACAACAGACAACAGACAATATAGCAACGATACAACAATATACATGTCAATATGAGATTTAACTGGCAAAATTAAAGAGACACGTAAACTTCCATATTTCAGGGCCATTAACTTTTATTTGGGCTACCAACTATTAAATGTTAAGGGCCCTGTTGACCATCATGTCTTCCTAGCTAATTTCAGCATGTTTTTAAGAGATCATCAGAAGAAACCATTTATATTCTTTGACAAATGCTTTGTGCCTAAGTCTGATCCTGTTGAGAAAGGAACCCATATTTCCTGCAATTGGAATGAGAACATGATCAAGATGGCTACCAATGTTCGACAAAAAAGAATTCTCAGTGAATACCGGTAAGTATTTCCTCTTAAGAGATATATTTTTAATTTGTACATATGGTTATCACCTTGCTCCAAGAATGTGGTAATGATATACCAGATTTGTCACTGGGAAACCCACCCACTGTAAACTTAATTAAATTTTGTTGTATTTACATTTACATATACATGTATATCTTAATCACATACATCTTACCTCCATGAGCACAAAGGAAATCACTGTTTGTGATGGGACCTGGTTCTGAAAATGTATTGAATCTGTTTATCCATTCTTTTGATATAAAAAATTGCAGTAGACTAGGCTGAAATAAAAGAAAACCAATATTTATTTCAGTAATGTTAAGTAGTGATGTCATAATTATCACTGATGATCATTTGTCGATCATTGTCAGAGCAGTGATCCTAATAATTGATCACAAGATAAATATCACTAATGTTAAGTATAAACAATAGGGATAAAGTAAATCAACACAACATATAACAGTATTAAGTCGATATAAAATCAACACAATATATAACAGTATTAAGTCAAATCAACACAATATATAACAGTATTAAGTCGATATAAAATCAACACAATATATAACAGTATTAAGTCAAATCAACACAATATATAACAGTAATAAGTCGATATAAAATCAACACAATATATAACAGTAATAAGTTGATATAAAATCAACACAATATATAACACTAATAAGTCGATATAAAATCAACACAATATATAACAGTATTAAGTCGATATAAAATCAACACAATATGTAACAGTATTAAGTCAAATCAACACAATATATAACAGTATTAAGTCGATCTAAAATCAATACAATATATAACAGTATTAAGTCAAATCAACACAATATATAACAGTAATAAGTCGATATAAAATCAACACAATATATAACAGTATTAAGTCGATATAAAATCAACACAATATATAACAGTATTAAGTCAAATCAACACAATATATAACAGTAATAAGTCGATATAAAATCAACACAATATATAACAGTATTAAGTCGATATAAAATCAACACAATATATAACAGTATTAAGTCAAATCAACACAATATATAACAGTATTAAGTCAAATCAACACAATATATAACAGTAATAAGTCGATATAAAATCAACACAATATATAACAGTATTAAGTCGATATAAAATCAACACAATATATAACAGTATTAAGTCAAATCAACACAATATATAACAGTAATAAGTCGATATAAAATCAACACAATATATAACAGTATTAAGTCGATATAAAATCAACACAATATATAACAGTATTAAGTCAAATCAACACAATATATAACAGTATTAAGTCAAATCAACACAATATATAACAGTAATAAGTCGATATAAAATCAACACAATATATAACAGTATTAAGTCGATATAAAATCAACACAATATATAACAGTATTAAGTCAAATCAACACAATATATAACAGTATTAAGTCGATCTAAAATCAATACAATATATAACAGTATTAAGTCAAATCAACACAATATATAACAGTATTAAGTCGATATAAAATCAACACAATATGTAACAGTATTAAGTCAAATCAACACAATATATAACAGTATTAAGTCGATCTAAAATCAATACAATATATAACAGTATTAAGTCAAATCAACACAATATATAACAGTAATAAGTCGATATAAAATCAACACAATATATAACAGTATTAAGTCGATATAAAATCAACACAATATATAACAGTATTAAGTCAAATCAACACAATATATAACAGTAATAAGTCGATATAAAATCAACACAATATATAACAGTAATAAGTCGATATAAAATCAACACAATATATAACAGAAATACGTCGATATTAAATCAACACAATATATAACAGTATTAAGTCGATATCAAATCAACACTATAACAGTATTAAGTCGATATAAAATCAACACAATATATAACAGTATTAAGTCATGAAAATCATGAAATTGAAATGATAAACTTACGTGTTGTATCACACTTCACTGTAAACTTCCTACATAAAACTTTGTCCGAGTGTAAGGTATTTCTGACTAGAACTGTGTAATTTTATAGACAGATATTTTATGGCTTTGATATAATTAAGTTTTTATTCTGTAGTTGTTGTTGTTGTTGTTGTAATGTTGTTCTACTGTTTAACGTCACATCAGCAATTATTCAGCTATTCACAATGACAGCAAGGTTATTAATCTCTATGAATCAATCTAAAAACAAGGTCATGTGTGCATGAGATGTGAAAATGTATCTGCCCTGTTCTAGTGTGCACTAAGGGTGACTTTGTGGTAAGGTGCTACCTCACCAAGTCGGTATACTGGAAACAAACTCACCCCAGTCCATTATCATGGCACTGATTGAACCAGTTGAAACTATTTCCTCATTATGTCGAGTGCCAGGCAAGAAAGCAATATCTTAAATTTAAAGTATTATATATGAAATGGCTGGGATCATACCCACAGCCCCATGCTCTCAAGTCTACTCTACTACCGAGTGGTTCTATTATTCTGACTGAAGTGTAAAAAACAATTATAATTACCTCCCTCGCTTCTAACAGTTGCATAGCTTTCTGTCTGAGTTGTGCTGCATCATCATCTCTCTTTCTATCAATATAATATATATACATGTACATGTATTATAAATATAAAAACTCCAAAAAGAACATTGGCTTGATCAACTCAGTCATCACAAAATTTAATAAACAAGAGGCCCATGGGCCTTAACGCTCACCTGAAGAAATGTCCAAAAACATGTACATGTATTATAAATATAAAAACTCCAAAAAGAACATTGGCTTGATCAACTCAGTCATCACAAAATTTAATAAACAAGAGGCCCATGGGCCTTAACGCTCACCTGAAGAAATGTCCAAAAACTTGCAAAGAACTTAAATACAAAAACTTTACAAAATTCTTCAAGTTTGGAAATCCGGCAATAATTTATCAGAAATATCTAGTAACATTTCATTTATAAATAGCTTATATGCATGATTTAAATAGTACAATGAATAATTTCCAAATAATGATTTTGATCTTTAAACATATGAAATTGAACCTTATATCAAAATGGTCATAATATCAATACTAACAATATTCTAATATACATGCTTGTACAAAAAGTTAATGGTTTTCAAGATAATTTACAATTTCAATCTTCATCTACAGCTATGACCTTGACCTTTCAACATATGACCTTGAACTATATATCAAAATGATCGTCATATCAATACTTACAATATTCTAATATATATGCCTATACAAAAAGTTCATAGTTTTCAAGATAATTAGCAATTTAAGTCTTCTTCTACAGAAATAACCCTGAACTTTCAGCATATGACCTTGACCCATATATCAAAATGTCATTTTAATACCTACAATATTCTAATATACATGCCTATACCAAAAGATAATAGTTTTCAAGATAATTAACAATTTCAGTACATGTATGCAGCTATGACCTTGACCTTTCAACATATGACCTTGAACCATATATCAAAATGATCGTCATATCAATACTTACAATATTCTAATATATATGCCTATACAAAAAGTTCATAGTTTTCAAGATAATTAGCAATTTAAGTCTTCTTCTACAGAAATAACCCTGAACTTTCAGCATATGACCTTGACCCATATATCAAAATGTCATTTTAATACCTACAATATTCTAATATACATGCCTATACCAAAAGATAATAGTTTTCAAGATAATTAACAATTTTAGTACATGTATGCAGCTATGACCTTGTACCTTTCAACATATGACCTTGAACCATATATCAAAATGATTGTCATATCAATACCTACAATATTCTAATATACATGCCTATACAAAAAGCTTATAGTTTCCAAGCTAATGCACAATTTTAGTATTTATAAGCAAAAAATAAAATTTCAGGGGCAACAACTCCTACATGGATTATCATATAGTTACAAAACTAGGTACCTTTTTAAATTTTGTCATGGGGAACATTTAAACAATGTTTTGAATTCATATATCTCTTAAGAATTGCAAGAAAATTGCCTAAAACTGCGTAAATAACAAATTACTTCATGACCTTGATTTGTGACCTTGACCCTATTTTAAAGGTCATTTCAAGAAAAAGTCAAAACTGAAAACCCCATGTCATTATCTGTTCAATTAGTCAAGTTATAACAATTTGAAGCCATTTTACGAAATTTTTAAAAATTAAATGCAAAAAAGTGTTACCCATTTTTTGACCAAATTTTACGAAATGAACAAACTATAGGCTTAAGACCCTAGAGAAGCCAAATATCACATCAGATTTTTTCTCCCATCATCGATTTCAGAGAAAAAGATTTTTTAAGATTTTGGACCCCTAGGTCACCTTGACCTAGATTTGGTAGCCATGGCAACACTATGAACAAATCTGAATTGCACCAGGCTCATATATGCTTCTGACCAAGTATCATTGAAATCTGTCCAGCAGTTTTGGAGAAGTCGAAAATAGGTGTTAACGACGCATGCACACACACACGCACGCACATACACATGCCGCGCCATGCCATAAGCTCACATGACCTTTCGGTGAAAAAAATAATGTTAATCTTGATGTTAAAGCTTACATTCCAATTACTTTTATACTACCTTTTTGCATTTTGACTAGAATATTGACAATATTTTAATCTTTAAACTAGGGACGGGACAATTCATTGCTGCCAGATTTTGTTTTTTCAATACACATATCACTAAGCAGAAACAGAAACGTAAAACAATTATACAATAGTCATTTGCCAGTTCATTATTACCTGTATATCTGACCAGAGTTTTAGTTTTAGCAATATTGTATTAGACAAATCAAATTATGGAATAACACTGAGATAGCTTTTACAAATCAGGATCCTGGAACAAGAGTAAAAATCTTAACCAGTTTCCTGAACATCTATAATATTACAATTTATATATTATGGCATTTAATACTACATACAATTAAGTATAGCATTCAGTAGAACATTATGAGAGAGAGAGAGAGAGAAGAGAGAGAGAGAGAGAGAGAGAGAGAGAGAGAGAGACCAGAGTTTTAGTAAAACCATTCTTAAAAATCATGATGGCTGTGATAAATGTATGGTTCACAAAAAGAGATACAAAAAATTATTTTTTCAGTTCAGTTGCAGCCCGTTTCAGTTACATAATGACTAAAACATTGTATATCATGATTAACGTAAAACAGTATGGTACCCTTTAAATTTTATCATATTGTGATATGTATCCCTAAGTTTGGTGGTTTTTTCCAGGTACATCTACTCTGGTTTCTTTTAATATTAAAAAATCTGGCTTCTTTTTATAAAAAAAAAGAATCTTAAATGAGTTTAAATTATCATTTCAACTTTTTTAAATACAACTGATGCATGAATGAAATAAAAATCTTCAATGGAAAGGCTATTAAGCTTGCCAATTGGTGAAATGTACAATGTCTAGTGTTTAACATTTTGTTATAAGTGCCACCTGAAAACCTTTTCACTTAATTTTAGATCCTTTTAAGACATTTACTTCATTTTAGAGAGATTTAAGGCCTGGATTAAGAATATTCTGGGGCAAGCTGTCAGGTATAGGGCCTTTAAGGCTGAGTAACTTACTTATAAAATAAAACATATGCTTCACAATTGATAACCTGGCCGATATCGACCTCTGTGACATACTGGTCATCAAACTCATACCATAGATCATTTATAGCATTCAGACAGTAAGCTGTGTAGTGTCCACCTGCAGTAATAAAATCAATGATTTGAACAAAGTTAATACAACATACAGTAACAGTACAGAGTGAACAAGAACCTTATTCTTAGAGCTGTTTACTAGTGCAAGCTTATTGCCACCTTAATAATGTAAGTACATGTGTCCTGGTTTCACATATAAACATTACAGACAGTCTATTCTATTATACTGGTAAAAGGCCAATCAAAAGAGACTTGCTACAAGCAATGCCTTAAGGAAGATAATCATTTTTGCACATTTCCAGTAAATGTTTGGGTAGGACTATTACTTCTTACTGAAACAGAAATATCACAGACAATTTTTTCTTGTATTTACTTAGTTAATAAGTTTTCAGAAATTTTGTGATTAAAACTTTTTCCATATTGTCCCACAGAAACGTTACAGGGCAATAAAGTTGAGTGACGGTGTTTTACACCCATGTCAAGATTCCTTTAGTCAGTCAGATCTGGGATGGTGGAGAAAACCAGAGAAACTTGAGAAAACCAGCAATTCTTGACAAGTGAACTGAAAAACTTTCTCACACAAGGACCTGTCCAGGACAGAGATTGAAACTAGGCAGTGAGAGGCACTGTGATAATTACACAGAAAATGTGAACACCATTCTAAATTTTAAGTACTTAGTATAATACTAACCTCCAGCAGTACCATGGTGACATATAACAGCTACTAGGTCATATAAAAGTACTTCTGATTTACAGTCTGAAAAAATATAGAAGTTGCATGTCAAAATAACAGTACTTCTGATTTACAGTATGAAAAAGTAATAGAAGTTACATGTCCAAATTTTTCCATTTACATGTATATCTCGGTACTACAAGATATTCCAAATTTGTTGAAAGTGTTAAGAAATGTTGGGTGTTTCTGACATCCCAAAAATTGAGAAATGAGTTACTTTACTCAGTCATATATCATTGATATAAATAACTGTGTTTCATCTAACTTATTATGATTAAACTTATAAATATGATCTAAACATGCCAAATCAAATGGCTTCATAAGTTTGATCAAAAGGGGAGATAAAATAAAAATGATTTTTATGATTGAAAATATATTTCTTCATCTTTTCTCATTTTTACTGTTCTTTTAAACCATTTAAATTCAAACACTACATTTTAACATTATAAATACCTTTATGTAGATACGGCTTCATATCCAGTCCATCCAGGGGAAAGGATACATAGGTACTGATTTTTGAGGAATAAAATTCATGTCTAAATCTCTTTAGGTGTATAGACAGAATCTAAAAATTAGTATAAACAGTGAGTGAACTATTGTTCAAAGCTGCATCAGCATAATTACAGCTAATAGATATGGCATTACAGCTATATACAATGTATGAGCAGACAGAGAATGCAAAGAATACAATAGTATTTAAAAAAAAAACATGAAATTGTTAAACCTAAATAAATAAAAAAGATTTAAAAACTAATTCTGAATGATAACAACCAGCAGTATCATAGACAAATTATAAAATAAAACAAGACCAAGTTTATTTACTAAAATAATTAAAATTTGATGTCCACAAAATATAATTCATCAATGATGCTGTATAAATAGTATCCTTGTGGGTGCAAATTCAACCCAATCCAGCAAAATATACTGGATCAATTTTTGTTCAATTACTGCCAATTTCTAGGTACATTACATCATTTAATCTAATTTTTAAAATCATTTAAATCATTTGAAGCAATTATACAAATCTGAAGATACTGTACCTCAGGTAGCTCTAAAACTCTGGAATATTTTATACCATTTCTCAACCTGAAATAAGAGTTCACAGAATTCAAACATTTTCTTCAATATTTCAAGCAATTTCTAACATTGTTATCAATTACAAAACTGTTTAAAAACAAAATAAATTTAATTTTTCTCCTTTGAAACAAAAAGCAAACAGCACACATTTATAATCTCTTGAGTCAGGGAATATCACATAACATTAAAGTGGAGAAATGTGACAAAGAGGTCAAGGTTACCGACTCCTTCTGATATTACTGTGACCTTGTTTCTATCAGTCTCTTCATGTCACACATACAGGTTTATGCTCTGGCATAATGGATTATAGCCCACAGTACAACAAACTCTTGTTTTTAATAACCGTTGATTACTTAACCACCTGCCCTAGCAACAGAATATTTCAGAGCCACAAAATTAATGCCCTCTATGTTTTTCTTATAAGACTCCTATACCCTTTTATAACATCAAAATGTGACAGTACAAATGGTGGCCAAATTTAGATTTTACTTTAACTTGAGCAAGTGATAATGACTTACATGTATTATGACTTATAATGACTTACTTTTTACATTTTTCACAACTATACATATTATCTCCCTTTAATTCATCTGCAGAGAAAAATGCGGCCAAACAATCTTGTAAATTGATGGTAGGACCAACAAACAGACTGAAATAAAAAAAAACCCAAAAGTTTCTTGATTAATCAAAAATGCATCATGAATTAAATATTATCAAGTGAACTCTAGCATCATTTTATGACTCAGCATACAAAATCCTTCAGGGAAATTTCAAAGTTATTTATGATTTGCCACATAGGTTGAGGGTATTAAGTATGGACTTATGGGTCACCAAGTTTCTTTCACTAGCTAGGTTTAATCCAACTCAGATTCTATTTTGACAAGGTTTGTAAGCTTGAGTGCTAAAGGTTTAAACTCCAGTTTCAAGTGAATACAACACAAGAATCTTGACTTAAGTGTAAAATATAACTCCACTTCAAACAACTCAAAAGTACATTACTACTTGAATTCTTATGGGAGAATTCAATCATGATTTTTTCCTTTTAAATTATATAACTTTAACATCCCAAAAATTAAAGTCCAACAATTGTTTGTTTGGTTTTTGTTTTGTTTGTTTGTTTTTTTTGTTTTTAAATAAATATAAAACTTTATCAACCACTGATTGAGAATGATATATTAAATATTTGTCAATGATAGTTATCGTTATTAACATAAACATATGTAAATGATACATGTAGCTATCTGAATTTAACAAGCAAGTAAAACAGACAGAAAACATTGTTGCCAATTGTACATCTGCTTCATTAAAAAACATTAACACTTTTGCTAATGTTCACATCAAGAAAGTGCCTAGATACGCCAGCTCTCTCAACAATCTGTATACCTGATACCAAGCTATTAGCATAAATGCACCTGTTTTCCAAGTAATTTTTTAAATTTAATTTCACATCCTGATAAACATTTGGAAATCAAATATTATATTCATGTATCTTATAGACTTTTAAAACTACATGTACAGGATGTATGTGAGAGTATAAAAGCTTTCTTTCTTTAAACTCTCTTAAAGCTCTCTACCTTTTTTTTGGATGAAAGAACTTGTGGTACTTAAAGATTATATCTGATTTTAATTAGAGTCACAAATGAAAAAAAAAACGTATATCTTAATTTGCTCCTTACAGTAAAAAGCAATATTGATGCTCAAGCAGGTGTAACAAAACTTTTCTGTACTTTGCTATGATATAAATTTTCTGTACCTTTTCATCCATGAAAACATCCATGAGATCCACCCTTGATGAGCCTCACCACATGAACCACCTTTAGCAGGGGGTCCTAGTTGTGGACTGGAATGTATCATATGTATATGGTCTTTTGAGGGAATTGGTAGGGAAAGATCCTGGAATGTCTCCCTGGTTGTGGATACCTGTAAATATCATTAATGAAACTGACAATTAATTAAATTAAAAAAACTGTAAAATCATAAATATTCGTGTGGGATTAAATTCCGTTATTTTTGTGGGTTACTGAAAACCAATAAATTAAATGTCATCGCAAATTTTTAATTACCATTTTCCTCAATGGGATTTATTTTCACAAAACTCAATTCCTTGAAAATTCCTACCAACAGAATTTTTCTAAAAACTACGAAATTTCAACCCAACGAATATTAATGACTGTATTACAGTACAAATCAACTATATACAGTAGCTCTGACACATGTTAAGGTACTGAAGGAAGACTTGATGCTATCTAGTTGTGACTTCCTACACAGGATTACCTATACAATAGGTATAGAATAGGGTGTTTTATATATTCCAGTGAAGATTAATTCACTCATGTCTGAGGAGGCTAGTTTTGGGATGGAGGAGGAAACTTTATTAAAAAAAGTGACCTCAATTGGTAAGTCATATATTATCAGCATCTGAGAGAATGGGAAAGAACAGGAAGACAGTAAATATCACAATTAGCATAAAAACATCATGCTGGGTATACCTTAAATTAACAGAAGTTAGATACCCAAGAACAAACATACAGTGACCCATCACCATTGTAAATGCATAAGTGTAAAGAATAAAAAGGTTGAAAAAGTTGAAACAAATGAAGATTAGCCTTTGCTGAGAATATCGCAGTTATTTAACATACGATTCAAGCTGTATTTAAAATAACTATAAATTTCAATAACTTTTGTACTAAATTCTACAACATTAAAAATAATTACAAGTCAATATGTCCAGACTGTTTTCTTTGTTATTGTTTTGTAACATCAACTATTAAGTAATATAAATATACATGTATGTCAATGCCAAAATGGAAGTTCCATACTCTTTAGGTCATTAAACTTACGCTGGTCATACAATAACAATACTTGCTGGGTTCTTTTTTCCGAGGACAACAAGGTAGGTGAGTGATATGTTACAACAGTAAAATAATTTTTACTGTGTTGGATTAGAAGTAAACACAAATATTATTCTTAACCAATGGTGTAAGTTTGTTTTTGGTTTTCTTTTAAAATGATCATAATACTGTAATAAGAAAGAGAATAGATAAAGACAAAAAACTTTGTAGAAATTTTATGATGATGTTTTGAGATAAATGAACTACTTACCCTTTCACAAGTCAAACATTGCACTGAACTGAGAATTTTTCCATCAAATATATCTGATATAATACTTCTATATTGTACCATCTTTTTTCGTGCTAGATATAAAAAGCATACATGTGTGTTCAATTCAAACATTGTTAAACATATATAAAACATTTTTCTATAATTTAAGTCATTATCTAGATAACATGTATATAAAATGATACTTGTAAATTAAATACTTCTGCCTAGTTCATACAGTGAAACTTCCGTAAACCGACACTCCACGGGACCGGTCATTTTGGTCTGTTTACAGAGGTGTCGGTTTTCAGAAGTTTAAAAAACGGATTCGAACCTGGTTCGTTCCAGTCCGTTACCAGGTCAGAATTTAGTCAGTTAATGGATATGGCTATTGTAATGGTATATTCATATGTGTGTATTCGATCGTGTTTGTTGACACTTACAGCGTGTAAAGTGATATTTTAAATGTTATTTATATTTTATTTTTATCTTAAACAAATTTAACAATGAAACAATGTGCATACATTGTCATTGTAGTTGTAATACGTAGTTTTTATCGTTAATTCTACCCGTCTTCGTTTCGCAGGTGTACCCATTTTGATTGATGCCGATGTTTGAAAACTGACTTTTTTATGATCAAGAGAAGAGGCCATATCAATCATTCAGATTTTAAAAAAAGGAAAAGAAAAAAAAAGAAGATAGAACGTGATTTTTTTAAGTTCAAATTTGTATTGCTTTTAGAAAATCCTTTGCCTTGCATCTAAAAACATCACGCAGCTTTTCGACATCGGACTTCTGTTTTCTTTAAAAATATAAACGATGCACATTTTAATAAAACGTTTTAAACACGTTTGTTTACTTTGAAATTACATACGATACAGATACATGTATCTTATAATTAATAAGTTAATGTATTAAGTAAACATCGACCGTAGGTAAACAGGTGTTATACATAGCCCGTTGTAATATGAGTTCTCGTCATGTGCAGTCATTCATGACCATTCAACCATTATTTGTTCCACAAGTAATGTTGGTATTCGGAAGTTTATTTACTGTTAAAGAAGCTGATTTGGGCTGACAAATTATGTCGGTGTTCGGAATACGGAGGTGTCAGTTTTCGAAAGTTTTTATTACATGATTTATATAAGAATAAATCCGTCCCGAGCAGACAATGTCGGTTTAGGGAGGTTGTCGGTATTTAGAGTGTCAGTTTTGGGAAGTTACACTGTGATAGCTAGATTGATAATGTCTAAACCATTAACTGCAGCATGAAGATTGCCAAAGAACAGGTGGTTTCCTTCAATATTAGCATTAACTACATTTGTTCAAGAATATTTTTTCTTTCAGTTAAGTTTAGTAATTTTGCAATCAAAAACATGTACAACAATTAAAATTACTGAAAATATGTTAATTTTCATTTGCTTATTATCCATAATATTTTGTCAAAGAAACTAAGTAATTTGAAACGGTCAATCAAGAAACAAAAATCACAAATATCTATCATAAAAATAAACAAAGGGGAGGGATGAATAATACAATGTAATTGTTTCAGTATTACCCCGAGTGAGTAAACCCATCAGTTATGTTTTGATAAATACCTGTCTTTTCTTTAAAACTTCTATTTTGTGACTGTAATATTTTCTGGGACTGGATCCCTTCAATGTTTTCCGACTTGCTCCTTTGTCGAGCCACAGAACCCGCCTTGCGTTTTGAGACCAACTCAGAATCTGATAGAGCATCAGAATTATCAGGAGTCAAAGTGTCTTTTTGTATTGTGCCTGTGCTAGCAATTTTTGATATTTTATTTATTTTTTCTTTTTTACTTTTTGTGGACAAAACAGAATTTCTACCACTGTTTGAGCTGACTCCTGAATCAGTGTCCTGCATCTGTCGAGACTGTATGTTTTCAGCAGTCGGATTTATATCTGCATCAGGGTTATTTAATCTAGTTCTCTCTGTCACCTCACAACTATCATCACTTAGTTCTGTTGAAGCTTTATCACTACTTAGTCCAGAATCACATGTTTCATAAAAATCCTCTGACTGGGAACTACTGTTTGAATCAATGGAGAGTTGTCTCCCATGATGTTTGATAAATGATGAATCTTTTGAGGACTGTTGTGGTGGATTTTCTTCATTGTCTGTAGAACTATCATTGCCAGAGTCATCTTCCATTAATGGTTGCTTTAATTCTTCATGAATCTCATCCATAAAACATCGAAGGAATTCCTGGGAATCCTATCAAAATAAAAAATACTAAGTATTTGTTTAAGTGTCTCTCAAATGTATGACTTTCTGTAAACAGCATTAATTTTCCTATTTGTACCACACTTAGATGTAACAACCGTGTTATCTTAAGCAAATATTGTAATCAAAGTTTTGTTTATGTAGTCTTTTAATTAACTACAACAAAAACTGTGTTATGTAAATTTGTGTTTGCAAACATTCACCAAAGCATATGGCTAAAATTATTTGCAAAAATACATACAGTATTCTAATATGCATACCTATACAAAAAGTTAACAGTTTTCAAGATAATTAACAATTTGAGACTTCTTATGCATCTATGACCTTGACCTTTAAATGTAAGATCTTGAATCTTATATCAGAATGATCACCATATCAATTTTTAAAATATTCCAATATACATGCCATTACAAAAAGTTAATAGTTTCCAAGATAATAAACAATTTCAGTCTTTTAACGCACCTATGACCTTGACCTTTAAATGTATGACCTTGAGCCTTATATCAAAATGATAGTTATGTCAATACCTACAATATTCTTATATATATGCCTATACAAAAATTACTAGTTTTCAAGATAATTAACAGTTTGCATATTCTTGTGCATCTATGACCTTGACCTTTGAACATAAGACCTTAAATCATACATCAGAATGATAGTTATGTCAATACCTACAATATTCTAATATATATGCCTATGCAAAAAGTTAATAGTTTTCAAGCTAATGCACAATTTTAGTTTTTATAAGCAAAAAATAACATTTCAGGGGCAACAACTCTTACATGCATTATCATATGCTGTAGATCAGGAAATTAATGCATCATGAAATTAATGTGAATTGCCGATTTTAAAGTAAAATGCGTATTGAAATTAATGCGAATTTTTTAAATTCCAATTTTTTAAAAATTTTGCCTATCTTTTATCTTAGAATTGTAAACAGTAAATTATGGACTCAGACATTATAATCTTAACTCTTCCTTAATTTATAAACACATTATAAACAAACTTTCTGTAGACATTATTAAAATACTAGTAAACAGTGGAAAGTTAACAAAGGGTGCTGACGGTAATTTTTTTATGGGCCAATGACACATTATTTTATATTGACCAGGGTGGTAAAGGATTGCCAGAACAAAGAAACATACACAAATATAACACTTTTTTAATTTAAATAAAGCATTTAAAATTAGGATGTCCATGTCGGCATGTGTACAACTGATCTTCATCTTGACTCGTGATTTTAGAATGTGTTAGGTTATTTATAATCAATGTACTGTCAATCTGATGTCCAAGTCAAGGTTCAAAATGATGTATGAGTCTCTATTCTACTCGTAGTAGAATTCCCAGTAGGAAAGAAACAGTACAAAATTACCGCTAAATGAGAAAGTACTCCAAGTAATCAGTTACGACTAGGGCTGTCAGGGGTAACTGGATAACCGGTCATAGTTAGGTTACAGGGCAAAACTGGTTACGAAATATAGTAACCAATAACCGCATGCATATATCTAAATACATCCTCTCTGTATATCTACACTTTTCTTTCTCTGTTTCATGTTTATTTCGTTGAATAATAAAGAAAACTGACCTATTTACCACATTTCGAAGATCAGTTAGCACTCTGCTCAATCAATTTTTTCTAATTATTACAGTATAACAGGAAGTAGTATTTCTGGCAAACCTGCGCAAAAACTTACAGGAAGGTAATGGAACTACATGTATTACAACACCTGACATTTGCATTTTGCCTTTGCACGGAATCTGCAGTCGGGTAGCCAGTATTGGTTCGGTTAATACATTTTGGTTAACCGGTTTCAAAATTTCATAACCGTGATAGCCCTAGTTACAACAACAACTTCCAGTTAAGGGAGATTACTCAATTTACAATAAACATACAGAAATCGGAAAATAAATGCGACAAGAAATTAATGTGATTAAATGGGCCTCGCATTTTTCGCATTAATTTCTTGCTCGCATTAATTTCCTGATTTACAGTACTTAGGAAACTTTGTATCTTTTTAAATTTTATGCTGAACATTTAAACAATGTTTTGATATTATATATCTTTAAAATTTTGAAGAAAATAGCCTAAAACTGCAAAATTACAAACTAGGTCATGACCTTGAACTTTGACCATGACCCCATTTTAAAGGTCATTTCAAGAAAAAGTCAAAACTGAAAACATCATGTCAATATCTGTTCAAATAGTCAAGATATAACAATTTGAAGCCATTTTACGAAATTTTTAAAATTAAATGCAAAAAACACGTACCGTATATTCTCGTGTATAGGTCGCCCCAGTAGATAAGTCGCACCCCCCACTTTGGGACTTCTGATCCAGCATTTTCTTAATGTCGCATAGATAAGTTGCAGCAAGAAAATTAGAATTTCCAGATTGCATCATTTTCCAATTACAGACATCTACATTATATCTGTTCTGTTTTTAAATAAATTCAACAAAACTACATTTTTAAAAAATCCGTTATGTGTTTATTGGATTATCAGTCAGCTGTTGAAGACAGGAACCTTGATATTTGGAACATATTGCCCTTTACGTGTGAAGCAGAAAAAAGTGTGGTTTATGTAATTTCTAGATTGTTATTAAAAGTAAACGAAAAGAATAAAATATTGTACAGAATATTTACCTTCTCCTTGATTACTGTACTTGCTGAAACCTTGATGATTTCTTTTTATTTCTTATCTTATTATTTATTATAACTTTATTTTATTAAAAGATCAATAAACATACAAAACTACAAAAATTTTAATTCGCGTTTCTTGTATGTTATGAATCTGTAAAATATATCTCTGCAATATACAAAAACTTTAAACAAAGATGGCGGACATGACGATTGTGTGTGGGACTTTTTCTCAAGAATTTCAACCTCAGTTGTGTACCGTCGTGTAAGATGACCCCCCCCCCTCTCAAAAAATAAATTTTAAGGTAAAATAAACCGTCTTATATGCGGAAATTTACGGTAACTTCTTAATCAACAGCTACTTTTTTACACGTGATATCTCGGAAAAAAATGCATGCCTTCATTACTTTTAGTTACCGTATATTTAATTGAATTTATTGCCAATCTCTACTTGTGAAACGCCTCCAAAAATCAAGTCACATTTTCAAAATATTTTAATGACCGCTAGATTAGTCGCATCAAGTTTTCAAAGGTTTAAATTTTGTATAAAAGTTGCGACTTATCTACGGAGATATACGGTAACCCATTTTTCGACTGATTTCACGAAATGAACAAACTACAGGCTTAAGACCCTAGAGAAGCCAAATATCAGATTTTTTCTTCCATCATTGGTTTCGGAGAAGATTTTTTAAAGATTTTTGCACCCCTAGGTCACCATGACCTAGTTTTGGTAACCATGGCAACGCAACAAACAAATCTGAATTATACCAGCCCAGACATGCTTCTGGCCAAGTCTCATTGAAATCTGTCAAGTACATTCAGAGGAGAAGTCGAAACTGTGTGTTAACGATGCACACGCGCAAGCATGCATGCACACACACACACACACACATACACATGGTGCGCTATGCCATAAGTTCACATGACCTTTGGTCAGGTGAGCTAAAAACTGTCTTGTACATGTAGATCTGTATATAAAAGTGGATGCACTTGTGAAGAACCGTACTAAAGTTACACGCTACATGTAATTAATGTGACAAGATTTGTAGAAACAGACAAACACCCAGTTATTTCCTCGTTAAAATTTAATTATTGAGAATATAAAGACATGTAGCTTTACCTGCTGTGAGTAACCTCTGAACATTGGATGTACTACCTTTATACCACTTACAACACTACTGGGTACTACATAACTTCTCCTATAACCAAAATATAATATTCTCCATTAGAGATTGTCCAAATATTTCAACTTCACAAATAATTACTTTTAGATAAAAATATGTTTGATGATATTTAAAGATTATTGGTTTTAAAAAACTATTGGTTGCAATAAAAAAAGCTAGCCACAGCAGTGATTTTCAAGCCATGAAATATTTTTTCAAATGCAGAATGTATTATGTTTCATATCAATGTTACAATTTGTGACATAATTATAATTTTAAACTACATGTATGTATGCAAGCAACAGAATGCACATTTTTTAAATTGATAAGCATTCATGGCAAGTTAATTTAATTTTTTTTCATAACATTTGATGTTAAGCAGACACAGAAATGTAAAACCCAATTTTTTAAAAAAATTTCTTGCATGTCATGTTTTTGACCCTTGGCCTGTACCTACAGGTATTTTGCTCTGGACATCTAAATGGTGGACATTCATGGAAAGTTTTATTTAAATCCTTCAAACCATTTATAGTGGACAGGAAAATTTACTTTACAGAGATTTATAATAATGTGAAATAAGGAAAAACTAAATTTGTTGCCTCCCTTCTCCTTTCAAACATGTAGGGTCTTTGTTCCTCATACATATTATATGTCAACAGCATTCATGTAACAAGAATTTGTATAATGCTGAGTTAAAGGTTTGTATGAAAATCCTCTTCAATAAATGTGTAAATTGGATTTGTTTTTCAGTCAAAATGAAAAAAAATTATTAAGAAAATTCAATATAATCAATGCCTTTTAAAAGACTTACCTTTTCTTATGCCAGAGTTCACAGATAAGCTTCATATATGATACGGCTAACTTTGGAGATTTTTCTGGTCTAACAAACCCAGAACAGTCCAAGAAATATCTGGTTAATGGTGGACTGAAAAAGGCAAATAAGAAAATTAAAATATAATGTTGTTATAAATTTTTTAACTGTAAAGATTTTGATCATACTCGACATTTGTTCAGTGTCTGAAATTCTGATGGAATTCTATCAAAAATCTCTAACATTTATTCTTTAATTAGATGTATTAGAGCATACAATTTGTAAACAAGAGGCCCATGGGCCTTCACTCTCACCTGAAGATTTGTCCAATATTGTTTGCAAAGTGCAATAGACAATATATTAAGTACAGAAACTTTATAAGTTTTCTCTAGTTAAAAACTTCCACAAAACTTAATCAGAAATATATCCACTCACTTTTCATTTATAAGTAGCTTATATAATATGCATGAAGTAACTGAAGTGCAATGAATAATTTCCAAATCATTAATGAATTTCAGTATAATTATGCAGCTATGTCCTTGACCTTTGAACATATATGACCTTGAACCACATATGATTGTCATGTCAATACCTACAATATTCTAATATACATGCCTATACAAAAAGTTTATAGTTTTCAGATAATTAGCAATTTTAGTCTTCTTTTGCAGCTGTGACCTTGACCTTTGAACGTATGACCTTGAACCATATATCAAAGGCCTATTTCGATCATCAACCATAGTAACAGTGGTGAAACCAAAGTGTGATCGAACTGCCTCTGGTTCGACTAAAGTGACGTCACCGCTTGACTAAGGTTCAACCATTTGAAAGCGTTGGTTTCTCTGGATCCAATATGGCGGCATGAGGTGAGTTTGTCAAATTGTCATTATTGATAAATGGGAAAATGTTCTTATACAGTAGACAATAAGTATTACAAAGAAGTAGAACTGATACCAGAAAGCACATAGCGAACTAAGATATGTTTGTATGGAAAATAAACGCATTTCGTTCGGAAAATATAACTTTGCACATTCCGAGTGACAATGATACTCGAGAACAATCTCTCATATCATGCTAGTTTTAAAATATATGCCTTTGCAATATCTTTTCATTATTTTACGTTTTTGTGCTTATATTGTCATTTTATTTATGCGGGGCGGCAGCTTGAACTATAGTAAAAACCAATAGTAAATAATGAAAAAAAATCATAAGAAATCAAAAGAAAATCTTCGTCTTCATCATCAAACATTTCCAGTATACACAAAAACGCCACACTATTAACTTGTTAAACTGGTACCAAAGTGAGTTTGATTATTCACTTAACTAAACATGCGCACTAATACCAACAAAACTAAAGTATGGTTGGTGATCGAACTAGGCCAAAATGATTGGCATGTCAATACCTACAATATTCTAATATACATGTACATGCCTATACAAAAAGTTAATAGTTTTCAAGATAATAAGCAATTTAAGTTTTCTTTTACAGCTGTGGCTTTGACCTTTCAACATATGACCTTGAACCATATATCAAAATGACTGTTATGTCAATACCTACAATAATCTAATATACATGCCTATACAAAAAGTTTAAAGTTTTCAAAATAAATAGCAATTTAAGTCTTCTTTTGCAGCTGTAACCTTGACCTTTCAACATATGACCTTGAACCATATTTCAAAATGATTGTCATGTCAATACCTACAATATTCTAATATACATGCCTATACAAAAAGTTAATAGTTTTCAAGATAATAAGCAATTTAAGTTTTCTTTTACAGCTGTGGCCTTGCAGGGATTTTTCTGGCCATTTTGGGAAAGGGACCTTGGGATGAAATTGGGAAAATCATTGACAAAATTGACATTTTGGGAAAAATTTTCATTAAACTTTAAAAATTTTCACATTGTCAGCACATCAAATATTTTGCCTGGAATATTTACTATTTTGATGCATGCTGGTAGTCACTCATTTGTAAAAATCACTCAGACATCAACACAATATCTTCATAGACTGGCTTCAATACAAACATCTGAGAAAGTTGTTTCATGAGTTGCTCCCATTCTACAAGATCCTCATTGAGTATAAATCAAAATGTGCATAAATACAGGTTATTATAAGGATATACAAGCTACAACAAAAATATAGAGTTTTTTTCACTTTTTAAGTTTCTCAAAGCAGGATCATTTGGGAATTTTTACCTACAAAATTGGGAAAAATGTATGCTTTTTGGCATTGGGAATGGGTCCCTTTACCGGACCCTGTGAGTGGCCAGAAAAATCCCTGCCTTGACCTTTCAACATATGACCTTGAACCATATATCAAAATGACCGTCATGTCAATACCTACAATATTCTAATATACATGCCTATACAAAAAGTTAATAGTTTTCAAGATAATTAGCAATTCAAGTCTTCTTTTGCAGCTGTGACCTTGAACTTTCAACATATGACCTAGAACCATATATCAAAATGATTGGCATGTCAATACTTACAATATTCTAATATACATGCCTATACAAAAAGTTAATAGTTTTCAAGATAATTAGCAATTTAAGTCTTCTTTTACAGCTGTGACCTTGACTTTTCAACATATGACCTTGAACCATATATCAAAATGACCATCATGACAATACCTACAATATTCTAATATACATGCCTATACAAAAAGTTTATAGATTTCAAGATAATTAGCAATGCAAGTTTTCTTTTGCAGCTGTGACCTTGACCTTTCAACATATGACCTTGAACCATATATCAAAATGCTTGTCATGTCAATACCTACAATATTCTAATATACATGCCTATACAAAAAGTTTAAAGTTTTCAACATAAATAGCAATCTAAGTCTTCTTTTGCAGCTGAAACTTGACCTTTCAACATATGACCTTGAACCATATATCAAAATGATTGTCATGTCAATACCTACAATATTGTAATATACATGCCTATACAAAAAGTTGAAAGTTTTCAATATATAGTGACAAATATATAATTTTTAGCAATTTCCCCACTGGGTGCCTTACAATTTACCCATTTTGAGTGCCATGGCTACCATTTGTGCAAATCTTAAAATAGACGACCTAAGGATGTTATAAATGAAATAACTAAGTTATATCTCTTGTAGATTCAGAGGAAAGGATTTTTCAATTTTTTCACTATTTCCCCCCTTATGCAGCTCCAAGGGGACATAACTCCCTCATTTGTGCAAATCTGAAAGGGCTTCATCCAGGCATGATGGTTACCAAGTTTCATCAAATTTGGTTTGGTAGTTTTACAGAAATGATTAAAATGTTAAAAGATAACGCACAATGCACGGCGCACGACAGACGAGGGACAGTGAACCATTGCAATAGCTCGTCTGAGCTTTCAGCTCAGGTGAGCTGAAAAACAAACAAACAAACAAACAAACAAACAAATAAATTAACAAATTAAAATGTTTATGGTGATGGAGCAAGTACAGTCAAACTTTGATTATTCGAAGTTGAAGGGTAATAATCGCAGGTATTCGAATTACTGAAGTTCGATTAAAAAATTTTTTTAAAAAGAAATTTTAGTGAAGGGCGGTCAGGACCTACCGAGAACTTCGAATAACCTAAGGTATTCGAATAATAGAATTTTGAATAATCGAAGTTTGACTGTAGTTGTTTCTTATATACTAACCAGTTAGATAATGACTGTAGTGCAGCATTTAGGTAGCAGGTGTTTCCAAGATTCTGTAAACCTGTAAGACCTGTATCATAAATATAAATAAAACTTCATCAAAATCTAATGTAAAATTGAAATACAGCGGAGTGACATAATTGTGTTGGTTCACAATAACAGTGAAATACCTAGAGAAAACTACTGAATTTGAGCAAAAAACTGACACACAAAGAACCAAAATCATGTTTACAGACTATATTTTATTACTACAATATATACATTTATCAGTATTTATCACTGTATTTCCATTACCTCTGGGTTTAGTATTTTCTTCTTCCATATCAGACTCGGAGTCTTCAGCTCCAGAGAGGCTCCTGTGGGGAGAACTGTCAGCAGAGTGGACTATCAACTCTGTGGAACATACTTGCACTGTTACTACTAGATATCTGTTTTGCTGTTTGTACACTAGCAGAGTTTTCAGGGAATTCTAGAAGATAGACATAAAAATTGACAGTTTTTTGTATAAAATATCACTTATGCAATTTAATACAAGAACTGTACGATAAAAAATATGAATAGTTGTTAAGGGTTGTCACAACTGTTTATAAAGACCAACCATGAAGACAGAAGCCTTTAAATTCTGGTCTTAATAACAGCTTTAAACTTAGTACAGCCTCCATTAATAGGTGTTCCATATACAAATTCAATCTATATAGATACCCTGCATCAATGGCCCTAAATTAAAATTTTGATCAGGACCACAAATAATATTGTCCATGTGTCAAGTCTTGACCTATCTTTTGAGTCTCATTTGAGTATTTAGCAAAATACAGTTCTACATCTACATAAGTATGACTTGTACCATTCTGATCAATAAAAACATAATATAAAATACAATATAATTTTGTTACCAGATGTTTACATCCACAGAAAAAACACATGCAATTTTCTGTCTGACATTATTTTCTTACAGTGTCACTAACACAGAAACATATTTCCAATGCTTATACTTACATTAATTGTGGTATATTTCTATTATGTCCTGGGAATACTTCTGTCTCACTCCAATGCTTATACTTACATTAATTGTGGTATATTTCTATTATGTCCTGGGAATACTTCTGTCTCACAGCGAGTACACCATATCCTTAGTGTAGTTAAATTGATTGTCATACAATGATTCTTCTCCTGTAAATCAAACAATACAAATTACTAGAGTATATGAATGAATGTTATTTGGAAATGTAACAGGAAGGAGAAAAATGCAGGGTTGGACTGGGGATCGAACCCGGGACCTCCCACACTAAAGGCGAGTGCTCTACATACTGAGCTACCCAGACCGCTACAGAAATATGATATAATCAAGTTTGCTGGAGTACCACATGTAACCTTATAATGTACGAGTAATTTTTATTTCCGTTGGGTGTGTAGTGCATAAAATGACCTTTTTCTGTAAAAATGACAGATAAACATTTCCTAAGTCATTCCAAGGAATTGTGTATTGGTCATATGGTGTACTTAATTGTAAAAAATGATTGCAGAAACCATCCATGTAAAATGGCTATCAATAAAATTTCAAAATTACACACATATGATATTAATTTTACAGTCACTATGAGGTGTTTAATTATTAATTGTAAGAATTGACTGATTACAATTCCAATCCTTACTTCAATTATAGTACCACAATCAATTTCCATTATGTAATTAAACTTTGCCAAGTTAATGAAAAATGACTTTTGTTGATCCAGAGTTGAAAGTTCTATTGGTAAGTGGTAAGGTCCTAGAAAAGCTTCCTTTAGTGATAACATCTATTTGAATGTTGAATATCTAATTTGATGCCAGATTACAACTTTGAAAAAGAAGCAGTTTTGTTGACATAGATTTTGAAAAGGCTATTTGACCCTGAAAGTAAAAAGTGTGATGGAAACACTGAAAACATCTTCAATTTTTGCAGATGTTAATTTCACACCAGAAAAATATGCATGCAAACTGTCAATATCCTATGAAATATTTAAATTCTTATGAATATTTAAGCCCTAAAGACACCTACCTGGGCATGGTCTGCACTGTGATCTTTATGAGTCTCGCCACATCCTACAAACTGACAGGCTCCAACCAAACATAACCACAAGTTAACTGATTTCATACCACATACCTGGCATTGTTGAGATGCCTACAATTTACAACAAAGTTACATGTAAAACTTTCGTATAATAAGTTCTATATACAGAATATTTTTCTCTTACTCTGAGCACCCTACCATGCTAACATATTCATTTTCCTCTGTTCTTTATTTTTATAATTATCGTATTCAAGCATTTTATAGTGATACTTTTGCATACAAGTATGATGTGAAGAACTTCAAGAAGATTATTTCTTTCCTAATCAGAGAAATCTTTCAGTACCATACTTACCTGCAAGAGACCTTTATAATGGTTTATGTAAGTTCAGAAATGTTTGGAATAAGCATAGATAAAGACTGTTTATGTGACTATTGATGGGGTGCATTTAGAAAAGACACCAGGTTTGTTCAAATCAAATTGTCATTGAGGATGACTAATTTGAATAAGATCTCCTTTTGAAGTGCATATATTTTTGGATAAGGTAATTGATCTTTTAAACAAATTTAAGAAATGTAGGTCTGTAAAGTCTTAAGAGTAAGATCAACCACTAAAAATAAGACTGTTGTGTGTCAAAGACAATATTTTTTTAGTCAATTTCCCAAGATTCCTGCTTTGGATGCTTTTTCTTAAAGTCTAATTACACAACAATATTACTTACACTCTGTTTTAACCTCAATTCTTCCCATGTTACACCATCAATACAAGTAACATGGGGGCAATTAGATGTCTTTACCACTGGCATTTCTTATGTCTGAAAAATAGAGGAATTAAATATCATAAATGCTTTATTTAGCAATAATGACAATAATAAGGTAACTCAGAAAGATTTAAATAAAATCTACAATTATCAGTACAAGACAATTTGCCTAAATGCCAGTTTGCATAAGGAGGATTGGAATTTTCTTTTTCCAGTTTACTTTTATGCCTATAGATGATTTACCCCACAGATAAGTCAAACCAAATTACCTGGACCATTTATATTGCTCTATCTAGTATAAACTTAGTCAAGAAGGGAGTGATTTGATTAGAAATAAAATTAAGTGGATAGGCAAGACTTTGGTATTACTGAAGTTGTTTATTAAATATTTTTACAGGAAAGATTTATCAATTAGTTCTGTAAAGTCAGTAAAGTTGTTTAAAATTACACCTTACAAATAAATCAGTACAGAATTGTAACAAACTGAATTAAATGGTTATATAAAGGATTAATATTTTAACAAGAGGCTCACCTGAGGATATGGCCAAAATCATTTGCAAAATACATACAATATTATAATATACAAGTTACCGTAATAGTTTTCAAAATAATTAACAATTTGAGTCTTCTTATGCATCTATGACCTTGACCTATGAACGTAAGACCTTGAATCATACATCAGAATGATTGCCATATCAATTCCTACAATATTCTCATAAACATGCCTATACAACCTTTCGGTCAGGTGAGCTAAAGATCAAACAGTGCACAGACAAAATTTGTTTTCTGGAATGGTTAATGCCCCAAGAAATTTTTTTATTAAAAACTTTTAACATTAAAAATTAGTTACAGCAAATCACATTATGTTTGTAAACAAAGCAGTAAAATGTCCCCTGAATTTAGACACATGGTAATAAAAATCAAGTCTCCATTCTAAACATTGTATCTGAGTAACAGAATATTGAAGACATGAATTAACTATAAAGTAGAAACATCAAACATATATAATAAGTTGTATTCTCAGGAAACGTGCAAGGCAATTGTTAGCCTTCAACAACTGTACAATATTCGTGTTGTAAACCTGGTCAAATTCATTTCATTTTAAACAGTTGCACACTTGCTGAAAGTGTCATGAAAATGGAATTGAGGAGTCTAGCTAGAGACATGGCTAACACAATAACACTGCAGTTAGTTTATGTCAAAATTATAACGAATGTAGTGAGTCGTGGCAAAGCCGCGACGAAACGAAGTTCGTTCTATAGATAACGCGTATGTGATATATGGAAATCATGTGTTCAACCGGTAGACCATCCATTCATTTCTTTTGAATACCGGAAGTTCATGGAATATTCTCCCCATAGGACAATACGGAAGAAGAATAAAATCTCCTATTATCTCGTCTCCATTACGCGTTAAACAAAATCAAAATCTTTATTTCGTCAATAAGACTGTTAGTTGTGGAAACAATAAACAAAATAAGTCGAAAGTTCTACATAAATGTATTTACAGCATATAATTTCCTCGTAATTTGAAAAATAATTCGATCTCCAGTAGAGCGTTATCAAGTATCCTTGGTAACAAGATCATTAAGCCGAGCAAACCCGTCATTATTAAAGGAAGAACTTTCGACTTAACATGAAAAAGAAAAGGGTGATAATCTAATAAACACGAGTGACATGCGCAACACCTCTTATTTTTTCCTTCAGTAAAACGGTTATGTCCGAATGTTTACATAATGTAAATGTCCGATATTTAATGTCCCAATGTCTTGCCCATCAGTTATACCAGATACAATCTTCTGTCACTACGTTCGTCAATAGGCAGTGCCTATATTCATATTATTCTGAATTGGGTAGCACTAGAAATAAAACTAAAACTGAACGAACAATAATTTATCCCGTAAGCCAATTTATCCCGTAAGCCCCCCCCCCCCCACCCCCCCCCCCCCCGGGAAGCAAAACAAATGGAGGAATTTGCCGGTAAATCAGGTATATAATCATATTCGGCACTGAAAAAGCGAATCGTTACCTAAATGTCTATCTTTACATAGCATTCATCATATTTTTTCAGTCCCAGATCGTATTTCTTAAACTAAGTTAGATTGCAAAAATTCCGATGGTAATGATTATCATGACGGAAGTGCTCTTCTTCTTTCTTTGAAACTTCTTTCAATGCGTGGAGTACCATATTACAACTACCGAATCGCTTTTCAAGTACTAGCTTTTCAAAAAGCTTGTCTGAATAATCATTTATAAATGTGAATACGGCATTTCATGCACTTGTGAAGATGCTACCAGTATTCTGACAATGCAGTACATAAATTTTCTTTTGTTCAATCGGTTAAACTGATAATGGAGGGCGATCAAAGAATTAACTTGACCCAGAAACGAATGCGAATGTGGTATCTGATGTGGAAGATAAATTTGGCAACCGAAGACAGTACTTGTGCGGTATGTACAATTAATTATATACATGTTATCAGATCAGTTGTGTGAAAAAAAAAACAAAATGTTTGTGAATTTTAAAAAAGATACCTCAGAGATATTCACTATTAAGGAAAAGATTTCAAAGTAATAATAATAATAATAATAATAATAATAATAATAATAATAATAATAATAATAATAATAATAATAATCTGACTGAGGTTTAAAGAAGTAAAGCAAAACCTCAATTAATCTACTAGTGATTGTATTTCACTTTGAAATCCTAAGTATTACACGTGAACGGACGTTCTATCAATACATATAAAGATGTACAAACGGTTCAGTCAAAATGGCCGACAGGGGTTGACGTATATTTCACTTGTCTTAAGACGTTGTTTGCCTTTATGCTTTTGCATCTATTTTAAAACACTTTTTGAAGACATTTCAATGTAAGTTTTAATTTTAATTTTTGGCAACTTTCCCGTTCTTGAGGCTGTGGTCAAAGGTCAGGGTCATGACCTCATTTTTTAAATAAGACTTAAATTGCTATATGTTCATAATCAAGAGAGCCATTAGATACATCTTCATCAAAACATAAGGATAACCATCAAAGACCAACTGCCCTAAAATACAAACAATGCCAACATAAAAGTACTAACAATTAACTTTCAAAGTACATGTAATAAGTATAAACGTAAAGTTTTCTGGAATTTGGTAGATAAGCGTAATCAAATCATAATATTGGGCTGTCAAACATGGCTTAACCCTTTGATAAGCTCTCAAGAGATTATGCCCCAGTTTATAATATCCACCGAGAGACCCGGAAGTGTTGTCTATAAAGGCGTACGCGCGTACTCGCACAGCAAAAAACCAATAGTACATATATAAACCAAAACCAATCCATGTGTGCATGGTATTTTATGAAATAGTGTGCAAACTCCATAACAACATTAGTAATAAATAAAAATTTAATCTGATTTTTTTTTTTTGTGAGTTATAGTACTAAATTTCCTCCTCAGATGACCGTTCCAGGCACCATTTGGGCATCTTAGTTTAATGTGTTTGTTGTTTTCCGGATATTTATTTAATAGACATAGCAGTTAATTTAGTAATTTTCCTGTACCAACTCAAGGAGGTAGCTCAGTTGGTAGAGTGCTCGCTCCGTAAGATGGAAGGTCGTGGGTTCGAAACCCGACCGGGTCTGACCAAGACTTGAAAGTGGGTAGTGACTGTTCTTTCGCAAAGCACTCTGCATTACGAAATGAAAGTCACGGTTCTTTCGGATGGGAACTTAAATAAACTGAGGTCCCGTGTCCCGGCGGCGTGGCACGATAAAAAACCCTACTGTATGATACCATCAACGCAATGCACAGGCAAAATTTCTGCACTTTCGCCTATAGCTGGCGACGTCTCGATATAATTGAAATATTCTTGACTGGGACGTTGTCAGTTTAGGTATCTTTGTTTCTTCGGTATAACGAGTGTTCTTACAGCCATGCGTTACAATATTTTTTTAAAAAAATAGTGATTTTCATTAGTATTAATTACTTAGTCACCCAGTTTCACCGATGAGGAATGAATTTCCGAAATCTGCACGTATGGCACATCAAAATTAAACAGGTGTTTTTGTTAAATATTATATATACTATTATTCAAATTTTTGGCCGATGCTGCGCATCTGTTTAGTAATATATATTTTATCCTGAACTCTTAGATGGTAGTTGATATAATGTTGTATAGAGTGCGCGTTGACCCTACGTTATTGAAAAACCACTGAATGTAACGAAACTTAGAAGATAAGATTTAATGACTAAGTGTTAGTTAATTTGTTCTGTATATATAGATTAAGTGGTATTTTTCTACCGTTGCTATGCACAAGTTTTTCAAAATAATTATATATATTGGATAGGAGGTGCTTACTCTTCCGGAGCACCTGGCCTCACTTCCTTGATGGAAGTTCACGTGTATGAACTAATTTTGCCAGCTTTCAAAGTTTTTACTTTGTTTTTTGAGATTGTGATTTGGACACGGGACTGGTATGTTTGTTTTATTACCAAGTTGTTTTATTGATTTTTTTTACATATGTTTTTTATTTGAAAGTCCATTTGACACTTAAATTTAGTTTTGATCGTATGACCGCTGTTCAGTTTACGATACTTGACTGTTTAACAGTTCATGATCAAAATGCCCAATAAACCGAATGACGGCTGTATTATCTGTCTATCCTTTCAGGGAAACACATTGTTATAGAATAATACATTGTATAAGCTACAAAATATGGAATACTAGTAACTAAGTTTTCTTTAATGCAATGTCAACGTTTAAAAGGTCTTCCTTCTAACGATTTTACCATTTACTGCTTAAATACCGATTATCATAAATACAAATTACCATTGTATCGTCCTTCGTCTTCACTTATTAAATCTGCAGCTTTCCTTAGTTAACAAATATCAATTTTTCACGTTTGCTAAACCTCTTTCTTCACTAGCTTCATATTATATAGATCGATAGTCTTTGGCTAAAGTAATCATGTTAGCTACCACTGGCAAGCGTTTATCATTAGCGTACCTGATGGTAATTTTTGTCGGTATCGTTTAACTTCGGTATATAAAATTTATTGCAACATCTATCCAACGTACCGACAGACTACATGTTGGTCTTTGTTATGGAAAGGGATGAAACATTCATTGACTTTATTTTCACAAAACAGAAATATAAGTTACAATATTGATATTTTAAAACACATTATAACATAAAATGTGGTAAGATAAAGCAAATACAAGAATGTAAAATGGAAAAAGGTAAAATGTAGCTGAAAAAGTACTAAAACTCTAAAACGCCCAGAGAAACCGAGAACAAATCACAAGAAAATACATAAAAAGAAATATAGGTATGGACGAAAGCATAAGCTATAAGGCTCACTGATTATAAGTCAGTATGTGCCAGTTAAATAATCAATTTCATTTTTTAACCCCGTCTTCTTTGAATGCCAGGAATATGTTTTTTTCGAATCCCTGTTCATCTTTGGAATGGTTTTAGAGTAACTGTACCTAATAATGCCATTATCAAAGTCATTTACCGGTAATTGATAATCGTATATGGTAACTACAATTCACTTTATATTTTTAATAAAAACGTTTTCAACAGTGGTTACGAAAATACTATATCTCAAGATATTTTTAATTATCTGATAAACAATACTCTTTTTGTAAAGGCATGCATTCTGAAATATTGTAAGTATTGATGTAACACTCGTTATGGTTTAAGATTCAGATGATATGTTCAAACTCGGGACAATGTCGCAGACTGACAAGAACACTAAAATGGTTTTTTTTTACTATATGAACAGATGATGACCTGGTTTTCAAATTTGACCTGCGTATTTATTTTTTTTTGATCTTTTTGTAGATATTTCCCAATTATTTAAGTACTTAGTACTAAAGATGGCGTCAAGTACTGAGCACTAAAGATGTCATCAAGAACTGTGTACTAAAATGGCGTCAATTACTGAGCACTAAAGATGTCGTCAAGTACTGAGCACTAAAGATGGCGTCAAGAACTGTGTACTAAAATGGCGTCAAGTACTGATCACTAAAGATGTCGTCAAGTACTGAGCACTAAAGATGGCGTCGAGTACTGAGCATAAAAGAAGTCGTCAAGTACTGAGAACTAAAAATGGCGTCAAGTACTGAGCACTAAAGATGGCGTTGAGTACTGAGCATAAAAGAAGTCGTCAAGTACTGGGAACTAAAAATGACGTCAAGTACTGAGCACTAAAGATGGCGCCGAGTACTGAGCGCAAAAGATGTCGTCAAGTACTGAGCACTAAAATGTCATCAAGTTAGTTAGAATGAATAAATTCGTAGTTTCCTTTAAAAGTCAAGATCATTAGGTTGAGTTCATAACTTTTTTCAATGGCTAGATCTTAATTTTTTCGATTCTTAGGACATGTGACATTTAATTTGGAAATACTTTGGCAGTGGGGTTTTAACTGGTGGGAAAATTTGATATTTTCTGTAATTATTGTAATTGTCCATTGTACTTCAGCAGAAAAAATTGAATTATACTCAGGTAATCATCAATGTCCAATGGAATGTTGTTATAATCTGTGCTTTGAACATTAAGACATGTTTATACAAATTATGCTGATTTAATAAAAATAAATAATAAAAAGATACCTTTGAAAAAGCTTTATTTTACTGAAACATCAGAATTTTGAGAAAAAACAATATTTTCTTTATTATTATATCAATACAATAAATGAAATATATTATAGTTAAACATGGTTAAATTTTTATAAAGTAATCATATAAATAAACCCAAAAGCAAAGTTACAAGACACGTTTGATGCTACTGTTTTCTTTTTACGTGTTCAGTAGATATATTTTCCCTTTGATGGAAGTGACCAGTCCCGACATTCTGAAAAAAATCAATGATTACATAATAAGTAAAATGACAAAAGATAAAACAAAAAGATTCTTTAAAGGGAGATAAACTTAGTAGGATTATAAGTGGCGATTATTTCTTTTATAGACACCGTTTGTTCTGGATTTTAACATGATGGTAGAACTCGGACTTTTTTGGCAAGCTAACTACCAAACATTCTACATTAGGGTCGGCATGGACCTAGTATTACACCGTGCAACGTCTTATGCTTCATAAAGAACAAACAAAAGACAATAAAAACAAATGGTTAATCAGTATATAAAATATTATAAAACGGATCACGTGTAAAGTTGCATCTTTATCTTGAAGAAAAGTCAAGAAACATCGAGGTTAAATCCAGTATTATTCTAAATATTATAGAACATCTGTTGTTGGTCCATTGGATCGCCTATTATATATAAAATAGTTTTCCATCAAGTATTGTACATTGTAAAATTTATGATTATTAAAAAAATCTTTTGTTGTCGAAAAACTGGGTTTATTAAAGACTTTTTATAGTTTATTACTATTCTTTTCGGTGTTTGTACAAAGTAGGTAGTTATATAATCAGTGATATCAATACGTGTTAAGTATTTTGCACTGTTTTATTATATGTTACGTATTATTGCCATGATGGATTTTAACAAAGTGCATGCTTTCAGCTGCATATAACTATATATACTTGTCTGTATTTCTCGAATTTCGTATTGATCTGTTATTGTTTTACACGTCTTCTCCCTTATAATACGATCAAGCCTTGTAAAGTCCTTGTGACTTATGTTAACATCTGGAGTCTTTCTCAACAAACCGGAAGCCCAGTCTATACATTTTCCATACTTGTCTTTCTTAAAACATGCCCAGGATATAGCAAATTCAGAATCAAAGTGTAAAAGGCGCCATTCTACTGTTAAGTTATCATCCTCTGTAAAGAAAAAAGTTCGTAAACACTTACGTATTAAATTTGCGAGGACTAAATCGAGGTGAAAAATTTATTATTATTATTATCATTATTTGAAAACATTCATTGTTTTTTCACATTTAGTTCTTCAAAAACGATTACTAAAGTTGAGTTGACATAAGATTTTAAGATATTCTTGTACAAGAAAACTTTTGAAGCTTTTTATTTATGTCATTCTGTAAGAATATTCATTACATTATCTCTAAACTTAAACCAAAGACATTTAGCAATCGAAAAAAATATTATCCAATGGGCAAATGGCTCTAAAATTGGAACTAATTTTCCCTTCAGTTTTCAATGTCAATCTTGGATGTTGATCTGAAATCGGAACCACCAGGTCTCGGCTTTCCATGAGCCAGTGCTTTACACCTTCTGGCAAAAGAAAATATATTTTAACAGTACACTTAATAGAGAATAGTTGTACATTTCTCTTTCTTAACAAAGTTGGTTAACTTGTGTTTGGGTTGAAAAATTGTACAATAAAAAGGTTGAGTCTTAAAAAACTGAGCGATCCGCCTATAGGAAAAATGCCAAGGAAAAAGATTACACCTTTGGGAGACCTCTATACCAAACATCGACTTGAGGCCAAATTCAAATTAGTTTTAGCCTAACGTGCCTATTTAAAACATAACGTAATAAAGACATCTCAAAATTGTTACTAGGAAAAATAAAAATTAATATTAAAATGTGACATTGATTGTTTTCTCACTATTATTACCCATGATTTTGAAGAGCAAAATTCACAGTACATGATTTTCGCCTGTGAAGTAATGCAGCGCCTACAATGCAATGATAGTAGTTCCGTGTTTTACATGCTTTATAATGTTGCTTTGTATACCTTAAAATTGTGTAAGGAACGCACGTGTATTGATCAGTGGCCTGATGGTAATCATAACGCTGTTAGATATATACGACATGTATTGAAACCAGTGTTCAGATGAGCAGTGCATAATTTAATTGGGTTATTTGTTGATGAAGCATATACACTGTTGTATAAAATATTGTAAAAATTAAAAAAATACTATAAAATAAAATTTAAACCTAATAAAAAACGAACGACATATAAGATTCGAACCCAGGACTTTTAAGTTATCATTTCTTACGTCCTACCACACAGCCAGCGTAGATGATATGGAAATCGTATGCTACCTAATATCAAGTATGTATATTGTGTGGGGCGATTAAGGGGTAATGTGTTTTATCTTTATCCCAAAATTTCAATGCCAGCGCATCCCTCTCCCTCAACCAAAATTTGCAAAACAGAAGATATAATATAGATGTTTTGGTAGTCAAAATATCTTTGATGGAGAGGAATGCGCTCTATGTGTATTAATTAAAAACACGGTTATATTCATCAAATTTTTCGTATTTGTATGGAAGTATACGGAGTGCAGTATTCTGAAATGTATGTTTAAACGCATAATGTAATATTTTATCATACTTTTAATATTAAAAACTGTTTTGTTTTGGTTCTCTCTTTTTGATGTTTACAATGTGAATATTATTCTGACAAATTTAAAATTAAGAATTCTAAAGGAGGATGCCTCTGCTTGATGAGAATCATCCTTAATCTTTAAAGAAGAAAAATAAGATGTTCCTTTTATTATAAATTATCATGGCGATTGCACCTTCATTTTGAGCATTTGATTACCGTAAACATAGTTAATACAAAATCACACTGTTATCTAAGATAAAACTACCACCTCAATGAAAGTAATTTGAATATAAGGAAAAATTAACAATAAAAAATTACTCTTACCTAAGAACAAACTGAATTTTGAACCATCGGTGTGTTTTATTGGTATAAATTCACGAAGGGCGATAACACAGAAAGTAGGGTTGTTCTTTAGCCTGAAACAATAAATCAAAAATAAACCTGAAAATAAAATATGCTTCCATTGATTTATTTTACTATTTTGTATATTTTCCTTTTACTTGAACTTGCAATAAATATACGGCGTTAATACTATTAATTGAGTTATCTCTTTGTCTAAGTGACCGTAAAATAAAGCTCCAAATAATGAACAAATGATTTTTGTATTTAATCAGTTAAAAAACTAATTCACATAAAAATTAAATACAGAAAAACATAAAATAATTAAAGTATAATTAGGATATAAAAGCTGCATTAAGTTTTTCAATTTTCTGAATTTGTTTCAGTTTTCTAAAATATTATTCAAATCACGATTTTCTTAAATTTCAGTCCTATTAGCTGTAAATAAACGGAATCCTCTAATGGGTTGGTCAATGTTTATATGATTATTATAAGCTCCGAGCATGGGCACCGATGTACAGAGACTCGAACAAATTAAACGGGAAACCTGACACATTGTATTAAATGTTCGTCATTAATATCCAAATGTATTCGCAATGGTATTATGTATCATTAAACAGTCACAAATGATAAATTTTATAAAATTCTGTGTTAAATTTATCGAATTTCTTCGTTTTGTAAGTTGTGTTTACATGATTCTGTATTTTATGAAGTAACCATATTTTAAAATAAGATCCCACAGGTCTACATCTCGCTGTGAAATTACCGCTATTTCTTAATTTATTCCAGCTTTTATCGTTTAACCAAATGTAACATTGTTCATTAGGAACATCATTAAGTAGATCAGCACCGGTTTAATTCTTTTGCTAGAAAAACGTTATGCAGCTTTAGGAAGAAATGGCTTTCATCATCGATAGACGCTAAACAGTTTAATTTCTCTTCATATAGGTCTTTATCAATTTCCTAACAAAGATTAAAGTAAGTATTCAAACACAAATAAACTCGTCAATGTCCAACTCTCGATCCCAAAAGCAAAATAAAAACTTTAAAAACTAGAACTTAACACGTGAACTTTGACCAGGAAACTAAGTCTGGGTGCTTCAGAAGGGTAAATAATTACAATTAATGAGAGAGTAAATAAGTTTTCAAGACCTGTTGCTTATCTGACTTGTTATATAGTCCTAGCGTTCTGGCTTTATAGCATTAGTTTTATATAGAACTATAGATGTACAATATTTTTCTGAATATACAAATGTAATTGATTTTGAACATTTTGATATAAATAGTTTAAATAGGATAGTGGTGTAAATATTATAATGAATTTTAATGAAATGTAAATAACTTTTTTTGAATAATGTATATCATACTTATATGACTCAGTAGACACAATTCTATTAAATCTATTAATACAATTATGAACAAGGGAATTTGCTGTAATTTAATTCATATTGATCTGCAAATGCATATCATTTGATTGTTTATACCTTACCTGAAATTTCTGATTGCAGCACTTTTTCCATGTAAAAATTCAACTGTTCCAGCGAGTGTTGGCCCATTCCTCTGAATACAAGGAGATTTCGCCCTAATTGAATAATATTTACCAGCAAACTGCATTGAAATGAAACATTTATTAAGTGTTGGAAATTATTTGTAAAATTGGAATTAAGACTGTTTATCCTTCACCCTGGAAAATAAATTTTGATATTTCCTGGACTGACATGTTTGTCTTTTATTAATATGTACTCCAATAAAACTGCTAAAATAGATTAATCCAGGCCATAGTGTTATACATATTTATAAAGATGTCATATTTAGAAGATGGTATTCTTAAACGGATCAAATTCAAATTTCAAATTTGCACGAATAAACTGTCAAATACTTTTTCTCCGATTGTTAAATCAGTGTGTGTGTGTGTGTGTGTGTGTGTGTGTGTGTGTGTGTGTGTGTTAAACATATTTTATTAAGGGACATAATTCAAAAGTCCAAATACGTGTCATTGGCTATTTGAAAACGGAATTTGCAGAAAAGAAAATATTGAACAGTTATACTAATGATAAATTCCCTGAAGATAATTATCCAATTTGACTTTTGAAGTTTTATTTCAAGTATAGAAACATAACATAAATTAAAAACGTGGCTTTTTTGTATTTTAAAAAATTCTCAAAAAGGTCTACAAAGTTTGAGTGCAGTACATTTACGTCCAGGTGAAAAGTTAATCATTTACATTAGGCAGATGTAATCCAATAGTGCGGGCTTAAAATCACTGACCACAAAATCCAACGAAAAATCTTCTGTTCCGTGTAGTGAAAAAAGTGCTTCAGATCGATTATTTTCAAGGCAAAAACGAGTAAGAGAAAATGTAAATACTATTATGTAAATTTTGAGAAAAAAATTGTTGGCGCAGGTGACTGACTTTTTAAATCTTGAGAAATGCGAACTTAATCAATACGTAAAGATTTAATGGTGCGTTTTTAGTGGTAGATTTTCCTTGAATCATAGCAGAGTAAGACCTTTTCTGAATATCTAATGAATCCGCCAGGTAACTGCGGACACTTGGTTTAAAAAATGTCGAGAAGTAATGATTTATCTCTTAGAATATAAATTCCTTTCATACTTTATAAATTCCAAATATTTCTTGAAATGTCTGAAATTAAAAACATGCAAATTTTGGAAAGGAAACTGTTTGTAAAAATAAACCAAATGTCCTGGATACTTACTGTATGTCTTAAAAGATCCATTTCAACAACTAGTGTAATTTGTAATTTTTAACTTATAAAACATATATACTTTTGTATAGATTTTCAAAGATTTTACTAAACTTTTAAGCTGGAACATTGATTTGTAACCAATATTTTCATGTATATATCATTGAAATTATTTCGTATTATTTTCAGATATTTCATCAATGAAACGTAAGTCAGATTTTACATTTACATTTATCGAATCAACAAATTCTTTAATTACATTATAATTGTTTTAACATTGTGAAGTGATAGTTTGAATGGTGCAAATTTTTCATTTTTCCCACGATATTTTAACAACATATATTTTTGATATACAGATTTTGTTTAAGTAGTCCTTAATTATATAACACAAATACCTGTTACATTTTGATGTACCATATGTGCACATTTCGGAAAATCATTTCTCATCAGTGACACTAGGGGCCGAAAAGTTTGGAAGAAAAAAAGCCAAACAGTTGAAAATTAATGAATCTGAAGTCAAATCCGGCTAGGAAATGCTTTGCATGTTGGACTAAACCTTAGTCATAAATAATTTTAAAAATTAAGACGGCTGAAAATTTTGCTGATTGGTATATTTTCTGACAGCATAATGTACTGCCTACTGAGTTATGGATACCCTCGGGGAGTTTACTCCACCAGCAGCGGTAACCGGTCAGGGGTAGTAATAAAACAAACATACCAGTCCGTGTCCACATCACGATCCCAAAAACAAAGTAAAAACTTTGCAAACTGGCAAAATATGTTATACACGTGAACTTCCATCGAGGAAGTGAGGCCGGGTGCTCCGGAAGGGTAAGCACCTCCTGTCTAGCTAGCTACACCCGTCACGTGCAAGTCAATTTTTTGAGAATGAAAGGAACAAAGAACTATGGTAAGTCAAATATATCTAGTATAAGTTGGGATACAGTGACTACATACTTATCATTAATATTGTGATGGCGGCCATAAAACTTTTTAAGGGCCCTGATTAGCCTAGGTTGCAATATCCTTGTGCCAACAATTTCATTGTAAGTAATTTGCTTCGTTGCAGAAAGTCCCCATAGTGGGAACAAGCTCTACCGTACCATATTAACTGTGAAACATATACACCATACGCAGGAGCAGCAGGGATATTACTGCAAAGAAACGGAAAGTTGACAATAGAAAAATTGAAGTCATCACGTTTGTCGTATAGCTTCAGATGTAACCTTTCATAGGTGTCATAATTGAGATATAAGTCAAAATATGAAGCAGAACATGGAGAATCTGTCGTGTCTTTTATTTCAAGCTCACTTGGATAGATGACATTCACATATTCTCCAAATTTGTGATTAATTAGAGAAAGAACGTCATCTATATATCTGTATGTGTAGTTGAATGATTTAGCGAAAGCCTTTTCTCCAGATTTGACAAGGTTGTGTAAAATTCTGATTCATATGAATAAAGAAACAAATCAGCAAGCAAAGGTGCACAGTTCGTGCCCATTGGTATACCGATTGTTTGTTGAAAGATAATATCGCCATAACACAAATACCTGTTAAATTTTGATGTGCCATATGTGCACATTTCGGAAAATTTTTTTGGTTAAATTTTCAACATTTTCGAAGTTAAAATTTCCTTTCCATAAAATATGAGTATTGTACTTTACTTACGTCATCAAAGTTGACATGTTTCAGTGCTGGTGGATTGAATTCGTCACATTTTGGTTTGTGGGACCTACTTTTCTGTCCATATTTAAATGAAAACCCATACACAAAACACAAGGAAACGATAAATATGACCAAAATTGATTTCATTTTCGATCTTATGAAACCGATGTACCAAACGAAGGACTTATAACTGACTTGCAATATATATATATATATATATATATATATATATATATATATATATATATATATATATATATATATATATATATATATATAGGTTAATATTTGAAAAAAAACGGTATATTGGTATGTATCAATATGATTTAACCACTAAAATTGCAAAAACAAAGAACAGTGATGAAATGCTAACAAGTTTTTGTAATAATAATTCGTGTATAAATCCTGTTAAAGTTAATGATTCAAGAATATTAAAATTTGTAATACTGTCAAATATGACAAAACTTGATTGTATTGTGTGTAAATCTAAATGTCAAAACTTATATAAGGATGCCCTGAAGACTGAATTAAACTTTGAAAACTTGTTTTCTTGCAGAATGACATGCACGTTAAACATCGGTGATTAATGGTCGATTACAGAAGAATCATTCACATAATGACGCTTGAAGATTAACAGCGAGGTATTTATTCACACACACACACACACACACACACACACACACACACACACACACACTGAATATATTACGCAGGTAAATAGAGATCGTATTCAAATGTAAGGTGTTTGAGAAATTCTTAAAAATGCTAGATTTAGATCTTTCTAATTTTTATTATTTATTTATTTATTTATTTATTTTTTAAATTATGAAACTCACACAAAGCACTTCTATTTAAATTATAAAAACATTATGTTAATTTAAAAACATCTAAAGCTTGCGTTAAAATTTTATGTATTTTTTAAAATTAATTGTTTGCTTTTTGATTATCATTTAAGAATACTTATCTGTTTTTTTTTAAATATAAAAATGCTTTCATTAGGATCTGAAATAATTGATACATCAAATATCATAACAAATGGGGTATTTGCAGAAAGTGATGTTTTTGGTGAATTTAAGGATATTATTTATATATATTTATAGTGTAATTGATAAAAATGGCGAGTAAAAAGGATTTGTCTGATTTAAATCTAATGGCAATATTTACAATTATTCGGTTGATTGAATGTTGTTTCACGTCCTACTAGCAAGTTTTCTGCTATTTGTGACAAGATAATTTTCATTAATCTCATTGATTAATTTGTACATAAGTCATTGTTGAGCGTTTGTGTTTGGAAGTATTTCTTATCTGATATTGTAATAGTGCGTATTTATAGCGATCTTTAGAGTACATGCCCATCAGTGTCGCAGATTAACATCGCAGACCATTTGGTAAACTATACTAATACCGTACCAACTAGTAGGGCTTACAAAAACCTTTCTCACTTCGACCAGCGTCAACCATACGGCGGTGATAAGCCTCAAAGCAAACATCTTAACCATTAGGCCACCGATGCCAAATATTTCGTTAAGTGTTACTTGTTCTGTACATTCGTTTTAACCTTATACAAACAGTTATGAGTTATTTCAGGAGGTTTCAGTTTGTTTTTTAGTGTCAAAACTAGGCATATTTTTTTTAAAGTAAATCTTTGCTCCCACCAACCGGTAATTGATTTTCACTTGGTTAGCTGGTATAAAGAACCAAGGACAAAGAAATAGAAAAAAAGATACAATGGTAAGAATATCAACAGACATAACATTGATTTTGTAAACCAATACATGATCCATTTATGACCGTCCACCATATCTAAAAACATATTTGAAAACATTGATATAAAGAAAAACATTAAGGAATTAAATTTGACCAGTTCAAATAAAATAAAAACTTGAACTCTTAATAAGTTAGAGAAATAAATACAAACGTTTTTTTTATCGACGTTTCATATTTTGTTGGTTTAAAAGTACAAAGAAAAGTCTGTTTAAGAATTAAGAAACGTTAATATTGGAAAAAATGTTAACGTGTTTAGAATTTGGAATGAATTATTCATTGTTTATTTATCTCAAATTCATCATGTTTGTCGCCGAAATCATAATCAATAAATTTCAAATTTGTTTTTAAATTAAATCCATGTGATTTAATTATATTAATAAATAATTTTACACAACCGCATGTTTAAAATACACAAATTCATGGTTAATTATACACAATTTTATGTATATTATACACAACCTAATGTTCATAATTAACGAGATTGTTGAATTTCCAAAGCCAATTTGGTCAAGCTGTTAACCTACCTTTTTTTCTCTTAATCACCAAGCAACAGATACAAGCTGTCCTTTTATGTAAAAATAAGTGTACTGCAGATAAATATACTAATTTTACGTCACGTCATCCTAGGACTGTTTTATCCAGTCTGTACTCTGTCCTCGTAATGTCGAGCAAAGGCGAGGAAGCAGTATCTAAAAGTGGAAAGTATAATACAAAGCATAATGCAGAGGCGGAACCAAAATTTTAGAAATGAGAGGAGCGTAAAAGCTGAGAGCCAAAATATCGAACCTCTGAATAAACAGGAGCATTCTCCCCCAGAATAATTTCATAAAAAATAGCAAAAAACCTGCATGAAAGAGAAAAATATGTCATTATGAGTACCGAGCTCTTGGTTGATACAAAATGCACAAAAGTATTATCAGCTGTATAAAAGGGAAAAGAACGCTCCTACGCCCCTCTTGGTCCGCCAGAGGTGAATGTTTGTTTACAAAAAAATTTTTTTTCCATTTCCATTTAACAATTCAATGAAAGACACAAATTTAATTACTGTAGGACTTTTCAAATCAAGCACGTCTAGTGTGTGTTCTGTAGACTTAAACTATAAAAAATCTGGTCGACGTCTTTAATTTTTTCAATATTCTTTACTATACAGCGATCAGTTTTTTTTAAGTTTTGGGTATTTCGTTAAGTGCTATTTATTATTTAAGGTTTTAGTTCAGAGTTACTGAGTACAAACTCATATTTTTTTTAAGTTAATCTTTGCTCCCACCAACCGGTTATTGGTTTTCACTTGGTTAGCTGGTATAAAGAACCAAGGACAAAGAAATAGAAAAAATATACAATGGTAATAATATCAACAGACATTACATTGATTTTGTAAACCAATACATGATCCATATATGACCATCCACCATATCTAAAACATATTTGAAAACATTGATATAAAGAAAAACATTAAAGAATTAAATTTGACCAATTCAAATAAAAGAAAAACTTGAACTCTTAATAAGTAAGATAAATACATACAAACGTTTTTTATTGACGTTTCATGTTTTGTTGGTTATAAAACTACAAAGAAAAGTCTGTTTAAGAATAAAGAAACGTTAATATTGGAAAAAAGTTAAAGTGCTTAGCATTTGGAATGAATTATTCATTGTTTATTTATCTAAAATTCAGTATGTCTGGCGCCGAAATCGGCCATAAATCAATAAACTTCAAATTTGTTTTTAAATTAAATCCATGTGATTAAATTATAATAATAAATGATTTAACACAACGGCATGTTTATAATACATACACTCATGGATAATTATTCACAACCTTATGCATATCATACACAACCTAATGTTCATAATTAACGAGATTGTTGGATTTCCAAAGCCAGTTTGGTCAGGCTGTAAACCTACCCTTTTTTTCTCTCAATCACTAAGCAACAGATACAAGCTGTCCTTTTATGTAAAAATAAGTGTACTGCAGATAAATATACTAATTTTACGTCACGTCAACCTGGCACGGTTTTATCCAGTCTGTACCCTCCTCTTAATGTCGAGCAAAGGCGAGAAAGCAGTATCTAAAAGTGGAAAGTATAATACAAAGAAAATACAGAGGCGGAACCGAAATTTTAGAAATGAGAGGAGCGTAAAAGCTGAGAGCCGAAATATCGAACCTCTGAATGGACAGGAGCATTCTTCCCAGAATAATTTCATAAAAATAGCAAAAACATGCATTTAAAAGAAAACTATTTCATTATGAGTACCGAGCTTTTGGTAGATACAAAATGCACAAAAGTATTATCAGCTATATAAAAGGGAAAAGAACGCTCCTACGCCCCTCTAGGTCCGCCACAGGTGAATGTATGTTTACACAATATATTTTTTCCATTTCCATTTACCATTTCAAGAATGTCACAAATTTGATTACTCTAGGACTTTTCCAATCAAGTACGTCTAGTGTGGACGTCTTTAATTTTTTTTCAATATTCTTAACTATACAGCATCAGTTTTTTCTTATTTAAATCTTTCCAAAATGTAGTAGCGTAAGTTTTTGGTTTTTTTGTTTATTGCTAGTTATAATTTAAGGTTTTAGTTCAGAGTTAATATTCCGGTTAAAACAGGTAATTTTGTTTGGTCTTGATTGACTATGGTTAATCAGAAGTTTAAAGCTGCATTAAGTTTTCCAAAGAAAAAATTAAAACGGTGCTCATCTAATTAATGATGTTCCTCATGTTCCATTTGGTTCAACGATAAATGCTCGAATAAATACAGAAATTACAGTAATTAGCCAGCGAGATGCAGCATTTGGGATCGAATATCAGAACATAGTTACGTCATCAAAACCCGTGTCATTTAAACACAACTTTCAAAACGATGAAATACGATAAATTAAACACAAAACTTCGTTGAATTTGTTATTTGTGACTTAGCAAGGGATACATAACACCATTTCATATACATCTGCTGATATTAATTTAGGACAATTGATGCAGTTTGTCATGTTTCACCTTCGATTCACGGGTTTTTTTCCGTACACCCGTGCGCATGCTCGAAGCTCATAATTATCATCGTAATACATTGACCAACCGGTCAGAGGATTCTGTTTATTTACGGCTAAAAGAAATGAAATATTAGAAAATGAATCTCACGGATCGTGGTTGGAAGATATCTAGTTTTATACAAATATATTTTTAGAAAATCAAAAAAAAAAAAAAATAAAAAAAAATAAAATAAATAAATAAATAAAATTCAGAAAATTGAAAAACATAATGCAGCGTTAACATGTAAGTTATTTCCTTTGTCTTGACCATTAATTTATTGGTCAATTCATCTAGGGCACTGTTACATTTGAAATTGACATTAGTGGATAGACATGAGTTGGTCATATAGCATTTTATTTGTTGTGTTACTGAATGTAATTTCTTTATTTCATATATATATATATGTATATATATATATATATATATATATATATATATATATATATATATATATATATATATATATATATACGGTTACATTAATTTTGTTTCAATAAAGTATTTGACGTCGACTATACTTTGCAACTTCATAAAGACAATGCTCCACGTGCGAACAATGACGTCATAGACTTTTAAATGCGGATTGCGGGTAAGCGTTTTCTAAATTGACAAATAGAATTTCCAATGGCATCCATTCATCCAATTCATCTTTTAATTATTGTCTATTAAATTTTCACTAAAGTGTAATTCATGTTTGTTGTTATTTTATCAAATTTGATAAATTTATTCATATCTAGATCGATCAGTGGGCGGGATCAGATGTCAAATGCTAGTTACATGTGGGCGGGGTCAGATGTCAAATGTTCTATTTGAATGACGGGACGACCCATTATTCTGAGAAGGTGCACAAGCAGTGCATTTCAAAACCGTTTTCAAAATTACATGAAAAATGTGAGTCGGATATAAAATTATTTTTAATAAATATTGTAAATATAAGAAATAAAGTAATTTCCCAATTTCTTTATGAACTTGTAAAGTATAATGGACTGTCTCAAAAATTTGAGACAGCCCATTATACTTAACAATTTCATAAAGACATTGAAAATTTACTTTATTTCTTAAATAAAGGGTCGTCTGTCTATATTACGTCAGACTAGCGATTAAACTATTTATTAACCAAACATCAATAAGTCCTTAACGTGGACGCATTTTTGTCCATGTATGTCAACGTTATGTTTAGTAAAATTACGGTACATTACTTATATGATTTTGTTTTATTGTCTAGGTTATGGTTTAGAGTCCATAGTCTGTATTTTAGGAACGCACACTTAGAGTCACCCTCTGGTAGGTGTTATATGGTTTAGAGTCCATAGTCTGTATTTAAGGAACGCACACTTAGGGCTGTATTCTAAAACAAAACTCGAACCTTTACTTCAGTGAGTAGGTCTCAAGTGTGAGTGAAGTGGGATTAATTCGGGGGTGAGTGGAGGGTGAGTAAAGTTCATGTTGGTATTCATAAACATATTTGCCCCATTCTCACTAAAGTGTCTCCTGAGTGAAGGCCAAAATGGCAACAAAGAGAAATTTCTTTTCTGAAATGGAAAAAATGATAATTGGAGAGCTAGTGGATAAACATAAGGATGTGCTGGAATCAAAAGCAAAATGATTTTCGATCTATTAAGAAAAAGGCTGATGTTTTGAAAGTTTTAACTGAGGAATTCAAAGAACAGCCTGGTGTTAGTAAAAAGGATGAGAAGCAAGTGAAAAAATGCAAAGTCGAGCAAAAACAGCATTAAGTAAGGAGAGAAGAGAGAGCCTTTGACAGGTGGAGGTCAATCTCCTGTTGATAAAACATATCAGGCTATAGCAGGAATTGTGTCATCCCAAATCAATCCATTGGCAAACCCATTCGATGATGATGCTAGCCATCAGGATTTGAATGGAAGTGAAGATGGCAAAGGGGTACATTAAAGATAAACATTTTTGGCAGCTACCAAGAGTTTTCTAAATAAAAATACTTCACACTATAATGTTTAATTTTGATTAAATTGAGATTTGGCACAAGGCATTTTAATCAAGAGGCTATGATGGCTCCGTAAATTCAGCTTTAGTATAATGTGACCGGGTGTTATATCTGCCATACTGTGTATCAGTGTACCAGCACTATAAAAACGGAACCAGTCTGCACTGGTCAAGCAGAAGACACGTATAATCACGCTCCACGCACATCCTGATATGACTGAAAAAATTGTCAATAGCGACATTAAACAATAACAAACACGTTGAAGTAAAATTGCGTGCATGCGGGGTACTGGAATTGCATAAAATTTTATGACATAAATCATTATCTATTACCGTAATTAATCAAAATTAAATGTCAGGTATATATATATTTATATATATATATATATTTGAATATATAGGTGTAAATTAAACACATTTTACTGTTTATGGCCAACCTTTAAGTTTATTTTACATTTGTTTTATATTCACAGAGGAAGTACATGTTGTTCAATAGATCAATGTTAGTAGTGGTTCTGTAAAGAGGGCTAGAGTTGCTGAATCAACAGAAATACATCCTGTACCAAAAACAACAAAACGGAATTATAACTCTATTGCTCCAGCTCAGCAGGCAGTTCTTGATAAGCAAAAGGAGGAACATATCCTTCAGATGAAGATTTTTTAAACTAAATTGTACAACATGAATGAAGAACATAAAATAAAGATGGATATTTTTAATAAACAATTAGAAATACTTGTATTGCAGAAAAAGAAATTGGAGGAATCTAATGTTAAAGTTCATAATGCCTCCCGGTATGGAAGTGGATTTGGATTTACTGCATAATTAATTTCTCAGATAATAAGTCAAAAATGTGTTCAATTAAATCACCAGTTATAAAAAATTTTGTTGTATTATTCTTTGCCTAAGAGCATGACAAAGTCTGTTCCCAGGAAGCTGTGGAAGTGCATTATCCTCATCATCACTAAAGTTATAATCTGTACCTGAAATTTCCTCTTTACGGTCACGAGCTTTATTATGTAAAATTGCCGTAGCCACAATAATTGCCAACGCAGTTGCAATTTTTACTCGTAGCATAGATCCTACACACATAAAACGGCGTTTCCAAACCCCAAACATACATTCCACTGTGTTCTGTGTTCTACAGTGTGCTATGTTGTATCGTCTTTCAGGGGGTGCCTGTGGGTTAGAAACTGGTGTTAACAAATATGACTTTAATGCATATCCGGAATCACCCAAGATACTTCCATTATAATTTCCATTTTCAAATTCTGCACAAAGCCTACTATTGTGAAAAATCCTCGAATCATGCACAGATCCCGGCCATCTAGCAACTATGTTTGTAAATTTTAAATGTGCATCACACACAGCTTGTACATTAATTGATAAGTTACCTTTCCTATTCCTTTATAGTTCAGCTGTTTCACCACCTTGACACAAAATTCTAACATTGGTGCAATCAATGGCACCAAGTACCTTTGGTATACCACAAATTCTTGCAAACTATGTATGAACTTTTTGCCATTCATTCCTATTTGGAAATTTAATGAAATTTCTATGCTGTCGTGCGATTAATCTTGACACTTTTGATGTATTTCTGCTTGCAGATGGTTGTAAAATGTTGGTTAAATCCCCTGTAATACTCTGAAGCGTCCCAGAGGCGAAAAGACGTAAAGCAGCCAGAAGCTAAAGCATTGGTGGAATGGGAATTCCTGTATTTGAAATAATTTCAATATCAATACTAATTAAATTATAAATTTCAACCACAGTATCTTTGGTAAAACGTTATTTATAAAAAAATTAGTCATCATTTAAATCCTAAAGGGGATTATTATGTCCCTGATTGCCTTTTTGTGTATAGCATCAATTTGGTGAATTTGATGCAATCTTTGTAAAATATCCATTGCTTTGTATGACTGGAATGGAAGTCAAGTAAGGTGTATACTACACTCTACATTCTCTCAAGATTTTACCTGAACTCCACTTCAAGTAAAATTTCTGAGAACCATTGAGTTTACCTGTGTCTTAAAACTGAAAAGTGTCTAGGATTATCTTAGTGAATGAAGTATGAGTGGAGTGTTTGTGGTGTTTTAGAATACAGCCCTTAGGGTCACCCTCTGGTAGGTGTTATATGTTATGTGTATTTATGTTTAATATTGCATAACCTGGTGTCTATTTTACTGCTCATTTGTCATTTTTAATTATCCTGTCTAATGAGACACTCTAAATTGTTTAAAGGGGGCTACCTTATACTGTTTCTGTGTGTGATCATTTCAACGTCATATTGTAGAATTTGTGATTATATGTAACTATTATGTTGTGTGGATTGTATATGCCTTGTGAAATATTTGTAGTGATTCATGTATTTTCATATGTTATATTTATACTTCCTATATCAATTGTATATTTTCTAGGGTGTTTATTGAGATATTGAAAATTTTATATATAAATAGTTTACACCCTAGTATTTATATGGTTTGGACAATAAAAACTTTACAACCCAAACAGTTTGTGTTATTGTTATTATACACCTTAGAGAAACACATGTGTTACATTGGCTCTAGATCCGCCACTGGTGAATGTTTGTTTACGCAATATATTTGTTTCCACTGTGATTTTGTAAACTTTGCCATTGTACATTTCATTAATGTAATAAATTTAATTACTCGAAGGACTTTCCTTTTTAAGCATTAAGAGTGTGTGTTCTGGCTCCCGGGATCACGAACAATACTTATCTTAAGAAAAAACTTTTCTCCAAAATGTAAGTTTAGACTTAGCTAAGTTAAGTCCGATAAAAGTGGATCACAAAAAAAAAAAAAAAAAAAAAAAAAAAAAAAAAAAAAAAAAAAAAACTTAAGCCAAATTTAGTTAAGTCCAAACCTACCCGACTTAATTTTTTTTTTTACTTAAGTCTACCATGGAAACCGCCAGACAATTGGCGGAATATCTTTAAGCATACAAGCGGCCCGTTGAAACTCTTATGTATTGAAGGTACAAAATGTATTGGTTGACAATTCACAATTCACAATTGTGTTGTAAATTGACTAAAATTTCGTTGTTATTCTGCGAATACGCGAAAATGAAATCATGAATACCTTTAAATAAATACCGTTTATATCTGTTTACATCCGAAATGCTTGACCGGGTCGTTTTTGTATTATTAAGAAAATTTGTTACCTCGCCGCGGCCGTCTGCATTGTCTCTGATTGATTACGTTCATTACAAAATCGAAATTGAGGGCAGCGAGACTCCGTTTAAAGTGTAAAAGAGAGACAGAGAGGCCAACTGGACAAAAGATGAAGAACTTCTTTTACTAATACAAGTTGGGAAAAAGTCGGGGGTTCTTTCCGGCAGTTTTTCTGGCCATCTGGACCTAGAATGTCCAAGCATTCTAAGCAGGCTGCTTGGGAAAAGATTGGCAATGTGCTCAATTCGTAAGGAAACTGTTCTTCAAATCAACACTTGCCCTTCTTGCTTTTTTCTCGTGACTTTTTTGCTTAATAAATAAAATATCACCAAAGTGCCAAAATAAAATTTGCAAAAATAAATTTGTTCTTTTATACAATTATTGCTATAGATTTACATGTCAACTTTTTCTTTCCCTCTGTTTAACTGGATATTCTATATTCGAACAAGTACAGAAAATTGTATCTTTGATGAAATGTAACTGGAATTTAAGTCTGCCATAGATACAAAAATAAAATAATAAAAAAAATTCCATCTGCATTTAAAATAGAATCCAAATAAAGTAAAGTAATTTTTGTTTTAAATGATTGACAAGAAAAAAGAAATACAAGTATCAAATTTTCAGTGTAATTTTTATTATGAATTTTTATTGTATAATTTATTCAATATCTTAATTGAAGATAGGTTTGGTCATCCTGATGGGAACAAAAAATTATGACATTTTTGTCCCTGAAATAAAAAAGAAAATTTTACATTGCTTCTTATTATTGCAAAACATTTGTCATCCCCTAAAGTTATTTTCATTCATTGAGTTTCACCAAATATTTTTTTTTACTCTACAAATTTAAAAAATTAACACAGAATTACAAATAAGTTAGGCAAACCCAGTATAATTTGTCATAATAATTTAAATCCACACAAAATTACATGTGTAACAAAACCAACAAAGTATAATTTGCCTTAACTACACTAAATATTAAGACAAAAGTATGTTTCATTTTTGCCAAAACCAGTAAAATAAATGAGCATTAAAAATGTTGACTGACCAAAAATATATAGATTAGAGTTGTTTTTTTTAAATGTTGTCCCTTTCAATAGCAAATAATAACATTAAAATTCTTTATTACACTTTGTTCCAGGGGGTTGGTATCAGATGTTAAACTGTAATAACATACATATACGATGGCAGCACACATATAACATATCATAAGGCAAATTTGAATAACAGTAATCTCTCAACATATAATTATTTACGTATACATGTATATTAAATGTTATTGCTTATTCATAAAGTATTTAGGGTTATATGTCCATATCAGAATTATATTTTTATATATTTACACAGAGTGTACATGTGTTTGAATGCAATTTTAATGCTAAAGTCAGTTATACCATTTAGCAAAATTTTAAGTCGTCTAAAATTTGAGATTTATTTAAAACTAAGGTTTGTTCCCTCATGCAAAGCATTCTTTGGCTGGACTTGGATTTATATCATTTTGAAACTTTAGATTCATTATTTTCAACTGTTTGGCTTATATAGTTTTTATGTATCAAACTTTTCGGTCTTAGTGTCACTGATGAGGAATTAATTTCCGAAATGTGCACATCTGGCACATCAAAATTTAACTGGTATGTGTATTATATATTTATACATTTATAATACAATGCATGAACATCATCATTAATAACAAGAGTTTCTTCAGAAGTATCATTATCTAAATATGCCAAAAAGTCGGAGCATACTTTTCAGTTTTACACAGGTAACAATTAATGGCTTACAACAATTTCATATTATGTAAGACAATATTGTGTTAACTAATTAAAAACTTATACAGAACTTATATACCTGTCTCTAATTTTGAAAGCTTAAAAAAAACATACTTCCCCAAAATATACAAAACAACTTTATAAATGAAATGAAAAATATTTGCTAGTGTATGGCGTAGTGGCATAAACTGAACAATATGACATTCATCTATAAGTAAAGTACATGTATAAAGTTTGCGTATAAACATAAAATGGTTTTTATCTTCAACTGCATGCAAACCATGAGATAAACAATATTTACACACTCTGTCTTCTCTAATTAAAAATAACTCCCTCCCTTCCTCAATTATTAAGTTCTGACTAAATACTCTTAGTCTGCATAAGACAACAGCATAGTATTTACAAAATATAGCAGATAAGTAGCTTCCTGTTTCAAACACTTCTTCAAAAGTCTAATTTACTATAGTTTCTTAATGAAGCATCCCACCCTTGTTCTTGTTGTTTACTCTTTGAATAAACATATAAAAATAATTCCAGATCACCTACACCTTGATACAACCATATATATTGAAACCGATAATTATACAATTTTTTAACATTAGATGCCCAATTGAAAGCACATTTTTTCAACACTATCTAAATTAAACAACATATCATATCATTGTTTTAGATATCTTTTTCCATCCATTTGTAAAACTTTGAACCAGGCCAGTACTTTAAACACTTTTTGTATAATGTATCTACAAGGGATATCTGCCAGTAACCATGGGAATATTAATCTTGACCTTTAACAGTCTCCTACAAAACTTTATATAAACAGGCTCTATGCATATAGATGCCTCATAGCCTTAAATTTCTGCACCATAAATTAGTATAGAAGTCAACTTACTATCAAATAGAAACGGAGCATTTTTTACACTAATGTCATATATATTTATAAAATCATATGATAACAGAGAATTTTCTGCAGAAATGGACAATAACTTTTCGTTTATTTGCCACTTGTAAAATACATTCCTTAATATATGTAAAATGGTACTATTTCAATTGGTTGTTTGTTGTGGAACCATCTCGCCATGTTTTTTACTTTCCACTTCTGCAAAACAATACAAAACAATATATATATATATTGACCAGTGCATGTGTAATACTTAAGTTCAATATCTTGAATCCTCCTTAATAATTTGCATAGGTTTAGAAGTACTATCTTATTTGTACTATTCAGTAACAATTGTAGTTTGAGAATATTTGGTTTTACATAATATATTTTCTTTATATATTTTATTGTAAAATTTGTTTTAAAACTAAGGTTTGTTCCCTCATGCAAAGCATTCCTTAGCTGGATTTGGATTTATATAATTTTGGAACTTAAGATTCATTAATTTGCAACTGTTTGGCTTATGTTTTTTTTAATATCAAACTTTTTGGTCTTAGTGTCACTGATGAGGAATGAATTTCCGAAATATGCACATCAAAATTCAACTGGTATTTGTGTTATATATTCCATTGATTGTCAATAAAAACATGATTATTATTCCCAACTTTTGTTACATTTCAAAAGACTATATATTCTGTCATTTCCATCAATATTAGCCCTTCTACCTCTTTTATGGTACCACAAAAATTCACAGTATAGTAACATTATTTAATAAAAGTTAATATTGCCAAACACAACAAATACGTTGTCTATCAAAAACTCCAACATTTTGTTGATGGTATCTTCAGTATATTTTTGTTTGCAGTCTGTATGGTGTTTTTCAAAATAACCAGAATACCTGTTGAGCACTAGATATTTATATCTTGGTTTACCGTTTTTGTAAAAGAATGAGAAGTGAATGATTTGTTTTAGACGTTCTTTCAATTTAGCATGAGGAATTGTGGTGTAAAGGGTAGAAAAATCAAAAGTTTTTATACTTTTTACCGAAGATAGAGTATTAGAAACAAAATGGTCAAGTAGTTCTTTAGAATTTTTGAGAATCCACATTTCGTTGATGCCAGATGTAGAATAGACTTTAGATGCATTTAGTGATATTATTTATATATACAGTAGAACTTCGATGACTCAAGCTTCGATACTGCGTATAACTCGAAGTCTTTATATGTTCCGACCTGTTTACTTCATAAACTTTATTAGAACAACTTCGACAACTTAAACTTCTATAATTCGAATACCCCGATAAATTAAAGTAACAAGTTGGTCTGTAATTTAAAAGTCTATTGCAAATTAACTTAAAAAACTAGATTTTTTCTAACAATGCGTGATCAGTGGCCCGTTAAATGAAACGATGAGACAAATAAGAGGATTTATAGGTAGTTAGGCTACCATTATATTAGAGACGTTAACAGAGTAGTTATAGTTACCGTATTAACTAGTATCAATTAAAGGATTCATATTATGTATCGTCAAGGACAAATAAGTGTAATAGTTACTCTAATCCACTACACTACAATCGTAATGCTGATTTCGATTACAGTTCAACTTTTGATAATATTTCAGTGCTTTGTAATCTTATAAACTATCCGTTCGTATCTTTAACGAATGTAATAATTAAGTATTGATGATATGCATGTACATATACCTGTTATCCGATTCCGTTTTTCGAAAACATCGTAATTTTAAATAAAAGAACACGTTTTACATGCTTTTGACGTCGATATCAATTCTTTAGAGGATTTTTTTCGAAAGTATCTATAAGTATTTAGTTTTTTCCCTATTGTATTACATTCGAGTAACGGTAACTGTTTACAACATCAAAGATTTATGAAGTGGAAAAACATATAACAAGATGACATCATCCTTCAACTTCGATATCTCGAACACCCCCGATAACTCGAAGTTTCCGCCGAAGTTATCGGAGTTCTACTGTATTTATAGCGTAGTTAATAAAATATCGCGAGTAAAACGATTTGTCTGGGGAAAGAACATCTGGAATTTAAAATTGTCGGTTGATTGGATGTTGTTTTACGTCAAACAAGCACGTTTTCAGCTTTTCGTGATAAGATAACTTTCATTTATCCCAATGATTAATCTTAACATAAGTTAAGTAGAGTTCCTTTGAATTATAGCAGAGCAATGTCTTTTCTGACTATCTAAAGAATCTTCCTATTAACTGTAGACACTTGCCTCAATTTCATGACCTGCAGTTTTCATAATCTATCATACGAACGTAAGATAATTGAGTTAAAGCTGTAATTCGTGTAAATCCTTCTCAATCCTGCTTTTGCCTCATCATGCCATTTAAAGTACATTTTCCTCACAGGGCGTATTGTGTTCCATGTTTAGTCCGAGAGTGTTATTTGTCATCGGTTTCTTTAATATCAACCCTTTGGTGATTTTTATGCCTGAAAAATGTCACCATTACTATGCAAAGATAACAATTTAATGGCCTTAAACTGGCTTAAATATTCCCTGCCAGAACAAGCAAGTCAACTTGTAAGATCAAACAATTCCTTTCTAAATAAGACAAGTTTTTTTTTGTTTTAAATATATCTAGTTGTTTGTTAGTTTTTATGTAACGAAGAAGTACAAAATGCTGTTGAAATAAGATCTCAAATGTAAAACAAAACGATGAAAATAAATGATTTATCTCATAAGAATATATGTTCCTATCATATTTTAATAATTTCAAAAATTTCGTAATTTTTAAAAAAAAATTATTTCTGATCTGATATTGTACTAGTGCGTATTTATAGCGATCTTTAGAGTACATGCCCACAATATCGCAGATTAACAATGCAGACCATTTGATGAATTATACTGATACAGTACCAACCAGTAGGGGCTTACAAGAAGTTTATCACATAAATACTTTCTCCCTTCGACCTCGGTCAAACTTACAGTCCCGAGACGTTTGAAGTTGGAACGCAAACTACTTTCCAAACTATAAGACAAGCGTGGCAAAATATTTCGCTAAATGTTGCTTGTTTTGACACATTTGTTTATACACACACACACACACACACACACACACACACACACACACTTATGAATGATTTCATGAGGTTTTGAATTTTCAATTGTTTTCAAGCAAGCATTGCAAAAATAGGCATATTTTCTTCAAGTATGGTTAATCTTTGTTCCCACCAATCGGTTCTTGTTTTTCACTCGTTTGCTGGTATCAATTGTAAGAAGAAGAAAAGACGGAAAAGATCAAATGGTAAGAATATAAACAGACATTACATAGATTTTATAAACCAGTAAATGATATTTAAACAAAATGCTTAAGTTCTGAAAAAAAACCATTTGTCAACATTGATTTAAAGAAAGAAATTAAACATTAAATTTTGACCATTTTAAATAAAAAAAAAAACTTGATCTCTAAAGGAGTAAGCAAAATACAAATGTTTTAATCAACGTCTAATTTTGCAAAATTTTCAGCCGTCTAAAATTTGAAATTTATTTAAAACTAAGGTTTGTTCCCTCATGCAAAGTATTCCTTAGCTGAGTTTGGATTTATATAATTTTGGAACTTTAGATTCATTATTTAACTGTTTGGCTTATGTTTTTAGCTCACCTGAGCTCAAAGCTTAGATGAGCTATTGCTATCCATCTACGTCCGTCGTGCGTCGTGCCTCGTCCGTCGTGCGTAAACTTTTTACATTTTAATCTTCTCCTCCAAAACTACTGAGCCAAATTTAATGAACTTGGTAACCATCATGCCGGGGTGAAGCCCTTTCAGATTTGCACAAATGAGGGAGTTATATCCCCTTGGGGCCCCATAAGGGGGAAATAGTGAAAAACTTTAAAAATCTTCTCTGAATCTACAAGAGATATACCTTAGTTATTTCATTTATTACATCGTTGGTCATCTAGTTTCAGATTTGCACAAATGGTAGCCATGGGACTAAAAATTGGGAAATTGTAAGGCACTGAGTTGGGAAATTGCTAAAAATTATATATTTGTCACTATATCTTGAAAACTGTTAACTTCTTGTATATGTATGTATATTAGAATATTGTAGGTATTGACATGACGATCATTTTGATATATGGTAACAAGGTCATATGTTGAAAGGTCAAGGTCACAGCTGATAAAGAAGACTTCAATTATTTGTGTTATATATTGCTAATTATCTTGAAAACTGTTAACTTTTTGTATATGTATGTATATAAGAATATTGTAGGCATTGACATAACGATCATTTTAATATATGGTTCAAGGTCTTATGTTGAAAGGTCAAGGTCACAGCTGCAAAAGAAAACTTAAATTGTTAATTATCTTGAAAACTATTAACATTTTGTAAAGGCATGTATATGAGAAACTTGTTGGTATTGACATGGCGATCATTTTGATATATGGTTCAAGGTTATATGTTCAAAGGTCAAGGTCATATCAACATAGGAATACTAAAATTATTAATTAACTTGAAAACTATTAACTTTTTGTATAGGCGTGTATATTAGAATATTGTAGGTATTGGTGTGGCGATCATTTTGATATATGGATCAAGGTTATATGCTTTAAAGATCAAGGTCATATCAACATAGGGATACTTAAATTATTAATTATGTTGAAAGCTATTAATTTCATGCATAGGCAAATATATTAGAATATTAAAGGTATTGACATGACAATCGTATATGGTTCGAGGTCATATATGTTCAAAGGTCAAGGACATATCTGCATAATTATTCTGAAATTGATTAATGATTTTGAAATTATTCATTGCACTACAGTTACTCCATGCATACGATATAAGCTACTTATAAATGAAATGTGAGTGGATATATTTCTGATTAAAGTTTGTGGGAGTTCTTAATTTGAGAACATTTTTGAAGTTTCTGTACTTAATATTATATATTATATTGTCTTTTGCACTCTGCTAACAATATTGGACATATCTTCAGGTGAGCGTTAAGGCCCATGGGTCTCTTGTTTATCTATCAAACTTTTCGGTCTTAGTGTCACTGATGAGGAATCAATTTCCGAAATGTGCACATCTGGCACATCAAAATTTAACTGATATTTGTGTTATATATTTACTACCCCTGAGCGGGTACCGCTGTTGGTGTAGTAAAACTCCCCGAGGGTATCCATAACTCAGTAGACATTACTTTGTGCTGTCAGAAAATGTACCATTTAGCAAAATTTGCAGCCGTCTAAAATTTGAAATTTATTTAAAACTAAGGTTTGTTTCCTCGTGTAAAGCATTCCTTGGCTGAATTTGAATTTTGGAACTTTAGATTCTTTATTTTCAACTGTTTGGCTTTTGTATTTGATCTATCAAACTTTTCGGTTTTAGTGTCACTGATGTTGAATGAATTTCCGAAATGTGCACATCTGGCACATCAAAATTTAACTGGTATTTGTGTTATATATTTAGCACGTGGAACGAATAATTTATTGGTATGGTGATGCATTCATAAAGATTAATCAACAACATGAAAATATTACTATATGTACTAAGTGTCAAAGTGAGTATTATCTGACATAATTTGCATTTTTATCTTTAGGACGTACCATAATTTATTTATTTGTTTGTCGTCGAAATCGGTCATATGTCATTAAACATTGATCCATGTAATTTATTTATAAAACAAATAATAGCACAAAACCTCACGTATATAAACCTCGAGATTGGATGTTCACGGCCAACTTGGTCAGGCTGTAAACTCATCTCTGTCACTTCATGGACTTCTGTTAAGTTTTCTATATAGCTCCCTCTTTATCGTCGTAATAAGGCTAAACAGTTGGTCTGTTTTAAGGCCTGTACTATTCCATTTCAAATATTGCCTTGACTTATATATTTTGCGTATATATTTATGTTCCCTTTCATTTTCCCAACAAGACCATCGTATTAAGGCTGTATTGTCTAGCTTGTATATAAACTTACAGATAAATTTCAACCACAGTAAACAATAATTCTGAAAAGTTCGGCTATTTAAATTTCGTTGCTGGACGTAATGCCGTTAAATGTTGCATTAGCGTGTTTTCGTTGTTTCGTGAGGAGAGCAATTAATCTTAAAAGTATTAGACTGAGAACAATTTTTGTTTTTTGGTGGTATGTTAATTCATGAGTAAACAGTAAACCGTAATCTTAAAGATTTTAGTTAACAACTTTAAGTTTAGTTGATTAGTTTTAATGTTGTTAAACGTTGCGTCAACAATTGTTCAGCTATCTGCAACAAGAGCATTTTATTTCAAAGAAGTAGTCTCTAAGAAAACCTTTGTTAGATGTTTGGTTGAATTAAAACCCTGTTTGTACTTGCGCATATACAGTGATGGTTTGTAAAGGTTGCTAGCTCAAAACGTCACTATGCCAAAGTCTAGATAGCATTACCCCAGTCACATTATCCTTGCACCAGGTAAACCAGTCAATATTTTATCCTCTTAAAACCAAGCAACGGGCAAGAAAGAATCACTTGTATGACCCGAACAGGGTTCAATTCCGTGATTTACCGCTATCGAGGCAAACACTCACTCACTTAGCCTGTTAAGATTGATAAGACTGAGGCTGTTAAGTAAGTTTATCGCTAACAATTTTACTAATCTCATGTCACATCAATCTGGCACGGTTTAAACAGTTAGTCCTCTTTATGTCGAAAAAAGCGAGGAAGCAGTATCTAAAATTTGAAAATCTAATGCAAAGAATTATACAAAGGGGGATTAAAAATTTTAAAAAGGGGAGGTGCGTTAAATTGACAGCCGAATCATTAGACCTAGAAGGGACAAACTATTAAGGGGCAAACTAAGCAGCATTCTTTCTGTCTTTCTGTCTGCTTTTGATAGATACAAATTGCACAAACGTACTATCAGCAACATAAAAAGGGGGAATGAACGTCCCCTCTTGACCCCACACTCAGTAATGTATGTTTAGGCAGTACATTGGTTGCTACTATGATATGTTAATTTTTGCCATCGTCTAGAACATTAGCTTTAACAGTTCATTTTATGACTGTGACAAATTGAATTCCTCCAGGGACTTTCCCTTAAAAATCAGGTCGAGTGTGTGTTCTATAGACCTAACTAGAAAATATGGTCGACTTTTCAAAAATTGTTTCATTATCTTTTAATATAACGCGATCAGATGTTTTATCTTTCCCAGAGTTGGTATATGAACACGTGCATTACATTTAGTATTTTTTCAAAGCAACCGGCCTCACTTCTTTGATGAAAGTTTACGTGTATATCTAAATTTGTCTGTTTTTAAAGTTTTATTTTGTTTTTCGGGATTGTGGTTGAGACATGGACTGGTATGTTTGTGTTTTATATGTCTATTAAATGTGTACCGCAAATAATAAAACATTTCCTTATTTACTTCTACAGAATCAAAATAAAAGGCAGTGATTTCGTACGGTACGACAAAAAAGTTGTTAAATTAAACAGTGCATAAAAATGTACGTCATAACTGACCTAATGAACAAAATCTGTTTGTAGCTTTTAAATTAACTTAACAGAGGTCGCTGTTCCGCCGATTGGTCTTAAGCGCGCGCTTACGGATCACTGATCCACTGACCACTCGGGCAAATTATTGTGTGTGAAAGTTTGATGAAGTTTTCTTGGTTCGCCGACTTGTCACATATAGTTGTAGTTTGAATAGAAAATTAACCAGAAACCAGTATATTGTAAACGAAAGTAATTAAAATCAGTCTAACCCTAGTAATTAGGGATTAATATCTACGTACAGGGAACATTTTATATTGGGTACAGATCAGAGGACTGTACAGGCGATTGAAGCTGAGGTGTCAGCTGTCATTATCAGTTTTATATTCTATTATGACTCGAGACGGATGAGCAGGTCATCCATAAATATATAATCTGTGTTTGAAAAATGTGTAGCAACCACTGGCCATGAGTTACATGTGTATCTTCCAAAATATCTGTATTTGTCTTGGTATTCACTGTGCCTATAACACTACTTAATGTCCAGACGCCGTGAAATGTAATGCAACCCCATACCATCAGACTGAATTTTTTCTGTATTTCAGGTGAAATTCAGTCAGGTAGCCATCCTTCATCTGAGTTTTGCTAAAGATATACTTTTTCATCCTTTCCAATACATATTTGTGAATTGTCAGACACATATTTTTCCAGTTGTCTTGAACAGTGTAACTCTTCCGCTCTAGCACCTCACTCTCTTTACATGGTTTCTAATGCAAATTCGAATTTTCTTCTTATAAACGCATCTTTTATAATTATTTTCTTAAGACACCTCCATATAGTCTTTTAAATACATTTTCATTCTAATGAGTATACAAATTTGTTGTAATATCAGCTAAAACTGCTCTACGATGACCCGAATATATCGCACTACTTTCCTTACGTCCATTGTGCAAAATATGATGTTCAACACTGCCACTCGCCTGATTTTTTTTTCAAACACTGAAAACTGTTGATTAGATTTCCCTTAAAGTCTGCCAACCTGCCGTCACTAACTTATTTTAATTTATGATAATTTCTTTAAAGCCTACACTTAGTTGTGCCGACTTTCTCCCCATTGCCGAAATGTCAATATTTCCCAAAGCTAAAAATAGCAGACGATTATAAACATGGTCTACATTTAATATGTTCATCCTTACTACAAATGTCCAATCCTGACCACAAACGTCCCAACGGTGACACATAAAAAGACCAATCTTTTAAAATATCCGACAATAAACACAACACAAAATTCCAGAAGATTACAAAAATCGCGAAATCGAGCGTATATTTTTGTCCAACGTCAGTATTTTTAAGTCATATCAAATTGAACAGTCTTTAAATAAAGATTAATTTTGTACGTTTAAAATCATATAACCAAATTATTGGAATCACGTTGCAATTTGTCACTGAAGCATTCTTGTCATCTTTTAATTCAGTCGTTTTCGGAGAATGTTGTTAATAACATATGGATGAACGCTAACATGCATACTAGACAATATTTTATTTAGCAAATATAATTTTAAGGATACTGAAATTTTTAAAGACACTCTTCTTTAATAAACTAACATATTAACAAATATATCAATATATATCTCAAATATTTGTTTGTGAAATATTAAAACATTTATAGCCAAATTTGATTTGTAATCTAATGAAAAAAATAGGAGTCACTTTTTGAGGTAATAAAGTCAATGTTATTTATAACTATAGTTTTTTAATTTTCAATCATTTCAGACAATGTTCAATAACATTTTGCTGTGTATGTTTTCTTTGATGGAATTGCCCAGTCTCGACAATCTGAAAAAGATATAAAACAAAATATGTTAATATTTGTGGTAAAAAAAAATTAGTTGTGTTTCTCGTAATTAAAACCGAATTTCCAGTGAAAAAATTTAAGCTTATTGACAAACTTTTAAATATTATGTTATGAACCAAGTTTGAAGTGTAGGTCATTTTCCAACTTTCTATTTTTGAACCTTTGGTTTGAAAAATTGGTAGAGTCATATGTTTTAATCCGTTTGACGGTTTTCTTTTTTATTTTTTATTGCACTTTTCTTAGTTGAGTTTGATGAAGCCATATTCATGCTTCAAGCTGCAAATTGTTTACTTATTATTTTACCTTCTTGTAGTTCTTGCTTTTCGTACAGATCTGTTACTGTTTTACATGTCTTCTCCCTTACAATACGATCAAGCCTTTGCATGTCCTCGTAACTTATATCATTATCTCGCGTCTTTCTTAACAAACCGGAAGCCCAATCTACACATCTTTCATACTTGTCTTTCCTATAACATCCCCATGTTACAATATATTCAGAATCAAAATGCATAAGGCGCCATTCGATTGTTAAATTATCCTCTTCTGAAATACATATGGTTAAATTCAAATTAATTTTACAGTTTCTTTAAAAATATTAAGAACCAATAAGGTCCTAATGGGTTAATTGGACAGCCATGTATTTGTTTATCAAAGCCTCCTTTAATGTATATATTTAGAATAGGAGCAGAAGATTAATTGTGCTTTCAACCCTACATTAGCGGATTGAATGGGAATTGTGTGGTTTGTACTGCCCTTTTGAAAATATTCAATAGAGAGAGAGAGAAATGTGGCCAAAAGGTTGCCTCATAGAACTTCAACAGGCTCTGTCCTGAACCTAATCAGGGCCATAAATTGCCCCAAGAGCAACTAGGAGCTTTAGCCTTCGACGGTCGCAATATCTTATGATTCAAATTGTCAACTCACGTCATTTTTAAAATTCTGGATGCCTGTGGCCTTATATTTATTATCTTATTGGATTTGGATTCATAATTTTGGTACTTTAGATTAATTAATTTTCAGCTGTTAGGGTTATGTTTTTATCTATCGAACATTTTCCCAGTTGTGTCAGTGATGGGAAATGATTTTCCGAAATGTGCACATAGAGCACATACAAACTTAACAAGTAAATTTGTTATATATTTACACCTTAGCGGGTACCTAAGGAATCCATCACTCAGCAGGCAGTACTTTGTGCTGGGTACAAAATATAACATATAAGAAAATTTTCAGCTGTCTAACTTTTTGAAATTTATTTAAAACTAAGGTTTGTTCCTTCATGCAAAGCATTCCTTAGCCAGATTTGGATTCATATAATTTGGAACACTAGATTCATTAATTTTGAACTGTCTGGCCTATGCTTTTATCTATCCAATTTTTCCTTCTCTAGTGTCACTGATGAGGAATAAATTTCCGAAATTTGCAGATATTGCACATCAAAATTTAACAGGGTTTTATATATATACCTAACAATGCTCGATAATTGATAAAAATATAAAAATGAATTGTACATTTACTGAATAGATATATTATATATCATAGTCTTGTTAAATCAAATGACCAGTAATACTTGCCTATGAACATGCTGAATTTTGAACCATCACTGTCGTACATTGGTTTAAATTCACTAAGGACGGTTACGCAGAATGAAGGATTGTTTTTCAGCCTGCAATATTTAAACACCTACTAAAACTTAATTGGTAATTTTCACGTTGATGTACATTCTTATCAATTTGAAGATGTAATAGAAATATCATTTTATACTATCATCTGTATCAGTGCCAATAAAACAAAAAACATCAATTACTTTAAAAGTACATTTTGAGTTTTCCACACACACACACACACACACACACACACACACACACACACACACACTGCTTATAGGTTAGTATTTAAATAAAGAGATCAGTTTCATTTGGAGACAACTCAAGGGTAAACTGTAATACCAAGGAAAGAACTTTGGTGCTATTTTCTTTTATCACTTATCAAACGCTGCAATGTGAGAAATATGATAAACATAATATAGTTTCTCCATATTGATATAGTTCAAAGTAATTTAAATCAGAAAAATATTTTAATAATGATATAAAATTGAAGACGACGGGAAAATTTGTAACATTTTAACAGTTAATATTACTCTTCGGTTATTTAGTCCTGTTGAACAGAGTTACTTCCCTTTGTGTCGGCAGTTGCCATAACCAGTGGAAACAGACAGGTAATTATGGTACTTCATGCGCTGATTTCAATTTCTAATTGCATTTAAGCTATACATGTCGTAACTATAACTATTAAATGACTGGACATAATTACATTAATATTTTCTAAAGTTTGATTTTCCATAAAAATTTGATCTTGATTTTGTCAATAATTTTGATAGTATTGTACCTACCTAAAACTTCGGATAGCAGCATTTTGTCCGCACACCCATTCTACTGTTCCAGAAAGAAATGGTCCATTCGTTCGTTTACAAGGAGGTTTTACTCTTACAGAGTAATACTTGCCAACAATCTGCATAAAGAAGTTTTAAATTGAAAAAAATTATTGTATTAAAAAATTTATAGATAAACTATTCCGTAGGGATGCTTTTTCAAGCTGTTTTATCCAAAAAATTATTCCCTGCCGTTCAAAAACAAAAATTTATTGTTAAAGTGGTGTTCCGGTCCAACCGGTTTACAAGGGCCATTCAAGGGAAGTCACAAGTGGCCTTTAAAAGTAAAAGTTAAATTTTGTAAAGGTATGTGTCCTTTTTTAAAGTTAAAATTGAAAATAAATTAATTTTGAGTAGCTATGAATTCTTAAATTATTTTGTAGTATATGTTAAAATAGGAGCAACAAAACTGTTTCAAATATTTAAGAACTTAATAAAATAAATTTTCCATTTTGTTTGAAGCTTGGATTCTAAATATATAAAAAACAAGTACCAGTTAAATTTTGATGTGCCAGATGTGAACATTTAGGAAATTCATTCCTCATTAGTGACACTAAGACCTAAAAGTTTGATAGATAAAAAACATAAGCCAAACATTTGGGAATTAATGAATCTAAAGTTTCAAAATTATATAAATCCAAATCCAGCTAAGAAATGCTTTGCATGAGGGAACAGACCTTAGTTTTAAATAAATTTCAAAATTGAAAACGGCTGAAAATTTTGCTAAATGGTACATTTTCTGACAGCACAAAGTACTGCCTACTGAGTTATGGATACCCTCGGGGAGTTTTACTCCACCAGCAGCGGTACCCGCTCAGGGGTAGTAAATATAAAAAACAAAGTTGATTTTTATCATGGTTGATTTTAACATCCATTGCCAACAGACCTCTCATTGACCAAAACGGGTGTTGAAAATGACTGAGGAATCCTGTTTCAGATGTCAATTAATGCGCAATAAACATGAACCAATGTCACCAACACAAGACCAACCCCCTCCTTTAAGGATCTTTAGGACCCTTAAAGAGCCTTAAATATGTCCTTAAAGATCCTTAAAGGGGCCTTAAAGCCTCCTTAAAGCCATCCCATCTTTAAGGATCTTTGAAGGACCTTAAAGGACTCTTAAAGGACATATTTAAGGATCTTTAAGGACTCCTTAAAGATCCTTAATGGAACTGAAATTTTAAGGATCTTTAAGGAGGCTTTAAGGATCCTTAAAGATGTCTCATCATAAAAAACTCGATTTTTTTAATTATTAATGTAACGATGGCTATTACATTAATTCAATTAAAAAGTATGATTTGTTTTTAGTATATTTTGAATTTTTATAGTTTATACAACATAGGAGACATAGATAACACCTGTCTGAATTCTAGTTTCTACATTAAGTTTTTGTAGAGGAGCGTATGTCGTATCCTTATAATACTTGTTTCTTAATTCATAAATGAATTAGATAAAAATGTGCAGTTTTTACAGTACAGGTTAACAACCCGTGTTTTGATCAGATCGGCAGTAAGCATAAGTAATTAACGGTATTTGTTAATTGTTTACAGCGGTACTTGTTTGATTATCGATCCCAGGTGATTTCACGCGCGGCTTTTGACTTTGAAGTGCAGTTTCTTATCTAGGTAGGAGATCACTATAAAGTCAAATAACATGTTAAAATGATTACCTAACCCTGAACTCTGGGTGTTGAAAAAAAAGGTGTGTTTTCGGAAGTAATTTTAAGATAATTTTAATATTAAAATATTAAAACATACATTAACTAAAGAAATAAAAGTAATCGCAAAATAATCTAAGCATGTCTTATATTTTATTTTATTTTTTTATTTATTTTATTTTATTTTATTTTATTTTATTTTATCTTATTTTATTTTATTTTATTTTGTTATTTTTTTTGGGGGGATAGTGTTATGCATATATGCAAATAAAGCATGAGAGAGAGAAAGAGAGAAGAAAGAGAGAGAGCGAGCACATTTTAGTGTCTTTGAATTGACATATATGGAACTCATTACTGACACATGATGATATCGGATTTCCAATAATTTCGATTCCTAATGAAAAAGAGTTGGTAGAGTAAATATTTAAAACAAAATAAGAACATTAGAGAAAAGGTTATTTTTTTCAAACATGAACAAGTTACAAGTGAACATATTGAAGTAAGAAACCAGTAACAGAAGATAACCATTTACTGAAACTTTACCCAGTCGGATATGAATTTCTGCAGTCAAGATTGAGTGAATTGGAATAACGGCGATAACCTCTCGCTCTCTCTCTCTCTCTCTCTCTCTCTCTCTCTCTCTCTCTCTCTCTCTCTCTCTCTCTCTCAATGTATTCACTTCCCGATCTTGTTCAGTCTCCTTAAAATAGTTTGCACTGACCCCCCTCTCCCTCTCTCTCTCTCTCTCTCTTTTTTTAAATATTCAGTTTCCGCTGATCTTCCTCTATATCTCTTTCCCTCAATGTATTCAGTTCCCGACATCTCTCTCTCTCTCTCTCTTCTCTCTCTCTCTCTCTCTCTCTCTCTCTCTCTCTCTCTGAAACACAAGTAGATACTCTCCCTCTCTCTCTGTCTCTGAAACACAAGTGGATACTCTCCCTCTCCCTCTCTAGAATATTCAGTACCCGCTACCCCGCTCTCTCTTTCTCTCTTAGGATATTCACTTCCTTATATCTCGTTCTTTAAAATATTTAGTTTCCGCTGATGCCCCTTATCTGTCTCTCTCTCAATGTAATCGGTTCTCTCTCTCTCTAACTCTCTCTCTCTCTCTCTCTCTCTCTCTCTCTCTCTCTCTCTCTCTCTCTCTCTCTCTCTCTCTCTCTCTTGTACATTGAATTCTTGACTTGCCGTAAATGAATTAAAAAAAACCAGCTCTCCCTTTCTATATATTCAATTTCTGACAATTATGTCTTTCTGTATTTAATTCGCAACTTGACAGTGAAAAATAGGTAATCCCTCCACACACACACACACACACACACACACACACACACACACACACACACCGAGAATTTCTTAATGATAGTACTAGTATCATAGTATATTATGTGTACTGCAGATTTCCAGAAAAAAAATTACTGTTAATTTTTTTTGGGTTAAAAATAGACTCGAAAAGACCATATTTATTTGATTTTATTTGATTTGATTTGATTTTATTTGATTTTATTTTTTTATTTCATTTTATTTTATTTCATTTTATTTTATTTTATTTTATTTTATTTTATTCTATTCTATTGTATTGTATTGTATTGTATTTGACTGCTTGGCTGTATCAATTACATCTCTAATTAATATATATAAATAATAATAATTTTCAAGTAAAAGGAGTTAGAAAGAACAGATTACATCAACATTACTTAATTAAGTGATTAATACACTTGATCATCAAACACCATCTTGCTGATTGATGTTAGATATACTAGTATATTACAGGTAAATTTTGAAATGCATTCCTATCAACACATATTTTATCTAATGCAATTAAAATCTTAATATAGATAAAAATGATGACTCAGCAAATTATATATGAAATTTTTATAAATATAAATAAATAAAATTAATTTGAACCTTTTGTTGTAAGATATATTTTAAAAGAAATATAAAAAAATTTCACAAATAAATGAAAAATTCCCACTTGCTTTCTTTCAGTCACGTAATCTCATTTGCATATTGTTAGAGACATATTTTATAATTATCAACATCAGGATCATCTCCTCCATAGCTACATACGTAAGGCGATGGACTCCTAACTTGATGGACAAGGGGTTCGATTCCCAGCAAGAGCGGATAACAGATGAAAATTTTAGTTATAAAATTTCTTGTAATTTGTATTTAATTAAATAAAATCCAATTAGACTACAGAATGTAATAAATAAACAAAAATAAAATTAAAGAAATAAAATTTAAGACTTGATATTAAAAATAATATAAAGAAAATTACTTTATTGACACTTTATTTTTTCAAAATTAATAAATGCAAAAGTTTTTTTAAAATAAAATTTTAAAAAAGATAATGATAAGAATAATATTTCATTGCTTTTTTTTTTAAAAAAAAGCAAAAATATAAAGTTTTCCTTAAAGATCCTTAAAGCCTCCTTAAAGATCCTTAAAATTTCAGTTCCATTAAGGATCGTTAAGGAGTCCTTAAAGACTCCTTAAAGGCATATTTAAGGATCCTTAACGCCCCCTTAAAGGTCCTTATAGAGACTTTTAATGCAGCTTTAAGGAGGCTTTAAGGATCCTTAAAGATGCCTTTTCATCATGCGCAAATGTTTTTGCAACTGACTTAGACTGCGTTGCATTTAATCCAAAACATGCTGAATTGGCGACAGGTCAGATGTTATTACTGGCTATGGTAGGACATTCACGTTCTGACGTCCTAGATTGTCAGTTACAATGCATGCGACATGGGGTCTAGCATTATCTTGTTTTAAACCGTGCGACATGCGGTCTAGCATTGTCTTGTATCCAAATTTTGGATGACGCGGTAGGAGAATGTCTTGGATGAACGTGGCATTTACTTAAACGACTTCTGGTGGTTCTTGTATTTATTCTACACAAATAGGGAATGACCATGCTGTAAAATTTGTAGTTTGAAAACGAATCCCAAGGACGGATCGAATATTTAATGAAGGAGAGTTATGGATTTTATAATGAGAGCGTGGAAGGCTCAAGCAAAAAGTGGCGTCAAAGGGACACCAAATACCTTACCAGGTCCTGAACAAGGCCCTGTTTGGTGTCAAAGGGAGACTCCCCTGTTGTTTAGGGTCAGAGGGAGACACAATTGTTAGAAAAAACAATCATTTCTTCTGGCGACCTTTTGACGGTATTTTTTGCTTTTTTGAATTTTTCAAAGGGGGTGTGGTTGCAAACCCACACATACCTCATTAAATTTGCCAATTATTTATTATTATTTATTGTTGCTGCGGCCTGGTAAAATTTTCTCGACTGATACTTCACACAATTTCTTTACAAATCTTGCAGACCCTTGAGCATCTATTTCGACACTTATAAAATAATGTTACATTTTGTAGTTAACAAGTATCAAATAAATAAATAAATACATAAATAAATAAATCAATAAATAAATAAATCAATTAATTAATTAATAAACAAAATTCACGTTAATAATACTAACAAGTTAAAGCTTTACAAAGGTGAAAGCCATTTGATTAAATTGACGGGACTAGGTTAAAAGGAAAACGCCTAGTTATGTATGCTATAAAAATTATATAGGTTAACAGTGGAGCTAACTGATTTCAAACTGCTTGGCAGGTAGTTGAAACAGTTTAATATAGATTGGAATTGTTTTGCATTGACATGTTATTATTAAACAGACCAAGGGCCTTTTATTAAAGTATAATACGACTTTATATTGAGATGAATCAATACTTCTCAAAACGTTTTTAATGTGTTGTCCCGGCTGATAAAGCTTCTAATAACATTATTTTCGTTTGTAAGAAATTCTATGTTGAATGTCTTATTAAGGAGCTTGGTTTAGAAAGTATACCGGAGAATCCTACTTATATCAAAACAATTTTTTCCAAAGAAGAAGTTCTTTACAATCATAGAGGAGTCCTTGAGTCTTTTGGTATCAATTTAAAACAGGAAGAACTTGACCTGCCTTACTTGTATTGGATATTAAAACTTCACAAAAATCCATACAAGGAAAGATATATAGCAGGTTCCTCTAAATGTACTACTAAATCATTATCAGTAAATCATACACAAATTTTGAGAGTCGTCAAAGATGACCTTCAGACTTATTCAGATAAAGTCTATTCTACATCTGGCATCAACCAAATGTGGATTCTCAAAAATTCTAAAGAACTACTTGACCATTTTGTTTCTAATACTCTATCTTCGGTAAAAAGTATAAAAACTTTTGATTTTTCTACCCTTTACACCACTATCCCTCATGCTAAATTGAAAGAACGTCTAAAACAAATCATTCACAAAAATCATTCTTTTACAAAAACGATGAACCAAGATATAAATATCTAGTGCTCAACAGGGATTCTGGTTATTTTGTAAAACACCTTACAGACTGCAAACAAAAATATACTGAAGATATCATCAACAAAATGTTAGAGTTTTTGATAGACAACATATTTGTTGCGGTTGGCAATATAATCTTTCAACAAACAATCGGTATACCAATAGGCACAAACTGTGCTTGCTGATTTGTTTCTTTATTCATATGTATCAGAATTTTTACAGACCTTTGTCAAATCTGGAGAAAAGGCTGTCGCTAAATCATTAAACTACACATACAGATATATAGATGAAGTTCTTTCTCTAAAAAAACAAAAAATGGAGAATATGTGAATGTCATCTACCTAAGTGAGCTTGAAATAAAAGACACGACAGATTCTCCATGTTCTGCTTCATATTTGGACTTATACCTCAATTATGACACCCATGAAATGTTACATCTGAGCTATACGACAAACGTGAAGACCTCAATTTTTCGATTGTCAACTGTCTGTTTCTTTGCAGTAATACCCCCGCTTCTCCTGCGTATGGTGTATATGTTTTACAGTTAATACGGTATGGTAGAGCTTGTTCCCACTATGGGGACTTTCTGCAACGGAGCAAATTTCTTACAATTAAAATGTTGACACAAGGATATTGCAAGCCTTGGCTAATCAAGGCCCTTAAAAAGTTTTATGGCTGTCATCACAATATTGTTGATAAGTATGTAGTCACTGTATCCCAACTTATACTGGATATATTTGACTTACCATAGTTCTTTGTTCCTTTCATTCTCAAAATTGACTTGCACGTGACGGGTGTAGCTAGCTAGACAGGAGGTTCTTACCTATCCGGAGAACCCGGCCTCACTTCCTTGATGGAAGTTCACGTGTATAACATATTTTGCCAGTTTGCAAAGTTTTTACTTAGTTTTTGGGATTGTGATGTGGGCATGGACTGGAATGTTTGTTTTATTGATACCTTTTTTCAAAATTTTTCTAAATACGGAAAGCGATTTCTCATTTTAAAAGTCAATGAGTTGTGTGTTTTAATTTTACATAGAAGTGTAAAAAGATTTTGAAAAAAGGTATCAAATTAAAAACGTTTTGGGAAGTATTGATTCATCTCAATAAAAAGTCGTATTATACTTTAATAATTTCAGATAATAGAGAGGTTAAGATTCTGAAACGGGTACGTGAACGTGTATGTGTATTCAGATTTGTTGTGGATTACGTCACAAGTTTAGTGATGTCACATGACGTCTTCTTTCCGTACACGTATTGAAGAACTTGTAAAACGGTAAGTACACGTTTATAAAAACGTCAAGGTTTTAAAAGCATTTTTTGAAAGAAAGTTATGAATTTTTTAGGAATATTTTTTTCACAAGAAGTAAGTTCAAATGTCCAAAAACTATTCACATCATGAATCTCATTTTTAAAAGTTAGAATTGGAAGCAAATCTGGAGTGTTTTTATGTCGAAAAGGCGCCAGGCGTATTTATATGACGTAAGAATGGGTAGTATAAATGGGTCAAAGTAGAGCTACGATTGATGCATGTACAGAATAGTAACGTAAATAAATATATTAAAGGTTGTTTGTTTTTTGATTATCACAAAATTATTCAATCAAAATAACTAATTCAACAGATTATGTTTATGAATCAATGAATCATGCGTACTGCCATATATATATATATATATATATATATATATATATATATATATATATATATATATATATATATATATATATATATATATATAACACACACACACACACACACGTTGTACAGTTTAACATCTAACACAACTTTCTTGGTATAGAGTGTAATAAAGAATCTTGAACCTATACAAATTATGACTATTTAGACTTAGTTGTCATATTGTCAACAGGTACTTGGCCAATAAAGAAATTGATTTTATTTTACCAATGGCTGTGGTACAATTTAAAAAAAACATCAGCAACTTACAAAATTTGGAAAGAATTTTTTGTAGAAATGCTTAATATGAACATGCTTTAAACATGATTTTAAAAATAATCAAATAAGAATTCAAATGAAACGAGAAAAGAGTGGATTAGACTCAAAATTTTTCCAACGCTTATATTACGCACACGCACACACACACACACACACACACACTTTTTTTTTAATAAAATGAGACATTCAAAATTGACAATTGTAGGATTTCAGTGTCTCATATTATATAGAAATTTATAAAATCATCTAACAAGGATTTACATAACAATGATAACATGACCCTTTTTAGAAGATTGATTTAATTAGGCTAACTGTTCCCCCCTCACACACACACACACACACACACACACACACACACACACACACACACACACGTCTGCCGATAGCTATAGACATTTTCCATAGACTCGGTTATTTGTATATTAATATTAATCTAAATAAGAAACTGTGTTTAATATGGCTTGTTAACATGGATAGCTATATTGAAAATTATTACGTTGTTGTAGATCAATGATGTCGATTTTAAATAAAAGAAAGCAAATCAGATTTTCGGCAAAGGATGACATAAATTTGTTGAAAGAAGTTTTGGCTGAAAATGCTTTCAGTTCTAAAAATTGGACAACCGTAGCAAAAAATGTTTCTCAAGCTGCTGAAAGAGAATTTGAAATCGATGCTAGAAGGACAAGAGAAAGAACTGGACTACTCTTGGAGCAGTACAAATCAGATGAAAGTCAGGCCATAAAAAGGTATCATAACTTTGATAACAGATGTGTAAATTTAAACGGGTCAAGTTATTAATAAAAATAAAATCTCTACCCTTGAGTATTTAAATTGTTGAATTTGAAAAAGTCTAGAAAGAAATACTTTAAATATGTCCATAAAGTTAACAGAAGATACAAATAGTCATGCATAAATGTGCAGGGATAGGGATAATCAGTTTTAAGACGGTAAATTTGCCTCTCTCTCTCTCTCTCTCATCTCTCTCTCTCTATCTCTCTCTCTCATATATATATATATATATATATATATATATATATATATATATATATATATATATATATATATATATGTATATATATATTGTGTTTTTTTTTCATACAGATCTGGATGTGAAGAAGAACTAAGTGAAATAAAAAGACTTCTTAGCGACATAGCTGACTTGCAGGCAGAGGAGATTAGAAAGACACAGAGAGCTAAAGAAGTTGAAGTAAAAGCGAAAGAAATAAGACAGAAAGCTTTAGAAAGCCTCACCCCAAAAAAGAATGAAGAAAATGGTAAGATATATGTATGCTTATTATATTCAAATTTTACTCAAACTGTTATTTTTTTAAAATATTTTTAAAATTTACTAGTAGCATTAAATTGATACCTTATCCATAATAATAATTAAGTCTTTCATCTGGCATAAAAACAGGAGAGAGAGAGAGAGGAGAGAGAGAGAGAGAGAGAGAGAGGAGAGAGAGAGAGAGAGAGAGAGAGAGAGAGAGAGAGAGTCACGTCCCTTATGTGTTTTTCAGCTATTAAAATTGAAATAAATGTTTAAATCTAAATGCAAAACTTTGGTCCTAGAGGACCTTATTAAGTACATCTTATATCAGGCATAATGAATCAAATTTACATAGAGCGACAGATTTTTTTCTTTGTTTTAATGATCTGTAAAATTACCCGACTGTGTGTTCCTTTGGAAATCACATCTCGTTGATTAATCATGCTAAAACATTTTGATAAATATTATATAAATTTTGTATTTGTTGAAGGCAATGAAAGCATTACACCGATTAAGCGAACAAGTACGACGGTGATATCCTATCTACAGGAAAAGGTAACAACAGAAAAGAAACTGAAAGAAGAAGAAATAGAAATAAGAAAAGAAGAACTTAAACTACAAAGAGAAAAGTTTGAATTGGAAAGATAGGAACGCATACAAAAAATAGAAAATGACAAACAACAAAGTGTCATGATGCTTGAACTCATGAAACACATTATACATAATAAAAAATAAGTAGTAACTGCGAAACTACAATTAATATTAAATTTTATTAAACTTATATATTATGGATTAAATTAAAAACTAAATGATGACTACTCTTTTCTTTATTTTATTTATTTTTTAGATTCCGTTTAATTGGAAACCCAAAACAGCTTACTGACACTTTTATTAGTACGTATAAAATATAGGAAGAGGTAAAACTTATACAGTTTTCGTACATAAACTTATTTATTAGCCGTCACTGACACTAAAATTTAAAAAACATTAGAATGTTCGGTTTACTGTAAATATTCCTCGATACAAGGCGTGTCTAACCCAAAAAATGCACTAGCCTCACTACCATACAAACAAGTATGACAATTTGTAAGAATAGCAGCTACCATGTAATATTTTGCTACAGGTTCCAAGTACAATTTTAAGTTCTTTCTAAAATCTAAAAATGCAAAAAGAGATAAAATTTTTCCAAATGACCATTCTACACTAGCTCGAAGAGGTGCCATTCTTTTATTAGATTCCAATTCATAAGCTGTAAGATGAGCTCCTTTAAAAGGGGAAATAAGATGCGGCCTTAGTGGATAGGCTAAATCTCCATACAGTGAAAACACCGTTCCATTTATGTCGGTCATGTGAAGTTCAAGTTCATTTAAAAGTCCGCTTTCTCGCAGCATGCCAGCGTCATGTCTTTTACCTTCAATTGGACCAAATAAATTAGCAATCATGCCGTCTGGTGTAACAACTGACTGAAACTTTAAACAGTGCACTCGTTTGTGTCCACTGAACACCATATTTTGATGCTTATTTGGTCTACATATGGGTCTTACAGTTCCATCAATAAATCCCCAACATTTTTCTATGGGTGCTCCGTCGTTCAAATATTGCATTTGTGTAAATATTGAGTTTGTCCATGGAAAGCCAATTTTGGTTCAGCATGGTGAGCTTAGAACTATGATAATCATATATCAAATCAAGCATTTCATTGAGGATGTACGACAATTCGACCACAGAACGCCCAAAAACAGGCGAAATGTCTTCTAATCTATTTGGATATGCTAATCTCCTTAATAAAATGCATAACCCTTCAACTGCAGTAGCTACAGTACCGTTCCTGCAAACAACTTTGTTAGGAATTTTTAAGGCTGTTACTAGACGATATATGTCTTGTTTTTCAAAACGGAATAAATTTTTGCATTGCGAATTTGTTAGATTATCGATATTGAGACGGTCATCAGAAGTATAGTACACATAATCCCTGTCTTCAAGTGTAGTTAAAAGCAAAATCTCGTCGTCTTCTGATAATGCCGCCAAAAGTTTCAAATCTGCTGCCATTTTCACTTTATTTGGATAAAAAAATAACGTTGATTTTGATTGGTTATAAAATATATCGTTATTACACGTACACGTACACGTTATACAAGATCTTAAATCTTTTATTTACCCGTATATAACGTGTACGTGTAACTATACTCTTACGTACGCGTACACGCACCCGTTTAAGATCTTAACCTCTCTAATAATATAAAAAAATATATAAAATAAAATGTGCAAATGTTGAAAAGAAAACTATTTGTAAAAAGTCGATGTCGTCTATTTCCAAATCTTTTTCAACAATCAGTTGCTTTGATAAAGATATACAAAAATGAGAATAACAAAGCGAAAATTAAAATTTAGTTTTTATATCATATGATTATTTTACTTTACTTACGTCATTAAAGTTGACATTTTTCAATGTTGGTGGATTAAATTCGTCACACCTTGGTCTGTCGAACCTTTTTTTCTCTCCATATTTAAATGAAATCCCATTTACAAAAAACATGGAAACGACAAATATGACCAAGTTTGCTTTCATTTTCGATCTATGGAATCCAATTTTATAAATGACAGACCTATCACTGACCTGCAATATATATAGAGATGACATTAGAAAAAAAATGTAAACCTGCATGAAATAAGAAATTATCCATTGCATTAACAAAAGCAAAAAAGTGGTGACTAATAAAGTAATAAAAAAAAGTTGTATATAAATTATGTTTATGGAGATGCTTCAGGAATATTAAAGGTTGTTAATACTGTCAAATATGACAAAAATTGTTTTGTGTAACCATAAATGTCAATTTAAAAAACCGGCCTGAAGAATGCACTACACTTTGAGATTATGAACCAGTTTTGCTGAATGACATGCACGTTATGGAGTGCTTTTTTGAAAATTAAAATTGATGTATGTGATTAATGATTGATTACAGATGTTGATTTACTTTTTGGAAATTTATGAAATTCACAAAAACTACTTGAATTTCAATTTAAAAAAAAATTGTGATTAAAAGATACATCTGAAAATTACGTTAAATTTTTTGTAAACTAAACAGAGGTCGTTGTTCCGCCGATGGGTCTTAAGCACGCTCTTTCGGATGACTGATCCACTGGCCGCTCGGGCAAATTATTGCGTGTGAAAGATTGTCACATATAGTTAAAGGTTGAATAGAAAAATAACCAGAAACAAGTATATTGTAAACAAAAGAGATTAAACTCTGTCTAACCTTAATAACTTGTGATATATCTACGTACACGGTACGGATAAAGATTGAAGCTGAGGTGTGTCATTATCAGTTTAATGTTGTATTCTGACCCGAGACCGATGTGTACGTCATCGATAAATATATAATCTGTGTTTGAAAAATGTGTAGCAACCACTGACCATACGTTACACGTGTATCTTTCAAAATGTCTGTATTTGTTTCGGTATTCACTGTAACACTACTTAATGTCCAGACGCCGTGAAAGGTGATGCAACCCCATACCATCACACTGAACTTTTGGTATTTCAGGTGAAATTGTCCAGTGGTCTTGAACTGTGTAACTCCTCCGCTCTAGTACCTCACTCTCTTTACATGGTTTTTAACGCTAATTCGAATTTTCTTCTTATAAACGCATCTTTTATATCTATTTTTCCTTAGAAGCCTCCATATAGTATTTTAAGATAACTTTTTATTTAATGAGTATTAATATTTGTTGTGATATCAGCCAAAACTGCCCTACGATGACCCGAAATTGCCGCACTTATTTCCTAACCTCCATTGTGTCCAAATATTTTATGCCCACTAAAGGTCTGATTTTCAACACTACCAGTCGCCTGACTTTTTCCAAAGACTGAAAACTGTTGACTTAGATTTCCCTTAAAGTCTTCCAATCTGCAAAAAAAAACTTTTTCCGTCACTACCTTATTTAAATTTATAATAATTTCTTTCAAGCCTACATTTACTTCTGCCGACTTTCTTCCTTGCCGAAATGTCAAACGGAGACATATAAAATAACCAATCTTTTAAAATACCCGACAATAAACACAAAACAAAATTTCCAGAAGATTACAAAAATCGCGAAATCGAGCGTATATTTTTGTCCAACGTCAAATCAAATTGAACATTCTTTAAATAAAGATTAATGTTGTACGTTTAAATAAAAAAACCAAATTATTGGAATCACGTTGCAATTCGTCACTGAAGCATTCTTGTCATATTTTAATTTAGTCCTTTTCGGAGAATGTTGTTAATAACTTACGGATGAACGCTCACATACATACTAAACAATATTTTATTTAGCAAATATAATTTTAAGGATACTGAAATTTTTAAGGACACTCTTCTTTAATAAGCTAACATATTAACAAATATATCAATATATATCTCAAATATTTGTTTTAATTTTTACAAGTGGAATATTAAAACATTTCTAGCCAAATTTGATTTGTAATCAAATACAAAAGATAGGAGTCACTATTTGAGGTCATGAAGTCAATGTTATTTATAATTATAGTTTTTCAATTTTCAATCATTTCAGGCAATGTTCAATAACATTTTCCTGTGTATGTTTTCGTTGATGGAATTGCCCAGTCTCGACAATCTGAAAAAGATATAAAACAAAATATGTAATTATTTGTAGTAAAAAAAAATCAGTTGTGTTTCTCTTAATAAAAACCGAATTTCCAGTGAAAAAATTTAAGCTTCTTGACAAACTTTAAAATATTATGTTATGAACCAAGTTTGAAGAGTAGGTCATTTTCCAACTTTCTATTTTTGAACCTTTGGTTTGAAAAATTGGTAGAGTCGCAAGTTTTTAATCTGTTTGACTTTTTCTTTCTTATTTTTTTATTGCACTTTTCTTAGTTGAGTTTGATGAAACTATGTTCATGCTTGAAGCTGCAAATTGTTTACTTATTGTTTTAACTTCCTGAAGTTCTGTCTTTTCGTACAGATCTGTTACAGTTTTACATGTCTTCTCTCTTACAATACGATCAAGCCTTAGCATGTCCTCGTAACTTAATTATTATCTCGCGTTTTTCTTAACAAACCGGAAGCCCAATCTACACATCTTCCATACTTGTCTTTCCTAAAACATCCCCATGTTACAATAAATTCAGAATCAAAATGCATAAGGCGCCATTCGATCGTAAATTATCCTCTTCTGAAATACATATGGCTGAATTCAAATTAAATTTACAACAAAAAATTTTCTTTAAAAATATTAAGCACCGATAAAATCCTAATGGGTTAATTGGACAGCTATGTATTTGTTTGTTTATCAAATCCTCCTTTAATTATCATATTTGGAATATGAGCAGAAAATTTATTGTGCTTTCAATCTTACATTGGCGGATTCAATCGTGTATTGCGGGGTTTGTACTGCCCTTTTGAAAATATTCAAGAGACAGTGAAAAATGTGGCCAAAAGGTTTCCTTATTGAACCTCAACAGGGCTCTGTCCTGAACCTTATGAGGACCATAAATTGCCGCAAGAGCAACTAAGAGCTTTAGCCTTCGACGGTCACAATATCTCATGATAAAATTGTCAACTCCCGTAATTTTAAAATTCTGGATGCCTGTGACCTTATATTTATTATCTTAGTGGATTTGGATTCATATAATTTTGGAACTTTAAATTCATTAATTTTCAATTGTTTAGCTGATGTTTTTATTTATCGAACATTTTCGAATATTTAACGAATAAATCGAATATCTTTTTAAAGCGTACTTCCTTTGTGTTGTATGTTAATCCAAACTATTTTTAATAACAAAATGTTATTAAACAAAAATAAATATTTGTATCATTTAGTCGTTCATTTAATCTACTCTTTTTTGTTATAATTTATCTTGACATGTTCCTGTCTGTCTGAAGCTGAACATACAGAGGCCTTATGGGAAGATTAATTACAAAGTATAATACTGTAATTGTACTTATTCGCGGTGTAGTTATTTTCGCGTTCGTCTTTTTTCCACGAATATTATTGGAAAGCGAACGAAACGACACCAAAATCAATTTTATAGTAACATGCTAGGTTATGAGAAGTGAGTAACACATGACTTCACCCACTTTGCCACGAGGAAGAAAAAATGCGGTAAAACTGATATCCCTAACTTCTTTCGGGGACATTAAAATACGAGAATTCTGAAACATCAGAGAATTAATTCCGTTCTTACTAGAAAAACAAGTTGCTAATGATTAATTAATATCAAGTATTTACCTACACATTACAAATATCGTAAAAGCGAAAATTAGACCCCGCGAATAACAGTACTAAACAGCTTGCAAGGCTTGAAACATCTATTCAAATCTCTTTTTTAAACCCACATGTCGTCTGAAGTCGCATTTTTTTAAAAAAAAAACAAATCATGTTAAATAACATTTTGTTTGTCTTGTAGTATTTCGCTAGTCATACTTTTATGTTTTTTACTTCTATCGATTATTTCTTTAGCTACCCATTTCATTTAAGGTAGACCCCGGTACTTAAGGCTAAAAAAATCCCCAATTTGGGACGTTTTAAAAAATTGTACACGCATCCCTTAGAATGTCCTATTTTGAATAAAATAAAAAATGCATGTTGTTTGGTTTTCGTTTTTTTTCAGTAGAGTGTGTTAAACCTACCCGTTTTCAAACAATATAATGCTCATTTCGAAAAATCCCTGTATGTTGATTTAACGTTTGTTATTAATTCAATAATGACAAAATGTAATTTTGTTGTTTTAATCAATATTCCAATAAAAAACCGAATTCCTATTTTTGGAATTCTGATTTGACACACAGCATTCTCCCTGTAAAATCGTTATTTCATTATGGATATTTTCAATAATTTTGACATTGTATGAGTTATAATTAAACAAATTACATCAAAAACTATCGCTATCCTCGGTCAAATAACACCGGCAACCATGCATGCTTCCAGTGCTGGCCTGTGGGATAAGAGGTAAATTATATGCTTATTTATTTTTTATTTTTGCACAAAAGCATTATGATTAATTGAAGGCTACATTTAGACTTCATATGGATGTTTTATGAAAGACCCAAACACTCTTGACATTATCAAATCCTGTTGATGAGGACAGAAACATCAGCGAACAATTGTGTAGCAAAGCCATTTTGTTAGCTAATGTACACAAAATATTTATAATATTTTCACGATATTAATTGATGTTAATAAATCAAACAACAGTTCAAAGTAATTTGAATCAGAACAATATTTTAATATTCTAAAACAATTGTAGATTTGACGGGAAAATTTGTAACATTTTAACAGTTATTATTACTCTTCGGTAGAACAGAGTTACTTCCCTTTGTGTCGGCACTTGCCATATCTAGTGGAAACAGACAGGTAATTATGGTACTTCGTGCGCTGATTTCAATTTCTAATTGCATTTAAGCAATACATGTCCTAACTATAACTATTAAATGACTGGACATAATTACATTAATTTTTTTCTAAAGCTTGATTTTCCATCAAAATTTGATCTTGATTTTGTCAATTATTTTGATAGTATTGTACCTACCTAAAACTTTGGATAGCAGCATTTTGTCCGAACACCCATTCTACTGTTCCAGCAAGAAATGACCCATTTGTTTGTTTACAAGGGAGTTTCACCTTTACAGGGTAATACTTGCCAATAAATAAATAAATAAATAAAATTCACGTTAACATTGCTAAAAGTAATAGCTTTACAAAGGTGAAAGCCATTTAATCAAATTGACGGGACTAAGTTAAAAGGAAAACGCCTAGTTATGTATGCTGTTATAATTATATAGGTTAACAGTGGAGCTAACTGATGTCAAACTGCTTGGCAGGTAGTTGAAACAGTTTAATATAGATTAGAATTGTTTTGCATCGACATGTTATTAATTACTCGGCCAAGGGCGTGTATGAGACTGAATAACTGTGTTAAAAGTTTAAGGAACAAAGTGCGTCTACGCAAGCGACTGACTGAATAATATTGAGAAATGTAGGCTTGTTATGAATACGTTGAGATTCCTTGAATTATAGCAAAGTAAGACTTTTTCTATCTAAAGAATCAGCGGAGTAACTGCAGACGCTTGCCTCATTTTTTATCTAATTTTCATTATGTATTTTGTTTCGACACCAGTATACGATAACTGAGAAACAGTTGTTACCCAAACAAAATGTTCGTGTAAACCCTTCTCAATCCTGCATCTACTTTAAAATTCGTTTTCCACAAAGAGCGTGTTGTGATTCACGTATTCCTATACAGTGTTACGTTGTCTGCTAAAAAGATAGACGAATCCAGTATTTCTTTTTCCATGCGTTTCTTTTCTTTTTTTTTTTTTTTTTTTTTTTTTTGAGGCAATGGCACACATTTCGTCATGGGTTGAATAATTGTGGGGGTGTATCTGGTATCTATATGTTTTGATACAATGTCTTTGGTGATTTTTGTTGCTTTATTTAACTCCATCTCTATACATTCATAGCCATCATAACCAACAGTTTAAACTGTGAAGTTTGATTTTAGATTTATTAAATATTCCCTGTCACGGGGAGAAAATCTAATTGTAAGATTAAAATCGAATCTTTCTAAAAAGGAAAGAGATTTCTCTATTTAAGATTCAATGAGTTGTGTGCTTTAATATAACCTAGAAGTGTAAAAAAAGTTGAAGAATCGTCTCAAATTAAAAACGTTTTGAGAAGGATTGATTCATCTCAATATAAAGTCGTATTATACTTTAAAAATTCCAGTATATATATATATATATATATATATATATATATATATATATATATATATATATATATATATATATATATATATATATATAATAATAAAATGTGCAAATATTGGAAATAAAGTTATTTGTAAAAAGTCGATGTCCTTTATTTATGCATTCAGTTGCTTTGATAAAGATATACAAAAATGAGAATAACAAGGCGAAAATTAAAATTTAGTTTTGATATCATATGATTCTTTTACTTTACTTACGTCATTAAAGTTGACATTTTTCAATGTTGGTGGATTAAATTTGTCACATCTTGGTCTGTCGAACCTTTTTTTTCTCTCCATATTTAAATGACAACCCATTTACAAAAACATGGAAACGACACATATGAGTAAATTTGCTTTCATTTTTGATCTAAGAAATCAAATTTTATAAATGACGGACCTAACATGACAGGCAATTAATACAGGGATTACATAAGGAAAAAACTGTAAACCTGCATGAAATAAAAATTATCCATTTCATGTACAAAAGCAAAAAAAGTGATGACTTATAAAGTAATAAAAAAAACTTGTGTATAAATTAAGAGATGCTTCAGGAATATTAAAGGTTGTTAATACTGTCAAATATGACAAAAAATTGTTATGTGTAACCATAAATGTCAATTTAAAAAAACGGCCTGAAGAATGCACTACACTGTGAGATTATGAACCAGTTTTGCTGAATGACATGCACGTTATGGAGTGCTTTTTTGAAAATTAAAATTGATGTATGTGATTAATGATTGATTACAGATGTAGATTTACTTTTTGGAAATTTATGAAATTCACACAAAAACTACTTGAATTTAAATTTAAAAAAATTGTCATTAAAAGATACATCTGAAAATTTTTGTAAACTAAACAGTGGTCGTTGTTCCGCCGATTGGTCTTAAGCACGCTCTTTCGCATCACTGATCCTCTGGCCGCTCGGGCAAATTATTGCGTGTGAAAGATTGTCACAAATAGTTAAAGGTTGAATAGAAAAATAACCAGAAACAAGTATATTGTAAACAAAAGAGATTAAACTCTGTCTAACCTTAATAACTTGTGATATCTACGTACACGGTACATTTTCTATTGGATAAAGATTAAAGCTAAGGTGTGTTATTATCAGTTTAATGTTGTATTCTGACCCGAGACCGATGTGTAGGTCATCAATCAATATATAATCTATGTTTGAAAAATGTGTAGCAACCACTGGCCATAAGTTACATGTGTATCTTTCAAAATGTCTGTATTTGTTTCGGTATTCACTGTAACACTACTTAATGTCCAGACGCCGTGAAGGGTGATGCAACCCATACCATCACACTGAACTTTTGGTATTTCAGGTGAAATTGTCCAGTGGTCTTGAACTGTGTAACTCCTCCGCTCTAGTACCTCACTCTCTTTACATGGTTTCTAACGCTAATTCGAATTTTCTTCTTATAAACGCATCTTTTATATCTATTTTTCCTTAGAAACCTACATATGGTATTTTAAGATAACTTTTTATTTAAAAGTATTAATATTTGGTGTGATATCAGCCAAAACTGCGCTACGATGACCCGAAATTGCCGCACTTATTTCCTAACGTCCATTGTGTCCAAATATTTTATGCCCACTAAAGGTCTGATTTTCAACACTTCCAGTCGCGTGATTTTTTCCAAAGACTGAAAACTGTTGACTTAGATTTCCCTTAAAGTCTTCAATCTGCAAAAAACTTTTTCCGTCACTAACTTATTTTAATTTATAATAAATACTTTCAAGTCTACATTTACTTCTGCCGACTTTCTTCCTTGCCGAAATGTCAAACGGAGACATATAAAATAATCAATGTTTTAAAATACCCGACAATAAACACAAAACAAAATTTCCAGAAGATTACAAAAATCGCGAAATCGAGCGTATATTTTCGTCCAACGTCTGTATTTTTAAGTCAAATCAACATTGAACATTCTTTAAATAAAGATTAATGTTGTTCGTTTAAAATCAAAATTATTGGATCACGTTGCAATTCGTCACTGAAGCATTCTTGTCATCTTTTAATTCAGTCCTTTTCGGAGAATGTTGTTAATAACTTACGGATGAACGCTCACATACATACGAGACAATAAATTATTTAGCAAATATAATTTTTAGGAAACTGAAATTTTTAAAGACACTCTTCTTTAATAAGCTAACATATTAACAAATATATCAATATATATCTCAAATATTTATTTTAATTTTTACAAGTGGAATATTAAAACATTTCTAGCCAAATTTGATTTGTAATCAAACAAAAAAATAGGAGTCACTATTTGAGGTAATGATGTTATTTATAATTATAGTTTTTCAATTTTCAATCATTTCAGGCAATGTTCAATAACATTTTCCTGTGTATGTTTTCGTTGATGGAATTGCCCAGTCTCGACAATCTGAAAAAGATATGAAACAATATATGTTAATATTTGTAGTAAAAAAAAAATCAGTTGTGTTTCTCATAATAAAAAACCGAATTTCCAGTGAAAAAATTTAAGCTTCTTGACAAACTTTTAAATGTTATGTTATGAACCAAGTTTGAAGAGTAGGTCATTTTCCAACTTTCTATTTTTTGAACCTTTGGTTTAAAAAATTGGTAGAGTCGCAAGTTTTTAATCTGTTTGACGTTTTTTTTTCTTGTTTTTTTATTGCACTTTTTTTAGTTGAGTGTGATGAAGCCATATTCATGCTTCAAGCTGCAAATTGTTTACTTATTGTTTTACCTTCCTGTAGTTCTGTCTTTTCGTACAGATCTGTTACAGTTTTACATGTCTTCTCCCTTACAATACGATCAAGCCTTTGCATGTCCTCGTAACTTATATTATTATCTCGCGTTTTTCTAAACAAACCGGAAGCCCAATCTACACATCTTCCATACTTGTCGTTCCTAAAACATCCCCATGTTACAATATATTCAGAATCAAAATGCATAAGGCGCCATTCGATTGTTAAATTATCCTCTTCTGAAATACATATTGTTAAATTCAAATTATTTTTACAACAGTTTCTTTAAAAATATTAAGCACCAATAAGGTCCTATTTGGTTAATTGGACAGCCATGTATTTGTTTGCTTATTAAAGCCTTCTTTAATTTTCATATTTAGAATAGGAGCAGAAGATTATTGTGCTTTCAACCTTACATTGGCGGATTGAAATGGAAATTGCGGGGTTTGTACTGCCCTTTTGAAAACATTCAAAAGAGAGAGAGAGAAATGTGGCCAAAAGGTTGCCTCATGGAACTTCAACAGGGCTTTGTCCTGAACCTAATGAGAGCCATAATTTGCCCCAAGAAGGATCCTACATCAGTCTGAAAATGTTTGTACCAGTGCAAGATGCCCGTTGTTACTAGATATAAAACAAAATAGCCATTGTTGTTCCATTTTAAGCTCAACTGGCTAAACCTAGCTGAGTTTATGGCACAGCGAAAGTTTGTCAGTTAACTTGCTGCTTGGGCGTGGTTTTCTCCGATACTCCAGTGTCCTCCCCATTTCCAAAACTGACAGTCTCCGTATAAGTGAAATTTTCTTGAGTTGAACGTTAAACAACATTACAAACAAAAACAAACATTGTCTTACATATGCAGCCAGTTGAAGCATCACAGGCTCTATTGGGCCTCTTGTTGAAATACTGGATGACTGTGGCCTTATATTTATTATCTTATTGGATTTGGATTCATAATTTTGGTACTTTAGATTCATTAATTTTTTAGCTGTTTGGGTTATGTTTTTATCTATCGAACATTTTCCCAGTTGTGTCAGTGATAGGGAATTATTTTTACGAAATGTGCACATAGAGCACATACAAATTTAACAAGTAAATTTGTTATACATTTACACCTTAGCGGGTACCTAAGGAATCCATCACTCAGCAGGCAGCACTTTGTGCTGTGTACAAAATATATCATACAAGAAAATTTTCAGCTGTCTAACTTTTTGAAATTTATTTAAAACTAAGGTTTGTTCCTTTATGCAAATCATTCCTTAGCCAGATTTGGATTCATATAATTTGGAACACTAGATTCATTAATTTGCAACTGTCTGGCTTTATACTTTTATCAATCCAATTTTTCGTTCTCTAGTGTCACTGATGAGGAATAATTTTCCGAAATTTGCAGATATTGCACATCAAAATTTAACAGGGTTTTACATTTATATACCTAACAATGCTAGATAATTGATAAAAATATGAAAATGAATCGCTCATTTACTAAATAAATATATTATATATCATAGTTTAGTTAATTCAAATGACCAGTAATACTTGCCTCTGTACATGCTGAATTTTGAACCATCACTGTCGTACATTGGTTTAAATTCACTAAGGACGGTTACGCAGAATGTAGGATTGTTTTTAAGCCTGCAATATTTAAACATCAACTAAAACTGTTAATTGGTAATTTTCACGCTGATTTGCATTCTAATCAATTTGAAGATGTAATAGAAATATCATTTTATACTATCATCTGTACCAGTGCCAACAAAACAAATTACATCAATTACTTTAATAGTACCTTTTCAGTTTTAACACACACACACACACACACACACACACACACACACACACACACACACTGTTTATAGGTAAGTATTTAAATAAAGAGATCAGTTAAATTTGGAGTCAATTCAAGAATAAACTATTATACCAAGGAAACTTTGGTGCTATTTTCTTTTATCACTTATCAAACGCTGCAATATGAGAAATATGATAAGCATAATACAGTTCCTGCTTATTGATATAGGAAACTATAGAACTCTTATTCTTGATACGGCTCCCCTCGCATATTTATTGATAATTTTCGACAGATATGTTAAGTCCGAATTTTACGGAATTTTTGTGTTGTAAATTAATCCAAACTATTTTTTATAATAAAATGTTATTAAACAAAAATAAATATTTGTATCATTAGGTCGTTCATTTAATCTACTCTTGGTTTTTGTTATAATTTATCTTGACATGTTTCTGTCTGTCTGAAGCTAAACATACAGAGGCATTATGGAAAGATTAATTACAAAGTATAATACTGTAATTGTACTTTATTCGCGGTGTAGTTATAAAACACAAAACTTCACCCACTTTGCCACGAGGAAGAAAAACGCGGTAAAACTGATATCCAATAATTCTTTCGGGGACATTAAAATACAAGAATTCTGAAACATCAAGCAATTAACTCCGTTCTCACTAGAATTTTATATTTTGATAACAAGTTGCTAAATATATAATACAAATACCAGTTAAATTTTGATGTGCCAGATGTGCACATTTCGGAAATTTATTTCTCATTAGTGACACTAAGACCGAATAGTTTAATACATAAAGATATATGCCAAACTGTTGGAAATAATGAAACTAAAGTTCCAAAATTATATAAATCCAAATCCAGCTAAAGAATGCTGTGCATGAGGGAACAAACCTTAGTTTTAAATGAATTTCAAATTTTAGACGAATGAAAATTTTGCTAAATGGTACATTTTCTGACAGCACAAAGTACTGCCTACTGAGTTATGGATACCCTCGTGGAGTTTTACATTTTATTTTTTATTTTGCACAAAAGCATTATAATTAATTGAAGGTTATATTTAGACTTCATGTGGATATTTTATGAAAGACCCAAAAACTCTTGACATTATCAAATCCTGTTGATAAGGGGCCAAAAATCAACGAAAATTTGTAACATTTTAACAGTTATTATTACTCTTCGGTTATTTAGTCCTGTTGAACAGTTACTTCCCTTTGTGTCGGTACTTGCCATAACTAGTGGAAACAGACAGGTAGTTATGTTATTTCGTGCGCTGATTTCAATTTCTTATTGCATTTAAGCGATACATGTCCTAACTATAACTATTTAATGACTGGACATAATTACATTAATATTTTCTAAGGCTTGATTTTTCCATTAAAATTTGGTCTTGATTTTGTCAATGATTGTGATAGTATTGTACCTACCTAAAACTTCGGATAGCAGCATTTTGTCCGCACACCCATTCTACTGTTCCAGTAAGAAATGGCCCATTCGTTCGTTTACAAGGAGGCTTCACTCTTACAGAGTAATACTTGCCAACAATCTGCATAAAGAAGTTTTAAATTTGAAAAAAAAATTATTGTATTCAAAAAAGTTATAGATAAACTATTCAGTAGAGATGCTATTTCAAGCTGTTTTGTTCAAAAAATTATTTTCTGCCGTTCAAAAACAAAAATTTATTGTTAAAGTGGTGTTCCAGTCCAACCGGTTTACAAGGGCCATTCAAGGGGCCTTAAAAAGTAAAAGTTATATTATTTAAAGGTAGGTGTCCTTTTTTAATATTGCAAATAAATAATTATGGGTATCTATGAATTCTTAAACATTTTTGTAGTATATGTTAAAATAGGAGCAACAAAACTGTTCCAAATATTTAAGAACTTGATATAATAAATTTCCCATTTTGTTTGAAGCTTGGATTCAAGTTGATTTTTGGCATGGTTGATTTTAACAACCATTGCCAACAGACGCCTCATTGACAAAAAAACGGGTGTTGAAAATGACTGATGAATCCTGTTTCAGATGTCAATTAATGCACGGGAAACATCAACCAATGTCACCAAATGTTTTTGCACCTGACTTATACTGCGTTGCATTTCATCCAAAACATGCTGTATTGACGATTGGTCAGATGATATTACTGGCCATGGTAGCACATTCACGTTCTGACGTCCAAGATTGTCAGTAACAATGAATGCGACATGGGCTCTAGGATTATCTTGTTTTAAATCGTGCAACATGCGGTCTAGCATTGTCTTGTATTCAATTTTTGGATGACGCGGTAGAAGAATGTCTTGGATGAACGTGGCATTTACTTAAACGAGTTTTGGTGGTTCTTGTATTTATTCTACTCAAATAGGGAATGACTCTTGCTGTAAAATTTTCAGTTTGAAAACGAATCCGAAGGACGGATCGAAAATTTTATGAAAGAGAGTTATTGATTTTGATGAGAGCGTGGAAGGCTTTAGGAAAAAAGCGGCATCAAAGGGATGTCAAATACATTACCAGGTCCTAAACAAAGCTGTTTGGGGCCATAGGGAGACTCCCCTGTTGTTTGGGGTCAGAGGGAGATGCAATTGTTAGAAAAAAAATATTATTATTTCTGCTGGCGACTTTTTGACGGTATTGTTTTCTTCTTTGAATTTTTCAAAGGGGATGTGGTTGCAACCCCCACATACCTCATTGAATTTACCCATTATTTATTGTTATTGATTGTTGCTGCGGCCTGGTAAAATTATCAAGACTGATACCTCATTCAACTTCTTTACAAATCTTGCAGACCCTTGAGCATCTATTTCGACACTTACAATATAATGTTACATTTTGTAGTAATCAAGTCTCAAGTAAATAAATAAATAAATAAATAAATAAAATTCACGTTAATAATACTAACAAGTAATAGCTTTACAAAGGTGAAAGCCATTTAATTAAATTGACGGGACTAGGTTAAAAGGAAAACGTCTAGTTATGTATGCTATAAAAATTATATAGGTTAACAGTGGTGTCAAACTGCTTGGCAGGTAGTTAAAACAGTTTAATATATATTGGAATTGTTTTGCATTGACATGTTATTCTTTAACAGACCAAGGGCCTTTTATTAAAGTATAATACGACTTTATATTGAGATGAATCAATACGTCTCAAAACATTTTTAATTTGATACTTTTTTTCAAAATACGTCTAAATATGGAAAGCGATTTCTCTTTTTAAAAGTGTTTTAATTTTACATAGAAGTGCAAAAGGATTTTGAAAAAAGGTATCAAATTAAAAACGTTTTGAGAAGTTGATTCATCTCAATATAAAGTCGTATTATACTTTAATAATTCCAGATAATAATATAAAAAAATATATATAATAAAATATTCAAATGTTGAAAAGAAAACTTTTTTCAAAAAGTCGATGTCCTTTATTTCCAAATCGTTTTCAACAATTCAGTTGCTTTGATGAAGATATACAAAAATGAGAATAACAAGGCGAAAATTAAAATTTAGTTTTCATATCATATGATTCTTTTACTTTACTTACGTCATTAAGGTTGACATTTTTCAATGTTGGTGGATTAAATTCATCACATCTTGGTCTGTCGAACCTTTTTTTCTCTCCATATTTCAATGAAAACCCATTCACAAAAAACATGGAAACGACAAATATGACCAAATTTGCTTTCATGTTCGATCTATGGAATCCAATTTAGGGAATGACGGACCTAACATGACAGGCAATTTATATAGGGATAACATTAGAAAAAAACTGTAAACCTGCATGAAATAAAAATTATCCATTTCATGTACAAAAGCAAAAAAAGTGATGACTAATAAAGTAATAAATAAAAGTCGTGTAAAATTATGTTTATGAAGATGCTTCAAGAATATTAAAGGTTGTTAATACTGTCAAATATGACAAAAAATTGTACTGTGTAACCCTAAATGTCAATTTAAAAAAACGGCCTGAAGAATACACTACACTGTGAGATTATGAACCAGTTTTGCTGAATGACATGCACGTTATGGGATGCTTTTTTGACAATTGAAATTTATGTCGTTGATTATCGATTGATTACAGATGTAAAAAAAAATATATTTTTTGCAAATTTATGAAATTCACATAAACCACTTGAATTTAAATAATAAAAAAATTGTGATTAAAAAATACATTTGAAGATTGCGTTAAAATTCTTGTAAACAAAACAGAGGTGGCTGTTCTGTCGATTGGTCTAAAGCACGCTCTTTCAGATCACTGATCCTCAGGCCGCTCGGGCAATTTATTGTGTGTGAAAGATTGCCACATATAGTTTTAGGTTGAATAGAAAATTAACCAGAAACAAGTATATTGTAAAAAAGGGATTAGACTCAGTCTAACCTTAATAATAACATTTTCTATTGGGTAAAGATTGATTCTGTGGTGTGCCATTATCAGTTTAATGTTGTATTCTTACCCGAGACCGATGTGCAGGTCATCCATAAATATATAATCTGTGTTTGAAAAATGTGTAGCAACAACTGGCCATAAGTTACACGTGTATTTTCCAAAATTTCTGTATTTGTTTTGGTATTCATTGTGCCTATAACACTACTAAATGTCCAGACGCCGTTCAAGTTTACGCAACCCCATACCATCACACTGAACTTTTTCTGTATTTCAGGTGAAATTGTCCAGTGGTCTTGAACTGTGTAACTCCTCCGCTCTAGCACCTCACTCTCTTTACATGGTTTCTAAGGCAAATTCGAATTTTCTGTTTTTCCTTAGAAACCACCATATAGTCTTTTAAGATAAATTTTTATTTAACGAGTATTAAAATATGTTGTCATATCAGCCAAAACTGCGCTACGATGACCCGAACATGCCGCACTTATTTTCTAACATCCATTGGAACCAAATATTTTTTCGCCCAATTCAAGTCTAATTTTCAACACTGCCAGTCGCCTGATTTTTTTCCAAATACTAAAAACTGTTGACTTAGGTTTCTCTTAAGGTCTGCCAACCTGCCAAAAAATATTTCCGTCACTAACTTATTTTAATTTAAAATAATTTCTTTTCAGCCTACACTTAGTTCTTCCGACTGTCAGCAAACATCCCCATGTTCCAATATATTCAGAATCAAAATGCATAAGGCGCCATTCGATTGTTAAATTATCTTCTTCTAAAATTGATATTAATTTTACAACAGTCACTTTAAAAATTTTAAGCACCGATAAGGTCCTAATGGGTTAATTGGACAGGCATGTATTTGTTTGATTATCAAAGCCTCCTTTGATTTTAATATTTGGAATAAGAGCAGCAGATGAATTGTCTCAGCCACATGATGAAAAGGCATCTTTATGGATCCTTAAAGCCTCCTTAAAGCTGTCTTAAATGTCTCTTTAAAGACCTTTTAGGGGGCTTCAAGTATCCTTAAATATGCCTTTAAGAAGTCTTTAAGGACTACTTAAAGATCCTTAATGGAACTGAAGTTTTAAGGATCTTTAAGGAGGCTTTCAAGATCTTTAAGGAAAAATTTATATTTTTCCGCTTTTTTTTTTTTTAAAAAAAGCAACAAAACATTATTTTTATCATTATCTTTTTTAAAATTTTATTTGAAAAAATAAAGCGATAATAAATTAATTTTATTTTTAAAATTTTTTAATCTCAAGTTTTTAATTTCATTTTTTAATTTATTTTTATTTATTTATTACATTTTAAAATAAAATTCTAATTAATTAAATAGAAATTACAAGAATTTTAATAATTAAAATTTTCATTACTTATCCGCTTTCACTAGGAATCGAACCCGGGTCTCTCAAGTTAGGAGTCCATGAAAGAGATGATACTGAAGTTGATAATTATAAAATAAGATCCTAACAATATGCAAATGAGATCATGTGACTGAAAGAAAACAAGTGGGACATCTTTCTTATACAGTGTATTTGTGAAAAAAATTCTTTTATTACTTTTAAAATATCTCTTACAACAAAAGGATCAAATTAATTTTTATTTATTTATTTATTTTTATAAAAATTTCATATAAAATATGCTCCAGTCATCATTTTATCTATATATAGAATTTTAAATGCATTAGATAAACTATGTGTTGATAGAAATGCATTCAAAAATTACCTGTAATATACCAGTATCTCTAACATCAGTCAGCAAGATGGTGTTTGATGATCAAATGTATTAATCACTTAATTAATTATGTTGATGACATCTATTATTTCTAGCTCCTTTTACCTGAAATAATTATTATTTATATGTAATGATTAGAAATGTAATTGATACAGAAGAAGCAGTATGTTAACTATTAACAGCTTTTAAATTAAATTATTGGCCATAATGTCAGAAAAAATAGAAATAAATAAATAAGTAAATAGATAGATAGATAGATAGATAGATAGATAGATAGATAGATAGATAGATAGATAGACAGATAAAATTAATTAATAAAATAAATAAATATAAATAAATAAATAAAAATAAATAAATAAATAAATAAATAAATAAATAAATAAATATGGTCTTTCCGAGTCTATTATTCAACAAAATAAAAATATACTAGTATTATTCAGAAATTTTTAGTGTGTGTGTGTGTGGGGGGGGGGGAATTACCTATTTTTCACCGTCAAGTTGCGAACTAAATACCGAAAGAGATAATGGTCAGAAATTAAATATATAGAAAAGGAGAGATTTTTTAAAAATTATGTTACGGGCAAGTCAAGAATTCAACGTACAAGAGAGAGAGAGAGAGAGAGAGAGAGAGAGAGAGAGAGAGAGAGAGAGAGAGAGAGAGAGAGAGAGAGATTAATACACTTGAGCTCATCGAGAGAGAGAGAGGGGGTAACTGAACATAAAGAGAGAGAGAGTATCCACTTGTGTTTCAGAGAGAGAGAGAGGGGGTCAGCAGAAAACGAATATGAGAGAGAGAGAGAGAGGAGAAGAAGAAGAAGAAGAAGAAGAAGAAGAAGAAGAAGAAGAAGAAGAAGAAAAAGAAGAAGAAGTGAATACTGGAACTGAATACAATGAGGGAAAGAGAGATAGAGATAAAGGAAGATCAGCAGAAACTGAATACTAGTATTTAAAAGAAATAGAGTAGGGGGTCAGCGGAAACTGAATATGAGAGAGAGAGAGAGAGAGAGAGAGAGAGAGAGAGAGAGAGAGAGAGAGAGAGAGAGAGAGAGAGAGAGAGAGAGAGAACTGAATATGCTGAGAAAGAGAAAGCGAGAGAGAGTATTCACTTGTGTTTCAGAGAGAGAGGGGGGTCAGCAGAAAACGAATATGAGAGAGAGAGAGAGAGAGAGAGAGAGAGAGAGAGAGAGAGAGAGAGAGAGAGAGAGAGAGAGAAGAAGTGAATACGGGAACTGAATACATTAAGGGAAAGAGAGATAGAGATAGAGGAAGATCAGAAGAAACTGAATACTAGTATTTTAAAGAAAGAGAGAAGGGATCAGCGGAAACTGAATATGCGAGAGATGGGGGAACTAAATATGCTGAGAGAGAGAAAGCGAGAGGTGGGTTTTGTGGAAACTGAATATTTAAAAGAGAAAGAGAACAAGGTCGGGAACTGAGTGCATTGAGAGAATGAGAGAGAGAGAGAGAGAGAGAGAGAGAGAGAGAGAGAGAGAGAGAGAGAGAGAGAGAGAGAGAGAGAGAGAGAGAGTTTATCAGTTAATGGTTATCATCTGTGACTGGTTTCTTACTTCAATATGTTCACTTCGTAACTTCATTTTGTTTGAAAAAAATAACCTTTAACGTAATATTCTTATTTTGTTTTAAATATTTACTTTACCAACTCTTTTTCATTAGGAATTGAAATTATTCGAATTCCGAAATCATCATGTGTCAGCTCCATATATGTTAATTTCAAAGACACTAAAATGTGCTCTCTCTCTCTCTCTCTCTCTCTCTCTCTCTCTCTCTCTCTCTCTCTCTCTCTCATGCTTTATTTGCATCTATGCATAACACTACCTCCAATAAAAAAAAATATAATAAAATAAATAAAATAAAATGAAATAAAATAATAAAATAAAAAAATAAAATAAAATAAAATTTTAAATATAATTAAATATTTACTTTTATTTCTTTAGTTGATGTATGTTTTAATATTTTAATATTAAAATTGTACTCAAATCACTTCCGAAAACACACTTTTATTTCCAACACCCAGGGTTAGGTAATCATTTTATCATGTAATTTGATTCCATAGTGATCTCCTACTTCTACCTTAGATAAAAAAGTGCACATCAAAGTAAAAAAGCCGCGCGTGAAATGTGGCCCAAAGGTGCCTTATTGATCCTCAATTGATGCTGTCCTTAATCTAATGAGGGCCACAATTGGCCCCAAGAGCAACTAGGAGCTTTAGCTTTATCTCATGATAAAATTGTCAACCCCCGTCCTGTATTGGATTTGGATTCATACAATTTTTGGAACTTTAGATTCATTAATTATCAACTGTTTGGCTTATGTTTTTATCTAACAAACTTAACTTTATATTAAACTTATATATATTATGCTTGAAAATTGATAAAAATATGCACATCAATCGAATATTTACTCATTACATATTCTAGTATATATCCTTCTGCTGAATTTTGAACCATGACTGTCATACTTTGGTTTTAATTCACTAAGGACGATAACGCAGAGTGTAGGGATGTTCTTTAGCCTGTAATATTTAAAAACCAACTAAAAGAACTTATTATTGTTAATTATTGTTGATGTGCATTCTTATCTACTTAAATATGTAATACAAATATCACTTTATACTAGCATCTGTATCAATTTTATAAACCAATAAAACAAATTGCATCAATTACTTTTTAAAGTACATTTCCAGTTATCAACTCCAGGTTTTTGCAATAATTTATCTTGACATGTTTGTGTCTGCCTGAAGCTAAACATACAAAGTCGTTATGAAAGATTCATTACAAAGTATAATATTGTAATTGTACTTCATTCGCGGTGTAGTTATTTTCCCATTCGATTCTTTTCTACAAAAACTAATGCAAAAAAAAAAAAAAAAAAAAAAAAAAAAAAAAAAAAAAAAAAAAAAAAAAAAAAAAAAAAAAAACAACACCAACGTCATTTTTATAATAACATTAGAAGTGAGTAACGCATCACTTCACCCACTTTGCCAGAAAAAGAAGAAACGCGGAAAAACTGATATGCCCCCACCCCCAACTTTTTTTGGGGGACATTAAAATACGAGAATCATCAACCAAATAACTCCATTCCCACTAGAATTGTATATATTTATAACAAGCTGCTGATGATTTATTAATGTCAAGCATTTACCTACACGTTACAAATATCGTTATCGCGAAAATTGGACCCCACGAATTACGGTACTGAACAGCTTGCAAGGCTTGAAACATCTATTCTACTCTAGACCGCATCTCGTCTGAAGTCGCATTTTCTTTTTTTTTAATCATGTTTAATAACATTTTGTTTGTCTTGTAGTATTTGGCTATTTATTTCTTGTGTGTTTTGTTCTATTTCTTTAGTTACTTATTTCATTTAATTAGTACCAAGCACCTAAGGCAAAAAATTCCCCGATTTGGGATTTTCTTAAAAATCACCCACGCATTCCTTAGAATGTCCTGTTTTGAACAAAATAAAAAAATGCATATGTTTGGGTTTTCGTTTTTTCTCTCAGTCGAGTGTAAAACCTACCCACTTTCTAACAATCTAATGCTCGTTTCGAAATATCCCTGCATGATAATTTCACGTTTGTTATTAATGCATGAAAACAAATTTTATTTTTATGCTTAATCCAATATTTCAAAAAAGAAGCGCAATTAAATGATATCCATAGCATTTAAATTATCAAACTGTAAGTTACTATAACAGGGTGTGGAAAAGGTGTCTTTTTTCGTTGACAATTTACCACAAAAATCCAAAAGTCATAACATCTGTGAAATACATTTCTTTCAAAAACTAATTAAAGGAAGTTTGCTTCATACTCTTCAAAATGAAATTTAAAAAAGACTTGTGCTTGGGTTTTTGTTTTTGAGATATGGGAAACATTATCTCCCCTACATTTTTTAAATTTTTTTTTTAAATTCTTAATATTGTAATGACATGTTAAAAGTATTTTTTGAATACTTAATTCTGTAATAATTTACAAAGACTAGTATTTGTGTACTAAAAAAACCAATTATTTATTTTAATGTTTGAAGACATTTTAGTGTATTTTTCCCTTAAAGAACGAATTTAATTTCCGGTATTCGTCTCAAACGTTTTCCGGGTTTGAAATTCTTATTATATGACACATAGTAGTCTTCCTAAAAGATCGTTATTTCGATTTATTTCACGCTTTGTTATGAATAAATTGATCTATTCGATCAATTTGACATTGAATGAGTTATTCTGGTATGTTTAAACAAAAATCATCATAAATTGTCGCTATTTTTGGTCAAATTACACCGCAGAGCCATGCATGCTTTCAGTGCCGGCCTGTGGGATAAGAGGTACATCATATGCCTATTTATTTATTTTTGCACAAAAGCATTAAAATTGATTGAAGACTATATTGAGAATTCATGTGGATATTTTATGAAAGACTCAAAATACATTAAACATTTTTACGATCTTAAATGATTTCAATAAATGAAAAAAAAAGTTCAAAGTAATTTAAATCAGAACAATATTTTATTAATGGTATCAATTTGTAACATTTTAACAGTAATTATTACTGTTCGGTTATTTAGTCCTGTTGAACAGATTTACTTTCCTTTGTGTCGGCACTTGCCTTAACTAGTAGAAACAGACAGGTAATTATGATACTTCGTGCGCTGATTAAAATTTTTGATTGAATTTGAGCGATACATGTCCTAACTGTAACTATTAAATGACTGGACATAATTGCATCAATATCTTTTAAGGCTTGATTTTCCATTAAAATTTTATCTTGATTTTGTCAATGATTTTGATAGCATTGTACTTACCTAAAACTTGGGAAGGCAGCATTTTGTCCGCAAACCCATTCTACTGTTCCGGCAAGAAATGACCAATTCGTTCTTTTACATGGAGGTTTTACTCTTACAGAGTAATACTTGCCAATAATCTGCATACAGAAGTTTTTAATTTAAAAACACATTATTGTATTTAAAAAAATGAATAAATAAACTTGTTCAGTAGGGATGCTATTTCAAACTGTTTGATTGAAAAAAATTATGGAATTAGATTTTGAACTTGCAAAGACCTTCTATGCCGTTTAAAAACATAAATTTATTGTTCAAGTGGTGTTCCAGTCCAATCTGTTTACAAGGGCTATTGAAGGGAAGTCACAAGTGGTCTTTAAAATTTAAAAGTTTAACTTTTTAAAGGTAAGTGTCTTTTTTAAGTTAATATTGAAAATAAATTAATTTTGAGTTGCTATGAATTCTTAAAAAAATATAGTATATGTAACAAATGGAGCACAGAACATTCAAATATGTAAGAATATAATTTAAAATAAATTTTCTATTTTGTTTGAAACTTGGATTCTAGCTAATCTTTACTATGGTTGATTTTAACCACCGTTGCCAATAGACGCCTCATTAAACAAATAAGGGCGTTGAAAATGACTGAGGAATCCTTTTTTCAGATGTCAATTAATGCGCAGGAAAGATAAACCAACGTCAAGGACTGTTTTTGCAACTTAGACTGCGTTTCATTTCATCCAAAACATGCTGAATTGGATATAGGTCAAATGATATAAATGGCCAAGGTAGCACATTCAAGCTCTGACGATCTAGATTGCCGATGCTGGTGGAGTAAAACTCCCCGAGGGTATCCATAACTCAGTAGGCAGTACTGCGTGCTGTCAGAAAATGTACCATTTAGCAACATTTTCAGCTGCCTTAAATTATAAAATTTGTTTAAAACTAGGGTTTGTTCCCTTATGCAAAACATTCCTTAGCTAGATTTGGATTAATATAATTTTGGAACTTTGGATTCAATTATTTCCAGCTGTTTGGCTTGTGTTTTTTTATTATCAAACTTTTCGGTCTTAGTTTCACTGATGAGGAATGAATTTCCGAAATGTGCACATCTGGCACATCCAACTTCAACTGGTACTTGTGTTATATATTTACAATGCATGCGACATAGGTTCTAGCATTATCTTGGTTCTATTTGTGCATTTGTTAAATTGTCCTCTTCTGAAATACATATTGCTAAATTAAAATTAATTTTGTTAAAGTTATTTTAAAAATATTTAGCACCGATAAGATCCTAATGGGTTAATTGGACAGGCATGTATTTTTTTGTTAATCAAAACCTTCTTGAGCAGCTAGGAGCTTTAGCCTTCGACGGTCGCAATATCTCATGATAAAATTGTCAACACGTCCTTTTGAAAATTCTGGATGCTTGTGGCCCTATAATTATTATCTTATTGGATTTGAATTCATATAATTTTGGAACTTTACATTCATTAATTATCAACTGTTTGACTTATGTTTTTATCTTTCGACCTTTTCGCCCCCAAGTGTCACTGATTAGAAATGGTTTTTGCACATATGGCACATACAAAAATCAAACAAGTAATTTTGTTATATATTTACCAGAACTTAGCAGGTACCGCTGATGCTGGAGTTAAACTCCCCGACGGTATCAATAACTCAGTAGGCAGTACTTAGTGCATAAAGCAAAATTTTTAGCTGTCTAAATTGTCGAAATTTGTTTAAAACTAAGATTTGTCCCTTCATGCAAAGAATTCCTTAGCTAAATTTGGATTCATGTAATTTGGAAATTTAGATTAATTGATTTTCAACTATTTGGCCTATTTTTTTTCTTCCAAACTTTTCGGCCCTTAGTGTCTTCGAAATTGGCACATATGGCACATCAGAATCTAACAGGTATTTGTGTTATATAAATTGTTTCCGAAATGTGCACATATGGCACATCCAAGCTCTGAGGATCTATATTGTCAGTGCCAATGCATGCGACATGGGGTCTAGCATCATCGTGGTTCTACTGGTGCGACATGGTCTAGCATTGTCTTGTTTCAATGCGTGTGACCTTGGTTCTAGCATCATCTTGGTTCAGCGTAAGGTAATGTTTTTGAACCTACGAAACGATAATAATCTGCAGTTCTGTTATTCCCTGGCATACCGCATCAAACCATTACACATTCTTACACCAAATGGACAACATTGCACGATACAATTGTCTTCGTAAAGTTCTCCAACACGACAATACACCTTTGATCTACCATCACTGCTGTCCAAATGGAACCTAAATTCATAAGTGAAGAACAGGCGCACCAGTCACGTCTACTTAAATGTAGGTATGCACCAAATTAGACCTGCATCACGATGGCGCGGTAGGAGAATGTCTTGGATAAATGCGGTATTCATGTAAACGATTTCTGATGGTTCTTGTACTTATTCTACGTTGCTGCGGCCTGGTGAAATTTCCGGACGCAATAAAATTATACACGGTCGACTGGGGTGGTCTACATTACTTTGTTATTAATTGTTAAGCCTTAATGCATTAAAATGTCTCTATGCATTCCAAATCAGCTTGCAAGAATAGTACCAGTAATCACCAGCCTGAATCATTCCAAAGGCTCGATCGCAGGCAGAATGGAACAATAATAATACAATACTAAGATTTTGCTCTAGGAAAGCAAAAATCCATTCACCTGTTGAAATTGTTATGAGTTGATAGATGTTAATATTAAAAGCAATCAAATTATAATAAAACAATTTTGTTTTAATCTTGCTGAACCTCGAACACCTATTTCGATACTTACAATATTAAGTAAAATACTAACTAACTAAAAAAGATTTGAGCATCTATTTCGACACTTACAAAATAAGTAATAAGTAATAAGATAATGTTACATTTTGTAGAAATATATTTAAAAAATAAATAAAAAACTAAAACAATAAATAGGAAAAACGCTCAGTTGTCAGTTGAATGTGCTGTAATAATTATACAGGTTAACAGTGAAGTTAACTGATGTCAAACTGCTTGGCAGATAGTTGAAACAGTTTAATATACATTGGAATTATTTGCATCAGCATGTTATTATTTACCAGGCAAAGTGTGCGCACGCGACTAAATAACAATGTAAAAAGTTTGAGGATCGAAGTGTGTCTGCGCAAGTGACTAACTGTTTAATGTTGAGAATTGTAGGCTTGTTGAACAATACATTGAAATTTAACTGGTGCGTTTTCGGTAGTAATTTGCCTTGAATTATAGCAAAGTATGAGCTTATTCTATCTAAAGAATCAGCCGACTACAGACGCTTGCCTCATTTTTTTAATCTTAATTTTTATAATATATCTTGTTTCGACACCAGCATAAGATAACTAAGTAAAGATGTTGCCCGAACACAATGGTTCCTGTAAGCCCTTCTCAATCCTGCATCTACCTGAACATGTCATTTAAAATACATCCCCAAATAAGGCGTGTTGTGATCCACGTACTCTTATACAGTGTTACTGTCTGCTAAAATTGATAGACGAATCGAGTATTTCTTTTTCCATGCATTTTTTTTATTGAGGCAATGGCACACAATTCGTTATAGGTTGAATAAATGTGGGGATTTATCTGGTATCTATATGTTTAATACAATCCCTTTGGTGATTTTTTGTTGCTTTATTGAATGCCATCTCTATACATTCATAGCCATCATTACCAACAGTTTTAACTGTGTAGTTTGATTTAAGTTTTCTTAAATATTCCCTGTCACGAAGAGCAAATCTAATTGTAAGATTAAAATCGAATCTTTCTCAATAAGGAAAGCGATTTCTCTATTTAAAAGTCAATGAGGTGTGTCTTTTAATTTTACATAGAAGTGCAAAGAAAAAAGGTCTCAAATTGAAAATGTTTTGAAAAGTATTGATTTATCTCAAAATAAGGTCGTATTATACTTTAATAATTCCAGAAACTTCTTAAAATGTCTTTATTTATATATATAAATATATTTATTTATTTACCCTGAGTGGGTACCGCTGCTGGTGGAGTAAAACTTTCCGAGGGTATCCATAACTCAGTAGGCAGTACTTTGTGCTGTCAGAAAATATACCATTTAACAAAATTTTTAGCCGTCTTAATTTTTTAAATTTATTTAAAACTAAGGTCTGTTTCCTCATGCAAAGCATTCCTTTGCTGGATTTGGATTCATATAATTATGAAACTTTAGATTCATTATTGTTCAACTGTTTGGCTAATGTTTTTAATTTATCAAACCTTTCGGCCCCTAGTGTCACTGATGAGGAATGATTTTCCGAAATGTGCACATATGGTACAATAAAATTTAGGAAGTATTTGTTTCATATTTATTTATTTTAAATTTATTATTTAAAAAAACGGCCTGAAGACTGCACTATATCGTGATATTATGAACCAGTTTTGCTGCAGAATGACATGCACGTGATGGAGTGCTTTTTTGAAAAATAAAACGTTTCTCGGTGATTAATGATTAATTACAGATGACAAAATATATCCTTGTTTACTTTTTGCGAATTTATGAAATTCACAGAAAGCACTTGAATTTAAATAATAAATTTTTTTATGTCATTAAAACATACATAAAACAAACATACCAGTCCTTGTCCATATCACAATCCCAAAAACAAAGTAAAAACTTTGCAAACTGGCAAAATATGTTATACACGTGAACTTCCATCAAGGAAGTGAGGCCGGGTGCATCTGAAGATTGCGTTCAGTTTTGTAATTATGTTATTTTGTAAAAACTTTCATCAATCTTGCTATTTCATTATCATTCAAGAATACTAAACCAAATTTTTACATTAAATTGTTGACCATTCATGCTCAAATTTTATTTTTCACGTTACTGATGTAGCTAGCTAGAAAAGAGGTTCTTGCTCCTCTAGGACATACGGCCGCAAAACCTTGATAGAAATTTACATGTGTAACTGGATTGGCCAGTTTTCAAAGTTCTTTTCATTTTTTTTTTTTGGGGGGGGGGGGGTTGTGATTTGAAGATAGACTGGTATGATTGTGTTTTATATTAATCTGAACTTTGGACTAATTTATATGTGTTAGACGTTTAAAGACGTAAAATTTATTATTTTCTGCTTCTATTTAATTTAAAGGGTTGATGGAACAAATATCAGCAATAAACAATTCTGTCTGCAGTTTGCTTTTTATTTTTTCCATCTTTCTATTTTTATATGTTCTTTATAAACTTAAACAACTGTCTAATTATTAATATTACAAAAATGGGAAATAATTAATAAATTATTAAGTTTTGTTTTTAAAAGTACGTGAGTGGAATGGTTATAAAAGAATTGATATATCATCTAGTATATTTGTTATTAAAAGATTTAGGGAGTGGAATGTTGATCAAGGAAACGTTGGGACGAATAAATATATCATCTTTTTTTATATGATCAAGGAGTACAAGAACCTTCAGCTTTATAAAAAACACAAGACAAATTACTGACAAATATGACGAAATTGACTTAACTGCAATTTTTATGGCAACCTGTGGATCTAAAGCGGAAAATATTTTTGTTAGAAAAATAAAATTATTTTATTGACAATTGTTAACATATAAAAATAATTGTCAATATAACAAATGCAAAGAAAATTAAATTCAAATTCATCTGTTATAAATGTATAACATAAACACGCCCCAAAAATTTAAAGACGTAAAATGGATTATTTTCTGCTTCTATTTAGTTTAAAGGGTTGATGGAACAAAAATCAGCAATAAACAATTCTGTCTGCAGTTTGCTTTTTATTTTTTCCATCTTTCTATTTTTATATGTTCTTTATAAACTTAAACAACTGTCTAATTATTAATATTACAAAAATGGGAAATAATTAATAAATTATTAAGTTTTGTTTTTAAAAATACGTGAGTGGAATGGTTATAAAAGAATTGATATATCATCTAGTATATTTGTTATTAAAAGATTTAGGGAGTGGAATGTTGATCAAGGAAACGTTGGGACGAATAAATATATCATCTTTTTTTTGATGATCAAGGAGTACAAAAACCTTCAGCTTAATAAAAAACACAAGACAAATTACTGACAAATATGACGAAATTGACTTAACTGCAATTTTTATGGCAACCTGTGGATCTAAAGCGGAAAATATTTTTGTTAGAAAAATAAAATTATTTTATTGACAATGTTAACATATAAAAATTATTGTCAATATAACAAATGCAGAGAAAACTAAATTCAAATTCATCTGTTATAAATGTATAACATAAACACGCCCCAAAAATTTGATGCGTCACATGTGCCCACCCCGGAAAACTACCCCACCGGCGACACCCGAGGCTAACCTGATAAATAATAATAATAATAATAATAATAATAATAATAATAAACAAGCCGAACAATTGCAATTAATAAAGGTAAAAATCCAAAATTACATGAATCGAAATCCAACTAGGAATGTTGTATGAGGAAACAATCCTTACTTTTAAATACATTCAAAAAAATGAAGACGGCTTAAATTTTTCTAGATGGTATATTTTCTGACAGCACAGGGTACTACCTACTGAGTTACTGAATAACATTACAAGGACTGGCATGTTTGTGTTCACTTTTTATTAGTGAAAGACAAATATATAGGCTTTATTATTAGTATAAACGGATGTGCCAACGTCGGACGTTGTTTTGAACAATATGAAAGACAAGCTTGAGTTCCAAAGAAATTATCAAAATCAACGGTGGACATGTTAGGTAAGTTGGTATCTGTAGCCTTGCTAGTACAAGCTACATATACTTCAATAATTCTGAAGGTGGCATTAGCCTTATATATAAATGCTTGTATCGCTGCTGTTTTATCTTAACATCTAAATAAGAATTTATAAGGTAACAGTAAATTTTCTGACGCATTAATCAAGCACTGAATCTTCCGTAGTTCAGATTTTCGAGCTGCACTATCTTAACATGAACCTAAAACGATCTCTAAAACAACAGGTTGTCTAAGGCATAGAGTTATTTATTATTTCCTCTTCGATACTGTCATATAATTTTGGTGTCTTACAGAATTTATTTAAGTGAGCTAAAGCAATAGCATATAATGAATTACCCCGAGCTTGGAAAGCTCAAATTTTAACTTTAAACTGTTTTCTTTCATCAAGGCATAAATAGAGATTATTACATGGCTTTTTTATATCACACCTCATATCGGCCCAATACATCCATATCAGCCCGAGGGCTTTAGCCCAAGGGCTGATATGGATGTAGGGCCGATATGAGGTGTGATATGAAAAAGCCATGTAATAATCTTTAAAAGGTATGTATATGATAAAAAGGTTATTACATGGCTTTTTTCATATCACACCTCATATCGGCCCAATACATCCATATCAGCCCAATCTTTTTAAGCTAATAAGTATATTATACCGCAGTATTATATTCTCTGTACACCTAATGTCACTTGAAATATGTAACAATTTTTATATCATCTGATAATTGTCCAGGGAACTGGAATTGCATACCTCAAGGCTACAAGATTTATATCCCACTGATACATGTAGCAACACATTTTATGTGGACAGTAATATACATGTGGCCACCTGTAGCTGGAAGTCGGGTCCATACCAGCAGACGACAAGATAAAATGAATTCAGTCGGAATATTATTAAGAGTTGTCTCCCTCTAAGCAATGAATTCTATTTGTACCGCTGCAAAGTGGTGGATCACTCGGGTTACTTGATATGGATTTTTTCATGGGGTTTGATATGGCAGATGAGGTGTGATATGGATATGGTTATCACACCCCATCTGCCATATTTTGACTGATGAGGGATATGCCTATTTTTTCTACACTATTATTGCATTAGTAAAACTATTGGAATATTGCTTATGTATATGATAAATAGTTATATCATATATTCGCAAGACCTTTTCCTGATATTACACATTTAAAATCTGCCAGAAGCATAGGAATTAAATTCCTGCTCAGAGATTTCATATTTTATTACATATGGATAAAGAAATATCCAATTTCCTGGCTTTTTTATGAACAAAAGTCCCCCAGTCAACATTTTCATTAAACGATTTAAAATGATATGTTTGATCACTATCTTTATCAATGCATCAAGTCGTTCCGCCACTATTGTTGTTCGCCCTTTACCGATTCGTCCTGATTGCAACTGAAAGTTGGTCGTTTCACTCCTTTTTGTATACATTTTCTCTGGTACATATTTCATTTGTGTGTGACAGGAAACGTGTGAGAAACGAAATCAAATCGTTACTGGAAACTGGAACCTTCACAATACTGGTGGGACGCTTAACCGACTGAGTTACACGGCCACCTACCAAGCCCGGTCCGCAACATTTGATTTTAATTACATTATTATCTTTACAACTGAAAAAACAATTAATTGAGGTATTTGACATACAATGTCATAACCAGATATTTACAATTACTATTATCTCTCTTTCTGTGACTCTATTACTCTTCTTTGTGGTCATATGCTGTGAACGCTGATGACCATTCTAAACTTTCTGACGTCATGAAGGCTTATCAATGAAGGCCGTTGGGGTATTCCATTTTGACGATGTGGAGGTTGGCAGTAAACTGACATATTAAAAAGGCGATTTTTAAGATTTATCATTTTAAATTGAACTAAGTGGTTAATGGCATTGCTTCGCCGTTCATGCAATTTGCAACAGCCCACTGTCGTTCATAACGCATGAATACTGACAAAAAGAATGTCATTTCTTACGTAAATTTTTAGAGGATCGAGAAACTGAATACCTGACAATTGTAACAGATAAGGAGACTAATTACATTATATTTAAAAGGTCACTTTCCGTCTGCCTGCAATATTTTGTCTGGTTTACAAAAGAAATTACTTTTTATAAACCCATAAATATTTGTTTTCTTGTTTTCAGATATTACATACATACATACATACATACATGTAGAATTTAAAAAATACGGCCTAGTCTTACTGCAGCTTTAAATGCTTTAAAATAATATAAAAATATCGACCTTTAATATCTTTATCTATACTCGCCGGAAAAGGTACGAAGTATTAAACAAATGTGAGAAAGTTTCCAGATATAATACATAACACATAGGTTTTGTTTATTTTTTCATGGGTAAACTGCAACAAAAACAGACAAATTTATTTGTGTTAAACTTATTTATTATTTGACTGGCCTTGATTTACTTACTGGTTATACATGTACATTGTATTATTATAATGTAATGCTGTTGACAAATGACTCTTTGATTTGTATATATATGTAATATGTTAATAACATGTTTGCTATATATATATATAATTGAAAATGCATAAATTAGGATTAAAAACAAACAAACAAACAAAAAAAAAAAAAAAAAAAAAAAAAAAAAAAAAAAAAAATTATATATATGTAAATTAAAAAAAACATTTAATATGAAAAGTTAATGCTATAAATCTCAGTATGACGGATTGGTATAGATATTAAACATGTCACAAAACGTATCAATCATGTGTTTAATAATTATCTAAGTTAAAGAAAAGATAGCATGTTCTGAATACAAACCTAACATGGCAAATTATATTAATTGTTAAAAGGTCAGCGTCAGATAACCTGTCTGTTAATCTGGGAGCCTAATAGAAATTCATTTAGCTAACATGACTTAAGCCAGAGTGTATTAATATTGTAAAGCGTGCATGCGTGCGTCTGTAAACATTTGTGTTCTTCTCTTTAACAGACAAATGAACGAAATATGGAATAAAAATCCTTGCTTTTTAAAAATTTTCCATTGTATCGGACATGTTCGTTCGAAATTAAAAATAACGGCAATTACTTTAAATAGCAAAATCATACATGGTCATTTTGTATTGAGTTATGTACCGATTTCGTTGAAAAATTAAATTACAGAAAAAAGATGTGAGGGAACTTAACATATGAAAAATCTTTTTCAGTACAGTAATATGTTTGTGAAATATTTATTCTATATTATTGATTTTATACCATATTTTAGATATTCTTCTATCAAAGTAATAAAGATTTAAATTTTACTTGTCATATTTGTAAAACTAAGCTTGCATATATATATATATATATATATATATATATATATATATATATATATATATATATATATATATATATATATATATATATATTTACACCACACTTGTTTTGTTTAAACCAAGTTGATATTGAGTTTATCAACCGTTACATAGCACGGGCGCAGGTTGATAACTAACTACTAACCTGGTTTATGCACGTGCTATGGAACGCCCGAGTCACATTAATTACTGAATCTAGGATTCAGTTACTGAATCTAGGATTTAGTCTACTGAATCTAGGATTAAGTAATTTAACTCCAATGAACGCTACTAAATTGATTTTCTACTAAATGTGAATTTATCTATATTTTAGTGACTTAATTGAATTTAGTAGAGAAAATCCTAGATTTAGTTCACCGAAACGAAATTTAAGTACTTAATCTAGGATGAAGTAACTAAATCTAGGATTTACGCCACTTAATTACTTAAGTGTAGTTGTTACTATTTTTAGAAAATACTATTCAGATTGAGATGTTACATACAATTTGATTAGTTAATCGCTGGAACTTGTTTAAAATAACTAAATCATATATATTTCATTATTTTAATTCGTTTCATTTTATATTTTCTTTGATAATTATTTCAATGATAAAGAAAGAGAGTTTACGAGAATCAATAGCCAGGAATAATCATGTTAAAACTTTAAGAGTTCAGCAGCTTTATACCTATTCAGGATTATAAATGAATACTTGTGTATTAATCAAGATAACGATACCCCGTGCTAAATAGATCAGATAAAGTTAGAACACGGGAACATGTATACACGTACGTGTCTGACTTAATTAACAAAATAATCATAAATCACAGAAGTTTAAATGTAGTTAATTACTAATAAATATGTAATTAAATAATTCGATTTTTTTTCATTATTAGTTATCGTTAGGTTGACATTGTCTCTTTGGACTTCGTTTATTCGTTTGCACTTTTTCAGGCAAATTTTTTTAAAATATTTATAATTTTTGCTAACATTTATTTTGATTATTTATATTAACGATATTTTAAAGTTGGCTTTATTTAAGAAAATGCTTTCTTGTTCGGAGAGAGAGAGAGAGAGAGAGAGAGAGAGAGAGAGAGAGAGATTATCACCGTAATCTGATGACATTTACTCATTTATTGACTCTCCATCCAGCACACGCACACGAACGTTCGAAAACAAACCCACACACACGCGCGCGCGCGAGAGTGACCTTCAATGTGACGCCCATATTATAGACATATGGACACATTTTGTGCCAAAGCATCCAAGGTTCATGAGGCTGGTTAGAATGCTTAAAAACACATTTATATATATATACACAGTAGGGTTACATTATGTAAAGACATTTTGACTGACGAATTTAGCCCGTATCTCTATAATCTCCTCATCGTATAACTTTTTTTCTTAATTTCATGATAATGAGAGAGAGAGAGAGAGAGAGAAAGAGAGAGAGAGAGAGAGAGAGAGAGAGAGAGAGAGAGAGAGAGAATTGATTTTATGAATAAGTCATATGTATGGTGTTTTACGCCCAGTCAAGATTTATTTCACATATGTAGAGGCGGTCAATCAAAAAAGGAAATCTGAATAATGGGATAAAGCCCGTTGACCTTGTCGTACCTCTATATGTACATGTAGTAGCTAAGATATATGTAGCAACTTTTCTGGTAGCTATATGTAATAACTACTCGTCACGTTATATGTTGCAAATTTCTGGTAGCAATATTTAATAACTACAAGGTCACGTTATATGTTACAACTTTCCATTAGCTATATGTAATAACTACTAGGTCACGTTATATGTTACAACTTTCCATTAGCTATATGTAATAACTACTAGGTCACGTTATATGTTACAACATTCCATTAGCTATATGTAATAACTACTAGGTCACGTTATATGTTACAACTTTCCATTAGCTATATATAATAACTACTAGGTCACGTTATATGTTACAACTTTCCATTAGCTATATGTAATAACTACTAGGTCACGTTATATGTTACAACTTTCCATTAGCTATATATAATAACTACTAGGTCGCGTTATATGTTACAACTTTCCATTAGCTATATATAATAACTACTAGGTCACGTTATATGTTACAACTTTCCATTAGCTATATGTAATAACTACTAGGTCACGTTATATGTTACAACTTTCCATTAGCTATATATAATAACTACTAGGTCACGTTATATGTTACAACTTTCCATTAGCTATATGTAATAACTACTAGGTCACGTTATATGTTACAACTTTCCATTAGCTATATGTAATAACTACTAGGTCACGTTATATGTTACAACTTTCCATTAGCTATATATAATAACTACTAGGTCGCGTTATATGTTACAACTTTCCATTAGCTATATATTATAACTACTAGGTCGCGTTATATGTTACAACTTTCCATTATAAGCTATATATAATAACTACTAGGTCGCGTTATATGTTACAACTTTCCATTAGCTATATATAATAACTACTAGGTCGCGTTATATGTTACAACTTTCCATTAGCTATATATAATAACTACTAGGTCGCGTTATATGTTACAACTTTCTAGTAGCTATATGTAATAAATTGTTGGTTACTCAATTTGTGTACAGATTGTTTACGGGCCCCTAAATCCCAATAAGTCCTAAAAACAAGATAGTCTCACTGCCGTTCGACTAAGATTAAAATTAAAAACCACTGACCTAACCAAATTTTTTTTAAATTAAAAAATCATCTCTGAATTCTTCTGTACATAAGGCAAAATTTGAAATTTAATGACTTCAATGATCCAATTGGGCCTGACTCAAGATTACATCAGGGTATTTTATGGTTAATAAAGGTCAAATGAAATAATCTGCAAATCACATTTCCTTACTACACGGTGTTGAAATTAAAAGAAATTGATGTCCAAAGATGCAATACATATAGTTTAAAAAGTTTTGATTTTTTTCAATTAAAAAAATGTAGGATTTTGAACATAAATATTCAAATCATGACAACATATCTGATATGGTAAAGTAGGAAGGTGGATAAGGGATATTTTCGCCTGACAGTGAATTTGAAAAAAAAAAAAAAAAAAAAAAAAAAAAAAAAAAAATTGTTATATGCACAGAATTAAAGAGACTCTTTGAATAATTCTGGTTATTTTTCCTAAAAGTTGCAACAAAGAAAAATATATCGGAATGGCTTTCACAAATTCCGGGGTACCTTTAAGTCAAATACTTAGGCCATTATTATTATTATTATTATTATTATTATTATTTCAGAGCCAATGACATTAAAAACCTATAACCAAACGACCTTGAAATTAATCGGAGAATTTGAATCGGGTAATAATATTAACTAGCACAACATGAGAGATTTTCACTTGCGCAAGGGAATTTTACGTGCGCTTATGACAGTTCCACGTGCCTCGTTCAGCCTCCGTAACAAAGAGACCTGCTCATGCAATTTGACGGTTTAGGGCATATCACGGACGGATGTAACAATACACTAGCTATACACACACACACACACAAACACACACAAAAATTAATAAATAAATAAATAAATTTTAAAAAATAATAAATAAATAAATAAATAAATAAATAAATAAATAAATAAATAAATAAATAAATAAAAACGGAAGGGATAACCCTGTGAATAAACAGAAATAACATACAAATATATATATTGTCGAAATACTGGTTATTGGCAGTACTGTCTGTCTTAAAACCACTCGACAAAAATAATTTTCAATTAAGGTAATTATTTTTTTCCAAATGAATAACAGTTTTTGTAAATAAAAGTAACTATACAGAGTAATAAACAATAACACTAGATTTTTTGAAAGGTTTTTACCAACTTTTTTAGTCACTAGAAATAAATAAATAAATAGATAAATAAATAAATAAACATAATTAGTTAATCCTTTACAATTTCAAAAGACCTTCTGGTAATAAAATGATAACAGGTGTTCAATTAATCTATAACGATGAATTAAAATAAAAAAAAAAAAAAATTAATTGACTTTAAATAAATAAATAAATATAAAATAAATAAATAAATAAATAAATAAATGAATAAATAAATAAATAAATAAATAAATAAATAAATAAATTACAATGCGAACTCGATAATTAAACGCCGAATAGTTATCAATTAATACTACAAAGATAAAATAAATAGAATAAAATTATTTTTAAATCACAAAATTAAATTTTTAAAAATATTAACATTAATTAATTAAATAATTAATTTAACATTAATTAATTAAATAATTAATTAATTAATTAACTTTTAATTTTCAAAGTCTTGTGATACTACCGTGACTTACTGATAATCAAAAGATTTGAGTTCATGGCTCTCATTGGCTGATTTTTTCATCCAATCAAACAACTTCATTACTTAATCCCGGATTTTCTCTACTAAATGCAATTACGGTGTCTAACTCCACTTCAGTAACTTAATTCCACTAAACTGTAGTTAATTTTCTAATTATCATTGAGTAGAGAAAATGCAATTAATTGAACTTCAGTTGAATTAACTAGAGTTAAGTTGAATTACTTTCACATAAATATACTGAATCCTGGATTCAGTAGCGTAAATCCTAGATTCAGTAACTGAATCCTAGATTTAGTAGCGTAAATCCTAGATTCAGTAACTGAATACTAGATTTAGTAATTAAGGTGACTCGGGCGTTCCATAACGTGCAAAGCTTAGTATTTGGTTATGTACATATAGTAGAGCGACCAAGTCAAAAATAGTTCACTTTGTGATACAAGTATGAAACTTGGTTCATATTTTAATTGTATGATGTAAATTTTTATCCACCGTTGGCTACCCCAATTTCGCTCGCCCATTTTCAAGATGGCTGCCAATAAATCCAAAATGGTGGCTTTTTTAATCTAATTTTGATGTTTCAAAATCAGAAGGTACCAGTATAGGCAAAGCAATAACCTTTATTGATCAAATTTAGCATTTACGATGACCAGATATCACAAATCTGACATGAAATATGTCTTACTGTGACATTCTACTTGATTACTATCACCTTAAATGAAAATTGGGGAAAATGTTAGAGGGGATTCTAAGGTAAAAGAGCGCCTGTTTATTCTGAAAACACGTAACTGTTGTTCTAAGTAGTATTTATTATATGCAATTATAACAAGGAGTAGTTATTGATTTAGTTAATAACAGAAATATCATCATGTCAAATTTTTAAAGGATAGCAATATGAACTTACCAAACAAAATGCACTAGCAAACTACAAAGGCACATTGGTCTAAATCGTAGCTTTTAAACTGATCATGGGGTTCAGTATCACCTGTTTTAGGACCTATTTTAATACTGGTGCATACAATATTGAACAGTCTCCCAAATGCTCTTTGATTTTCCTCCTATATAGTAGTCAAGGAGTCGCCAGGATGTGCCAGCTAAGTGTGTGGATAAGGTTTTTCGGATGGTGTACAGATCGCATGAAATTGAAGGATACTAGATAAACGGGCAAGGTGTAGGCAAAATATTATAGACAAAAACCAAAACCTTGTTGTATCCCATACAATTAAGAGCTGATTTCTATGCAAAGAATAATACTTTTAAGTAATAAAAGGATAACCTCGTCGACTTAATTTGATAATTTATATGCATAAAGTTAAAATTTTAGACAAAGTATGTCTGACAAACCTTACAAATAGTAGCTGGTCAACTAATGCTGTCTGTGTCAGACGATTGCCTTTGATTACAATTGATGTGTCCGTCGATTCAATCTAAATCTGAATGTAATGGATACAAAACTTGCATCCAACAATTCTCTATTTTCTGATATAATGTCATGCCGATTACATTGATTTCCGAGCAAACTCTCCTGGGGGTTCTAAAAGAGTTGATGAATAGGCATTCGAGGAAATAATACCTACATTTAACTCTTTTGCACAGAAATATTTGAGAACTGACATAATCATTAAAGTATATTTGGATGACAGTCTTGAAAGCTCAAACAAGGTCAAATATCGGCGAAGAATGTTGGGTACTGGCAGAGTACCAAGCAGTTGGAATAGTTCTCTCAACGTCGACGAAAATACAACTGAGCTTATCACCTTTCTTGCACAAAAATAGTTTCCTTTGACACAAATCTTGTTCTAGCAGCATGTACTAATGATGATCTTAGCAACCATGATATAGATAAGACAAACACAGCTCCTTGTTCACAAGAAGAAGCTGACCCACGAATATTCACGTAAAACATGCAGATGAAAGTAGTTTCAATAATATAATTGTAAGCAGTTATGTTGTTATAATAGAAGTCGCAGTTCTAAGTTCACTTACACTTGTCATACTTTGGATTGCATTTGGAAGAGGCAGAGATTTTTGGTGGATTCCAATACACGAACTAAACAATTCCTTAGGACATAGTCAGTAGCACTTTCATTCTTTCGCGCATTTTCAGGCTGCAACACAGTATCTGCATTTCATACAGTCAGCTTAACAGGTTTACGATGTTTTTGATGAAGTGAAAGGGATATTTAGCTGATTTTGTAATAGACCAACTTGTATAAGGAATGATGCCAAACAGTAATTGAGGCATTTACAGTAGTGTTATATGACAGGTCGGTTCAGACAGAAAATGTAAATGAAGCGCGGTTTGGTATGTTTGCCAGGAAGCAGGAAACATACTATACCATTCCAATAACTAGAGCAACAGTAGTGCAGCATACTAAACGGAGTTTCTTTCAGTCTGGTCATGTTTGGGGTTGAGCGTTTAAATGTCTACCAGTTTTGCCATCTCCATATTTTTTGGGTTGCCAAAAAGATTAAATCACTTTGTACTGGACTTTTCTTTAAGCGGTTGCTTCCTTTGCTTCCTGTTGCCAAGAACTTGTGAGGTTTGGTTGCAAGAATAGCCTTTGCGTAGAAAACTTCAAATGTTATAGATCCAGTCTGCCATGTAGAGAATTATGTAGCTGCAACTGTGACTTGAACTGAGACTGAGCTTTTTCACGGAACCAACAACCCAGTTGTACGAAGCTTTCTTTGTTGTAGAGAGCCACAGTCCCCATATTTGGAACAAGCTCTTTCATATGTTATGGCTTAAGTCTGATTAAAATAGCAATCTGGCAATTTAATCTTAATATATATAATGAATAAATATAACCTCTAAAATTAAAGCCGCCATTTTGATTTTCATGTCGGCCATCTTGAAAACGGTCTAAATTGAAATGGCCAACGGTGGATTTTCACAGTCCATGATCCAATTAACGTATGTGCCAAGTTTCATGCTTGTATCACAAAGTGAACTATTTTGCCAATTCTTTAACTTAGCCGCTCCACTAATAGGAACATAATTATTTGTTTTTAGGACAACAAGTTTGACATTGCCGTTTGATATCCATAAGCGTATATCCAAAAATCATTTGAGGTTGTTTTTGAATTCGATTTAATGTAATGTAATTTATTTTATTGTTTTACCTGATTTTACTACGATTATAACAAAATAAAAAAAAATTAACGGTCACGTTTTGCACTAAAACAAGTATTTAAACAAAACAAAATAAATCAAATACTTCTTAAAATTCTTTACTTCATAAAACTTTATTTATTTCAATAATTTTGTAAAAAAAAAAAATAGCGATTGCAGAAGTAACTCTGACATATGATAATAATGGTAGACATACCCATTGAGTTTCTAAAGCTCCTATATTTTCGAGAGGCCTCCAAGACTGAGCATGTCTGATACACCTACCACATCTGTGAGAGTGTCTTATATGGTTTTTTTCTTCGTTTGGAACTTCCAAAAATCTATATGGGTGATAAATATTTCTTCTTTTTTTCTATCAAGCATATAATCTTCTCGTTCCATCCACCGTACCACTGACACTGAAGTATCACACAAAAATAGCTTCCATTCTAGCAACAAATCAAAATACCGATTCTTTTAGTGAAAAAATAAAACGATTTACTCTACCGAGATTCAAACTCGTGATGAAGAATTGAATTGAAGACCAGCACCTTTAACCTCACGGCCATCCGGACTTGTTATTTACAGATATTTTGTAACTATTATTGTATGGTGTAAGTCATATTAACTTCGCTGCATTTATACTAACATGGTCAAGTGCAACGTGTGAATACCTCGACGCTGTCGTTGATGGGTTCGATTATTCCGAACCAGTAAAAAATGAAAACAAAATACATGTAGGGATAAATAAACACGTTAGAATGCATGTAGTTGCCAACGACGCCATATGTCAGGATTTAGGCATGTTTATCTACTTCATGATAATGCTCCATCACATTCATCCGCGTTTGTGGAGTCGGAGAAGGTTAACGTCTTGTCACACCCATCATATTATCCAGATCTAGCCCCGTTGGACGTATTCCTTTTTTCGAAACTTAAAAAATTCTTATCTGGTCGTCGTTACAAAACTCGACAAACCCTGTTGAAAGCCATGTCAGTGCCTCAGAGGTCCAGCGTACCGACATGCATTTAAGAAATGGATTCAGAGATTGTTTTTTAAACCGCGGAGAATACTTATTAGGGATGTAATGTTCATTTCACCATTTTAATCGAATGCTTTTGAGATATCATGCAATACACAATACGAACAACACTCGCATATATAAAAGAAAATAAAGAAAATTTAAGTTTGTATTTGTTAAAAAAGTTCATCTCTACTGAAAAAATATTTTCACTTTGTCTGAAGAAAGTAATTTGTCTTTTGATTGATTTCAGTATCCCACTTATTAAAGTAAATATGTTAAAAACATCTAAAGAATATTAAATGAAAAATGCTTGTCAAAATATTTATAAACACAAATATCCATCATTCAAAAAAAAAAAAAAAAAAAAAAAAAAAAAAAAAAAAAAAAAAAAAGGAAGAACGAAAGAAAAGGTAATAAAAAATGAATAAATAAAAATTTTCAAATAAATCCTTGTCAATTTTATGTTTTTTGCTCTTTCATGTATTTATGTACTAAATCATAAAAATCTTTAAAACAGTTTCATCTTAGTCTCGCAAAATATAATAACACGAATCAAAATGACAGATTAATTATAAGTCACATTTAAATTTGAATTATTGAATTATCAATTAAGCATTTTTTGTACAAAACGTAAAAAAGTTTATAGAACTTGACTGTCATAATTTCTGTCACACAAAAATGGATTTTTTAAATAAGGCGTCAGCGTTATGTAGTCATTTATATATATTCCTCAATATGACACACATTTAATCATAATAAAAATTCAAGACATATTTATTTTTTACATAATATCTACAAATAAAAATTCTTGGACATAATAAGGTACCTCATCTCCTCAAATCTTTAAGTACATTTCTGAATAAAATACTCATTTCGGCGTATGATTAACAAAATATCCAGTTTCTGACTATAACTTGTAGTTGTTTATGACAAATACTTGTAGTATGGTGTGTTTTATTTGCATTGCTTGACACGTACAAATTTTGTTCGCTTCTAAGGATGAATTTTACTATGCTGAGGCATCCGCGTCCGCCTATAGAATTCAAAATATGAAATTTGTTACAATAATTTTCATACTTAAATATTTAAGAATATTACCAACTGGTTTGAATATTAAAGCTTTTTTAAAAATAAAATTTTATGTCAAAACATTCATTTCAGAACATTGCATTCCGTATATTTCCATTCAAATACGAAAATTTTATGGAAATAACTGGTCTTCAGTTAATACAAAGAGTGCATTCCTCTCCGTTGAAGATATTTTGACAAACAAAACTAATATATTTTATTTTGTTTTGCATATTTTGGTTGATGGAGAGGGATACGCTAGTATTGAAATTTGGGGATGAAACGCACTTCCCTTTAATCGCCTTGAACAATTTAAATACATGTACAGTACTTAATATGAGCTAGCATATGATCCAGACATCTTCCACTGTGGCAGTGTGGTAAGACGTTGGAGATAATAACCTCTAGATTTAGGGTTATGTGGTCTTCTTTTTTATTTGTTTAATCACTTTAAGTATTTTGTCTTCATTTGTACAATATAGTTTTCATAAGTATTAAGTATTTTGTCTTCATTTGTACAATATAGTTTTCATTTTCATTAAAACGCAGTGTTTGATATTTATCAACACAAAAATATAAAAAAAAAGCACGTAATACACGAAACTTTTATCATTGCAATGTAGGCACTGCAATAGTTCACGGATCAAAATAATGTATTTTCACAATTACCAGTAATAATAGTGAGAAAATGAACAATAACACATTTTCACTTCCATATTTTATGCCTTTTCTGTTTTTAAATGTCTTAATTCCGTTATGTTTAAACAGCATCACTACTCAAAATGGTTTCAGGAAAATTATTAATAATGAAACAAACATACCAGTCATTGTCAAAACCACAATCCAAAAAAAAAAAAAAAAAAAAAAAAAAAAAAAAAAAAAAAAAAAAAAAAACCAAAGTAAAAACTTTGAAAGCTGGCAATATATCTTATACACGTAAACTTCCATCAAGGAAGTGAGGCCGGGTGCTCCGGAAGGGTAAGCACAGCCCGTCTAGCTAGCTACACCCGCCACGTGCAAGTCAATTTTGAGAATGAAAGGAACAAAGAACTATGGTAAGTCAAATATATCCAGTATAAGTTTGTATACAGTGACTTCATACTTATCAACAATATTGTGATGACGACCATAAAACTTTTTAAGGGCCTTGATTAGCCTAGGCTGTCAACTTAACAACATAATATTTCTATTAAAACACGTCATAATTTTGAAACGCAAAAATACAGGCACGTGAGGCAAAGATTTATTTGCATTTGGTCTCGAGTCGATGTTTCGTTTAGAGGTGTTACCTTATTTTGTGACATTTTCCCTAAAGGCGGATGGGCTAATTGAGACCCATCCTTCCTCTTATATTTCACTTCTTTCAACAGACGTAAAGAAAACATAAGATGTTTAAAATCTGTGTAATTTATATTTTTGATAAGCCTTTTATGACAGCGTCATAAACACTCGGTTTTTATCCTTGGTTTTTTTGTAATATAATTAAAAAAGTTAAAATTTATTATAAAATTCATTTGCTCTACAACCACAAAATCGGATAGTAGTGAATACAATCAACACTTTTTGATGGTTTGTTCGATAATAAAAAAATAATTATTTTGATTTTTTTCTTGTTGCTCAATCTGGTAGGGGGTCGATTTCCTTGTTGCCCAAAGCGCAAGCTTAACAACCACAATGAATCTCTCCGTCTAGGTTTGATTCACGCTCGGGCAGATCCAAACAAAGTTTGTCAGTTCGATTACCGAAGGTCTATGTTTTTTTGCGGGCATTCCGGTTTTCTCTATCAAACTGACACCGACTGTGTCAATATAAGTGATATAATCTTGACAAGTTCACCTGACATCAATACTCAGTACTACGTCTGTTCTTGGCTGTGTTTATTGTTGCCAAGTATATACTTTTAGCGCGGTTGTTTTTTCATCGGATGTTAAACATCAAGTGTTTGAGATAGACTACTAGGATTAAAAGATACTATTCCCTGAAATAATATGCGGATCTGTTTATATATTTCCATTATCTAAATGATGATAAACAAAAAACCAAAAACAAATGAAACATTTTGCCAATTAAACTTGAATGTTCGAGCAAAGATTTTTTTACATTGAGAACCATCATTGCATTAGATCAAATTATCAAACAATTTTTTATTCAGGAAGCATATAATAGCTTTTTAAATAGTAATCTAATAATGTTGTCTGTTACAATTACAAATGTAGATCAACAAGATACTCAATAAGTTGTATTTAAAACTTATAAAGCAACAAAAAAATCTTTTTAAATTTTTGAAGGTATCAAACTGCTATTTTCAGACAAATGTCAGCATACCTAAATAAGAATTTAGAATCTAAGATCTATACAAATGTATATTAAAATTGTTTTTAGAAAATAGATAAGTTATATATATATATATATATATATATATATATATATATATATATATATATATATATATTTATATATATATATATATATAAGTTGTATCTTGATATTTGACAGTTCTGGTTATGTTGACTATAACCATTAAAGTCATTGTTTTTCATTCATTAAGGTTCGTATGAACGTTTTCTTCTGGAACCATAAAGTGTCATAAATTGGGGAACTGCGTGTTGATTACACTGACTGTCCACACAACAAAAGCTACATTGCATTGGTTTGTTTGGCGGCCCTGTTGGAGAATCATCCATATTTAAAATACACGTCGGATCTGGCGCCGTATTTACATACCATTCTCGTCGACACAAGTTCTCATTGACACATCTGTAAATAATCATAAAAAATTCTGAATATTTTTGCCTATATACTAAAAAACAATACGGGAAATAAATTAAATATTTGTTATAGTGAAGTGAAATGCAATTCAGCACAGAAATTATCTTTGATCGTTTATAAAAGGTTATGATGATTCCATTTGTTAATTCGTGTTTGGGAGGTCCAGGGTTCGACCCCCGGGGGGTGTCTGAACAAGACTTGTATATTGGTAGTGCATGTTCTTTCGCCAAGCACTCGGCATTTAGAAATGAAAGTCTAAGGGCCTTTAGAAGAGACCTTAAAAATCGATGCTCCGTGTACGTTAAAGAGTCCTCGCTGCACATTGTCCTTACCACACTGCAAGGGTTAAAATTTCTGCCACTTCACCTAAAGCTGGTGATGTCTTGTTATAAGTGAAATATATCGTAAAATCACATTAACTCAATCAAATCAATCCATTTGTTTATTAGCCGTTGAACTTTTAAGTTGCTAATGTTAAATAAATAGTTCCTTACTTTTGACTTACCTTGGCCATACAACATTATTTAAACCAAGCAATTCCGATTTTTATAATAAAAAGTTCTTGATGGTACTTGGTTGTTAAATTGTTTTTATTAACAAGATGTACAGGTAAGGTACAATACTTTGACAAGATCCTACCTTTTGATGAACTTTCTTCCTCCATTTTTATCTTGTACAATTGTGTTTAGACAATGTTTCAGTCCCCCAGGACAGGTCTTAATAGTCTGATCCCGACAACTATCATCCTTACACACATAACAGCCAAATGCTGAAATATAGTTTATAAAGTATCTAAATGAAACAAAATCCAATACATGTAATTAAAAATGGTTCTCTATCAAAGCCTACGCAACCAAAAAAGAACAGAAATTATAATAACAGCCAAACGAAACAAAAAAGAAACGTAAGCGCGCACACACACACACACACACACACACACACACACACACACACACAAGCTCAGTGTGGAGGTTAAAATACAATTGTAAATTCCAAACCACCTATTCAAGAAATCGTAATCCATAAACACACATTAAAAACATACAAGCCTTACGAGAGTGAGGGGGTATAAACTACTCTGTGCCCAAAAATTGTAGAAACATTTTGTATAACTAACATTTGGCACTGATACTTATGTGTGATTACCAACTAAGGCTAAAAACATTGGTTACAAGAACAACAAAGTCAAAACAAACTTGTCAACAACTACCGGGTTAAGATATATTTACACTATCAAAAACAATGGTCAGGGGCTCTGATCACAAGTATACGTTTATAGTGTTTAAACCATCAAAATATTTCAAGCAGTAAGACCTTAAACACATTTTTGTATCAAAATTATCTTAAAGTCTTTTTCGACCAAAGTTTTTTTATAGTGTAAACTTACCTTAATTGTTGAGTAAGAACCTCACACCTAACTACATTTAAAAACATTAGTTACAAGCAACATCTGTAACAAATTTTCCTCTTATTCTAGTATGACTGTTGTGAATATTTTGAGAATATATTCACTTACATTGTACTATTTTCAAAATAGTAGCATTATTACGTAATCTGTGTATCTTTATGAGTCAGCAAGTTAACATAAACGCGTAACATTGATAAAAGCTACATTACGTTTATCTATTATTGAAAAAAAATTTCTAAAGATATTTTATCATTATAAATTGGTTGTAATTGCAATCTGTGTGGTTCATTTTCTAAAATTCACTGTTAGAAGCTAAGAAGAAATGTGTCGTTTTATATTATAAACTTAATGCACATTTAATGACACCGAAGAGTACCATACAATAACATTTTATCATTAGACTCAGTGTTTATATAAAAAGTTACGACTTTTAGTATTAAGATGCGTTGATATCATTTTGTTTTTGTTTCTGTATTTTGTGTATATTAACATTAACATTTGTTAATTCTACGTTTCTTTCTCTACTAAATTCTCTATTTTATACAAAATGCCAAAAATTTTAAAGCAATGCAATGTTTTATTACTGGTAAAGTCACAGAGGACTGGGATCTATATTGTTTTTTATTACTGGTAAGGTATTGCTTTTTTGAATTGTAGGTGTGAAGTACAGTTCTATAGTTGAGATATGCATCATTGACTAAACATCACACAACTCTTCCTACAAGCTTTTGAAGATTAAACAAGATAGCCAAGCAAACGTACACAACCAAAACCTTGATATTCTATATACATATACCAGATGTAATCAATATATATATTTATATACATATAAACTAGCTTGATTTGTCAAATGCATATAATAATGGAATCATTTTTTCTACAAAAAAATTTCTTCAAAAGTATTAAAGAATTTCCCAATTCTAACAATCTCAAAAATTTTTTTAATAAACCAATTAACTTTTTCTTTGACAAATAATTTCTGATTCCATTTAAGGCATATCAATCAGATAAAATCTCTACTTTTGGCCAAACTAATTTATACATATAGGCATTAGTTTTCGTGCGTTTATCAGAATAAGTGATTAATCTTTTCTTTATTAAAATGTTTCGTTTAAAAAGTAGGTAACGAATTCTGATGACTCACGAAAATTAATACCGTAACAAAATGTATATGTATAATCATACCAGGTTTAGGTGTTGTTAGGAACTGGACGATATTTTGTGAGGGTGTTTTGGATGATGGCTTTATTAGTTTTGTAACAAATTTCATCTTTGTAGTATTCTGGTATCCTTTTGTTGAAAAAAATGTCGTTAATTTTTTTATCATCGCCGTCGAAAAATTTGATTTTGTCGTTGTTTTGTTATAGTTAACTGTTTCCATGGAACCTGATTTCGAAGTAACAATCCTCGGTGAGGTAGATAATATCAGTGACGGTGATTTTGTCGATGAAGTTACTGATATTGCTGACGAGCTAGTTATATTTGTCGACACTGTCGATGTATTTGTTACAGAAATAGTTTTCAGCGTTGACACTGTCGATGCATTTGTTACAGATATAGGTTTCACCTTTGACACTGTCGATATATTTGTTACAGATATAGGTTTCTTCGTTGACACTGCTGATGCATAAGATGCAGGCTGTAATGTCCTTGGGGACAATTTCGATGTATTTGTTACAGATATAGGGGTTGTCGTTGATATTGTCGATGCATTAGTTTGGATTGATGGTACTGTAGATCCGCTTGTACTTGATCCGACTAACTTAGTCGTAGACAGCTTAGTCAATACAGTTATATTTGTTTGTGAAGGAGTGGATAGCTTTGTACTAGAACCTACTGTCACGGTAGAAGATATTTTTGTTGAGGAGATTGCATTTGATGAAGGATTCGATATTGTTGTTGAAGCCCTAGTACTCGATATCTGAGATGTCGTGGGTGACGATTTTGTCGATGAAAGATTGTGATTTGTTTGTAATGATGTGGATGACTTTGTGCTGGAACCAGCTGTTTGGGTGGTTAACAATTTTGTCGATGAAGGATTGTGGTTTGTTTGCAATGATGTGGATGACTTTGTGCTGGAACCAGCTGTTTGGGTGGTTAACAATTTTGTCGATGAAGGATTGTGGTTTGTTTGCAATGATGTGGATGACTTTGTGCTGGAACCAGCTGTTTGGGTGGTTGACAATTTTGTCGATGAAAGATTGTGATTTGTTTGCAATGATGTGGATGACTTTGTGCTGGAACCAGCTGTTTGGGAGGTTGACAATTTTGTCGATGAAGGATTGTTTTTTGTTTGCAATGATGTGGATGACTTTGTGCTGGAACCAGGTATCTGGATGGTTGACAGTTTTGTAGAATTATATAATTGTGTCTGCACTGCTTGCCGGGTTGACGATTGAGTACTTGACAATAAAGAACTAGTCGGGGGTATTTTTGTTGAAGTTATTGATGTTTTTGGTTGTAACTTAAATGATGACATTGTACTAGAATCAAATGTTTTAGTGGTGGAAAGTTTTGTTGAGGAGAAAGTTACTAGTGAAGTAGCCGGCGATGTTTTTGTTGAAAATATTAATTTATTAGTCTGTAGCAATGCTGTGGGTTTTGTACTTGATGATAGTTTTGTTGAAAAATAAAACTTTTGTGTTTTTGATTGAGCTGTTGATGCTGTAGTAGAACTTGTAGTACTTTGCATGTTTTTTGTGGTTGTATAAACTGATGTATTAATTTTTATATACTTACTTGTTTTTGGCATCATTGTCGTTGGTTGCTTTGTTGTAGGTGATGGTTTTGTTGTTTGCACATTTGTAGACGAAACTAATTTTGCTTTTGCTGTAGTCGTTTTCTTGGACATTTGAGTTGTAATGGCTTTCTTTGTAGATGTTGATGTAGTTGCTGATTGCGTTGTAGCTGTCGTGGCTGCCGATGAAGTTTGAGCTACTTTCGTTGTTGTTACTTGAGAGGTAGGTGATGATGATATTGTTGGTGCTTTTGTTGATGCTAATTGAGAGGTCAGTGCTTTTGTTGTAGTTGGGACTGCTGTGCTAGTTATTTTGGTGGTTGGCGCAGCTGTATTGGTTGATTTTGTAGGTGCAACTGTGCTTGTTGCTTTTGTAGTTGGTGTAGCTGTACTCATTGTTTTAGTTGTTGGCGTAGCTTTTGTTGTTACTGTTGTAGATGGTGCAGCTGTGATTGTTGGGTTAGTAGCTGGAGCAGCTGTGTTTGTTGCTTTAGTAGTTGGCGCAGGAGTGCTGGTTGCTTTTGTAGTTTGGGAAGCTGTGCTCGTTGCTCTTGTTGTTGGCACAGAAGTTTTCGTTGCTTTTGTAGTTGGTGCAGATGTGTTTGTTGCCTTTGTTGTTGGCACAGGAGTACTCGTTGCCATTGTAGTTGGTGCAGGTGTGCTTGTTGATTTAGTCGTTGGTGCAGCAGTTTTCATTGCTATGGTGGTTTGCGTAGCTGTACTGGATGCTTTTGTTGTTGGTGCTACTGTTGATGCTGCTTTTGTTGTTGGCGCTACTGATGGACTATTTGTACCTATATAAAATAATTAAAAAATTGATAGAACAGTTTCTTTTAATATAATGAATGCACACCGCAGTTAGAAACTATGATCTAGACAGTATTTTGTATACACACTGGTAGGTAGATGATATAATCTACAGTATTTTGTATACACACTGGTAGGTAGATGATATAATCTACAGTATTGTGTATACACACTGGTAGGTAGATGGTATAATCTACAGTATTTTGTATACACACTGGTAGGTAGATGATATAATCTACAGTATTTTGTATACACACTGGTAGGTAGATGGTATAATCTACAGTATTGTGTATACACACTGGTAGGTAGATGGTATAATCTACAGTATTGTGTATACACACTGGTAGGTAGATGATATAATCTACAGTATTTTGTATACACACTGGTAGGTAGATGATATAATCTACAGTATTGTGTATACACACTGGTAGGTAGATGGTATAATCTACAGTATTGTGTATACACACTGGTAGGTAGATGGTATAATCTACAGTATTGTGTATACACACTGGTAGGTAGATGGTATAATCTACAGTATTGTGTATACACACTGGTAGGTAGATGATATAATCTACAGTATTGTGTATACACACTGGTAGGTAGATGATATAATCTACAGTATTGTGTATACACACTGGTAGGTAGATGATATAATCTACAGTATTGTGTATACATACGTCTAAGTAGATGGTCCCCGGACTACCGTCCCGTCTAGACGTCCTGATATTTCTGATATCGCACGGTAATATTTTTTTTTGTATTTCAATTAAGTTTAACTGTACCCAAATCCAAATGATTGTCACGTTTTATGATTTATTTAAGAAAGTGTACCAGACATTTTTGAAGAAAATTTTATGGCTTTGCTGCGATTCAAACTTAGGAATACTGATTTACAAGGCGAGAGTTCTACAAAGTTTTATTAAGTTTTTTTTAAGTTTTTTATAGTTCAAATGAACATTTAAAAGTAAAAATATTCAAAATGAAAAAGCATTTTAAGAGGCAAAGCAAACTATAATTTATAAAATAAAACTAAAGAAAATAATAATTTAACAAACTAATACTAAGGCCGAACAAAACATGAATAGTACTCAGTCCGGTATTCTTGGTTTTTCACACACAGGATATGCTCAGTAAATAAGCCTGCAAGGTTTCAATTAATAGACATTGCGGATAGATTCTATTACCTTGTTTTTTTTTCCATGGTACATTCCCACAAAACACAAAACGAAAAATGAAATGGGCAGAAAATACCTGGAATAGTTGGCCAGAGTCAGAATGTAGTTAGACAGTTAGGGCAACCCCAAGTACCTCAGACAAGGAAACTAAAGGCTATTTCTGCCTTTTAGTTCAACTGAAAGTACCAGTATTCCTAAAACTAAAACACCAATTGTCCACGAATCACCGTTCGACCTTTCTGTCTCAAAAGATGACAAATGTTTGATGAAATAGAAAGGCCCACATACAAATTCCGAAAAATTAATTGCGGGGATAATTTTGGAAATTTCAAACTAAAATGTAACTTTTGACATTGCACATGCTTATTTTAATTTGTTTATTTTGATACATTTATTTAATAAAGTAACATAAAGCTGAAGACTGGGTCATTTATACCCATGAACAACATTCACCTAATTCGATTCTTGTAGACGTGCAACAAGTTTGATATCGTAATGTTTATTCGCCTGATGGCTCGTAAACAATGCGATATCCCTTACAATTTATTAGATAGACATAAAACATACTAATATAGAATAAAACAAGAGGGCAATGCTCACATGGCTCTCCGGGGAGACGTTGAAATATTTTCAGATTTTGATTCAGAAGGTGGTTATAGGCACAGAATTTATAGAAGTTATAGACTACCGGCTGCTTGTTTAAAGCGTGTCAGTGGCTATAAACAAGTGTAGCCGATCCTAGTATAGTAACATTGTGCGGAAAATCTTTGAAAATAGAATTCTTAGAATTTAGTGTCCGTATCTAAATAACACATAAATGCACCCATGTTTATAAAGAGCCAACAAAATTACTTCTTACCGTTATTTAAAAATTTTGTCAGATTATCCGTCGAGTTGTGTTTGTTACACTTGTTTGCTACGCCGCAACAATAGTGTCATCAATATCGAGGTCGCCTTGTATCTGGATCAAAGGTGTTTACATCGTACTGTAGACAATTATAGCGGGAAACAAATATTCCGAAAATTTCTCAATGTTTACCGATGTGAGGCGCTTTACACATCACGATGCACCAATTCAGCTGCTATTATGAGTGCATACGAATGCACATTTTGCAATCTTGTATCGTTCTGGAGATCTCGAATTCACAAAATATCGCTAAAAATTTTGCTACTCACAGCATAAGGCTCTCAGGACCTATAAGACCCGTAGAGCCAAAACGTACAATTTGGCGACACCCTTACTTAGTCAAGTGTGACAACCATAATGCGTCTGTAATACGTCAATTTAACCAGACCGTGTAATAAAAACAAAAACAATTTTCAGCATAAAATACAATGAAGCAATTTTTAGATAACGAGAGATTGAGATCAAAATAGTTATGCTTTTACACTGAACACTGTTAGGAGAGAGAGAGAGAGAGAGAGAGAGAGAGAGAGAGAGAGAGAGAGAGAGTTATTACTTTGTGTTTGATTCCCCGTGAGGTTTCCTTTGTTTACTGCTACATTACTGTTGCCATTATATCCCGTGTTACTACATGAGGGACAATTGTTTTGTCCAGAACTGATATGAATCTTAACATCAATGTCGAAAGAAGCACCACCGTGATTTTGACAACATGGGAAACCGTTGTGACTATGGCAGTTGTTACCACCTGGTGCTTGTGTGGGTCCTTGTGTATGAGCTAGAGTAGGGGCTGGAGTCTTTGGTGGCTGGGTTGGAGACTGGGTTGGCGCAGGTGTCATTGGTGGCTGCGTGGGCGCCTGAGTTGGTGTAGGTGTCTTTGATGGTTGTGGTTTTGGATATGTTGTTGCTCCTGGTCTTGGTCTTGTTGGTTTTGGTCTAGTTGTGCCACCTGGTTTGGGTCTTGTAGTGCCACCTGGTTTGGGTCTCGTTGTACCACCTGGTTTGGGTCTCGTAGTACCACCTGGTTTTGGTTTTGTGTGTCCACCAGGTTTTGGTTTAGTAGTGCCACCAGGTTTGGGTCTCGTAGTACCACCAGGTTTGGGTCTCGTAGTGCCACCGGGCTTTGGTTTTGTGTGTCCACCAGGTTTTGGTTTAGTAGTGCCACCAGGTTTGGGTCTCGTAGTACCACCAGGTTTTGGTTTTGTGTGTCCACCAGGTTTTGGCCTCGTCGTACCACCAGGTTTTTTCCTTTCTTGTCGTCTATTTACAGGTGGAGGAGCAGGGATTTTATTACCCCTGTTACAGTCAGCACTGTCGTCTGTAATTATAAAATAAAAGAAATACCAAAGGATAAGAAAAATGATCACATGAACAAAGAACAAGCTATAGAGACAAGAAAAATAAACAAGCAGAACAATGGGAGTATACTAAATATTAAAAAAGTTATAGAAATTAGTCTAGATGTATAAAAAGTGTTCAATACATATTATCAGTATCTTATGTATGTACAATTTTGTGTATCAGATGCAAGTTGTAGTTTCCATCGTGATATCACTCTGAGTCGCGACAGCGACGAGGAGTGATGGCACGATGGAAACTACAACGAGCAACTGATACACAAAATTGTACATAAATAACATACTAATGATATTTTTATCTTACAATTTATTATTTTATAGAAAACAAACAAAATCCATTCATTAAAATGAAGTATTTATACACAAAATCTCAAAATTCATAGACCTATTTTCCATTCTGATGACGTCACGGAATCTCCGAATTGAAAGAAGTTCCAACTGACAAGTGCGTGATTATTCGCGCCATTATTGTATCGCGCATATGGATGATACGGAAAATATCAGGCACCCTGATACGAGTCAGAAAAATTGAAATTTAATAAAAATACGTTTTAATTGTAAGATAAAATATTATTATCTAACGGGTACCGAAAATAAAAAAAAGTCAGTGGTGTGGTTATCTGTCGTGTACCGGATATATAAAGAGGTCAGTGTTCTGGTTATCTATTGGGTATTGGATATAAAAATAGTTAGTAGTGTGGTTATCTATCGGGTACGGGACATAAAAAAGGCAGTAGTGTGGTTATCTATCGGGTACTGGATTCAAAAAGTAATCAGTTGTGTCGTTATCTATCGGGTACTGGATTCAAAAAGTAGTCAGTTGTGTGGTTATCTATCGGGTACTGGATTCAAAAAGTAGTCAGTTGTGTGGTTATCTATCGGGTTCTGGAATTAAAAAGAAGTCAGTAGGGTGGTTAAATAACGGGTACTGGACATAAAAAATAGTCAGTATCACTATCTTACTGGATATAAAAAATGGTCAATGGTGTGGTTATCTATCGGGTACTGGATATAAAAAGTAGTCAGTAGGGTGGTTAAATAACGGGTACTGGACATAAAAAATAGTCAGTAGTGTGGTTATCTATCGGGTACTGGATATAAAAAATAGTCAGGCGTGTGGTTATCTATCGGGTACTGGTCATAAAAATAGTTAGAAGTGTGGTTATCTGTCGGGTACTGGACATAAAAAATAGTCAGTAGTGTGGTTATATATCGGGTACTAGACATAAAAAATAGTCAATGGTGTGGTTATCTATCGGGTACTGGTCATAAAAATAGTTAGTGGTGTGGTTATCTATCGGGTACTGGACATAAAAAATAGTCAATGGTGTGGTTATCTATCGGGTACTGGACATAAAAAATAGTCAGTAGTGTGGTTATCTATCGGGTACTGGACATAAAAAATAGTCAGTAGTGTGGTTATCTATCGGGTACTGGACATAAAAATAGTAAGTAGTGTGGTTATCTATCGGGCACTGGACATCAAAAATAGTCAGAAATGTGGTTATCTGTCGGGTACTGGACATAAAAAATAGTCAGAAGTGTGGTTATCTGTCGGGTACTGGACATAAAAAATAGTCAGAAGTGTGGTTATCTATCGGGTACTGGACATAAAAAATAGTCAGTAGTGTGGTTATCTATCGGGTACGGGACATAGAAAATAGTCAGAAGTATGGTTATCTGTCGGGTACTGGACATAAAAAATAGTCAGTAGTATGGTTATATATCGGGTTCTGGACATAAAAAATAGTCAATTGTGTGGTTATCTATCGGGTACTGGACATAAAAAATAGTCAGTAATGTGGTTATCTATCGGGTACTGGACATAAAAATAGTTAGTAGTGTGGTTATCTATCGGGTACGGGACATAGAAAATAGTCAGAAGTGTGGTTATCTGTCGGGTACTGGAAATAAAAAATAGTTAGTAGTGTGGTTATCTATCGGGTACTGGACATAAAAAATAGTCAGAAGTGTGGTTATCTATCGGGTAATGGACATAAAAATAGTTAGTAGTGTGGTTATCTATCGGGTACGGGACATAGAAAATAGTCAGAAGTGTTGTTATCTATCGGGTACTGGACAAAAAAATAGTCAGAATTGTGGTTATCTGTCGGGTACTGGACAAAAAAATAGTCAGAATTGTGGTAATCTATCGGGTACTGGATATAAAAAATAATCAGTAGTGTGGTTATTTATCGGGACTGGATATAAAAAGCAGTGGTGTGGGTAACTAACGGGTACATGACATAAAAAAAAAGTCAGTAGTGTGGTTATCGTTCGGCTACTGGACATAAAAATAGTCAGTAGTGTGGTTATCTATCGGGTACTAGATATAAAAAATATTCAGTGGTGTGGTTGTCTAACGGTACTGGATATAAATAGTAGTCAGTAGTGTGGTTCTCTTTCAGATGCTGGCTATAAAAAGAAGTCAGTGATGTGGTTATCTATCGCGTAATGGATATAAAATAGTCAGTGGTGTGGTTACCTATCGGGCACTGGACATAAAAAAAGCCGTAGTGTGGTTATCTTTCGGGTACTGGATTCACAAAGTAGTCAGTAATGTGGTTTTCTTTTGGGTACTGGATATATATAGATGTCAGTGATGTGGTAATCTATCGGGTACTGGATATATATAGATGTCAGTGATGTGGTTATCTATAGTGTACTGGATATATATATAGATGTCAGTGATGTGGTTATCTATTGGGTACTGGATATATATATAGATGTCAGTGATGTGGTTATCTATTGGATACTAAATATATATATAGATGTCAGTGATGTGTCTATCTATTGGGTACTGGATATATATAGATGTCAGTGATGTGGTTATCTATTGGGTACTGAATATATATATATAGATGTCAGTGATGTGGTTATCTGTTTTGTACTGGATATATATAGATGTCAGTGATGTGGTTATCTATTTTGTACTGGATATTTAAAAAATGTCAGTGATGTGGTTATCTATTGGGTACTAGATATATAAAGATGTCAGTGATATGGTTATTTATTGGGTACTGGATAAATAAAAATGTCAGTGATGTGGTTATCTATTGTGTACTGTGTATATAAAGATGTCAGTAATGTGGTTATCTATTGTGTACTGGATATATTAAAATGTCATTGATGTGGTTATCTATTGTGTACTGGATATATTAAAATGTCAGTGATGTGGTTATCTATTTTGTACTGGATACATATAGATGTCAGTGATGTGGTTATCTATTTTGTACTGGATTTATAAAGATGTCAGTGATGTGGTAATTTATTGTGTACTGGATATATTAAAATGTCAGTGATGTGGTTATCTATTTTGTACTGAATACATATAGATGTCAGTGATGTGGTTATCTATTTTGTAATGGATATATAAAAATGTCAGTGATGTGGTTATCTATTGTGTACTGGATATATTAAAATGTCAGTGATGTGGTTATCTATTTTGTACTGGATTTATAAAGATGTCAGTGATGTGGTTATCTATTGTGTACTGGATATATTAAAATGTCAGTGATGTGGTTATCTATTGTGTACTGGATTTATAAAGATGTCAGTGATGTGGTTATCTATTGTGTACTGGATATATTAAAATGTCAGTGATGTTGTTATCTATTTTTTACTGGATAATTATAGATGTCAGTGATGTGGTTATCTATTTTGTACTGGATATATAAAAATGTCAGTGATGTGGTTATCTATTTTGTACTGGATATATATAGATGTCAGTGATGTGGTTATCTATTTTGTACTGGATTTATAAAGATGTCCGTGATGTGGTTATCTATTGTGTACTGGATATATTAAAATGTCAGTGATGTGGTCAGATATTTTGTACTGGATTTATAAAGATGTCAGTGATGTGGTTATCTATTGTGTACTGGATATATTAAAATGTCAGTGATGTGGTTATCTATTTTGTACTGGATATATATAGATGTCAGTGATGTGGTTATCTATTTTGTACTGGATTTATAAAGATGTCAGTGATGTGGTTATCTATTGTGTACTGGATATATTGAAATGTCAGTGATGTGGTTATCTATTTTGTACTGGATTTATAAAGATGTCAGTGATGTGGTTATCTATTGTGTACTGGATATATTAAAATGTCAGTGATGTGGTTATCTATTGTGTACTGGATTTATAAAGATGTCATTGATGTGGTTATCTATTGTGTACTGGATATATTAAAATGTCAGTGATGTTGTTATCTATTTTGTACTGGATACATATAGATGTCAGTGATGCGGTTATCTATTTTGTACTGGATATATAAAGATGTCATTGATGTGGTTATCTATTGTGTACTGGATATGAAAGATGTATCGGTGAAGTTTATACACGATGTTCTGAGAATACAAAGTTGTTAGTTATCTGTTTAACAAAGTAGTACTGGGAAAGAAAACAAGTTTTTGATCTGGTTTTGGAAAGGGTAGAGGATATAATAATTTAATACATGTTAACTTTTAACCTCCGTATTAATATTAATAGATTCAATTTACAAGTAAAAAATGTAGTTTATGTATTTAGAAACAGTAAATATATTAAAAAACTACTGACAATTATAAAGTTTTACGACCGAAGCTAATATTGAGGTGATCAGTTACACGAGTACCCGGAGAAAATCCTCGGTTTTTCGTATTCGAGTGTTAAATAGAAAACGACTTACCGTTCTCATCGCAATCCTCCGCATCAGAAACATCTACAAAACAAATAAATAACAAAAAATAACATCTTACTTTAAAAGTCATACTAGGAAATGTAAAATATTGAAAATTCCATGTCAAAACCATTAATGTAGTAAATATACGGGAAGTTTATTTTTTAATGAGGTGATGACCCTTACATTATCTTTATGCTAAAAACAATGTTACAAAAATGATAAATTTAAATGAAAACACCAAGTCATCATACATGTATAAAGTCAGAAATAAATTTTCGTTTCAGTATTTTTATCAATCTGTGATCTTTAGTTTTAACCAATGACGTTGAACTAAAATTAAAATGAATTGTTATTCAAATACCTACAATAATTTAATGTACATGCCTATACGTGCCTATCCAAATAGTACATGTATGTAGTTTAGCATTTCAGCCAGGACCTTGACCTTTGAACAATAACCTTAAACCATAAATCAAACTATCCATATAGCAATGTCTACATCATTCTTGTATACATTTAAATTCGTAGGCTCCAGTCTATAGTAAAAGTTTAGTTTTCATGAAATATTGAGAAATATACTGTTTAAAGCATTTCCTCCCAAAGTACCTTGCCATCTTCACATTGTTAGACCTATGATTACGATTTGTAAGAATGTGTTACACGAAATATCTAATGTATCTATATCTCTTGTACAATCAGAGGTAAAAAAAAATATTTGAAAATTTTCACTAAGAAGATCAACTCATTCATTTGTGCAAATCTAAAAAAGCCTTTACCCAAGGATAAAGATCACCAAGTTTTATTGGATTTTGCCTAGTAGATATTGAAGACTAAAATGTAAAGTTTACGCACGACGGACTACCCAACGGAAAACGGACGAAGATAGATAGCAATAGCTCATCAAGCTTCCAGCTCAGGTGAGGTAAAAACTAGTAAACAGAACCTGCTTGTTACAAACAACGGTTAAATAGTTGGTACGACATTTGATACTATGGCTTATTATTATACTATCGTCCCTCCTGGTGTTCATACCTTGTACCGTTGCTGGAGCATAGATACGTTTACCAATATGGCCGACATCATTACATAGAGCACCGGTACAACAGAAGGTACATTTTCCTTCAAAACCAACATGGTTTTCATTATAACATTCATCAGCATTGTTCTCTTCTTTGTTCATACAAGTCTGAAACAGATGACATGTAACTAAAGAATAACATGATCTTTACTCATTACAATGAGCCCATGATGGACAACATGGTCTGTACTCATTACAATGCACTCATGACGGACACACGACTATATCACAACATGGTCTACACTCATTACAATGCACCCACGATGGACAATCAGCTACATTACAACATGGTCTATACTCATTACAATGCACCCACGATGGACAATCAGCCACATTACAACATGGTCTACACTCATTACAATGCACCCACGATGGACAATCAGCCACATTACAACATGGTCTATACTCATTACAATGCACCCACGATGGACAATCAGCCACATTACAACATGGTCTACACTCATTACAATGCACCCACGATGGACAATCAGCCACATTACAACATGGTCTATACTCATTACAATGCACCCACGATGGACAATCAGCCACATTACAACATGGTCTACACTCATTACAATGCACCCACGATGGACAATCAGCCACATTACAACATGGTCTACACTCATTACAATGCACCCACGATGGACAATCAGCCACATTACAACATGGTCTATACTCATTACAATGCACCCACGATGGACAATCAGCCACATTACAACATGGTCTACACTCATTACAATGCACCCACGATGGACAATCAGCCACATTACAACATGGTCTATACTCATTACAATGCACCCACGATGGACAATCAGCCACATTACAACATGGTCTACACTCATTACAATGCACCCACGATGGACAATCAGCCACATTACAACATGGTCTACACTCATTACAATGCACCCACGATGGACAATCAGCCACATTACAACATGGTCTATACTCATTACAATGCACCCACGATGGACAATCAGCCACATTACAACATGGTCTACACTCATTACAATGCACCCACGATGGACAATCAGCCACATTACAACATGGTCTACACTCATTACAATGCACCCACGATGGACAATCAGCCACATTACAACATGGTCTACACTCATTACAATGCACCCACGATGGACAATCAGCCACATTACAACATGGTCTACACTCATTACAATGCACCCACGATGGACAATCAGCCACATTACAACATGGTCTACACTCATTACAATGCACCCACGATGGACAATCAGCCACATTACAACATGGTCTATACTCATTACAATGCACCCACGATGGACAATCAGCCACATTACAACATGGTCTATACTCATTACAATGCACCCACGATGGACAATCAGCCACATTACAACATGGTCTACACTCATTACAATGCACCCACGATGGACAATCAGCCACATTACAACATGGTCTACACTCATTACAATGCACCCACGATGGACAATCAGCCACATTACAACATGGTCTATACTCATTACAATGCACCCACGATGGACAATCAGCCACATTACAACATGGTCTACACTCATTACAATGCACCCACGATGGACAATCAGCTACATTACAACATGGTCTATACTCATTACAATGCACTCATGATGGACACATAACTGTATTACACAATGATCTATACTCCTTACAAAGCACAAATGATGGATACACATCTATATTACAACACGATCTATACCAATTACAATGCACTCATGATGGACACAAGACTATATTACTACATATAGGTACAGTAACGGGACATCGTTCTGTCGAAATCAACTGGTCTACATATATGTACCGTAACAGGGCATCGTTCTGTCGATTAAAACTGGTGTACATATAGGTACAGTAACGGGGCATCGTTCTGTCTAATGCAACTGGTGTACATATATGTACATTAACGGGGCATCGTTCTGTCGAATGCAAATATACTACATATAGGTACAGTAACGGGGCATCGTTCTGTCGAAATCAACTGGTCTACATATATGTACGGTAACAGGGCATCGTACTGTCGATTAAAACTGGTGTACATATAGGTACAGTAACGGGGCATCGTTCTGTCTAATGCAACTGGTGTACATATATGTACATTAACGGGGCATCGTTCTGTCGAATGCAAATATACTACATATAGGTACAGTAACGGGACATCGTTCTGTCGAATGCAACTGGTCTACATATAGGTACAGTAACGGGGCATCGTTCTGTCAAATGCAACTGTACTACATATAGGTACAGTAATGGGGCATCGTTCTGTCGAATGCAACTAGTCTACATATAGGTACAGTAACGGGGCATCGTTCTGTCGAATGCAACTCTACTACATATAGGTACAGTAACGGGACATCGTTCTATCTAATGCAACTGGTCTACATATATGTACGATAAGGGGACATCGTTCTGTCGAATGCAACTAGTCTACATATAGGTACAGTAACGGGGCATCGTTCTGTCTAATGCAACTGGTGTACATATAGGTACGGTAACGGGGCATCGTTCTGTCGAATGCAACTAGTCTACATATACGTACAGTAACGGGGCATCGTTCTATCTAATGCAACTGGTCTACATATATGTACGGTAACGGGGCATCGTTCTATCTAATGCAACTGGTCTACATATATGTACGGTAACGGGGCATCGTTCTATCTAATGCAACTGGTCTACATATATGTACGGTAAGGGGGCATCGTTCTGTCGAATGCAACTAGTCTACATATATGTACGGTAACGGGGCATCGTTCTGTCTAATGCAACTGGTGCACATATAGGTACAGTAACGGGGCATCGTTCTATCTAATGCAACTGGTGTACATATAGGTACAGTAACGGGGCATCGTTCTGTCGAATGCAACTGGTGTACATATAGGTACGGTAACGGGGCATCGTTCTGTCTAATGCAACTGGTGTACATATAGGTACAGTAACGGGGCATCGTTCTGTCTAATGCAACTGGTGTACATATAGGTACAGTAACGGGGCATCGTTCTGTCGAATGCAACTGGTGTACATATAGGTACAGTAACGGGGCATCGTTCTGTCAAATGCAACTGGTGTACATATAGGTACAGTAACGGGGCATCGTTCTATCTAATGCAACTGGTGTACATATAGGTACAGTAACGGGGCATCGTTCTGTCGAATGCAACTGGTGTACATATAGGTACGGTAACGGGGCATCGTTCTGTCTAATGCAACTAGTCTACATATAGGTACGGTAACGGGGCATCGTTCTGTCTAATGCAACTGGTGTACATATAGGTACAGTAACGGGGCATCGTTCTGTCTAATGCAACTGGTGTACATATAGGTACAGTAACGGGGCATCGTTCTATCTAATGCAACTGGTGTACATATAGGTACAGTAACGGGGCATCGTTCTGTCGAATGCAACTGGTGTACATATAGGTACGGTAACGGGGCATCGTTCTGTCTAATGCAACTAGTCTACATATAGGTACGGTAACGGGGCATGGTTCTGTCTAATGCAACTGGTGTACATATAGGTACAGTAACGGGGCATCGTTCTGTCTAATGCAACTGGTGTACATATAGGTACAGTAACGGGGCATCGTTCTGTCAAATGCAACTGGTCTACATATAGGTACAGTAACGGGGCATCGTTCTGTCTAATGCAACTGGTGTACATATAGGTACGGTAACGGGGCATCGTTCTGTCTAATGCAACTGGTGTACATATAGGTACAGTAACGGGGCATCGTTCTATCTAATGCAACTGGTGTACATATAGGTACAGTAACGGGGCATCGTTCTGTCGAATGCAACTGGTGTACATATAGGTACGGTAACGGGGCATCGTTCTGTCTAATGCAACTAGTCTACATATAGGTACGGTAACGGGGCATGGTTCTGTCTAATGCAACTGGTGTACATATAGGTACAGTAACGGGGCATCGTTCTGTCTAATGCAACTGGTGTACATATAGGTACAGTAACGGGGCATCGTTCTATCTAATGCAACTGGTGTACATATAGGTACAGTAACGGGGCATCGTTCTGTCGAATGCAACTGGTGTACATATAGGTACGGTAACGGGGCATCGTTCTGTCTAATGCAACTAGTCTACATATAGGTACAGTAACGGGGCATGGTTCTGTCTAATGCAACTGGTGTACATATAGGTACAGTAACGGGGCATCGTTCTGTCTAATGCAACTGGTGTACATATAGGTACAGTAACGGGGCATCGTTGTGTCTAATGCAACTGGTCTACATATAGGTATAGTAACGGGGCATCGTTCTGTCTAATGCAACTGGTCTACATACAGGTAGGGTAACGGGGCATCGTTCTGTCTAATGCAACTGGTGTAGATATAGCTACGGTAACGGGGCATCGTTCTGTCGAATGCAACTAGTCTACATATATGTACGGTAACGGGGCATCGTTCTGTTTAATGCAACTAGTCTACATATAGGTACAGTAACGGAACATCGTTCTGTCGAATGCAACTGGTGTACATATAGGTACGGTAACGGGGCATCGTTCTGTCTAATGCAACTGGTGTACATATAGGTACAGTAACGGGGCATCGTTCTGTCGAATGCAACTAGTCTACATATAGGTACGGTAACGGGGCATCGTTCTGTCTAATGCAACTGGTGTACATATAGGTACAGTAATGGGGCATCGTTCTGTCTAATGCAACTGGTGCACATATAGGTACGGTAACGGGGCATCGTTCTGTCAAATGCAACTGGTCTACATATAGGTACAGTAACGGGGCATCGTTCTGTCGAATGCAACTGGTGTACATATAGGTACGGTAACGGGGCATCGTCCTGTCTAATGCAACTGGTGTACATATAGGTACAGTAACGGGGCATCGTTCTATCTAATGCAACTGGTGTACATATAGGTACAGTAACGGGGCATCGTTCTGTCGAATGCAACTGGTGTACATATAGGTACGGTAACGGGGCATCGTTCTGTCTAATGCAACTAGTCTACATATAGGTACGGTAACGGGGCATGGTTCTGTCTAATGCAACTGGTGTACATATAGGTACAGTAACGGGGCATCGTTCTGTCTAATGCAACTGGTGTACATATAGGTACAGTAACGGGGCATCGTTCTATCTAATGCAACTGGTGTACATATAGGTACAGTAACGGGGCATCGTTCTGTCGAATGCAACTGGTGTACATATAGGTACGGTAACGGGGCATCGTTCTGTCTAATGCAACTAGTCTACATATAGGTACGGTAACGGGGCATGGTTCTGTCTAATGCAACTGGTGTACATATAGGTACAGTAACGGGGCATCGTTCTGTCTAATGCAACTGGTGTACATATAGGTACAGTAACGGGGCATCGTTCTGTCAAATGCAACTGGTCTACATATAGGTACAGTAACGGGGCATCGTTCTGTCTAATGCAACTGGTGTACATATAGGTACGGTAACGGGGCATCGTTCTGTCTAATGCAACTGGTGTACATATAGGTACAGTAACGGGGCATCGTTCTATCTAATGCATCTGGTGTACATATAGGTACAGTAACGGGGCATCGTTCTGTCGAATGCAACTGGTGTACATATAGGTACGGTAACGGGGCATCGTTCTGTCTAATGCAACTAGTCTACATATAGGTACGGTAACGGGGCATGGTTCTGTCTAATGCAACTGGTGTACATATAGGTACAGTAACGGGGCATGGTTCTGTCTAATGCAACTGGTGTACATATAGGTACAGTAACGGGGCATCGTTCTATCTAATGCAACTGGTGTACATATAGGTACAGTAACGGGGCATCGTTCTGTCGAATGCAACTGGTGTACATATAGGTACGGTAACGGGGCATCGTTCTGTCTAATGCAACTAGTCTACATATAGGTACAGTAACGGGGCATGGTTCTGTCTAATGCAACTGGTGTACATATAGGTACAGTAACGGGGCATCGTTCTGTCTAATGCAACTGGTGTACATATAGGTACAGTAACGGGGCACCGTTGTGTCTAATGCAACTGGTCTACATATAGGTATAGTAACGGGGCATCGTTCTGTCTAATGCAACTGGTCTACATACAGGTACGGGAACGGGGCATCGTTCTGTCTAATGCAACTGGTGTACATATAGGTACGGTAACGGGGCATCGTTCTGTCGAATGCAACTAGTCTACATATATGTACGGTAACGGGGCATCGTTCTGTTTAATGCAACTAGTCTACATATAGGTACAGTAACGGAACATCGTTCTGTCGAATGCAACTGGTGTACATATAGGTACGGTAACGGGGCATCGTTCTGTCTAATGCAACTGGTGTACATATAGGTACAGTAACGGGGCATCGTTCTGTCGAATGCAACTAGTCTACATATAGGTACGGTAACGGGGCATCGTTCTGTCTAATGCAACTGGTGTACATATAGGTACAGTAATGGGGCATCGTTCTGTCTAATGCAACTGGTGCACATATAGGTACGGTAACGGGGCATCGTTCTGTCGAATGCAACTAGTCTACATATAGGTACAGTAACGGGGCATCGTTCTGTCGAATGCAACTCTACTACATATATGTACGGTAACGGGGCATCGTTCTGTCGAATGCAACTCTACTACATATATGTACGGTAACGGGGCATCGTTCTGTTTAATGCAACTAGTCTACATATAGGTACAGTAACGGGGCATCGTTCTGTCGAATTCAACTCTACTACATATATGTACGGTAACGGGGCATCGTTCTGTCGAATGCAACTCTACTACATATATGTACAGTAACGGGGCATCGTTCTGTCGAATGCAAATATACTACATATAAGTACAGTAACGGGGCATCGTTCTGTTGAATACAAATATACTACATATAGGTACAATAACGGGGCATCGTTCTGTCGAATGCAACTAGTCTACATATAGGTACAGTAACGGGGCATCGTTCTGTCGAATGCAACTAGTCTACATATAGGTACAATAACGGGGCATCGTTCTGTCGAATGCAACTAGTCTACATATAGGTTAAGTAACGGGGCATCGTTCTGTCTAATGCAACTGGTGTACATATATGTACATTAACGGGGCATTGTTCTGCCTAATGCAACTGGTGTACATATATGTACATTAACGGGGCATTGTTCTGTCGAATACAACTGGTCTACATATAGGTACAGTAACGGGGCATCGTTCTGTCGAATGCAACTAGTCTACATATATGTACGGTAACGGGGCATCGTTCTGTCGAATGCAACTCTACTACATATATCTACGGTAACGGGGCATCGTTCTGTCGAATGCAACTCTACTACATATATGTACGGTAACGGGGCATCGTTCTGTTTAATGCAACTAGTCTACATATAGGTACAGTAACGGGGCATCGTTCTGTCGAATTCAACTCTACTACATGTATGTTCGGTAACGGGGCATCGTTCTGTCGAATGCAACTCTACTACATATATGTACAGTAACGGGGCATCGTTCTGTCGAATGCAAATATACTACATATAAGTACAGTAACGGGGCATCGTTCTGTTAAATACAAATATACTACATATAGGTACAATAACGGGGCATCGTTCTGTCGAATGCAACTAGTCTACATATAGGTACAGTAACGGGGCATCGTTCTGTCGAATGCAACTAGTCTACATATAGGTACAATAACGGGGCATCGTTCTGTCGAATGCAACTAGTCTACATATAGGTTAAGTAACGGGGCATCGTTCTGTCTAATGCAACTGGTGTACATATATGTACATTAACGGGGCATTGTTCTGCCTAATGCAACTGGTGTACATATATGTACATTAACGGGGCATTGTTCTGTCGAATACAACTGGTCTACATATAGGTACAGTAACGGGGCATCGTTCTGTCGAATGCAACTAGTCTACATATATGTACGGTAACGGGGCATCGTTCTGTTTAATGCAACTGGTCTACAATATAGGTAAAGTAACGGGGCATCGTTCTGTCTAATGCAACTGGTGTACATATATGTACATTAACGGGGCATTGTTCTGTCGAATACAACTGGTCTACATATAGGTACAGTAACGGGGCATCGTTCTATCTAATGCAACTGGTCTACATAAAGGTACAGTAACGGGGCATCGTTGTATCTAATGCAACCGGTCTACATATATGTACGGTAACGGGGCATCGTTCTGTCGAATGCAACTAGTCTACATATAGGTACAGTAACGGGGCATCGTTCTGTCGAATGCAACTAGTCTACATATAGGTACAGTAACGGGGCATCGTTCTGTCGAATGCAACTAGTCTACATATAGGTACAGTAACGGGGCATCGTTCTGTCGAATGCAACTAGTCTACATATAGGTACAGTATATATATATATATATATATATATATATATATATATATACATATATATATATATATATATATATATATACAGCTTCTAAAATAGTAGAAGCCCCATTGCTTGTGAGTCGTTATTTGAACAATACAGATAACTCACAACAGTAGAAATGTCACAACTCCTACACCAGATACCTAAAGTTCTACAACACGGAAGACAAAATTTCTAAGTCTAATTCAAAGTAGAATATCATACCATTTTATGGGAACATCCTTTTCTTATAGTTAAAGAACCGTCCTCTTCGTGGTCGTATTGAGTCATACATTGTTCCTAAGGAACAAGAAATGAAAACAGTTACTTATATATGTTGCCATACATGTGATCGTAAGAGAGAGAGAGAGAGAGAGAGAGAGAGAGAGAGAGAGAGAGAGAGAGAGAGAGAGAGAGAGATGTAAATGAATTTCAGGTAAAAGGCACGATATAAGCTGGTTTACTTGTTTTAGTTTCTTAGATCGTTAGAATACAATAATTACCTTTTGTTTTAAAACAGTAGCCTACGGTAAAAGCTCATGTTTGATTTATTCGTATTGTGCTTTGTGCTTTTATTTTATTTGTGTTCGTTGGATTACAGAATTCTGCTTTACAGTTATATTATGTATAAAGTATTCCCATTTTAGACTTATTGAATCTCTACGCCTTGTCGACGATGAATAATGACTTAATAATAACAGTAAAATTATAAAAAGGATAATTTTTTTTTTTAATAGATAAATTCATAAGCTTTATTGATTTTGATATTAAAAAGCATTCACGGTTTTTCTCCGAGTTTTGACTAGCTGTTACTTTCGAAAGAAGTCGGTATCACCTAGTTTTCGGCTTTGCAATTTTTACTTTACAGGGAAAATAGTCTTGCTTTTCAAAACAAATGAAATATAGCATGTATATTAATCTAAAGCGCAACCGTGCTCATCATAGCACTCCATATATATGCATATAGACTAAGGACAGGTTTCAATGTAAAAAACGTTTGTCAATTTTTTTGCTGAAGGTTTATGGCATTCCAGTTTCTCTAACATCCCTTAACTAACCCCCTCCGGATATAAGTGAAAAAAAATATAGACAAAGGGGGCTTTATAGCAGACAGATTGATCCAGAGCTGTCATTTTATGGTGTTATTGAAGTTTATTTTCCACCTAAGGTATTGATATAGTGCCTGACAGTGAAATGCATTTTAACCCATATAAAGTACATATGATATTTACATGGCCGTCTTGACATATTGTAGTCTGGTTACAGATTTCTCCTGGTTTAAGTTCCAGACAAGCAAAACATGTTGACTTATCTGTAGGTGCACTTAGTACCGAACACCCTGAAATATATATATACAGTTCATATAACATACTGCTATCAAATAAGATTTAAAAGTGAATTGTTCAGAATAAAATTTTAAAAGTATATTTTTATGGTTTATTAATAATTTATTTAGTTTTATGCCAAAAAATATAAAAAAGAACAAAGAAAAAAAGGTCTGATTTTACAGCATATGTATACATGTCATTTGCTACTTTTGAATTTTTATAAGATAATACAATTCAAAAGTAAAACATGACAATAATTGCCATGTGCTACTTTTGAATTAAATTATTTTATTAAACTTCAAAAGTAGCACGTGGCACATACAATAACACACGTACTTCGTTTACGCCACTGAATTCGTTGTTCTCTTATAGTGTAATATATCATACAGTTAAGCTTATAAGGATAATAATAAAAGTAGTAACAAAATAAATCACAATGGAAACACAAGAATAACAAAATTCTTTGAGGCAGAAATAAAAATAATGGAAAATTACATAATAATAATAATAATAATAATAATAATAATAATAATAATAATAATAATAATAATAATAATAATAACAAAAAATAAATAAAAAAATAAAAAATAAAAATGAAAAAAATTAGAGAGAGAGAGAGAGAGAGAGAGAGAGAGAGAGAGAGAGAGAGAGAGAGAGAGAGAGAGAGAGAGATAAAACATAATAAAAAATCAAAAACGTAAATTATGGAATTCTATAGATTGTCCAAATTTGACTAAGGTACACCTTTAATTCATGCACGTAAAGAAAAAATATAAAGACGCAGCACAATAATTATAGATTTCAGTGTAATATGTGACTTTATACCAAGGTGGTCGGTTCTTGTACAATTGAAGAAATCAGAGAACCTGAGAGGACCAGTAAACTTCGGTACGAACACTAGCACACATTCTTACAATGGTCTGCCCGAACGGGATTTAAACGGAATAAAAGTTTTTAAAGATGATGTGGTCAATAAGCGAATTTACGAAAAAAGGGGGACAATCCAAAAACGAAACAATAAACCGTGTTAATCCTACATATCTACAATTCTTTATTATTTTGACTTTTTTGTCAGAGTATTCCTACATTATTTTGATATTTCATTTTGCAATTTGGTCATACTAGTCCTAAGTCATTTTGACCATCCATTTTGGTCAGAAAAAAAACTCTAAAATTTTGATTATCTGTTTTTGGTCAGAGGAATACTACTTAATTTTGACAATCCATTTGGGACAGTGTAAAATACATGTACATAGTTTTGACCATCCATTTTGGTTCGACTAGTGCTACATTATTTTGACCATCCATTTTGGTTCGACTAGTGCTACATTATTTTGACCATCCATTTTGGTCAGAGTAATATACGTAATTTTGACCAACCATTTTGGAAGAACCATTGAGGACTACATAATTTTGACCATCGATTTTGGCAGATAAATCCTTTATGAATTAGACCATTGATTTGGATCAGAGTATGCCTATAATTATATTATACAAATCTGACCATTCATTTTGCTCGAATTAATACTTGTTCGATTTAGATTGATGTTATTCAACATAAATTATAAATTAAATACCAATTTTCTGGAAACATTTACATAATTTTAACCATCCATTTTGGTCAGACTAGACAGGACCACATCTTTTTTACCTTTAATTTTGGTCAGAGAAATCCTTATTGATTTTAATCATTATATTTGGGTCGAGGTAAGTCAATATTACTTATCAATTTAACACATCTTAAAATAAATAGGACAAATAAAACAAAGAATTAAATACATTAAAATATTTCTCCGTTATTAATTTCTTTTTAATACAAAGATAAATAAACGTAGGAGTGCGAGACAATGGAATGTTTGTAAATCACTGATAGAACACAGATATTTATGACGATTCCTGGCTATTCTGACAGTACGGTACTAAGATGAGTGTTAGTTACTAGGTTGATACTGTTTAACTTGGGTTTACTTCATTCTTTTGACTTGATGTTACTTAAAATAAAGTTTAAATAGTTAACAATATAAACATTTAGCGCTTGAAGCTACATTCTTCATTTAAGCTGTTTAAACTCTCTCCAAAAACAAATCGTGTCAGGGATTAATTGCTATATTTATAGAATTGTAAAAAAGGAAGTAGTGCTTCTTTATTAACAAAGGCCTGATTAAAATGTAAATAGTACACAACCGCTAGACTGATTTACATTCTCTTTATACTCTTGGTGTAGGATTGATGCCCTTGCGGAGTTTGCTGTTTTATATTCAGTGGTATTAAATTGCATTTTCTGGATAGCAGGAGGTCGTGGGTTCGAACCCTGGCTAGTTCGATTTAAAATTTGAGATACCGTTTCCTCGTCTGACGTTCGGCATTAAGAGGCTAAATGAGTAATAGTGTTTTACGCTCCAGTTGAATATTTCAACATTCCCCTAAATAATTCCATGATTAACAAATTGATTTGTTGAAAAATTGCTTATTTTACGTTGAACAACAATACAGCCGACTAATTATCTTCTGTCATTTTTCTGTTCGTGTTTTATTATAGTTGTAGTTGTTGCGTGTGACTCAACTGCATTTTATGTTTTTTATTTTATTTTATAATTTTTTTTTTATTTTTTTTATTTTATTATTTTTTATGCCCAAATTTCTTGGAAGTACATTTATACCAGTTTGTTTTAAATACGCAAATTTCAGAAAGGTTTGATCAATATAAAATATAAGTTCTTCCCAAAGATGTGTAAGTAGAAGGGATATTAAATATCGTAATTACATAAAGAGACGAAAATTGTTGTGCGACTCTTAACGCAATAAGGATTTATAATGCGATCATGCATCACATACAATGTCTAACATGTATCTTTTTATTTTTGCTCAGTGTATTTATATTGTTTGTAGCAGATATAATCTTCTGTAGTAACCAAAGATGATATGTTTCTTAGCAGAACTTAACAAAAAGATACACGACCTATTCAGAAGACACTTTGTTAATGAATTTAATCTAACCAGTATATATTAAAAAAAAAACTTGCTTCTGAAACCCAATACCTCCGACTGTGACAGACAGTAACATAACACTAGACTATCATACAGGTTGATGGAAAAAAAACTATTGTTAACGTTTTTAACATTTTTTAAAATGAAAAATAATTTTTTGTAAAAATTCATGTATAAATTTTCTAAATTTTGATTTTATTTTGATTCATAATAATCTTAGTACAATAAGGATATTGTTGATGAATTGTATAACGTAGAGTGCAAAATGATACTGAAAATAAAAATGTTAACGGTTTACTTTTTGTGTTTAAAAACTACCCTTTACATCGAAATTCATATATTTAACAATTAAACTGTTTTAAAATGATGTTCTTTGTCAATATGAATGCAAAACCTTTGCAAGCAAACTGAATATCGCGCAAAAGCGCGTTATGATTAGTTTACCTTGCAAAATTGTTTGCATTCATATTGACAATGAACATCATTTTAAAACAGTTTAATTGTTGTATTTTCGTTATTTATTACTATTATTATTTTTAATATTCATTGATTTTAAGACCAAAAATTCCCATCTGTATCATTTGCACATCGGGAGGAGTCCGGTAGACACAACAGCCACAAAGAACATGCACGTGTATTTTAGACCGAGAACATGATTTTCGACCGAAATATAGTCCACAAATAACAACAAATTTATTTTATTAATATTCAAATTGTTATTATTATTTTATATCTAATATTCTCAAAAATACATTACGTTAATGAACCGTTCTTGTAAATCTCGTAAATGCGCTTTTTTAGCCGTGTCAGCCGTGTAATATTGTAGTTCCGGATTGTGTATTGCATTTTATATGTATTCATTCCCGGAGTCGCGTGGTTTTTGTGATTTATCGTCCAAATGAACGCAACGGCTCTCAGCAAGCTTGGAGAAATGGGAATTTCACACGGCAAATAAAAATATGCGTTTTAAAACGCTAACTAAAAACTGAAAAAGAATTGCCAAAATACTAAAACAAAGTTCTGTATTTTAGCCAGAAATACGACTGTCTTTTATTTTAGGAAACTTTACAGAAAACAGACAATACTCACAAGAAATAGGAATATTTGTCAAATTATAAATACATGTAATATGTGTAATATGTACAGTATGTTTGTGGTTATTGTAACCAAGTAAATTACTAAGTTATTTTTTCCCGGGTATTGTATGTTTAGAAAAAAAGTTTTTATATACATTAAAACAAATATAGAGTCCACCATGAAAATAAATAAACCATGGACCATTGTATCTTTATTGTCTAACATTTACAAGTTCCTAGGTTCTTAAAAATATCACTATTTGTTGCGCATTTTTTTTAATTTTATGGAATTGAATTACTTCAACTATTAACATTCCCTGTTTTTGGTTAACAATTGTCTCAATTGTTTATGATACATTGAATCTGTATAAAGAAAATGTATCCCATTTTGCTATTTTAAAACAGCCTGTCATTTGTAGCTCGATAATTGTTTCTAACATATTATTGAAAAAGTTTCCCTGCATTCACTTTTATAAATGTCATTTAAAATCATTAAAATTAAAAAAACCATCAAAATAAATAAATAAATAAATAAATGATTAAATAAATAAATAAATAAATAAATAAATAAATAAATAAATAAATAAATAAATAAATAAATAAAATGAAAATAATTCATTTGTCAATAACAAAAATAACAAAATCAGGAAAATGCACCATAAAAACGAAGAAACAAATTAAACTTCATATTATTGTGAAAACAAAGCTTTATGTATAAATAATAATCAATCATAAATGCAAACTTTTCACGTATGAGAAAATTACGAATTTCTTAACAAAGAAGAGAAAGTTATAAAACAAAACTGTGATAATTTACTTACCCAGATATAGAAAAAATCCTAAAACTGTAAATGTCTTATAACGCGTCATGTTTCGTTAGGATGTCCACATAGTTCTACTTAACTACTTATTTAAATAAATATTTAAATGTGTAGGTGTCCGCGGGTTGTGACGTCATCAATTTATCATCAAATCAAACATCTCTTTAATGGATTGGTACTCGCAATGGAAAGTTAATGTCTTTTCCATAAGGATACACTTTTACTCCAATTAATTTTACTCATATGTTTAGATTATGTTCATGTTTGGCTATAATTTGTAACTAAGTGTATCGGTAATTGTGTAAACGTCCGCCCAGTTTGTAGACCTTCTATCCCACACATCCGATGCAGAAAATTAAAATGGAAATTCTGAAAAGTACATCTCTAAAAAAATACCTTTTGAATAAAAATATTAAGCACAATGGTATTTACATTTTGTTCATTACGGTGGAATACACCTATACTTTTATGTTTAATGCTGCATATTCATTTAAAGAAAACAAAATTTTAAAAAAATTAAAAAATAAAAATTGATTAAAAGAGAGAATTTCAGTGGTTGCGAAGACATTTGATCACGTAATAAAGAGAGTTTTCCAGTTTTAAACACACTTTCAACTAGTCTTTACTGATCAGTAATCAACTAGTTATCTAAAAGTATCCAAATTCGAAAATTCCAATTTCTGTTCGTGTTATAAGGCATTGGGTTGTAAGATGAAATAGATATTTTACTAAAAATTGACTATAATTAGCTATTATTTATTGAACTAATTCCGTACTTAATTTAATTATTTGATAAATTATTTCTTCTGTTGCTTTAATCAGCTAATTTTTAGTACTTTATAATGTGTCAAATTTTTGGGAAAATAATTTTTTTTTAAAAAAATCAGCACATAACACAGATATGAAATTACGAAATTATATGAACGGAACGCATCATTTGTTCCTTTGCTAATGATTCTAATAATATGTGTAGATCTTAATATATTTAAACTGAAAAATAAAAAAAGACAAAAACCTAAGACCTCAGAATTATGTGAAATTAAAATTGTCCGATTACTGCCCGTTTGAAGATACTTGACTAATGGTCTATTGTCAACGTAAAAATTGAAGTTGATAATAGTGAAAAGGAAAAAAGAATAAACAGTCATATATAACTGCTATTCATGCAAATAACAATCAAATTCAAAATAATTCTATTTTTTAATGTGAAGTACTGTTATTTGATTTGTAAGCAAAGGCTATAGTTTAAAACTTTACTTTATAATTGAACCGATTTAAAATGATGTTCATTGTCAGTATGAATGCAAAGCAAACTGAATAACGTGCGTTAAAACAGTTCAATTGTAATATTTTGGTTTAGTAATTCAAATTAATAATAATGATAATAACAATAATAATTCATTGATTTCAAGATTAAAAAATTTCCTTCTACAACACGTGCACATCAGATGGAGTCCAGTAGACGCAACAGCCACAAAAAACGTGCACGTGCTTTTTAGACCGAGAACATGATTTTCGACCGAATTATAGTTCTTAAATAACAACACATTTATTTTGTTGATATTAAAATAATTATATGTCTGATATTCTCCAAAATATGTTTATGAATCGTTCTGGTAAAATCTTGAAAATTTTTAGCAATGTTAGCCGTGTATGTTTACCTACGATAAGCAGTGTATGTTTACCTATGATATTGTAGTTTTGGATTGTGTATTGTATTTCATTCACGGAGTCATGTTGTGATTTATAGTCTATATGAACGCAACATGTCTCAAGCTTGGAGAAATAGGAATTTCATAGGGCAAAAGAAAATTTTATGTATAATATTATGTAGTATGTGTTCTCTGTATTGTAAATATACATGCACAATTTTTGAGAATAAAGAACTTGAAGAAGATTTTACATTTAAAGTATATATGGAGTTAGAAAGACAACTAGAGTACTACTCTATTGGTGAAAAGTAACATTCATCGTAGCCTAAAATAAACGATAAATCAATGTCAAAAAATGTATTTAAAAAAAAAAAAAAAAAAAAAAAAAAAAAAAAAAAGTCTAGTTTTAACACGCAACAAGTTTTTGAAGTATCTAAATGCTTAAATGACAAATATATACTTCTAAGAGTAACTGTAACTTAATGCCAATGCTGATTGGTTTGTAATAGTTTTTAGGTTTTAAGGTGTATGCAAATTTTATAATATCCATACCTTTTATATATTTGTTGAGTTTCAGCAATTCAGTTCTTCAAAAAGTTACACTTAGCATAATGGACTTTTTGACACTTATATTAGCTATTAAATTTAATTCAAACGAGGGTAAAATGTCCTTCTTTAAAACACGGCATTTCGACTGCACATGACTGGAAAAAAAATTAGGAAGGAACATCAATAGATATTTCATTCACAATTCACTTTAAGAAACTTGACGTTGTTTACGTCTCGTTATTGTGTACCATTTCTGATAATCAAAACAATATTTTAATTTTTTTAAATTAAAAATTTTCCATTAAACCATTTTTGTGTCATTTCAGGTATTTATGTTATTTTAACATGTTGTTATTTTGTATAATTCCCTATAATGAACTATATAGCCATCTTTTATCCTCTTTGATAGTAAAACCATAATTTTAGTATTATGCCTGATAATTATACAATATTTTTGTAATATTCTGATAATATATCATGCATGTATTCAAAGTACTTTCACAATGAAGAGTTTTTAAATTGCTGGCAAGAGTATAGCGTTTGAGAAAAGAAAACAAGAGAAGAAAAAACAACCAAAATATTAAGAAAGAACTAAGAACAACTATACCGAATTCACGTTTTTTTTTTTACTTTCTAAAATTGATTCTGTCACCATAAAGAAAAAAAGATATTAATGTGTTCAAAAGTGTGGCTTGATTTCAAAATGTTGATATTTACGCAACAAACAAAACTCATAACTACGGTACGTATCGTTACGCAAGTGAAACAAGTATTTTGGTGTTTTAAACAATTATTTGAGTATTTAGATGCAGTCAATAGGACATCGTCTTTATATAAGTACTGTAAGTGTATAGATAAGTTATAACGCCCATAGATAATTACTGTAGACATTTAACCGTTCAGCAGCAGCACAAACTTGTGTCAATAAAAGATAGGACAATTTCTTAATCAGTTAATACCTATCATTTAGGTAAGGTTAACCCCAGGTAATAATTAATGACATTTACACGTGAAAATATGAAAACAAGTTATCTCTTTTCAAACACTTTCCCTTAATATTTTTATTTTGGAAAAAAGGAGTTTATTTGATAAATATTTAATTAAAGTTCTTGGCTAGAAATACATGTATGTACCATTCATATACACTTTGTATTGAATATGTTTTGGGTGCGTGTGTTTGAGTGGAGTGTCAACTTTTTGAAGTGCTATTTCGTAAAATAACGCATGGACAATATTGCCATCAAGTATAGATATCAGACGAAATATAAAAACACGTGTTACGAAAGTAACAAAGCAAGAACATATCAGAATACGTCATTTTCAAAAAACGAAAAGTAAGAAGATTAATATCATTGAAACTTCCACTGTGCTTTGTACTTTTGACATCACATAGAGACAATAAAACGAAATGTCTCTTTGTTAGTTGTAGCACATGGATCAGAATGTTGAACTTTTTTACTTTCCTCCTACATAAATAAATAGATTGACGCCTTTGTAACATGTGTCAGGATAATCATATTGTTAAAATAAAACATCAATAGCACGGCCTCGATTCAGTGTGGCATATATACATGTAGGTCTCCCAAAATTGTAATCTTGTTTCTTGACATTTTCCACATAGGCGGATCGCTTGGCCTATTGAGATTTACCCTTTTTAAACAAACCAAATATATTCCGACAAGTACTTATTACTGTTTGTATTGTATAATATAGAACTTTTTTATTGCTTATAAACTATTAAAATGTTGGTAATTGTAAAATGTTATGTGTTATCTATTTAAATGTCACCTTAACACATACTAGTAAGGACTTACGCATTGAAAGCAGTCTTTTCTAGTCACCTAAATACAGATTACTAAGGACTTACGCATTGAAAGCAGCATTTTGATATTTTGTCTCCACCTTTTTGACGATATGTTCCGAATTGCTATATTATTTCCTGTTCTGCGTTAGTGTCTGCTGTTGCCAAAGCCATTTTCTGTCTTTGATTGTATGATTAGGGTTGGTACGACTTTTTCACCTCTATTCTTGAAGAATGGTATTGATTCTGTTGATAAGGCTATTTTATCATACTTTGATGATGTTTTTTCTTGGTTGCTAGTTACTTTCATCTTTGTTGATGATACGGTTTTAGTTGTCCTGACTATTCTCTTTCTTTTTTTTTATTGTTGTCAATTGCCATATAATATTTTTCATCTTTTGTTGTTCTTATGATTTCGTTTGCAATTGCTATGGCTACTTTGTGTCCTTTGCTGATAGTATGGTTTCGGTTGCTATAGCTTTTGTACATTCTTTGCTGTTGGTGTTCATTGGGTTGCTCTAGCTTTGTTAATATTGTGTTGTTCGTAGTTTTGGCTATTTCCACTTCTTCGTTAGTGAGTTCGGTTTCTGTGGGGTTTTCCGTTCCTAGTTAATAAAGTGTTCTCGGATACTAGAACTATTTTCTGTCTTTTGTTTGTTAAAAGCTCACGGTTTCTTTAATCATTCATTGTACTTTGTCAATGGATTCGCATGTCATGACTACATATTATGATGGTGCGTTCTTAGTTGCTATAGCTCTTTACTGTACCTTATTGATAGAGTGTCCTTAGTTGCTGTCAGTTTTCATTGCTAGTTTACCCATTTGATGATAATATGTTAACGGTTAATATGGCTATTTTCCTTGCTTTGTGTTTTTTTTTTTTTTTTTTTTTTTTTTTTTTTTTTTTTTTTTTGCTGCTATGAGCATTTATACAATTCATTGCCGCCATTTTTTCATGGAGATGTGATGAAGGGGTTTATCAGGAATTTGAGAAGGGAAACAACGAGTTTTGGAAGGGAAATACATACGTGTTTAGCGAAATGGAAAAGTTTTTGGGTATTATTACAATATTTTACTGTATTTACATTTTGATTCAGTCTCTTTTGACCTTACCGGGTAGATCACTGAACATCTCCAACAAAATCAAAGACAGTATTTCAAAACATTTCTGGTAATGAATTTTGAAGATAAAAACTTTGTTTGTAGGCAGTGCCCTTTAGCTGAAACAACAGCATTGTGTATGGCTGAAACAAGTGTTTTGTTTATATTTTATTATCAGTTTATTTGGCGGAAATATATAGATAAAACAAAACTAATGCTAAACTTCGATTTGTGCTCTATCTTATATTGTTCCTCTTGATTGGTTTACTTGTTTTATGTTCATGGTTGTCATAACTTTTGCCAAGTACAAGTTTTGCGAATAATTTTTTATTCAATTTCAATTTATTATTTATAGTCTTGCACAAAACATGCTTGAATTTGTTGACTCCTTGTGATTTAATTAACCAAAAAAAAAAAAAAAAACTGCTGGAACTAACTTAGCCTATACGTCTTTATGATATTTATAAATCCATTCGTTTGTAAACATATCATTCAAGTTCTTCAGATATAACCCTAGAAGTTCTTTAATGTAAATATTCGGTATAAACAACCTCTTGATCCTAGGGTCACAAACAAAAACCGATTTTTATTTTTCACATTTTTATAAATTATACAAACTCGCAGATAATCAACACCTAACAACCATGTTTGAACTACAAATAAAAACAAACAAATCTGGACATACGATTACTATTGGGTTAATTACCCAGTCTGTGTAATCGCTGGACATACGTGTACTGTAGGGTTAATTGTCCAGTCTGTGTAAACGGGGTACAAATCTGGACATACGAGTACTGAAGGGTGAATTGTCCAGTCTGTGTAAACGGGGTACATATCTGGACATACGAGTACTGAAGGGTTAATTGTCCAGTCTGTGTAAACGGGGTACATATCTGGACATACGAGTACTGAACGGTTTATTACCCAATCTATGTAATCGCTGGACATACGAGTACTGAAGGGTTAATTGGCCAGTCTGTGTAAACCAGGGAACAAATCTGGACATACGAGTACTGAAGGGTTAATTGTCCAGTCTGTGTAAACGGGGTACATATCTGGACATACGAGTACTGAAAGGTTAATTGTCCAGTCTGTGTAAACCGGGGTACAAATCTGGACACACGAGTACTGAAAGGTTAATTGTCCAGTCTGTGTAAACCGGGGTACAAATCTGGACATACTGAAGGGTTAATTGTCCAGTCTGTAAAAACGGGGTACGTATCTTGACATACGAGTACTGAAGGGTTAATTGTCCAGTCTGTGTAAACAGGGTACATATCTGGACATACGTGTACTGAAGGGTTAATTGTCCAGTCTGTGTAAACCAGGGTACATATATGGACATACGAGTACTAAAGGGTTAATTGTCCAGTCTGTGTAAACGGGGTACAAATCTGGACATACGAGTACTGACGGGTGAATTGTCCAGTCTGTGTAAACGGGGTACATATCTGGACATACGAGTACTGACGGGTGAATTGTCCAGTCTGTGTAAACGGGATACATATCTGGACAAACGAGTACTGAAGGGTTTATTATCCAGTTTGTGTAAACGGGGTACAAATCTTGACATACGAGTACGGAAGGGTTAATTGTCCAGTTTGTGTAAACGGGGTACAAATCTGGACATACGAGTACTGACGGGTGAATTGTCCAGTCTGTGTAAACGGGGTATATATCTGGACATACGAGTACTGAAGGGTTAATTGTCCAGTCTTTGTATATGGGTATATATCTGGACGTACGAGTACTGAAGGGTTAATTGTCCAGTCTGTGTAAACGGGGTACAAATCTGGACATACGAGTACTGAAGGGTTGATTGTCCAGTCTGTGTAAACGGGGTACAAATCTGGACATACGAGTACTGACGGGTGAATTGTCCAGTCTGTGTAAACGGGGTATATATCTGGACATACGAGTACTGAAGGGTTAATTGTCCAGTCTTTGTATATGGGTATATATCTGGACGTACGAGTACTGAAGGGTTAATTGTCCAGTCTGTGTAAACGGGGTACAAATCTGGACATACGAGTACTGAAGGGTTGATTGTCCAGTCTGTGTAAACGGGGTACAAATCTGGACATACGAGTACTGAAGGGTTGATTGTCCAGTCTGTGTAAACGGGGTACAATTCTTGACATACGAGTACTGAAGGGTTAATTGTCCAGTCTGTGTATACGGGTATATATCTGGACGTATGAGTACTGAAGGGTTAATTGTCCAGTCTGTGTAAACGGGGTACAAATCTGGACATACGAGTACTGAAGGGTTGATTGTCCAGTCTGTGTAAACGGGGTACAAATCTGGACATACGAGTACTGAAGGGTTAATTGTTCAGTCTGTGTAAACGGGGTACATATCTGGACATACGAGTACTGAAGGGTTGATTGTCCAGTCTGTGTAAACGGGGTACAAATCAGCTGTTTATTTGGATTTTACGTCCAAGTTAATTTGATTTTACTTCTACAGAGGCTTTACAATCTATATACGAGACATTATTTAAGCACTGACATGTTGGGATGTAGAACAACTGGTCGTACAACTGTTATTGGTATTCCAGACAAACTTAGTTAAAACGACCATAGCTTTACCAGGCAAACTAAGTTATAACTTCTACAGCTTTTTAACACAAACTTAGTTATAACTGTCATAGCTTTATGTAAACAGGGCAAACTTATGAGTTATAACTATCATAGCTTAACCGGGCAAACTTATTAGTTATAACTGCCATAGCTTTACCGGGCAAACTTATTAGTTATAACTGTCATAGCTTTACAGGGCAAAATTATTAGTTAAAACTGTCATAGCTTTACCGGGCAAACTTATTAGTTATAACTATCATAGCTTTACCGTGCAAACTTATTAGTTATAACTGTCATAGCTTTACCGGGCAAACTTATTAGTTATAACTGTCATAGCTTTACAGGGCAAAATTATTAGTTAAAACTGTCATAGCTTTACCGGGCAAACTTATTAGTTATAACTATCATAGCTTTACCGTGCAAACTTATTAGTTATAACTGCCATAGCTTTACCAGGCAAACTAAGTTATAACTTCTACAACTTTTTAACACAAACTTAGTTATAACTGTCATAGCTTTATGTAAACAGGGCAAACTTATTAGTTATAACTGTCATAGCTTTACAGGGCAAACTTATTAGTTATAACTGTCCTAGCTTAACCGGGCAAACCTATTAGTTATAACTGTCCTGGCTTTACCGGGTAAACTTATTAGTTATAACTTCTACAACTTTTTAACACAAACTTAGTTATAACTGTCATAGCTTTACCGGGCAAACTTATTAGTTATAACTGTCATAGCTTTACCGGGCAAACTTATTAGTTATAACTGTCATAGCTTTACCGGGCAAACTTATTAGTTATAACTGCCATAGCTTTACTTGGCAAACTTATTAGTTATAACTTCATAGCTTTTTCAGGCAAACTAAATTATAACTGCATAGCCATTCCTCGCAAACTAAATTATAAATACCACCTTTTCAAGGCAAACACTATAACTGCATAGCTTTTTCAGACAAACTGAATTATAACTAGCATAGCTATTCAACGCAAACTGAGTTATAACTGTCATCGTTATTCCGGGCAAACTTAGTTATAACTGCCATTGCTTTACTTGGCAAACTTATTAGTTATAACTGTCATCGTTATTCCGGGCAAACTTAGTTATAACGGTTATAGCTATTCAAGGCAAACTTACTAACGGTTATAACGGCCATAGCTATTCAAGGCAAACTTAGTTATAACGGCCATAGCTATTCAAGGCAAACTGAGTTATAACTGTCATTGTTATTACGGGCAAACTTAGTTATAACGGCCATATCTATTCAAGGCAAACTTACCTACGTTTAAAAGGGCCATAGCTATTTCAGGCAAACTTAGTTATAAAGGCCATAGCTATTCAAGGCAAACTTAGTTATAACGGCCATAGTCAAGGCAAACTTAGTTATAACGGCCATAGCTATTCAAGGCAAACCTAGTTATAACGGCCATAGCTATTCAAGGCAAACATACAAACGGCCATAGCTATTCAAAACAAATTTAGTTATAACTGCCATAGCTATTTAAGGCAAACTTATTAACGTTGATAACGGCCATAGCTATTCAAGGCAAACTGAGTTATAACTGTCATCATTATTCCGGGCAAACTTAGTTATAACAGCCATAGCTATTCAAGGCAAACTTACTAACGGTTATAACGGCTATAGCAATTCAAGGCAAACTGAGTTATAACTGTAATCGTTATTCCAGGCAAACTAAGTTATAACAGCCATAGCTATTCAAGGCAAACTTACAAACTTAGTTATAACTGTCATAGCTTTTTCAGGCAAACTTAGTTACAACGGCCATAGCTATTCAAGGCAAACTTAGTTATAACGGCCATAGCTATTCAAGGTAAACTTAGTTATTACGGCCATAGCTATTGAAGGCAAACTTAGTTATAACGGCCATAGCTATTCAAGGCAAACTTAGTTATAACGGACATAGCTATTCAAGGCAAACTTAGTTATAACGGCCATAGCTATTTCGAGCAAACTTAGTTATAACGGACATAGCTATTCAAGGCAAACTGAGTTATAACTGTCATCGTTATTCCGGGCAAACTTAGTTATAACGGCCATAGTTATTCAAGGCAAACTTAGTTATGACAGTCATAGCTATTCAAGGCAAACATAGTTATAACGGCCTTATCTATTCAAGGCAAACTTAGTTATAACGGCCATAGCTATTCAAGGCAAACTGAGATATAACTGTCATTGTTATTCCGGGCAAACTTAGTTATAACGGCCATATCTATTCAACGCAAACTTACCTACGTTTATAAGGGCCATAGCTATTTCAAGCAAACTTAGTTATAAAGGCCATAGCTATTCAAGGCAAACTTAGTTATAACGGCCATAGCTATTCAAGGCAAACCTAGTTATAACGGCCATAGCTATTCAAGGCAAACATACAAACGGCCATAGCTATTCAAGACAAATTTAGTTATTACTGCCATAGCTATTTAAGGCAAACTTACTAACGTTGATTACGGCCATAGCTATTCAAGGCAAACTGAGTTATAACTGTCATCATTATTCCGGGCAAACTTAGTTATAACGGCCAAAGCTATTCAAGGCAAACTTACTAACGGTTATAACGGCTATAGCTATTCAAGGCAAACTGAGTTATAACTGTAATCGTTATTCCAGGCAAACTTAGTTATAACAGCCTTACATATTCAAGGCAAACTTACTAACGGTTATAACGGCCATAGCTTTTTCAGGCAAACTTAGTTACAACGGCCATAGCTAATCAAGGCAAACTTAGTTATAACGGCCATAGCTATTCAAGGTAAACTTAGTTATTACGGCCATAGCTATTGAAGGCAAACTTAGTTATAACGGCCACAGCTATTCAAGGCAAACTTAGTTATAACGGACATAGCTATTCAAGGCAAACTGAGTTATAACTGTCATCGTTATTCCGGGCAAACTTAGTTATAACGGACATAGTTATTCAAGGCAAACTTAGTTTTAACAGTCATAGCTATTCAAGGCAAACATAGTTATAACGGCCATATCTATTCAAGGCATAGTTATAACGGCCATATCTATTTAAGGCAAACTTAGTTATAACGGCCATAGCTATTTCGAGCAAACTGAGTTATAACTGTCATAAATATTCAAGGCAAACGTAGTACTTTATACCTTCAAAATGCTTTTTTGCACAACTTTGAAATCCAATATCCCATTACTGCGCTATATATTTTGTAATAACCTGTTTCCTTGTTTGGATTATTGATCAAAACGACTCTCACTACCTAGGTTCAAATTCTTGTGGTGCAGATTCTAGTTTGAAATAGTTTTTTCCCAATTCACTTGCTGACAGTTGACAATTTCTCTGTTTTCCTCCATCATCCCAGAAGTGACCGCCTTGTTAAATCAAAATCTTGACAGGGGTTATAAACATCATTATTCAACACACACACACACACACACACACACACACACACACACACACACACTTCCAACATTAAAAAACAACAACCAATGTAAAAGCTGCAAGAATATTTATGCTAAATAAATCAAAAATTACACACCTAATACTTGTTTTGCTTGCAATCTTAAATAAACATAATGCCACTTAATCAGGTCATGACTGTTTTAATGAACCCGCATATTAATGACTGGTTCCCATATTAAAAATAATCATTAAAATGCAACAAAATACTATAAATATTACTGGTTCCCTGGCATCCTTAATGTGATTATCAAATCAAAGAATAGGGAACCTTAAATATTCAAAATATTGAACAGAAAACCTTGTACATCATGATTGAAAAAATAACAAGGAACCTTACATGTTACTTGTTGCTACACTTAATGAGCAAAAATGAAATATGATTATGACTTAAATAAGAAGGGGTCAACCCTTAAAAAAATATAAAAATCTGATAGTATTTCATTTTAATAATTAAAATTTTGTATTTAAGTTATGAAAAAAGCAATCTTTGAAACAGGAATAAAGACACTGTATAACCAGACCAAAATAAAGAATGTTTACCATTGTCCTTGAAAATAAAATGGTAAGATCTGATGTTTCATTGAATTCATTATGTAATACAGAAAGGTTTACGTTCCTGTAATAGATTGTATTTTCATAAAGATTTTGATATGAGATTAAATACCATGTGTAAAATGGTAAAATCTTAGTTGGCCGATTGTCCTTAAACGATCTTGAATCATGACTGAAATAGCATCTTATCTTAGCTCACTCAGAACAACTTCCCTTGTGAAAATTATTTAAGCAACATTTTTTTTCTAAAATAAAAAAGAAAATAATTTGTACATATGAAATTTATTTGTGATTATTGTACAACAGTAGAACTGAAGGGAGACTATTATTGTACAACAGTAGAACTGCAGGAAGACTATTATTTACATTAACAATCAAACTATGTATCAAAAATTTGTTTTTAAAAATAGTGAAAAAAGTTCACAAATTTTAATTTATTTAAAAAAAAAAAAACCCTGGTCTTATGTGAGATAATGAAAATTTCTAACAATCCTTGTTACAAATGATATAAAATGTCTTTTTCTCACTAGCAATTCATAAGGTATGCATTTTGTCTTCAATAAAATGAAATAACAAAATCTGTCTGTCATGTGTGGATTCTGTTTCTCAAAACAAAGTGTCAATTCTGTGTCACAAAATAAAATCTTTCTTTAACATGAAGATTTTGTATCAAAACAAATCTGTAATAGGTAAATTTTGTGTCAAAAATGCTTGCTGAAATCATTCATTTTTTCTCATTAAATCAAGCTTGCTTCATGCAATTTATATCTGTTTGAAGATTTAGACAATTTCTGGTTAAAAAAAAAAAATTATTCACATTGCCCACTGCCTTTGCACTGTGTTTGTCACAATGTATTTAAAAAAAGTAATGTATAATTGAATAAATTTGAATGAAAACTATTATATTTTACTTACTTATGCTTAGTTAACAAAGAATACATTACCAATGGAAAATATAACAGCAAAATCAACCTATCAGAGAACATTTGATTAACAAAGAATATCTTAGAAAAATGTTGACATTTTTATATGCTTAAAAACTGGCAAATAAAAGATTCTTCAGCCTGAAAATATATCAACAATGGTAATGTTTTTGTGTAAACAGTACCATGGTTAACACGTGGAATTATGTAGCAGTGATAGTATCTTTCCTAGAGATATTCTATTGTATTTAAAGAACTGCATAGTGAATTTCAGTTCTAACTAAAGGCTGAAGTAAACAATTACCACAAATACAGCGACTCCAAAAGAAGTAGAGATTGGGTGTAAATAAAACTGGAAAACAATAAATAAATCAAATAAATTATAAAAATATGTGGATGCAGTATTAAAGCAAAACAAAATATTTAAATAAAAATGCAATTTTTTTAATAATGAAAAAAGCACTACTTAAATAAACAAGAATACAGTGTCATACCTAAAAGAACAAAAAACATAAATACCATGTAACAAATCACTGGTACCCGATCTCAATACTTTGTGTGTCAGTAACAACTAACCATATACCTCACAGTGACATATTGAGAGGGTAACATTAATTTATGTACCATGTACTAAATAGATTATGAAGAAAACTATACAGAAAAAAACAACTATATATCAACACAAAAGAACACATGAAAAAACAAAAACAAAAACAAAATACTTGCATGCACAAACAACAAAAACAATAAATACAAACAAACAATTTAAATTAAAGTGTTAAAAAAATTAGGTTACAATTGATAAAATAAATATATTAAAAATATTAAATAATTCATAATATATTTATTATTATGAAAAAGCGAAAATAGAAACAATTTAGAAACCACATAACAACTTAACTATTTGACATGGCCTTCTAGTCAGTAAAAACACCACACCTTTGTATGAAACTAAATGTGTTCCAGTGCATTATGACAATGTTGACATGCAAAGACAGAGCATTCATATTGACCACAAAAGCATTCTCAAAACAGTTAAAAGTCCTAATATTATATTTTTGTTAGAAATAGTTAACAAAAATATTCTGTAATTCTGCAACTAAAATATTTATTTTTCAAGATTTCAAATCCAGATATTATTTTTCTCAATGTACATAATTATGCTTATCATACTTTGTAAGGTATTGCAAATCTAAAATTGGAAATACATGTATGATGTAACAAAAGAAATTTATTTATTTAAATGCAAGGTCATGTGATCAATTGATGCAGGGCAAAAGATATATTTAAATTTATGGTAACTTCTTTTCCCTATTGTATTTCCTATTTTAAGAGGAATGACATTTATAAGACTATAAATGCAATTCATCACATGACCCTGCATATAAATTATTAAGTTTCAAAAATAATAAATATAATCAAATTTTGAAATTTGAAAAACCTGACATTTTTCTTTCTGAAAGGAAAATTTTACAATAATAAAAAAAAAAATCTTAATATTTTAATTTTTAAATCACATTTTGCCAAATAAAGCAGAAATCTACGATCATTCATTTTCCCGATTACTTGTAAAACATCTTACCATTAATAAGATAACATATAATACAAAAATCAAACCAAAGCAACCCAGCAATAATGTTAAACTCTGTGCTCATGGGAACAAAAAAGTTAAAGCAAGTATTTTAAAAAAAAGTTTCTTGAAATAATAATATTGTATCAAATTCACTAGACTCCAATGTAACATATTTAAAAATGTGACATGATATTGGCACTAAAAATATGACACAATATATTGGCCCTAAGTATGTATCAACAATATTCATTCAACTCAAAAATACCTAAATCTGATAACAAAGCATTCCGTCTTTTTTTTCTTTCTTTTAATTAAAACATAAACATATGTCATATATTGTTATTACACCAGTCTAAAAACTTAAATAACACACACACACACACACACACAAACACACACACACACCTTAATTGCAACAAAATATTGATGATATACTGCAAATCAAAATGGCTCATATACTGGTAAGGCAGTATATCTAAAATCTACTTCGCAGGTTCCATGACAGTTGATATCTTCAAAAAATAATTAAACAATAAATGCATTGAACGAGGGATTCAATAACAATGATAAATAAATAAATAAATGAGTAAGGCAGTAAAATAAGTTTTCAATTTGTAGATTCTAGCTAGGACTTTTTTCCTGATAAAGGGAAATTAAAAAAAAAAAAAAGAGAGAATATATATATATATTTTAATGTCATGTGGGAGATAAACAATTTTGAAAACACAATAGGCTATCAACAAGATTACAACAATTGTAAACTGTTTCAGATTCTTTTTAATAAATAATATTTGAAACAAATAAATACATGTATATAACTGAACACTTTCAATGAGATACACATCATTACATTAATGAGATTACTTACACCTGTTGGATTGAGATCATGATGTTATGGGATATATTGCTTTTTAAATCTGTAAATACATTAACTAGTCTGTACCATTTTAGGCAAAATAAGTTCAAATACATGTTAATGTATAGTCAAACTTTTTTCTTTTAATTTTTGCCAGTGTACTAGAATAAACATTGGAGGTACTACAATAAAATCAGTAGATCAATGTAACTTATACGCTTATATTTTGTGCAGAAATTATATAAATATCTAACAATATTTATCTTTTATATAACAAAGGTTACATACACTTCTACACTACAACTATTGTATATAATTTTCTACGTTAATAATTTCTTCTATCTAAAAATATACAATGGTATATATGTATTTACAAAAAATATCAGAATAGCCATGAATTAAAGTTTTTTTTTCTGAATTTCTTTTAAATTTTGCTATCATTCTGATAATACAAAATTCAAAAAATTCTTATAAAGAATTCTAAAATGCCCTTAACAAAAACAATATTGACATATCTGGGTTGAGAAAAATAAAGTAAAAAAACCACCTCATTACTGTCATAGGATAACATTTTACATAGAGTGTAGAAAGGGAGACAACTCAGTATGCTGTACTTGAGAAAATGACATAATTCTACACAGGTGCTTTTGATTAAAACAACTATCTGAAATTAATTATTTATTAAAAATTGAGATTCTAAATTGAACACAATTCATGTTTATATTTCAGCTATTTTAGCTAAATTAGAAATAGGAAAATATATAGACAATCTCTCTCAGCATGATTTAATTATGAATCATAAACATTTCACTATGCTCATAATAACAGTTTAGGATTTTTATCTATTGTTTCCCCTCATTTCATCAAGTACTAGTTCATTTATATTTCTTAATAGTAAATAGAAAAAAAACCAAAAAAACAATAATAAACCAGATTGTAGCCTATTTAAACCCTGAGAAAACAATTAAACTGGATAAAGGAACTGATTTATTACGTCATAACAAAAATAACTTCATATCAGAACGTAACCAAGTCTAATCAAATCCTCAGTCAAAAAAATGTTAGATCAAATTATATATATAACTTATGGACTGGTACGTCAGTAACATAGCAAATGCACTCTGGTTTTAATTATAAATGTATAACAATATATAACAGGTTCATCTATACCTGCATTGGATCACACTGTAGTTGCAATTATAGCCAACATTCCAGGTTATTCAGCATATAAAAGTCAATTAGCATATAAATATATATTGATGAAAACAGAACATAAAGTCCATTATTATTTTTAACACAACTTGAAACTTGAAAAACAAGCTCGACATATGACTGATAAAAACTACTCTAAATAAAATTTCCAAGTACATCCCATCTCTATATTAATGAAAATATTTATGTAAATGTTTCATATATATGCAATATGAAATATATATACATATGATAATGTTAGGTGATTGTGTCAAACGAAAAGAAATGAATCTCATTATTGTAGATATCCAAAAGGACAACAGTTGACGTTATCAGTATACATTTTAAGACTATAAAATTTCTGTTAGCTAGAAAGTCATTGGGATTTTGCCGATGAACCACATAATAAATACTACATAACAATATGCAGGATGATTATAAAAAATTATAACACCTATGTCAAGAATAATGTATTTTGCAACAGAGAGAAAATGTCACCTTATGTGAATCTGTAACCAATAGTAATAATTATGCCATAAAATTCAACGAGTTTCAAATGGTACACTCATAAACCCCATTAAACTTTAGGACACATGAATATATAAAATAAACATGCCTATGCCAGTTTTATGCCAGCTCTTAAGGCACTTGTTGTTGTTGTTTTTTTTTTTTAATTAAATTTCATTGATATCTAAGACATGAGTTGAATTTACTGAACAGCGATACAAAATAGATTTGACATCTTTGCTGTCTTTCATGATAAAAATACATTGGAACCTGTTTAAACTGAACCCTATGTAAATTATGTGTAAATTAATAATCTAAAGTGTGGCCATATCATTAACATTGTTTGTTGAATTAATTTCTGTATATCAAATACATCTAGATTAGGTACAACATCTTCAGTCCTTTTCATGTTCAATGTTGACAGATTCCACTTGTGATTATTTATAAACAAATCTTGATTGTAAAACTGACTTATCATTATAATGTCTATAAAATTCATGTTCAAACATGATGAAAAACTAACAATAGCACCTCTGAATGTCGAAAAACATCAAAGTATTTGTGACAATGGGGAATAATCTAATCCAGGTTTAAAAGGCAGGGTGTGAATTACAAGAAATTAGAAATCTAAAATTGAAACAAAGAATGTATTTTGAAAATTTCATTTCAAATAGCTTCAATATTTGAATTGATTGCATACAGTATTTATAACAAATAACTTGAGTACTCAATAATTATTTAGTCCTGATGGACATATTACACACAGAAACGATATGCTGTAAATTATAGTTTTTGAATAATAAAAAAAACCCAATAAGCCATCATAAAAGCTTTCTAATATTGAACAGGAACTTGTGTTAGAAATACCATTCAATGTAATCAGAGGCAATTATAGATGACATGATCATAAATAACAAATAAATATCTCCTTAAGAATGATAGACAATTCATTCTGATCTGAGAAAAATAGGTCATGATGCATGATGACTTAAAAACTGAAAACTTGTGTGATTTAAGATGCCTGTTCTTCCCTATGAAGTCATTTGAATGTAGACTAGTTGAATAGACATAATTGTTTGTGCTTTGAGATATACAAGGAATGATAAGTACTGGCATCTTCACTCAACTGTTTACTCAGACTTTTTGCCTTCTTCTGGTATAACCTCAAATAACTTCTGTAGAAACAGAGTGACTCCATCTAAAATTACATAATAAAGACATTGTGAATGTAAATTTAACAGCTCTTCAACAATTCTAAATGAAGAATATTTTAATTCTATCAATAAAACTAAACAGTTATCCAATACTTTTAGACTGTTTACTTTTCAGCTTATTTAAAAATGTTTATTTGTCTAATGTGTGTGTGTGTGTGTGTGTCTGTGTCTCTGTTTGTGTGTCTGTGTCTCTGTTTGTGTGTGTGTCAGTGTATCTATATATGAAAATCTTATTTCTGGTACCTGACCTAAGATCACAAAGTAAACTTATGTTCAATAATGCATTGATTTAACAGTTATCTTTTTAAGAAACAGAACTATAATAGAAATTTCTAATAATCTTTTAAGTATTCATTTCAAATGTTACTGATCAAACCAAGTTAATGTCCAGGGTTTGTACGCCTCACTCAAAATTATTACACTTATATTGAGACATCAGTGGCTGTAAGTCAAGTAGCCAAAACACAACCTCTATACAATTTGATGTTGGTTTAACACAAATCGTTATCATATACTCACCTACAAGACTGTTGAATGATTTAGGTTTACTCTGCCACTTAATAAAGATAAGATATACTGGAATACCAGTAGCTATAATTAGACAGCCAAACCCTGAAATACAGAAACAGAACAATGAAAGATCAAGTGAAAGTTCTCAGCTTAGCAGAACATGTCATATAAATATAGAAAAAAAACTTTTATTATCTCTGTTTGATTGGAAGTGTTCATCTAGGTAAGTTCATCTATATGGCAATAAATACTATTCAACTGATCAGTGTAAAAATACTGTTGGGAGAAAAGACTAGCTCCTCTATATACATGAATTCAATTTTGTACTTATAAATTCTGTCGAGAACAGACCCACTTGCCTGCATCTTACAAAAGCTCATCTTAGCTCATGTCTGACAAAAGCTCATCTTAGCTCATGTCTGACAAAAGCTCACCTTAGCTCATGTCTGACAAAAGCTCATCTTAGCTCATGTCTGACAAAAGCTCATCTTAGCTCATGTCTGACAAAAGCTCACCTTAGCTCATGTCTGACAAAAGCTCACCTTAGCTCATGTCTGACAAAAGCCCATCTTAGCTCATGTCTGACAAAAGCTTATATAAAATCATTTGATAATAAGACTAACACTGGGTGTATGATATAAACATTTTGTATAAACATATGTAGACAGTTAAATGTCAATCAGGGTTATCCCAATGAATCAATCTTGTCACATAGGCTCAATTCTACAAAAGACCATTCAAGAAGAGACTACCTTGATTTTATTGAAATGATCCTGATTGGGGCTATTAACACCATTTCAACCTATCAGATTAGCTTCAGAATTAACTCTATTTCGACCATTAAGAGTTGTAACAAATACAATTGTAATGAATCAGATTTTCTTTGTACAATATGTGCTGCAAAACTTGGAAATTCTTTACAAAAGAATGAGCCATAATGTTGTATATCAACATCACAAACCACCATTTTACCAGTCTATAATATCATTACAATTGAACCAATCAATACAGAGTAATGCTAAGACAAAGGAATAATAAGATATTTACCTGTTTCTACTGGACTAGCATATAGAGGTAAGATTACAAGGAATATAGTACCAATGGTATATATAATAGGCCAAATTAACCTAACCTGTAATATAATAACATAGGTAAATATTAACAGTGTAACCTAGCTGTAATGTAATAACAGAGGTAAATATTAACAGTGTAACCTAGCTGTAATGTAATAACAGAGGTAAATATTAACAGCGTAACCTAGCTGTAATGTAATAACAGAGGTAAATATTAACAGTGTAACCTAGCTGTAATGTAATAACAGAAGTAAAAATTAACAGTGTAACCTAGCTGTAATATAATAACAGAGGTAAATATTAACAGTGTAACCTAGCTGTAATGTAATAACAGAGGTAAATATTAACAGTGTAACCTAGCTGTAATGTAATAACAGAGGTAAATATTAACAGTGTAACCTAGCTGTAATATAATAACAGAGGTAAATATTAACAGTGTAACCTAGCTGTAATATAATAACAGAGGTAAATATTAACAGTGTAACCTAGCTGTAATATAATAACAGAGGTAAATATTAACAGTGTAACCTAGCTGTAATGTAATAACAGAGGTAAATATTAATTAACAGTGTAACCTAGCTGTAATATAATAACTGAGCTAAATATTAAGTGTAACCTAGCTGTAATGTAATAACAGAGGTAAATATTAACAGTGTAACCTAGCTGTAATATAATAACTGAGCTAAATATTAACAGTGTAACCTAGCTGTAATGTAATAACAGAGGTAAATATTAACAGTGTAACCTAGCTGTAATGTAATAACAGAGGTAAATATTAACAGTGTAACCTAGCTGTAATGTAATAACAGAGGTAAATATTAACAGTGTAACCTAGCTGTAATATAATAACAGAGGTAAATATTAACAGTGTAACCTAGCTGTAATGTAATAACAGAGGAAATATTAACAGTATAACCAGTAATGAATTAACTGAGGGAAATACTAGTATATAAACTGTTATGAAAATATTAAAAGTATAACATATGTTAATACATTGATTGTATTATAACAATTTAATACAGTAGATCACCAAAAATTAGATGTACTGTTTTCTTGAAAGGACTATTCATTGTCTGATGTGGTTACTCAACAACAATAAAACTCAAAGAAATTCCAAAATTTACTTTTTACAACCGTTTAAATATTGAAATTTATTAAGTTTTTTTATTTCATTTCTCACGGGAAAGAAAATAATGTTTTTATTCACCCAAAGGATACTTGAAAAATTATTTAAAAACATTTCTAATTTGAATTTATTCAACTTCAGTTCATTATAGTAACATAATCTAGGTTATATTCAATTTGGTTTAATGAACACTGCAAACTTATCACAATGGGTTTATTCCAGCATGAAGGATCCTAGTGCGAGTTTGTCAATTTGTTTAAAATTCTCCATAATCCTGATTTCATCTGTATATGTAAATAATCTTCATTAAGGCATATCAACATAATTTTATTAGTTTTTATGGTCAAAAAAAAAAAAAAAAAAAAAAAAAAAAAAAAAAAAAAAAAAAAAAACCAAACACTGGGAATATGGAAATACAACTTCAAATGCCTGCACTTACCTTAATAGGTCTGTCAATGTTTGGTCTGGAATATCTGAAGTACAACAGGACGATGATTGACATTCCTATAGCTAACCAGTTTACAAAACTGACGTAGTTAATGAGGGCATACATATCAGATGATGTTAGGTAAACTAACGACAACAGCCCCTGAAAAAACACAAGATACAGAAATAACAAACAGAGTAAAATGTAGTTGTAAAAACATCACAGAAAAATACCAACGGAAAACAAACACAAGTTGAGAACAATGATCATTGTAAAAACTCATACTCTTATATGGACCAATATAAGCCTTTAAATACATTCAAAGTATCACTGAACAAATTACTTTTCCTCAATTCAGATAAAAAAGCATAAAATTACTTAAAAATAGTTATTGACAAATTAAAATCCATTGTCTTCTACAAGCTGTTGATAAGTACAGTTTAGAGGTGTTCTATCTGATTATGGAATGGCTTGTTAATTGTGATTTAATCCTAAATGTTATTCATGAAGTAATATTACAAATTAGTTTTAGACTGCACGTTTGACTTGTTCATTCTTTAAAAATAATGATAAAAAATATATATAAAAGATCTTAATAAATAAATCAATGTAGGAAGTTACAATTGTTACTTGTTTTCTAAATAGTCATAATTTTATTACAATAACCTCCAGTTGTTTTAATAAGAGTTATCTCCCTTACACTGCAAGTAACAAACTTTGACCCAAGTTTTCTTACCATAAAGACTACAGCTGGCATAGGAGTCAATCTCTTTATCTGGATCATACTCAGCACTTTGGGCATGTGACCTTCTCTTCCGCCAACGTAAAACAATCTAAAATGTTTAATTAATTATAAATTGTTAGTTTATAACAAAAGTACACTTCAAATACCAAAATTTCGTACAATTATCAGGCTTTATAAGCAAAAGTTTAAAATAAAAAATAATGATGAATAATAATGAACTTTACAATCTAACAAAATTTACAGATATGTAGATATTCTCTTCTGGCGGAGTTATGTAAATGACATCCATGTCTCAATGAACCAATAGCAAATTAACTTAACATTTACCATAAGTCCTTGCCATCTTAACAGCAATTTTATAAATTGTTTTCAAAATAATCTCTATTTATTGTGTTTGATCTGTTTGTATCAAGAATACTAAGGCAACTCAAATACTTAATCGATCACAATGTACCCAAACCTAGACTCTTGGTATAGTCTCTTTTACAGATAAAGCCATTTTAACATATGCAATTTTGTAGGAATATATAACACAAAAAGTACTAAATGATTTTTTTACCTTGCAGTTGTGAAAAGAATACCATTCACACCTCCAAAAGTGGAGAGTGACACAAATATGGGCATTAACCACCACATAATTCCATAGAGTCTCTTCGAAAACATCTAAAAATGAAAAGACTTAATATTACATGTACCAGTACAGTGAAATTTCAATATCAAATGTATACATTTATTATATTTTGGCAAAGCTAATGACTAAGTCTTTTAAGTGATAGAAATAAAAATGATTTTTGTTCATATCAGTAACTGATGAAGATTTAGATTAAAGTTTTTGATAGAGGTCAGGAGACGTTTCCTCAAGCAAGATTTTCAACTGGCAATACTTTTCTAGAAATGAAAGAGCAAATGAAAAGAGATCCATTATCTACTGGCTTTTTACTTTCCATCTTTAAAAATTAACTTAACAACATATATCATAGACAACCCCCGATGTTTGTAGAGCTAAAAGCTACTAAATAGGCAAACAAACAAACAAACAAACAAAAGACAGACAGAACAATAGACAAGATAGGAATAACTACTAACTATTTAAAAAGAAGTGAGATTCTTATTCATAAGTTTGTATACAAGCATCACCAACAACTTATGGGGCAGTAAGGTCCGAGTTGACAAAGAGCCAGTGTACAATTGGCCTCTCACCACCTATGTGGGAAAGATTTGAGAGTGAAAAAGTTTGTCTACTTGCTAAACATGAGTTGTTTCCTAAAGGGTACTCTTCTTTCCTCCAACAACCAAAGACTGGTCATCTTAATATAATTAAAAGAATCTTGACAGGGGCATTTAAAACACCAAACGTATTGTAGAGTAACAAATCTATATTAAATCTTAAACAGCAAGTTTTAATTACCACAGCGACAGCAGCACCACCAAGGACTTCTTCTCTGCTAACTGTTGTAAAATATGCTATGTTGGCTAAAGTATAGATGACTGTTACCAGGATAATGGAAATCCATATTGCCTTGGGTAGATTTCTGAAAAAAAGAGAAAAGGAATTATACTGATATTACCAAACAAAAGATAAACATCAAAGAGAAAAACTTAATAATTATCTATATATAAAGGTGTTTAGTTTTAGTTATCTTAGTCTGTTTAAAATCCATCTACAAGTAGGTACAATTGGTCTCATTTTTATTCATTGAAAATACAGGATTGTCTCCCTTTGTACATAAATTGAAAAAAAACAAACAAAACCTTTTTAAACAAAAACCAAAATATAAAACATAACTTGTCATATTTAAATGATATTCTTAATCTTATCTTGTTTTTCAATGTAAATACAAGTTTGTTTTGTTTTTGTTTTTTAAATAAGACACAAAAAAGGAAAACAAATGTGTTTGTTAGGGTGGAGGTTGTGATAGAATGTGGGGCAGAATTTTCTATAACCATTTCACCACATACAGTAAAATGGTAGTCTACTAACTTTCAATATATAAAAATAAAATGTATTTTTTTTTCTAATCAGTTTAAAAAATTACTAAATTCTTTAGTTCCTTATAATTCACTTACAAGATACATGCATTTACATAAAAGTGTCTAATCATTTCTTGTGATTTTTATCTACAATTTAATTATTTAATAATTATTTATATATATTAGATTTACAACATGTATTTGTAAACATTGAAGGGCCTCTGTGACCTTGTGGTGTTACAGCTTACAGTCCTTATCTCAATCAGGGCAGATCCAAGAAAGTAAACCGGTTTACTATAATAATTGTTTACGAACAATTAAATCTTTATTTGTAATCTATATAATAATGAACTATCTGTAACAAAGTAATTAAGTTCAAATTTTAAAGTCAAGCCTCTCACTACAATTATACAGATGATCAATATAGATTAATTTCTAAGAATTTTAAACTTTGTTTACCTTATAAAGGAAATACATATAGGAATGGGCTTTAAGATAAAATATTTTAATTGTACTCATACTAAAGTTACATCACTGTGTTTAAATATTATTCTAATTTTAACCTGACTATAGAATTTTTGTTTTCTATTGTTTTTCTATATCTGATCTATAAACCATTGTTTAGTTAACACTCAGGTATTAAACAAGAATTTGAGCAATGTTATACACTTGTTAAGGTCACCATCAAAGCAAATAAAAAATTTCTCTCCACAACATGTTCCCAAACAATATACATGTACTAACAAAAAAATCTTTTATTACATTCTAAAAAGAATAACTGATAATCAGACGTAACATTCCTCTCATGTTTACAACAATTATTTGTCTAATGCAACTAAAGGTCAAAGTTCACAGATGATGAAAAACAAACATAGGTGTGTGAAGGATAAAAATATCTTTATACTTTTTTACAGATCTATCCTCTAAAATTAACTCTATACAGACTACAACAACCCATCCTCAATTCAGTTCAAGGTATTACGTAATTTCTGATGCAATATGTCTGTGTATTTACCAACATCACATTCTACAATAATATTTCTTTAATTACTCTACTAAATTCCGAATGTCATTATTTACTTGCATCTCAGTCCATCTCGTCTCCATCAGAATCATTTCTGTCAGTAAACAGATACTACAATAGCATCAGTAAAACCTTCTAAAGTAAAATCACTTATAGAGAAAATTTTTTCGAATAGCTTTTATCAGTAGACTTTTGTAAAACAACCATTAGTTTGATCTTAAAAAAAGACCCAAGAGAACAGATTAGGAATAAATTGGAAATGGAAAGATATTTAATGATTTTGGATCAATAATAGGCTTGAATTAACATAACATGTACTTAAAATTACATAAACCATTTTGATGTGATATCATTGATCACATCATTACTACCCGTATCATAAAATTTGTCCTGTTAATGATTTGTTGAATGGATCTATATTTTTATCAATAAAACCTTGCAAGTCATTGATGCTACTAGCATTGGGTAAAAGGCCTTAAAATTACTCACCTGTACATTTAAGTGTATTATATGCTTAAGTTGTCTCATAATTAAACTACAATCTATATCAGAGTTTTCAGGGTTCAGGGGAGATAAGTCAGTAGAAAAATTGTTGATTCCATTACACAAATTTGAGTTAAATTTTCTTGATTCCATTAAACAAGTTTAAGGTTAATTTCTATAGAAAGTTTTGCAACACTTTCCAGTGCACAACATCATTTTCAAGTTGTCACCAAGGCTTGGTTTATCCTAATACATGTTTTTGGGAAATGCTTTGATTGTTGCCATGGTAATATCTGTATCAAGCTAAAATGGTCCCTACAAAATGCTTTGAATGTTGCCATGGTAATATTTTTATAATGCTTAAATGGTCACTACCTAAGAATTTAAGCCTTAATTTGATGCTGTCTCTATCATATAACAAAAAAATATAACCAGCATTTTGCCTAATTTACTGCAAAGTTCATGACCCAAACATAGACAAATACCTGATATCTGGTTTATATGTGGGTAGTAGACCTTAGCTTTAACCCTTCATAAACAATATTGTGTGGGAAGTTTGAAAAAAAGTCATAATAAATAAACACTTCATAAACTATAAACCGTAAATTTAAACAATACTATATATTTATATAGGATTACATGTCAACATTGTCCCACAGTGATCTGATTTCCTCCAATCACCTAACAAACACTTGGTCGGAGTTTTTGGTTTTATTATTATCATTATCATTTGACCTTCGCTGTGACTGATTTTAGACTTAAACTTCAGAAAATTAATACATATCTACAATGATAGAATTTACAGAGATCCCGATGTTGCACCACCCACATCATCCAAAATTGCTTTCTTAAAAGCTGTAATTGCAGCAGGGTTCTTCAGTAAATCATTACTTGTATGACACAGAATTTAGGGTTAATTAAGGTACCACAAGAATTGTTGATGATCATACAAAGAATCTTAATAAACTTATTAAATATACAATCTCTGTGAACAATTGGTGATCATCAAAGTTCTGCTTCATGGTTAAAAAGTGACTTAGATGACATTGCCAAACACTGTCAAGGCTTGATTCTCACACGGAAAAGTTAAAATAACCTTCATATTGCACAATACCCCATTCCACAACAATTTATAAATGTTCATAAATATTACGATATTACATAATCAACCTTTATCAATGATTAAAATAAGAACATTGTAACAATCTTATCTTACAATTTACATTCATTACACCAGATTATAAATTCTTATCTACAAATCTGCTGTTAAGCTTTTAAACTGTTTCTACATAACCTACATGATTAATGTGCACTTAAAAAGGAAAATAACATAACAGAAATATAATCTGAATTGAAGGATTAAAATATTATAATATTAAACTAGTATTAATCAACATTATCTGACTGGGCACATTTATAACAACAGAACTGTATTATATAATGTCTTGAAGTATTAAACAATTTGTAACCCTATTTATGAACTGTTAAATAATGGAGTTGTACAAGTAACATCCCAGAGACATTCTGTTGAGCCATTATGTTTGAGTTGCTGGATAAGTGGGTTGTACAAGTAACATCCAAGAGACATCATTTGTTGACCCATTATGTTTGAGTTGCTGGATAAGAGGGTTGTACAAATAACATCCCAAAGACATCATCTGTTGATCCATTATGTTTGAGTTGCTGGATAAGTGGGTTGTACAAGTAACATCCGAGAGACATCATCTGTTGACCCATTATGTTTGAGTTGCTGGATAAGTGGGTTGTACAAGTAACATCCCAAAGACATCATCTGTTGATCCATTATGTTTGAGTTGCTGGATAAGTGGGTTGTACAAGTAACATCCGAGAGACATCATCTGTTGACCCATTATGTTTGAGTTGCTGGATAAGGGGGTTGTACAAGTAACATCCCAGAGACATCATTTGTTGACCCATTATGTTTGAGTTGCTGAATAAGAGGGTTGTACAAGTAACAACATTCCAGATGCACCATTTGTTGACCCATTATGTTTGAGTTGCTGGATAAGGGGGTTGTACAAGTAACATCCCAAAGACATCATTTGTTGACCCATTATGTTTGAGTTGCTGGATAAGGGGGTTGTACAAGTAACATCACAGAGACATCACTGTTGACCCATTGTGTTTGAGTTGCTGGATAAGGGGGTTGTACAAGTAACATCACAGAGACATCACTGTTGACCCATTGTGTTTGAGTTGCTGGATAAGGGGGTTGTACAAGTAACATCACAGAGACATCACTGTTGACCCATTGTGTTTGAGTTGCTGGATAAGGGGGTTGTACAAGTAACATCCCAAAGACATCATTTGTTGACCCATTGTGTTTGAGTTGCTGGATAAGGGGGTTGTACAAGTAACATCACAGAGACATCACTGTTGACCCATTGTGTTTGAGTTGCTGGATAAGAGGGTTGTACAAGTAACATCCCAGAGACATCACTGTTGACCCATTGTGTTTGAGTTGCTGGATAAGGGGGTTGTACAAGTAACATCCCAAAGACATCATTTGTTGACCCATTATGTTTGAGTTGCTGGATAAGAGGGTTGTACAAGTAACATCCCAGAGACATCACTGTTGACCCATTGTGTTTGAGTTGCTGGATAAGGGGGTTGTACAAGTAACATCCCAAAGACATCATTTGTTGACCCATTATGTTTGAGTTGCTGGATAAGGGGGTTGTACAAGTAACATCACAGAGACATCACTGTTGACCCATTGTGTTTGAGTTGCTGGATAAGGGGGTTGTACAAGTAACATCCCAAAGACATCATTTGTTGACCCATTATGTTTGAGTTGCTGGATAAGGGGGTTGTACAAGTAACATCCCAGAGACATCATTTGTTGACCCATTATGTTTGAGTTGCTGAATAAGAGGGTTGTACAAGTAACAACATTCCAGATGCACCATTTGTTGACCCATTATGTTTGAGTTGCTGGATAAGGGGGTTGTACAAGTAACATCCCAAAGACATCATTTGTTGACCCATTATGTTTGAGTTGCTGGATAAGGGGGTTGTACAAGTAACATCACAGAGACATCACTGTTGACCCATTGTGTTTGAGTTGCTGGATAAGGGGGTTGTACAAGTAACATCACAGAGACATCACTGTTGACCCATTGTGTTTGAGTTGCTGGATAAGGGGGTTGTACAAGTAACATCCCAGACATCATTTCTTGACCCATTGTGTTTGAGTTGCTGGATAACAGGGTTGTACAAGTAACATCACAGAAACATCACTGTTGACCCATTATGTTTGAGTTGCTGGATAAGGGGGTTGTACAAGTAACATCACAGAGACATCACTGTTGACCCATTGTGTTTGAGTTGCTGGATAAGGGGGTTGTACAAGTAACATCACAGAGACATCACTGTTGACCCATTGTGTTTGAGTTGCTGGATAAGGGGGTTGTACAAGTAACATCACAGAGACATCACTGTTGACCCATTGTGTTTGAGTTGCTGGATAAGGGGGTTGTACAAGTAACATCCCAGACATCATTTGTTGACCCATTGTGTTTGAGTTGCTGGATAAGGGGGTTGTACAAGTAACATCACAGAGACATCACTGTTGACCCATTGTCTTTGAGTTGCTGGATAAGGGGGTTGTACAAGTAACATCACAGAGACATCACTTTGACCCATTGTGTTTGAGTTGCTGGATAAGGGGGTTGTACAAGTAACATCACAGAGACATCACTGTTGACCCATTATGTTTGAGTTGCTGGATAAGGGGGTTGTACAAGTAACATCACAGAGACATCACTGTTGACCCATTGTGTTTGAGTTGCTGGATAAGAGGGTTGTACAAGTAACATCACAGAGACATCACTGTTGACCCATTATGTTTGAGTTGCTGGATAAGGGGTTGTACAAGTAACATCACAGAGACATCACTGTTGACCCATTGTGTTTGAGTTGCTGGATAAGAGGGTTGTACAAGTAACATCCCAAAAACATCATTTGTTGACCCATTGTGTTTGAGTTGCTGGATAAGGGGGTTGTACAAGTAACATCCAAAAGACATCATTTGTTGACCCATTGTGTTTGAGTTGCTGGATAAGAGGGTTGTACAAGTAACATCCCAGAGACATCATTTGTTGACCCATTGTGTTTGAGTTGCTGGATAAGAGGGTTGTACAAGTAACATCCCAAAAACATCATTTGTTGACCCATTGTGTTTGAGTTGCTGGATAAGAGGGTTGTACAAGTAACATCCCAAAAACATCATTTGTTGACCCATTGTGTTTGAGTTGCTGGATAAGGGGGTTGTACAAGTAACATCAGACACACCATGTTAGCCTTTTATGTTTGAGTTGCTGGATAAGAGGGTTGTACAAGTAACAACATCCCAGATGCACCATTTGTTGTTCATTATGTTTGAGTTGCTGGATAAGGGGGTTGTACATGTAACAACATCCCAGAGACACCATGTTAGCTTATTTTGTTTGAATTGCTGGATAAAGGCTTGTACAAGTAATGACATCCCCAAATTAAAGCACAGACTGTGCTGAACGTAGGAAAGTAGTCATAAAAGCCTGGTAACCCGGTTGATATCAATACTTAGTTGAGAAGAGTAAAGTGGAGGAACGGTGCTTTACATTCCTGTCAAGATTCTGTCACTTAAATGTCGTGGTGTCAATGACATGAAAAGACATGATGGTTTAAATTACTTATATCATTGTTTCAAAAAATATGCTATTTTTCTTCTCTTATCCTCTGGAACCACTGGGGTCATGGTGACCAAGTGGTCTTTAGGCATGTGCCTTTCAGTGCTTTGGCAGATCCTAGTGCGAGAAAGTCTGTCAGTTTGCTTGGCAAACGTCAGTGGTTTTCTTGGGGCACTTTGGTATCTTCCTCCATCTGAGAACTGACTACCTGGATATTTGAAAAAGTCTTGACTGATGCATAAAACATCATTACTCCACTGCACTCGGATACCAATTTGCCAATTTAAATGAAATATGTTCGGTTGAATCTTGATTGATGCAGATTCCAAACTGGCATCTTTAGCAACATTCTATCAACAACAACCGTTACAAAAGGGAAAATGACTTTTGTACTTTCTGACGACTGATTGATGCTAAATACACCTCTGATAAGATAAAAAAATAAGAAAGTACAAGAGAGTACCTTTACCTTTGGCCTTGACCAATGGTCTTGAACCATATACTAAAATGATCATCATATCAATATCTATAATATTCATGTACATGCCTATTCAAAAAAGAAATAACCTTCAAGGTAATTAACAATTTAAGCCTTCTTATACAGTTATGGCCTTGACCTATGAACATATGACCTTGAATCATTTATCAAAATGACTGTTATATCAATGCCTACAATATTCTAATATACATGCCTAAACAAAAAGTTAATAGTTTTCAAGATAATTAACTTTTAAGCCATTATTTTGGCTATGACCTTGACCTATGAGCCTTTGACCTTGAACCATAAATCATAATGATCGTCATTCCAATACCTATAATATTCCAAGAAACATGCATATCAAAAAGTTAGTGTTTAAGATAATTAACAATATTAGCTGTCTTGTGCAGCTATGACCTTGACCTTTTAACCAATGACCTTGAACAATATATCAAAATGATTGTTACATCAATACCTACAATATTCCAATATATATGCCTGTGCAAATAGTTAAAAGTTTTCAAGATGTACATGTTCTTACAAATATATAACTTAAAGCAATTTCCCCACTCACTGCCTTGCCATTTTCCCGTTTTGAGCCCCAATACTACAATTTGGGCAAATCTATAACTAGATGATCTGAGAATAATATATATAAAATAACTAAGGTATACCTCTTCTACATTCTGAGGAGAAGATTTTCACTATTTCCCCCTTTATGGGGCCCCAAGGGTACTAACTCCTTCATTTGTGGAAATCTGAAAGGCAACCAACAAGGCATGATGGTAACCAAGTTTCAATGAATTTGGCTCATTGGTGATGGAGGAGAAGATTAAAATGTAAAATGTTAATGTACGGTACACGATGGACAACAGATGAAGATGGATCTCAATAGCTCATCAGAGCTTTCAGCTCGGATGAGCAAAACACCACATAACAGTAAACATCAAAAAGTTTCCAAACAATAACAGGATTTCTTTTTAGTAATACCAGTACTTCTATCGCTGTGAGTCAGAAAATTAAAGGCTTATTAAGTTTCAGGAAAAAATAGAAAACGAGTGAAAGATGGCCAAAAACTCGGACAGAAACAGCGACGGCAACTATAATAAGCAAAATCTAAAGACAGTAACTGTCAAGTTAATCAGAAGATTCTGATTTTGTAGCACTTGTGCCACTTGAAGCATGCCAGATAAGTGCAAATTTTGGGCATCAAATTATGAAAATGTCTCTATTTCTCAAATTGTAAAGATGGATTTCTGTGCAAATACTATGATTTTTTTGCTTCTTCTATCTCTAATAATATTAAAATAAAAAAATAAAAAATAAAGACTGATTTTTAACTATAATTATTGAAAGTGAAAAAAAAAAAAAAAGAATTTCAACAGTCTATGTCACAATTCCCAATTTTCCTGTTAATACATTTTCCCCAATTAACCCTTAGGGTCCTTACTTTGAAGTTTTAATTTTTTTTTTTTTTTTTTTAATTTTTCTGACAGCAATTCTTTGATGATTCCGCTTACGATTTTGCTGGAACTAAGGTGGAGCATATGATGCAGAGTGTTTTTAATAAAGACTGAATAGAACCAAGAGCAAACATCATTGTTTGTTGTTGTTTCGATGTGTATTGGCACGATGAGTCGTTCTGTACTGCATGTATCATTACTTAGACCACAGGGGCTTGTATTTATTGATAAGTCCCTTTTTCTGACTTATCAATAAATACAAGCCCCTGTGCTTAGACTGGTGCTGTACAGTGCAGATGATCTATACACGTTTATTTACTTTTTTTTTTGTAAAAAAAATCATACCTGAATATAAAGTGTTTTTATTCTGTATGAAAGTTAAAGTTGATTAAAGTTAATGTCCATTGCTGTTAAAAATCGTGTTTAATAACTCCTGTCGGTACACCATTTCAACATCAAACACATTTTTTCTGATGAAATTAGGAAGTGACGTTTTCAATTAATTTCATTGGATGAGAAAAAAATGACGAATTCCTCTGTACAAGATTCCATAAAATGAATGATTTAATGTCCTATGTCGGTATTGCTGTTATGGCTAATCAGGTTTTATACAAGTGTAAGTCTAGTTACCATAAACAGTTAAGTCAACTTATAACGGTGTTCCAAAATTAGAAGAATATACACAGACAAGTAGAAGTTTCCCCGAAAATATACGGAAAATAACGGAGTCCGTGACCTATTTCTGCAACGTGAACTATACCCTCTATATTTATTTATTATCTTCTTTTTAGTTCTTTAAAAAATATTTTTTATTTTTGTTTTTATAAAGATTCTCTATATATATTCATTTACAGAGTCAATGTTGTTCGTTTATTTATAAAAGAGATACGAATGTTGGCCACTGTTCGGAGCTTGATTCAGAGCTTGACAGTTGATATGCAAATTTCCAACCCGGAAAAAAGCAAATTCCTCCGCAACTCTGTGTGTGAAGGGGAAGCAGTTTTATTTATTTATTTATTATTCATTTATTTATTTTTTGTCCTTGTTACTTTCTTTTCTTCTCTAAAATGTGTGCTTCGAAACTGAATTAAATAAAACCAGAAATGCATTTGTAACACCCAGATTGTGCTGTGCTGTACAGGTCTACTTCTTTGGGATGCAAGTATACAGTAGTGCTCAAGAAAACTGATATTTGTTTACATAGATACGATACGATAGTTACCAACAACGACATAACTAGAAAAGTCTTCGACTTTCCTACATAAAAATATATATGTCTATTTGGTTTCATCAAAATACATAGTCTGTTTCAGGTCAATATTACTTATAATTTTCCTGTTCATTTGAGCTGGGTAATGGTGTTTTACACCTGGTTAAAAATTTTTCATTTATAATAAGCTGGTTGGTTCTTGGATGGTTGAGGAAACTGGAGTGCCTGGAAAAAATCTCTGAATTTTCAAGTAAACCAACAAACTTTTTCACATTAGGATCTACCAAGTGAGATATGAACATACTGTAAGAGACACAGTGATCCATTAGCACAGGCTTTAGACCACTTGGCCACCAAGGCTCTCTGTGTGTTTGAGGTCAAACTTAAATCACATCTGTCCATTTGAGGTCATATCTTAAATACAATTGTCCATTTGAGGTCAAGCTAATAAAAGATCCATCTGTTTGAGGTAATATTTAAAATATACCTATAAATTTGAGGCCACTCTTACAATACACCTACAGGTCCATTTAAGGTCACTTTTATAATACATCTCTATATATGAGGTCATACTTATAAGGCATCTATCTATTTGAGGTGATATTTAAAATACACTTTTCAATTTGAGGTTGCTCTTACACTTTTATGATACACCTGTCAATTTGAGGCCACACTTATACTACACCTGTCCATTTGAGGTCACACTTATAATACACCTTTCAATTTGAGGTCACACTTATAATACACCTGTCTATTTGAGGTCACATTTATTATACACTTGTCAATTTGAGGTCACACTTATAATACACCTGTCTATTTGAGGTCACACTTATAATACACCTGTCTTTTTGAGGTCCAGTTATAATACACCTGTCAATTTGAGTTCACACTTATAATACACCTGTCAATTTGAGGTCACACTTATAATACACCTGTCAATTTGAGGTCAAATTTATAATACACCTGTCAATTTGAGGTCACACTTATAATACACCTGTCAATTTGAGGTCACACTTATAATACACCTGTCAATTTGAGGTCACACTTATAATACACCTGTCAATTTGAGGTCACACTTATAATACACATGTCAATTTGAGGTCACACTTATGATACACCTGTCAATTTGAGGTCACACTTATAATACACCTGTCAATTTGAGGTCACACTTATAATACACCTGGTTAAAAATTTTTCATTTATAATAAGCTGGTTGGTTCTTGGATGGTTGAGGAAACTGGAGTGCCTGGAAAAAATCTCTGAATTTTCAAGTAAACCAACAAACCTTTTTACATTAGGATCTACCAAGTGAGATATGAACATATACTGTAAGAGACACAGTGATCCATTAGCACAGGCTTTAGACCACTTGGCCACCAAGGCTCTCTGTGTGTTTGAGGTCAAACTTAAATCACATCTGTCCATTTGAGGTCATATCTTAAATACAATTGTCCATTTGAGGTCAAGCTAATAAAAGATCCATCTGTTTGAGGTAATATTTAAAATATACCTATAAATTTGAGGCCACTCTTACAATACACCTACAGGTCCATTTAAAGGTCACTTTTATAATACATCTCTATATATGAGGTCATACTTATAAGGCATCTATCTATTGAGGTGATATTTAAAATACACTTTTCAATTTGAGGTTGCTCTTACACTTTTATGATACACCTGTCAATTTGAGGCCACACTTATACTACACCTGTCCATTTGAGGTCACACTTATAATACACCTGTCAATTTGAGGTCACACTTATAATACACCTGTCTATTTGAGATCACATTTATTATACACTTGTCAATTTGAGGTCACACTTATAATACACCTGTCTATTTGAGGTCACACTTATAATACACCTGTCTTTTTGAGGTCCAGTTATAATACACCTGTCAATTTGAGGTCACACTTATAATACACCTGTCAATTTGAGGTCACACTTATAATACACCTGTCAATTTGAGGTCAAATTTATAATACACCTGTCAATTTGAGGTCACACTTATAATACACCTGTCAATTTGAGGTCACACTTATAATACACCTGTCTATTTGAGGTCACACTTATAATACACCTGTCAATTTGAGGTCACACTTATAATACACCTGTCAATTTGAGGTCACACTTATAATACACCTGTCAATTTGAGGTCACACTTATAATACACCTGTCCATTTGAGGCCACACTTATACTACACCTGTCAATTTGAGGTCACACTTATAATACACCTGTCAATTTGAGGTCACATTTATAATACACCTGTCAATTTGAGGTCACACTTATAATACACCTGTCAATTTGAGGTCACACTTATAATACACCTGTCAATTTGAGGTCACACTTATAATACACCTGTCAATTTGAGGTCACACTTATAATACACCTGTCAATTTGAGGTCACACTTATAATACACCTGTCCATTTGAGGCCACACTTATACTACACCTGTCAATTTGAGGTCACACTTATAATACACCTGTCAATTTGAGGTCACATTTATAATACACCTGTCAATTTGAGGTCACACTTATAATACACCTGTCAATTTGAGGTCACACTTATAATACACCTGTCAATTTGAGGTCACACTTATAATACACCTGTCAATTTGAGGTCACACTTAGAATAAATCTGTAGATCTGAGGCCAGACTTATAATTATATATACCTGTCTATTTGAGGTCACACTTAGAATAAAACTGTACATCTGAGGCCAGACTTATAACACACCTGTCTATTTGAGGTTGCTCTTATAACAGATTTGTTCATTTGACGTCTGCCCATTTGAGATCACATTTATAATTATGTGTCCATTGAGCCACAGAAAGCATACTTCTCTCCCTTATCCTGGTACTGGTTGAACCAGTTGATATTCTGTCTTTCTTAATGCTGAGCAACAGGCGCAGAAGCAATATCTCAATTTTTTTAAATCTTAAATATGATCTGATCAGGGTGTGAACACACAACCTACTCTCTTGATGTGGACACTCTACCACTGAGCCAATGAGGTGGTTTCATATTGCTATACAAGGTCATATCTACATTTAATTCAATAACACAGAAATTCCTAAAGTAAAGATACTTTAAAAACAATATCCTCAATTACAATATTTTATAACGTAAGATGTCTCCCCTATAGCTCCTAAGTGTAATCTTGACTTAAACTGACTTTACCATAACTGTCATATTTTGACAAGTCATGCAGTGTTAAAAAGAAAAGTAAAATCTAGGTTTCATATTAAGTTTTTTTCCTTCAAATTGCAAGTATAACTCTATATTACTGTTGAACATTGGGCCAAGGAAGATCTTTCATATAAATCCTTACTACATTTGTATTTTGAGAAAAAAAGTACACAGCAGCCTTATAAGCATTTTAGTTGTATATATACATACAGGTATAAACATTTGACATATGGGATGAAAGCCAAACAATTATAAATGTTTTAGGTTAAATGATCTCCTGGTGTCACATATTTTAAATAGCACATATTTAAATGTCATTTGATTACCTATATTGATAATAGTCATTGACCAGGACAATGTACATTGTTTTTGACACAAATTTAACAGAGTTTATCAGAAACGATAGTTACCTTCAATTCTAAATCAAACACTTAGTGTAAATACACATCTACATTTCAGTTGTGCATGAAGAACATATAACACAAAATATTACCGAAGTCTGACCCCCACCCTACCAAATACCAGCCTACACCTCCCCCTTTCTCTCTCTCTCTGTGCATGAGTTGTGTTATTAGGGACATTTTTTAAATTTGACTTTAAACTGGACTGAATTTTTTTACACCTCTGAAGGAATTTTTGTAAAAATATTTTTTCCACTCACTGTTAGAACTATATAGAGCCAACTACTGGTACATGTACCTATATCAATTGTTTGATATATTTCTCATAATTAGTTCTTAGACAAAGACAACTATATAAACTTTGTCTACCATCAATTAAACATAGAAGTATTGTAAACTTACTTGTAAGGATCTTTCAATTCTTCTATTACAAAGTTTAGGTAATTCCTACAAAATGTTAAAAGAATTTATTTAGTATTGTATTGTAATTATTACACTGATATCAATCACTCATTACGTAAAACATCTCTCAATAAAATTGGAAATGGGTGGTTGTGTGGTTCATCAAAGTGCTTGTGTACAGACCACCTTGTCTCTTAACAACCAAAAAAGAACTCATTCAGAAAGATTCTGAAATGAGATTATTTTTTTATTTTTGCTTGCCAGAGTTGGGTTGTCTTATTTGATCAGATTACATTCTCTGATTTACCAAACATCCCAGAAATGTAATCCTCAATAAAAGACAAAAGATCTTCCCTTCCATAGCAAAACAGATACTGCTGAAATAATTAATGACCTTTTGTGAGTGAGCATGAGAGTCAGCTGAAATAATAATGACCTTTTGTGAGTGAGCATGAGAGTCAGCTGAAATAATAATGACCTTTTGTGAGTGAGCATGAGAGTCAGCTGAAATAATTAACGACCTTTTGTGAGTGAGCATGAGAGTCAGTGGAAATAATAATGACCCTTTGTGACTGAGCATCAGAGTCAGTGGAAATAATAATGACCCTTTGTGACTGAGCATGGGAGTCAGCTGAAATAAAAATGTCCCTTTGTGAATGAGCATGAGAGTCAGCTGAAATAATAATGACCCTTTTTGTGACTGAGCATGGGAGTCAGCTGAAATAATAATGACCTTTTGTGACTGAGCATGAGAGTCAGCTGAAATAATAATGACCCTTTGTGACTGAGCATGAGATTCAGCGGAAATAATAATGACCCTGTGTGATTGAGCATGAGAGTCAGCGGAAATAATAATGACCCTTTGAGACTGAGCATGAGAGTCAGTGGAAATAATAATGACCCTTTGAGACTGAGCATCAGAGTCAGTGGAAATAATAATGACCCTTTGAGACTGAGCATCAGAGTCAGTGGAAATAATAATGACCCTTTGAGACTGAGCATCAGAGTCAGCGGAAATAATAATGACCCTTTGAGACTGAGCATCAGAGTCAGCGGAAATAATAATGACCCTTTGAGACTGAGCATCAGAGTCAGTGGAAATAATAATGACCCTTTGAGACTGAGCATCAGAGTCAGCGGAAATAATAATGACCCTTTGAGACTGAGCATCAGAGTCAGCGGAAATAATAATGACCCTTTGTGACTGAGCATCAGAGTCAGTGGAAATAATAATGACCCTTTGAGACTGAGCATCAGAGTCAGCGGAAATAATAATGACCCTTTGAGACTGAGCATCAGAGTCAGTGGAAATAATAATGACCCTTTGTGACTGAGCATGGGAGTCAGCTGAAATAAAAATGTCCCTTTGTGAATGAGCATGAGAGTCAGCTGAAATAATAATGACCCTTTTTGTGACTGAGCATGGGAGTCAGCTGAAATAATAATGACCTTTTGTGACTGAGCATGAGAGTCAGCGGAAATAATAATGACCCTTTGTGACTGAGCATGAGAGTCAGGGTAAATAATATTGACCCTTTTGTAACTGAGCATGGGAGTCAGCAGAAATAATAATGACCCTTTGTGAGCATGAGTCAGCTGAAATAATAATGACCCTGTGTGAGTGAGCATGGGAGTCAGCTGAAATAATAATGACCCTTTGTGACTGAGCATGGGAGTCAGCTGAAATAATAATGACCCTGTGTGATTGAGCATGGGAGTCAGCTGAAATTATATTGATGACAGACAGAGATAAAGTACAATGCTTTGTGATTTAATCATAGATACAATACTTACCATCCATTGTAGGCAAACAACCCTGAATAAAAAGCTAATGAGACTTTTCCTACATCGGTTTCTGTATGCTCAAATGGATTTTGGAAGTTTTCAAATTGTTCTGAAATAGAAAAAACAAAAACCATAAGAATACTATAAAACATTTCCATTGTAGAGTTATCATTTGCATACTGATTTAAATATGAAATATGTTGCAGAAAAGGATGTTGAATTCAAATATGTAACAAAAGTTTGCTTCAGAGGCAATATCTGTAAACCAGTGGGACAAGGCACATGATGCAGCTCACCTGGATTGATACATCATTTTTATAGAATTTCACCAATTACCACCATATATTCATTAAATGTGTCATAACATAAATATTTAGTTTACACAGGAAGATTGTTGTTTTATATGACATTATATATGTAGATTTCATTATTTAATTACTGTAGAATCATTAATATTTGTTGGGTTAAAATTTCATGGTTTTGCCTTTTTAAAAAATTCTGATGGTAGAAATGTTCAAGGAATTGAGTTTTGTGAAAATAAATCCAATTGAGGGCAATGATAATTAAAAATTTTCAATGACATTTAATTTCGTGGTTTTCAGTAACCCACAAAAATAACAAAATTTAATTCCCCCATGGATATTTGTTATTTTACAGTATTTATTTTTTTTGAAAGCTTTATATATATACTCAGGAAAATAAACACAACAGTTTTTTTTTTACTAAATATTCTGGATATAATTTTGACAAAATTCGACCATAAATATTTACTGTATATAAATGAATAAAAAATATTTGCTTAACCAAGAAAAAAATTAACATATTTTGTAGAGGTTGATCCATATTAATGGATGCTGATGCTAACCAAGACACAAGTGTAGGGGGTAATATGTAATGTATGTTGTATGTTTCTTTTGCAGTTTGAACACATCTGCTAAAAACATTACACTTTATTAGGAGAAGATGTAATTGCAAACAAAACCACAATGAATTAAAAACAATAACATTTCCAGACTTGTTATACAACATAAAATCTCTCTCTCTCTCTCTCTCTCTCTCTCTCTCTCTCTCTCTCTCTCTCTCTCTCTCTCATTATAATGTAATTTAAGTTGACAAGTTGGTAACTTTTCAGCCATGTTGTCTAATATTTTGGTTATAAAACAAATTAATTATTTTAATGTACAATTAAACAAACTTGCTTTTCTGTTTAACATAAATAAGCAGCAATATTTATATTTCAATGTACATAAAATATGTACATATATTTTGTCTGTGTTTAACAACATGTATACTCTTAATGGGCTCAAGGCAATTTAAATGCACAGTATAACATCAAACCTTAATCGTAGTTTACTGGTAAATTTAACATTAATATGCTAATACTTGCATAATGTTAAAACTTTTTACAAAAATTATGATATACCGGTAGATGTATATATATATATATATATATATATATATATATATATATATATATATATATATATATATATATATATATATATATATTGTACAAGACAAATTTGAATGTATTATTCATCATTTTTCTAAGTCAAAATCCCCAAATCATGGCAAATGCTGTGATTGTTGAGAAATTTAATTTAAAAAAAAAACATTTTTTAAAAAGTTTTAGGTGAAAATTACTTTTGAATGTACTCTATATTCTAAATAATAAGAATTTTTAGAACTTAACTGGGGCATGTATCTCCATGTTGACTGCTGGAACTTCAAGCATCAATTACTTATCATATTTGTCATACAACTTATAGCAAACTAATATGTGAATATTTTAAAAAAATCTTATAGATTATAACTTTTCAATCAGACCTGTAGGTTTTCAGTCAGACCTGTAGGTTTTCAGTCAGACCTGTAGGTTTTCAATCAGAACTGTAGGTTTTCAATCAGACCTGAGGTTCTCAATCAAACCTGTAGGTTTTCAATCAGACCTGTAGGTTTTCAGTCAGACCTGTAGGTTTTCAATCAGACTTGTTAACTATTTATTTAGACTTAAAACATTTTGTAAATTCTTTTATTTACTCCTATAAAAAACATTAAATGCTGAGTATGGACTGGTCAGAATATAGGTCTAATTTTACATTGTTTAGTCTGCTTCCATTGTAGTTACCATAATCTGAACAATATTGACTTCATTTGATTTTATTTTATTATCTCAAAAAAGTACCTGTTGAATACTAGATGAAATAAATCCAATTAAACTGTGGTAGAACACTTCAGACACTGATCTGGAGTCAAGTCTGTACTAGATAGACTCTGGAGCCTAATTATTTATGTATATCTGTAGATCTGAAAGTTTGGTTAGAACAAGTCCCTGAACTTTGAACTCTGCTCTAATATTATTTAACTAAGAGTGTGTATGTGTATGTGTTCACATTTCACAAGTTTATATAAGTAGTTGATTGTAATGTTTATTTAACATTACATAAACATTTTTTAGCTTTCACTGATGAGGCAAGTTTATTTATCTCTAACAAAAAAGATTGTATTTGCTTGAAATGTGAGTGTTTTATGGTCTGTGTTGTAATGGCACACAACTAGGCCACAGGGGTAACTTTAGAGTCAGTACACTGCAGACAAGCATCTCTCTCTCTCTCTCAAATTATCCTGACAGTGGATGAACCAGTTGATACTCTATCCTCTAAATGCCAAACAATAGACGAAGAAGCATTAACCCAATTATAGAATCTTATGGATAACACAGCCAGAGTTTGAAACCACACAATCTGACTCTAAGACAAATATTCTATCTCTGAGCCATTGAGGGGGTATATGTAATATAATATGTTATTATAGAAGCTATGACCTCTTGTTTGATTGATAGTCTCAAAATGATTGGTTACATAAATATTGTTGTATACATAGTCTCAAACTGAATGGCTACATAAATATTGTTGTAAACATAGTCTCAAACTGAATGGCTACATAAAAAGTGTTGTATACATGCTCATAGAACTAACAAACCTCATGGAACAAGGAGTGGTGTGGAATGAAACAACAGTGTTTTATACCTAATGTTTTGTTACATATAGGAGGTAGTTAGTTTTTGGATAGAGCAGGATACCAGAGTACAAAGAGAACACTACCTATCTTCCAGCAAAGTGGCAAAACTTGTCAGAATAAATGTATGATCTTCTAGGCCACCCAGTAACTGAAAGGATGGTTAACATGCATGGAATTTAGAAGCTATTTGGAGATGATTGGTGGTAGTGGTGTTGTAAAGATGTTTAACGCCCCAGTCAAGATTTTGTCACTTATTTTGAGGCAGTCAGTTCTGGGATGGTGGAGGAAACCGGAGTGCCTGGAGAAAACCACCGATCTTCGTCAAGTGAATTGACAAACTTTCTCACACTAAGATCTGTCCCGAGTAGGATTCGAACCCAGGCAGTGAGAGGCACTGTGATCTGTAAGTGTGCGCTTTAACCCACTCGGCCACCGAGGCCCCTTGGAGTTGATTGGAATCACAGGCAAGAATGATCTAAAAACACTACATCAGTAATGTTTTCTGACCAAACTAGGTCATTAAAACCTTGGCAGCATTTATGAAATGAATGTCAAGTTCATGAGTTCAAAAGTGCTGCAAACATCAATACTTACAAAAGGTATACATAAAAAATTGTCCTTAAAAATACTAAAGTGAAGTTATGTTTATTAATTTTTTTACCCTGTATTCCAAAAAAGTTGTGAATATCTATTAGAGAACCACTGATGAAAAACTGCTACAACAGTCTGTAGTGAACATAGGTAAAACTACCGGTACATTACATGTATCAAAGACTTTATGTTTTTTCAATAAAAATGGCAACAGCTAGTTTTTATTAAATGAAAATGTGATACCTTACAACATTATACTCTAAAATGTAGACATATATAGCACACACAATGGTTATATAAATAAATCACTAATCATTAATGAAACAGCCAGAAAATCAATTAAATCTTCTTGTAGAGCTCTATACTGTAGAAAATTTACATCAGATTCTATAGCCATCCACACTCTGTAGACAATACAGTTAATATTGTTTTAACCTTAACATGTTTACAATGTCACAGTTTTTAACCTTGGAGTTTCTGATGCTACAGGCTTGTCAGTTGATGTGACATTTAGGAATGATAATTCTTCTCACTTCAATATGGACAAAACTAGAGTATATATGTAATTAATTATAAATACTTCTTAACTGTTGATAAATAAACCAAAGGGTTTGTTTTTGTGGAAGTTTTATATAAAGTATATATGTAATGATTGATGTAGGTTAGTATGAAGGTTTGACAGTAACCATCAAAAACATGACCCCAACACAACAAATTTATCATGAATCTAGATTTTGTACATCTTCATTTTCACAACCATTTTATAATACATGTATATGAATTCAAACAAAAGTATTTGATTTCAACATGCAGTTGCTAAAATAAAATTGGACAAGTTTTCTTCAATTGTTAGTAATTGTATGAGAAAATAATCTGATATTGTGTCTTTATAAAGATGAATCTTTTTAACATTTCACTATAAGAGTCAATTAATCCTCAATAAAAAGCCACCTTCATATCATGCAACATATAATGAGATCGTTCAGACACCTGTAAATCCTGTGATTATGAGAAATTTATAACATGCATGTAGGTCAATGTAATTTCCCCTGTTTTTATATAGGATGGCATCATGGCTCCGAAACGGCAACATCAGTATTATAAAAAAGCCGTTCGGAGCCATGTATTTCAGGTCTACATATCATTATATTAGTTTTTAACATCCCAGTACATGTTTTACCATATATACCCTCATACAAGTAATTTATAATTTACTGTATAACCCCCTTTACCTTCTTAAGTTTTTATAAAACCAATTTTACCTAATAAAAAATATAACCAGTAAATCAAGATTTTACTGTAAAAAAAAATGAAGTAAAAAAAGTATATAAAATAATTGTGAACAAGAAAATAACAGAAATAAATTTTATCACTCTTCCAGAACATAACTGACAAGATGTCATAAAAAAAAGTGCAGTAAATTACAGTCTAATATTAAAATATAAGGAAGTAAAGATTGATTGTTGCTACATATGTTTCAGTTTTTGATAAAAAAAAAAAATCAATATTTTTTTTAAAAGTCTCTTGATAGCATTTTTTTTTTGTTCATTTTATAAAACAGAAAAATAATAAAGACATTTTAAGTTCATCTATTCAAACAATCACTAAACTTTATTTTCTGTAATGTCCAGTAACAAATCAGTTTATCATCAAGTCAAGCTGGTTCAGATATAGACTGTTTTTGTTTACTCTATGTAACATTTTTAATTGTTATCTCTACATTTAATGCAACATATTTAATTTTTTAATTTCATGTATAATTTCACATAAACCCTTTTCCCCCCATTTTTTTGAGAAATAGGCATGATTAAACACCATGATGTCAGATGTCATAAATACTTGATTATGAAATGTAACTGTTCTCCTATGCGGGGAAATATATTCATATCTGGGTTAAAAAAAAGATCTCAATAGACACATAGTCATACAGATCTTATTTTAGCAGTAAAAAAAGAAATAAAAAACTTATCCTAAATATTACTATAACATATTGGCAAAAAATGATAAGTTTTTCTTTAAAGATCATATAACATTGGATTTTATGTTCATATGATAAAAAATTGCCTCATCATTGTCTTAGTAATGATATGTTTACATCACCATTGTCGTTGATAAATAAATGATATCACTTGATACACATAAATCTATTAACGGAAGTGCTTGCTGTCAGTGTTCGAACCCCAGATTAGTCTGATCAAGACTTGAAAATAGGGCACTAAGGTAAACATAATAACATAATTTGAAGCATCTTCATTTAAAAAAATCTGTGAAAATTTATAAAAACATAGAACTGGACTTATTTAATCTACATCAGCATGAAAAATATGGGTCAAGGTTGGCTAACAATCCTTTTGTGGAACAAAAATTAAGGGTATAAGGGCCCTTCCTAGATAAAACACTTTTATTTATCTAAATCTTTTATAACTGCACTATAAGGATTTTTTCAATCAATATGTATAAAAAAAAAATTTGGAATAATGCATGCACTCTGTTTTAAAAAGGATTTTCAATTAGCTCTACTGACTATGTGAGGTAGAATATTATATGTCTTAGTCAAGATTATTTCTGCTATCATACAATTACCTTTTTGTGACACTTGAAAAAAATTATGTCCTGTCAATTTTTACAACATTTTAGCTTAATATCAATCCTTGTAGAATACATTTGTTTAGGGATGGATATCTATCATGTCTAGCAGAGAATTTAGAGAGTGTCAAGATATTGTTATATGATGTATAAAGGCAAAGCAGGTCAGGAAAAAAACACTAGTAACCCAAATAGAGCAGGTCAGGTGTAATGAGAATTGTTACTGTAGTCACAGAAATTTACAGCAGGTCAGGTGTAATGAGAATTGTTACTGTAGTGACAGAAATTTACAGCAGGTCAGGTGTAATGAAAATTGTTACTGTAGTGACAGAAATTTACAGCAGGTCAGGTGTAATGAGAATTGTTACTGTAGTCACATAGAAATTTACAGCAGGTCAGGTGTAAAGAGAATTGTTACTGTAGTCACAGGAATTTACAGCAGGTCAGGTGTAAAGAGAATTGTTACTGTAGTCACAGAAATCTACAGCAGGTTCGGTGTAATGAGAATTGTTACTGTAGTCACAGAAATTTACAGCAGGTCCGGTGTAATGAGAATTGTTACTGTAGTCACAGAAATTTACAGCAGGTCAGGTGTAATGAGAATTGTTACTGTAGTCACATAAAAAATTTACAGCAGGTCAGGTGTAATGAGAATTGTTAGTGTAGTCACAGAAATTTACAGCTGGTCAGGTGTAATGAGAATTGTAAACGCTACTGTAGTCACATAGAAATTTACAGCAGGTCAGGTGTAATGGGAATTGTTACTGTAGTCACAGAAATTTACAGCAGGTCAGGTGTAATGAGAAATGTAACTGTAGTCACATAGAAATTTACAGTAGGTCAGGTGTAATGAGAATTGTTACTGTAGTCACAAAGAAATTTACAGCAGGTCAGGTGTAATGAGAATTGTTACTGTAGTCACAGAAATTTACAGCAGGTCAGGTGTAATGAGAATTGTTACTGTAGTCACAGAAATTTACAGCAGGTCAGGTGTAATGAGAATTGTTACTGCAGTCACAGAAATTTACAGCAGGTCAGGTGTAATGAGAATTGTTACTGTAGTCACAGAATTTTACAGCAAGTCAGATGTAATGAGAATTGTAAACGTTACTGTAGTCACATAGAAAATTACAGCAGGTCAGGTGTAATGGGAATTGTTACTGTAGTCATATAGAAATTTACAGCAGGTCAGGTGTAATGAGAATTGTTACTGTAGTCACATAGAAATTTACAGCAGGTCAGGTGTAACGAGAATTGTTAGTGTAGTCACAGAAATTTACAGCAGGTCAGGTGTAATGAGAATTGTTACTGTAGTCACATAGAAATTTACAGCAGGTCAGGTGTAATGAGAATTGTTACTGTAGTCACATAGAAATTTACAGCAGGTCAGGTGTAACGAGAATTGTTAGTGTAGTCACAGAAATTTACAGCAGGTCAGGTGTAATGAGAATTGTTACTGTAGTCACATAGAAATTTACAGCAGGTCAGGTGTAATGGGAATTGTTACTGTAGTCACAGAAATTTACAGCAGGTCAGGAGTAATAAGAATTGTTACTGTAGTCACAGAAATTTACAGCAGGTCAGGTGTAATGAGAATTGTTACTGTAGTCACAGAAATTTACAGCAGGTCAGGTGTAATGAGAATTGTTACTGTAGTCACATAGAAATTTACAGCAGGTCAGGTGTAATGAGAATTGTTACTGCAGTCACATAGAAATTTACAGTAGGTCAGGTGTAATGAGAATTGTTACTGTAGTCACATAGAAATTTACAGCAGGTCAGTGTTAATGAGAACTGTCACCCAATTCTCTTGTGAATTTTTGCAGGCTAAAACTACAATATAATCCTGATAAATCTGTACTCATTTGTGTAACTAAAACAATCAAACTGCTGTAGATGTTCTGTAACTATAAAAACAAGATCTATCACATAATGAAAATGTAGAACCTATTGCTACATACACCAAAAACCCATAGCTGTATACAGGGTTTGTACAGGATTAGACTGACAAAATTTAAGGACTTTTGCAAGTCTGTACAAACCCTTATATATATATATATATATATATATATATATATATATATATATATATATATATATATATATATATATATATATATATAAAACAAACAATCCTTGTGGTATATTGGATACTAATGCTTAAATCATAATGCTGGAAATGAATGCCGGATTTAGTTGTAAACATTTCTTGTTTTGGAAATAAAACAAAATTACAATGAGGTATAGTTCTCACTTGTGATTTTAACTATACTCTTGTAAAATAAATTGTAAGATGTGCCAATTAAAGAAATGAATCTATAAAGAAGTCAAGTTGTGTCATACAATACAATCTCTCAGGAATTTTTTTTTTTAGAAAGCCCATTTTATGCTCTTTTTTTGCATGAAACATCATATAACAAGATATTTTAGGAGAAGAATCATTTTGGTATAATATTCTAAAGCCAATTTATGAAACACTGCACTGTTACTGTGGAAAAATTAAGCACTGTTTCTGTATTTTTTGTTTCTTTTTTAAAAAAAATTATTTATTTTTTATTGAAGTCTTTCTAATGAGATCATAAGTGCATCAAATTAAAGTCTTCAGAGGAACCTTACCTTACCATATCATACCTATCATTTGTTTTTACATTTTAAAGAATGATTTAGTAATAATCTTGAATTTGATGCCAGTGTTAACACAATATATCCATCACAATGAAATCAGGCAAGGTAAAAATGTCTCAGTTTTAACATCTACCCCCTGGACTGGGAGTGTGATAGACATTATATTTGATTTCTGTCGTCATATGTCAGTAGTCAGAGCTTTGATAATTTGAATAATTTACAACAGTTTTTTTTCACATAATTTTTTCACTTGTATTGCTCTTTTTTAAACATGATATGATTACTTTTACTAACTGTTTGATTCAAAGAATTTATTAAGGCATCTGATGATATTTTGAACACTTTATACTCAAGTTACCCAAGATGTACAAACTACTGTAAACGAGGATATTTTCGCGAGTGGAAATTTTCGTGAAAACGGATACTTGACATTTCGCGTGGGGTAATTTTCGCGATCTTGCTGATTCTGATCTCGTGTGGCTGCTATATGGATGACATGGTCGTTTTGTTGAAGTTTTCACGAGGGGGTAATTTTCGCAATTTTTTTTTCAATTCACAAAAATTGCGAAAAATTTCCACATCGCAAAAATAACCATGTTTACAGTACATTTATATTACATATTGTAATGAGTACTAAAGCATGTGCCCTTATCAACAGCTTAAAAACTCCTTAAAGGGAGATAATGAATAACAGTACTTATACTGACCAAGCTGTACTACACCTGTAATGAGTACTGAAGTTAGAATGATAGTATATATAGATATATCTAGTACGTATACCTTAATCAACAACTAAAATGTTAATTAGGAGAGATAAATACTTACGACGACCAAGCTGTACAAAACCCGTTATAATAATAAGTATCAAGGCTAGAACTTTGGCATATGTGAAGATATCTTGTACTCTTGTTGCCCACTTTACATCAAAACAGTTGATAAATGTCAACAATACTGAAAGATAAAAGAAAACTAAATCAAAACATTTTACATACAGTGAAAATTGAAAATACTCTGTAATTCAACAAAACTTTTGTACAAAGACCTTGACTATTGGTGACCAGAAACCCTTTCTAAAATGAAACCCTACCTAACATGGAAAACCTTTTTGTTTTCAGGCAATGATTAATTTATTTCTGTTAAAGACATATTCTGCTGCAACCAGCACATTGTGACTGCATGCACTTTGCATAAGTCTGATTGATTGATCTTAAAGATACTTTTTTTCTTCAATATAATGTTTTAGTCAACATTAAACTAAAGGTAGACTACCAACTAAACCATGCTGTTTACAGTTACCTCAGAAAAGTAAGACATGATACAGCAGGTTCCCTGAACATTATATAGCAGGTTTCCTGAAACATAGTTACAGCAGGTTCCCTGAAACATAATACAGCAGGTTCCCTGAATAATAATATACTGGGAAGCAGGTTTCCTGAAACATATAGTTACAGCAGGTTCCCTGAAACATAATACAGCAGGTTCCCTGAAACATAATACAGCAGGTTCCCTGAAACAAAATACAGCAGGTTCCCTGAATAATAATATACTGGGAAGCAGGTTCCCTGAAACACAATACAGCAGGTTCCCTGAATAATAATATACTGGGAAGCAGGTTCCCTGAAACGATTGCTTGTCATGACATCATAAATGATCCAGTATTTCTGGTATCAATTAATCTTGATCTATTTAATTTTAAAATGTCTATTAACCTTCTATCTTATGAATTTTCTGTCTTTGAGTAATTTGGGTTGTAATGTATTTATAATATTCAACGAATTTTAGATACCTCTTCAATAAGATTTATATATCATTCAATGCATTTTTCCAGGATTCTATAGAATTTTAAAAAAAAAATCATTTCTTTGTCAAATTAGCTTATTTTTCGGGAAAATGCCATCTATCTTTTTTATTCAATATCTTAAAATGCCAAATGGCAATTTTATTCCATAACCTATGAAAATTCTATCATAGTCTGTATTAATTAAATTTAAACAAATCATCATATAATTGTCATATATCATTCAGTATCTTCAAGAAATTATTTTTCTTCAATCCAATTCCATCTAATAACAATAAAATGGCAATTAAGAACTTATTTCAATTATATTAAAATCAACTCTATGATGCTTAGCATGTCATGTTGATATTAAGTTATCCTACTTGACTACATTTGATTTCCAAACCAGGAAATTTCAACTTATTTGTTTTCAAGGACACACAGATTCATCTGATTGTTCTTCAAGGGCACATTCTTTGATCTGGTTGGTCTTCAAGGACAACTGATTTTCTCTCTTTGGTTTAGAGGAACACAAAATTTAATTTGTTTGGCCATCAAGTACATACTTATTCCATTATTTTACCACATTTGAATCATTAAGGTAACAAAATCAATACCAATATCAGGTTTACATTAAAGATAAATTTACACAGTTTTTGTCTCTTTCAATAAAATCAACTTAGTATGGCATAGTGTAAAAGCAGGAATCTAGATTAGGACTTAATGGTTTATCTTCATATCCAACAAATTTTTCAGACTTTTTACAGTATTGCAGATTGATTCTATAAGTACAAGTATATAGGAGTCATATCCCAAGCAATAATTGTCCCCAGCATGGCTTTATAAATATCATGGCATCCAATGTTACCAGGTAAATGTTTGGTATACATATTATTACTAGGTAAATGGTCTCCATGCTTCTTCATTAATTAGTAACTATTCGGTACCAGCTAGTACAACATTTTTTACATTGACATTAACTTTACATCAACTTTAATAAGGTAAGTACTGCATTTTGTATATACTGTATTATCAGAATTTCTTTTGTATTACACTGTCCTGATGAAGATCCACCACCTGGTTTGACAGTCACAATTATCATCCATAAATAAACAGAGAACTGAAGATGTAGGTGTTCCATTTTTATCTTCATAATTAAATGATAAACTTGACCATTTAACACCGAGATGTATGAGGCGTCGTTTCTATATTTATTCACTATTTTAGCATATGCATAATTCATTTATGGATATCCATAAATCGAATTTAACATATGTAAAATTATTTTAAGATATCCAAAAATAATTTTGCATATGTAAAATTCGATTTATGGATATCCATAAATCGATTTTAGCATATATGCATAAATACATTTTTAGATATGTTAAAATGCTGGCTATTTTTGCATATGCAAAAATACATTTTTTACATATGCATAAATTGATTTTTGCATATGCAAAAATAGTCGGTATTTATGCATATGTAAAAATCGATTTTAACATATCCAAAAATCGCGAGTGTGAAATGATTTCTCCCCAACTACATGTATTTAGTGCGGGTCTACTTCCTGTTTATTATTACTTCGGTTTGTAACATGGCAACTAACTCAATATCTGAGATGATATCGACAGCTTTGTCGTCAACATGTGGAACTTCAATTTCCAAACACTTCCATGCGTTTGATATACTTCTCTGATATTTGTTCTTTCCGTTTATTATTTCTAGCAGCCATGTTGGATTTTGTAGGGCGAAGCGTCGCGTGGTAATGTACTAATGAATCTTAATGTAATAAACACTTTAGTTTTTAAAAATGCGTAGGCTTATATTTTTTCACTAATATTGAAAGTGCATTTATTAACCATAAAGAAAATTAACGATTTTTATTTGTTATAAGAGAAAAATATTACTCTCACAATATACCGGAAAGTATTTACTTCGGGATTGAGAATTGGGGAGAACTCAGTATTTTCAAATTTCACAAATTTATTTTTGGATATCCTTAAATCGATTTTTGCATATGCCAAAATGCCAAATATTTTTACATATGCATAAAATCGATTTTTGGATATCCATAATTCGATTTTTTTATATGCAAAAATACCAACTATATGCAAAAATTGATTTATGGATATCCAAAAATCGATTTATGCCTATGTTAAAATACTGAATAAATATAGAAACGGCACCTCATAGAGATGGACCGGATAACCAGTGCAGACCAGTAACAATGTTTAGACAGCTTATGTACATTTCTATATATATATACTAGCCAACACCAAGTACAGGACAGGGTTCTACCATATCACTGTTCATATCATTGGTAAGCAATATAATTTTATGGGTGCTCATTTTCCTTCCTTATTATTTTTTAAGTCTTTGAATACTACATGAATGTAGAATTACCTTGTATATATTTTGATAAAATACGGCTTAAAATTTTGTAAAAGATAACATAAAAAATTATAACTACTTTCTATCTTATCTGTAGCAAAATATTGAATTTAAGAGGTCTGCTAACACCTATTATGGTAAGATGTACCACATTACAAAGAACAGAAAATGGGGAGAGATGGTGGAGGATCAGGAGAGGGGATAAATATAAGCAGGAAAATACCAACTAGGCCACTGTATATAAATACAGAGTTCTTATTTTCTACTACGCCAAGCTATAGACAATATAGATTTATCAGGTTAACTCTTTATTCAATGATCTGTCTACAAAAGTAATTAGTATAAAATAAAATAACATTACAACATAATCAATTAAAGCTGCTCCATGTAAATCAGTCACTAAAGCTGCTCCATGTAAATCAGTCACTTAATCTGCTCCATGTAAATCAGTCACTAAATCTGCTCCATGTAAATCAGTCACTAAATCTGCTCCATGTAAATCAGTCACTAAATCTGCTCCATGTAAATCAGTCACTTAATCTGCTCCATGTAAATCAGTCACTAAATCTGCTCCATGTAAATCAGTCACTAAATCTGCTCCATGTAAATCAGTCACTAAATCTGCTCCATGTAAATCAGTCACTAAATCTGCTCAGTGTAAATCAGTCACTAAATCTTCTCCATGTAAAGCAGTCACTAAATCTGCTCAGTGTAAATCAGTCACTAAATCTTCTCCATGTAAAGCAGTCACTAAAGCTGCTCCATGTAAATCAGTCACTAAATCTGCTCCATGTAAATCAGTCACTTAATCTGCTCCATGTAAATCAGTCACTTAATCTGCTCCATGTAAATCAGTCACTAAATCTGCTCCATGTAAATCAGTCACTTAATCTGCTCAGTGTAAATCATGCCACTAAAGCTGCTCAGTGTAAATCATGCCACTTACGCTGCTCAGTGTAAATCATGCCACTTACGCTGCTCAGTGTAAATCATGCCACTTATGCTGCTCAGTGTTAATCATGCCACTTACGCTGCTCAGTGTAAATGATGCCACTAAAGCTGCTCACTGAAATAATGCCACTAAATGTGCTCAGTGTAAATCATGCCACTTAGGCTACTCAGTGTAAATCATGCCACTTATGCTGCTCAGTGTAAATCATGCCACTTATGCTGCTCAGTGTAAATCATGCCACTTATGCTGCTCAGTGTAAATCATGCCACTTACGCTGCTCAGTGTAAATCATGCCACTTATGCTGCTCAGTGTAAATCATGCCACTTACGCTGCTCAAAGTAAATCACACTCACTGCTGACTGGAGATACAGTGATGATCAACAATGCCACTAGAATTGAATTCTAATAAAACATCAATGCTGAATCTGGAAGAATATTTCACAGATAGTGTAATAAAGAATCTGGTTGGATTTACTTTGTAAAAAGATGTTGGTCAGAGTCAATTCAATTTTGTTAAAGTTTTTATTATTTTAAAAAAAATGATGGCTATTTATTTGCCTCAGAGGAACAAAGCTGTAACATAATTTGGCCAGCCAGTGGTCTCAGGCTGGCGATTCATAAATATGAATGCTTGTAATTTGAAACATAAATATAACAACACCTTTGAGGATTTTACTGACCTTGCTATACAATGACATGAGGAAGAACATTTAAATCTCAACATCCTGTTCTTTCATACAGATATCATACAACAAAGAAATAATACAATGTCTTAATACCATGTGTCAACATAAATAATAATCGCTTACAATATTTATATAAATAATAAAAATGTAAATCCACTGGAAGTTTTATTATGTAAGCATCAGAGAAGAAGGGATTAACTGACAAGGGGGTGAAAATTGGAGAAAATTAATACCTATAAAAGATAGGCAGAGGAGAATAAGCTGGTTGGGCAGGGGGGCATATTATATATATGGTGGTGTTTAAAACAAAAGTCAAATTGCAATATCCTGTGGTCTGCATACCTCACATACGGACCACACATGGTCATTAAGTGATATATCATACAGAGTATTTTCTCAGATAGTTTTTAAAATACTGAATAGGTTACATTTTCACATGGGAAATGCCCTGATCATGCAGCTATAACATTCAATTTCAGATTCTGTTTAGATCTCCTACTACTTACACTACAGTGTCCTTATTTAAACTATGGGATAGTAACAGTCTGAGTAAGTCAAAAATAAAGTTTGAACATGACTGATCCACAAAAGATACAGAGAATAAAACTGAAATTGGCAAAAGATACAGTGCCCCTTAAACTGTGGCTAAAACAGTCAACTTTAAAAAAAATGAATAACTATCTAAGAATGAATTCTGTCATTAAAGGTGACTATAAACATATCACGGTATTTCACAGTAAACCCTTACTAAACATCACAAAAGGTCCACCACAAGAAAAACAAGGGAGTCAGGAAACGAGTTTTATACACAGGGGTCCCAGTCACAGAGTCGTATAAAGAAGGCCTGTCAAAGGTTAGGTCTGAATCCAACTTGTGAGAAAATCTGTTAGTTTGTTGGCCAAAGATTGCTGGTTTTCTCAAGGCACTCCATCCCTAAACCCATCATCTTGATATAAGTAAAATTCTACGGTATAAAACTCAATTTCTGCACTACACTGATTCCTCACAATTCATAGTTTAAAAACAATACACATTGCCATAATTTAATCATTCTGATTTTGCCTTTAAAAAATGGCAAATAAATAAAGTGAGATGTATTATAATTAAAAAAAAAAAGAAAAAAAGAAAAAAAAAAAAAAGAATCTGTGAGAATTTGACTTCAAAATACAATGGCAATAAGCATTAGGTATGGAGGCATTATAACACATATTAAGGACATCTGGTAATTGTGAATTATAATATGTAAATATAATACTTTACAATTACCCTAAGGTTAATCCGGGATTACAGATAATGTATAAAGACTGGTAATCTAGTGTTAAATGTCTACCGGTATTTACCTGTTGATCAGCTTTTATTTTTTTAAAATTCTAAATTCTCTTTTACTACTGCTTGAGATTATAAATTTACAATTTTAGGAATGACCAAGCTTTGAAGGGTTTATAAATTATAGTTCTGTATTTATAATCAATGGTAGTAAATAAAATTAATGTCTCATCATGAGTACAATGTAAACTTGCAATATTTCTTTATTTAGATTTGCTGAAATAGGGTTACAAATCAGGTAAAAAAAACCAAAACAAAAAATAAAAAAAACATAAAGTGCAGCATGCCTAAATGGCTATTAATGTATGCCCAGATGGTTAATAAAAGCTATGCCTATAGTTAATGGAATTTGAAACGAGTTATCATTGTAGGTTCTGATGGTTGACAGATAAGCTGTTCCTAAATTGCTAAGTGTGTTGGAAACAGGCTATGCCTAGATGTTTGATGGCAGCAGCTTATCCTAAATGCCTGCTTTGGATTTAAACATGTTGCTTTTTAATATATAATTCAAATGAAATCATATTTATGCTTTCTTTAAGCTCTATAATTTACATGTATTAATCTTGATTCCAGTATGCTGCTTATATGTGAATATTCCAGTAGATAACATACCAACTAAGATACTTTGGGCCTAACTTAAAAAATTCTTTGTTTGCTGTTTTCCAACCCATGTTATCCACATGTGGGTAGGTAGTTAGGAAAATTTTTTTATTCTCAGATGGGTCATCTCGCTTGCCAGGGTTATTGCCCTTTAATACTGCTTCTTATATTGTATGAGAAGTAAAAAAAAATGGAATTGATGGCAATAAAATTTTTTGGGTAGGGGCATTTCAAGTGTTTCAGGCGGTCAATGACAGACAAAGTAAATTTTATTTCAGGCCTTGTGACAGTGGTACAAAGTAACTAAAGTACTGGTGGATCTTATCAACTGGTTACTGGTTTATAATCTGTACAATACAGGATATGGGTATATTTACAATATATTGTATAAGGTATATACTGGTATATATTTATATAAATATTTTAATTCCATAATCTATAATGACTCTGCATCAAGTTTCAAAATATCCAACAATGAAAAACCAGCAAGTACACTGAGTGCAGTTCAATATACCAACTGGTAAGTGTTAAACTACATTTATCTGGACAAAACCAGATTCCTCTACTCCAATTGTTTTTAATTTAAGATACCTTATATTGTATTACATCTGTGTAACAGCTAACACCTTACAATAAGAGTTTCAAATCTTTAAGACCATGACACAGATCTGGATCTGTTCCCATTTTATTGTTTATCAATAATAAAGTTCATGCATGGTCAAAGTGGCTTAAAAAATTTATTCTTAATTTGCCAATTTGGCAGAACTTTAGTTTTTGTTTTGACATTATAGCCAGTGAATAATAAACTACCAGGTATAACCTTCATAATATATTCTATCCTTATATTTCTTTTTATTTTAAGATATATATATATATATGTGTGTACTTTGTATGGAAACTCTCTTTTGCACCTTCATGAGGAAAGCTACACTTATGGGTATTGCACATATACAGTGGTCTATATGAATCAATGGTCAAGGCCTGAAATATTATCCAGGGCCACACAGAGGTCATTAAATACATCTGATATACATGTATCAGTACTGACTAGGTAACATCTGTTAATCTCATGGTACAGTTCATCTCACTTCTACATCAACAACCAGGATTTATATTATAATGACAGAGAACAGACAGGTGTTTACATGTTAACATGTCATATAGAGTAAGAGAGAGTACATTATCGGGACTACCAGTATACACTTATTGACACAGATCTATACTACCAGTATATAAATTAAAATAATCCAAATCATCATCAAGCAGAAACAGAACCTGTAAAAAAAATAAATAACAGAACCCAAGACATATCCCAAACCAGAACTACTCACTCCCTGAACTATGGTTCAGAGGGTGTTCAGTTTAGATAAGTTTCTACTGTACAATACAGAATCAGGGACATACCCCAAATAAGAACTACTCACTCCATGAGCTTTGGTACAGAGGGTGTTATATAGTTTAGATAGGTTCCTACATTACAATACAGAACCCAGGACATACCCCAAACAAGAAGTTCAGAACTACACAGTCCCTGAGCTGTAGTTCAGAGGGTGTTCAGTTTAGATAGGTTCCTACTGCACAGATCCAAAGACATATCCAAAACAAGAATGACTCACTCCCTTGAGCTGTGGTTCAGGGTTGAAGATGTACAGATTAGATGTTGCAACTCACTCCTTAAACTGTTTTAGAGGGTGTACTGTTAAGATAGGTTCCTACACTATAACAAGACAGATGAACAAGATCAAGCAGATCTTGTATTTCTTATACTAGTAGTTACAAAACATTGAGAGTTAAATTGTTCCAATGATAAAACAAGTAAACCTTGATGCACAAACAATATATGCAAAACATGTAAAACTAAATTATGCAGCTTTAACAACATTTATAAGACTGAAGTGCAGATCTATTTGTTTTAAGTTGACAGATGAAATGAATAAATTAGGTATTTTTATGTACAACTGGAATATATTAAAATATATATAGAATTAAATACAGTAAAGTACTTTAAAGTTAAGTTGTACAAGAATTTAATACCAGAGACTAAAGTAAAAAAAAAGTGGCAATTCTAGCAAGCTCCAATTGTGATTTTATTACACATGTATGTAGATTAGATTGCATTAGGGTGTTTTACACCTCAGTCAGAATTCTTTTACTTATATCGAGAGTTTCGAGACATTCAGGTCTGGGATGTTGGAAGAAACTGGAGAACCCAAGGAAAACTTACGACATTTGGTACAATCTTAATCTGATCTTTCTTCTACATATGTATGGCATATATCATACTTTATTTAATTCAGCAAGTCCTGCCTAAAACTAATTGACCATGTTCAAAATCTAAAAGCTTCAGATAACTATTACAGTAACCTCTAATCCGTTCAACTACAGCTGGTGACGTCTTGATATAATTGAAATATTCTTGACTGGGACGTTAAACACCATTACTCACTCACTCTAATCCGTTTAGTATTTAGGCAGGACTGAATGAAGTTTAACTGATATTAAAGTGATACATAGAATTTGAAAGTACAAACTTAAGGAACAAAATTAGGAACAGTTTAAATTACAAAGAATTTCTTTCCCATGAATTAATTTTAACAATCACTACATGAGAGACTGTGGTCAGCCTATACCTCTCCTATTTGACCAGTAATATTTTGCTATTTCACACATGTATATGTTTTATTGAAAACATTTATACTTTTTAATTAAGAAAGATAATATCTTTTAATAAACTTTTATTTCATAAAGTGACACTGAACCAGGGATTGCCTTCAGTTTTATTTCATATATCAGCTACCTTTTTACCTCAAAATTATTATTTTACCAAGGACACAATTAGTTTTCAGACAAACGAAGTCGTAAATAACTCAAGAATTATATTATAGATAGTTAATGGACAAAGTATTCAGGTTTTTTAAACTTAAATAAAACAAAACTGACAGGTTGGGTAGGAATTTTTTTTTCTAATGTACTATGTGAAACCTGTATTGATTGTGTGCAAACATAACTTGGATAATTTGTTATTTTATAAAATATTTATGTTATTCAGGAAGTAACTGAAATAACTGTTTTCTTTCATACATACAATTTATAACTAACAGTGAAAAACAACAGTGAAGGGATAAGACTTCCTCCTATATAAGATGGGAGAGGGGGGGGGGTTCTTAGGTAATCCTTAAATATCAGGTTGATACTTACAAATGCAAACGGCGGCTAGTAGTCGTACAGCTGTGTCAGGTTGATCACAATCTGGAAAAAGTGGTTCTATTACATAGTAAGCAAAAGTAAGTGCTACAATTGCCTGTGAACATGGCCGCACTATCATACACTCTACCCACAGTCTCAAAAAGGCAACAAACGGTCCAAAAGCTTCAAACATGTAAGCATAATCAGCCCCTGATCTCATAATCATGGTTCCCAACTCTGCATAACACCATGCTCCTATCATGGAAAATAAACCACATAACACCCAAATGATGAGCGAGAGTCCAACACTACCGGCACCATCCAAAACACCCTTGGGACTCACAAAGATCCCAGATCCAATAATACTACCAACAATCACAGTTATCCCATTAACCAATGTGACTTTTTGTTTCAGATTAATGGTATCATCAGCATTTACACTTGATTTATCAGAATCGTCTGGGCTATTTCTGGTATTTTTTGGTTGTTGATCTGGATCCACAGCCTTATATTCTTTTAGTTCCGCCATTCTTGGATTTTCTGTTCGCAACTCACAATAACTAATATTTTACGAGTTAAAATAAATAAATATAAAAGCTCCAGTTTTTACCGACAAACAATTTATATCTCTTTCCTCGTGTAACGATATCACACACGTGTTTTAGATACCGTATACATACGATATGGATGATGAAATAGTCGCTTTGTTGTTTAGGTAGTATACTAAGCGTGAATACAACGTGGGAACTTGCATCAAATAAAGATTTTAATATCAACGGATTCAGGAGTAACTTGTTTTGTTTTGTCTTTTTTGGCGTTCCCTCCAATTCCTAGAGCATCAGCATTTTGCTTGAACGGAAATAAGTAACTGAATTCTTAAAAAAAAAAAAAAAAACTATTGTATGTACGAGAATAAAAGTTCACTAAAAGCAATAAAAACTATTAAAGCTGCATTAAGTTTTCCAAAGAAAAAATTAAAACGATGCTAATCTAATTAATGATGTTCCTAATGAACAATGTTACATTTGGTTCAACGATAAAAGCCCGAATAAATACAGAAATTACACCATTTACCCAGCGAGATGCAGCATTTGGGATCTAATATTAGAACATGATTACGTCAACCGGTTGTTCAATGTTTAACGATGGTTATTTTGAGCTTGGAGCATGCGCACGGATGAACGGAAAACCCCATTGATCGGAGATGATTGATTGTCCTTAATTAATATACAGACGCATTTGAAATTGTGTTATGTTTCCCTTACTAAGTCACAAATGACAAATTCAACGAAGTTCTGTGTTTAATTTATCGTATTTCACCGTTTTTAAAGTTGTGTTTAAATGACCCGGGTTTTGATGACGTAACCATGTTCTAATATTAGATATTAGATCCCAAATGCTGCATCTCGCTGGGTAAATACTGTAATTTCTGTATTTATTCGAGCTTTTATCGTTGAACCAAATGTAACATTGTTCATTAGGAACATCATTAATTAGATTAGCACCGTTTTAATTTTTCTTCGGATATTTAATGCAGCTTTAATTCAATCAAGTGTATATAAATAAATTGCCATGCTATAATTCACTGTGGGTATTGGATATTTGTTTTTTATTTAATATGTTTCAAGTGTACTTTTACCGATTTTCATTATGTTGTTTTCCTTCAATACTTAAATGTTCCTATATTACCAGTGCGTAAATACATGTAGCTCTAATATATTTTATATAACTGGTACTACTTAGTACATGTACTTGTCCAATCCTTATCGAGTACTTGTCCGATTGTTACTGGAATTTGTGTCTTATCAACACCGAGTACTCGTTCCACCCTTTTATTCCTTGTTCATTTCTTATCGATTTTCTACGTAGCCCTTAAATGACGCCTTCTAATCCTACTTAGTCCATGCTGATCATACCTTTTTTTTTTTTTTTTTTTTTTTTTTTTTTTTTTTTTTTTTTTTTTTTTTTTTGTTGTTGTTTTTTTTTTTTTTTTTTTTTTTTTTTTTTTCGGGGGGGGGGGGGGGGGGGAGGGGGGGTGACCGAGTGGTCTAAAGCGCGCGCTTACGGATCATAGTGCCCTCTGGTTCGAATCCCACTCGGGATAGATCCTAGTGTGAGAAAGTTTGTCAGTTCGCTTGCCGAAGGTTCAGATAGTTTTCTCCGGTTTTCTCCACCATCCCAGAACTGACCGCCTCGAAATAAGTGAAAGATTCTTGACTGGGGCGTGAAACACTATTAGTCCACTCCATTCTACTGATCATTATTTAGTATTTGTCTTTATCGTTTCCTTGTTGAATCGATATCCTTATTGAGTCCGCTGACTTTGTCCAATTTTTGCCGAGTCTTTACATACTGGTTGTAAAATAAGGAAATATTTAAACCCAAAAATTATTTATTCACACCAGTGAATATCATTTTCCGTCAATTCTTACAATCAATTGCTTGTCAAGTAACGGAAGCTTTAATATCAATTCTGAAGTTTCTGTCTTTTAGTTGTTTCTTGTGAAATGTTCATAGTTGCTTTGGCTATTGTCAAATACATGGTTTTCGGCCTCATATCAATTTATTTAATAAAAATGTTAGATGCATAATGTTTCCATTCTCTTGGGTATAAACATCTTCTCTTATTCGGATTTTGTATCCTATTAGCACTGCTAAGTTTGTTAATTACCAATTAAAAATCAATTCTAAATACTGTGACAATTCATGAGCTATACAACAACAACAAATACAATAATAATAAAAATAATAATAATTATATATATATATATATATATATATATATATATATATATATATATATATATATATATATATATATATATATATATAATTATTATTATGAGAGAGAGAGAGAGAGAGAGAGAGAGAGAGAGAGAGAGAGAGAGAGAGAGAGTTGCAAATTGTTCGTCAAAATTTACCAACAGTCAGGCACATATCGGTGTGTTTGTTCAAAAATTTAATTTCTTTACGATTGCATATAAGTTGCAATAATAAAATGTTTTATAAGGGTTCACAATAACAAGAAATAATAGGTACATACTTGTTGTTTCTTTAATATTTTTTTCATATATATTATTATATTCCAATATATTTTTTGGAATTCATTTTTAGAAGGATGGATTTGATATCTGCTTAGACTAGTAGTTTACCATTGACGTCAACTTTTGAAATGCTACTAAAATTCTTTCACCTCAAAAAGAAGCGACAATCATAATTTGCCTATGTTCAATTTTGAAATATATATCCAAGGGCAATCGAAGGCTTTTTCGCTATCTATAAACCATCTGATATCAGTAAAATACAAATAAATAAAAATTTCTTTTATGTTGCGGAAACTATGTTAACATTAAAAAACAGACTTTTTTCAAAAGTTAGCTTTCAACCTGAAATTAATTGAACACAGCAAACCTTTTATCAGATTTATATAGAGCAAGCCATTTTATTCCCTGCAGTCTTTAAGCCACAGTATATTTATCCCAATACTAAAAATCTTTTTTTCCCTTCGTGTGACGTAGGTCGAAAATCGCAACATATACAATTACCGCTTTTGGATATTATATATCCCACGTGATAAATTTATGAATGGAAGCTAGTAACCACGCTAGTCTTATTGTTATTCGTAATTGAAGTGCATGTACCTGGCAACTAGGCCTAATTATGTGGACTGAATCCCTAATACTACTACTACTACTCTGACTACTATTACTACATTTTGAACTACAACTAGTACTGCTAATAATACATTGATTGGTTTTGACAAATGTGATCAATATTTTAATACATAAAAACACGAAATAAAATTCAAACGTTATTAAATGTTTTACTAACACACATACAAGTATATAATAAATCAACATTTTGAAAAAAAGTTACATGATTACCGCAAGGTCGACGTTATATGATTTTAGTTTTTCGTATTTCTAATTTTCTAGAAAATCGTTTATAAACCTAGATTTTAATTTTTAAATTTTTCTTTTAACACTGAAAAAAGTAATTGAATTTTTCTCGAAGTTGAAATAATAAAATAACGAATGGATGGGATTTCTTGGTTTTAGAGAAATTATGTCTGTTTTGGGAGTGAAATAAAAACAAAATATTTTTCATTTTCCACCGCCGATTCATATTGCAAGCGTTGTTGTAGTCTGTATAGTGGGCCCTCTTATGCTCTATATAAAGTAAGTAAGTAAGCCTTAAGTAAGTAAGTAAGGAAGTGAGTGAGTGAGTAAGTAAGTAAGTGGTGAGTAAGTGAGTGAGTGAGGAAGTAAGTGAGTGAGTGAGTAAGTTAGTGAGTAAGTAAGTAAGTAAGTAAGTAAGTAAGTGAGTGAGTGAGTGAGTGAGTAAGTAAGTAAGTGAGTGAGTGAGGAAGTAAGTAAGTGAGTGAGTAAGTTAGTGAGTAAGTAAGTAAGAAAGTAAGTAAGTAAGTGAGTGAGTGAGTAATTAAGTAATTAAGTAAGTAAGTAAGTAAGTAAGTGAGTGAGTGAGTAAGTGAGTGAGTGAGTAAGAAAGTAAGTGAGTGAGTAAGTGAGTGAGTGAGGAAGTAAGTAAGTGAGTGAGTGAGTGAGTAAGTTAATGAGTAAGTAAGTAAGAAAGTAAGTAAGTAAGTAAGTGAGTGAGTGAGTAAGTAAGTAAGTGAGTGAGTAAGTGAGTGAGTGAGGAAGTAAGTAAGTGAGTGAGTAAGTTAGTGATTAAGTAAGCAAGTAAGTAAGTAAGTGAGTGAGTAAGTAAGTGAGTGAGGAAGTAAGTAAGTGAGTAAGTAAGTTAGTAAGTAAGTGAGTGAGTAAGTAAGTGAGTAAGTAAGTTAGTAAGTAAGTGAGTGAGTAAGTAAGTAAGTGAGTGAGTGAGTGAGTAAGGAAGTGAGTGAGTGGGTTAGTGAGTGAGTGAGTGAGTAAGTAAGTAAGTAAGTAAGTAAGTGAGTGAGTAAGTAAGTAAGTGAGTGAGTGAGGAAGTAAGTAAGTGAGTAAGTAAGTTAGTAAGTAAGTGAGTGAGTAAGTAAGTAAGTGAGTGAGTGAGGAAGTAAGGAAGTGAGTGACAGGGTTAGTAAGTGAGTGAGTGAGTGAGTGAGTGAGTAATTGAGTAAGTAAGTGAGTGAGTAAGTAAGTGAGTGAGTTAGTAAGTAAGTAAGTGAGTGAGTGGGGAAGTAAGTAAGTGAGTAAGTAAGTTAGTAAGAAAGTGAGTGAGTAAGTTAGTAAGTAAGTGAGTGAGTGAGGAAGTAAGGAAGTGAGTGAGTGGGTTAGTGAGTGAGTGAGTGAGTGAGTGAGTAAGTGAGTGAGTAAGTAAGTGAGTAAGTAAGTGAGTGAGTGAGTAAGTGAGTGAGTGAGTAAGTAAGTAAGTAAGTGAGTGAGTAAGCGAGTGAGTGATTTGTTTATTACATAGTGACAGTTGCATATACATTTACAAATATATACGTTTTACAACAAAATAGAATTGTCATGTGCTGATTTTGAATGCATTATTTTAATAGAAATTCAAAATCAGCACATGACAGAATTACAAAAATGCACTCGGCCCAGACGACCTGTCAGTCACTTAAACTACATAACAGGTACCGGTATATATATTTACAAGAGATTTTAGATTGACGGAGTTGTAAAGCAGAATGTATATATCTGACAGTTTGTCTTGGGAAAGAAATGACTAGTTTTATAAACAGATCGAGGTTCAGAGTGTCTTGATGTGAAATGTTACACTGATTCATAAGCTTTTGTCTTAAACCTGAGTGTACTGAGCAACTTAGTAAAAAAACAAAGTTCGTCTTCAATAAATTCTGTATTACATAATGTAAGGGATCGATTTTCTACAATAAAAGCGGATATAAGTGATTTGACAGAAAAACATCTCGAATTACAGTCCAGGTCTATGCGGGATAACCTAATATTTACGGGAATAGATGAGCAAAATGATGAGAATACAGAATTAACATTACAAACATTTCTCAGTGAAACACTTGGAATCACCAATGAGATTAAGTACCACAGAGTTCACAGGATGGGACGTAAGACAACAAACAAGAACAGGCCTATTGTCGCCAAATTCATTAATTTTAAGGACAGGGAAAACGTTCGAAAGGCTGCGCCAGGAGCACTTAAAGGAAGTCAACAACATTATGGGGTTAATGAACAATTTCATAAAGAAATTAATGATCGTAGAAAAGAACTGTACCCACACTATAAAACAGCTAAGAGAAATGGGAAAAAAGCAAACTTAGTCTATGATAAGCTTTATATAGATGAGAAAATTTACGTCCCTAACAAACAACAAGAGGCTTCTGAACTGGGACACACCAGAGACTAAATATCGTCTAAAGCCAGGAGCCATGGACCAACTGCCTCTGGAACTTCCAACACAAAACTTTCAACAGCCAGGGAATTCATACCACGTTCAAAGGGAAACAACTCGCGCTCAAATCAAAAATAGGAATAACATGGAGGAATATTAACGTGCGAAAACATACGGGATATAAACAGTAACACTGACTCTCAAATTCATAAAAAAATCAGAAGGGATGTGTCCACCAGTAATGGAAACATTCGTCTTATCTCTCTTAACGATTGTGGAATATCTCGTAGATTAAAATATCCAGAATTTGGTTCCTTAATGTCAGATTATGACATCCTTTGTTTTACAGAAACAAAAACGGATAACTGTGATGAGATAACATTTAATGGATATGAATTTGTTTCGAAAAACAGGCAGGAATTTTCTAACGTACGATCAGGTGGAATTATTCTCGGATATAAGGAATATTTGACAGACTTTATTATACCTCTTGAAACTGAGTGTAAATATGTGCTCTGGTTTGTAATTAGTCATGAAATTCTGAAATGTGATAGTAACCTACTTTGTGGTATTGTGTATATTCCACCTGAAGGGACACAACATAGCTCAACAGACGCTTTCAGTGAAATTGAATCTGAATTCTTGACATTTTCTAGTATGATTTCATTTGCCTAAATGGTGACTTTAATAATAAGTCGAACTTCTAATTATGACGACTTTATTGAAAATTTAAATTCATCTGAAAATATCAATAGAATATGTGACCTTAAACTTGATAATCAACTCTCTATAAATGAATTAGACAATCTGAATATACCCAGAGATAGAAATAACAAAGATGTAAAGAAAAATAATTTTGGTAACTATTTGCTAGACTTATGTAAATATAATGATCTCTTTATTGTAAATGGACGTATTGGAGATGATAAACATATTGGTAATTACACAACTAGTAGGTCAACTGTCATTGACTACTTTATTGGTAATATAAATTTTTTAAGTATTGTTACAGATTTCAAAATTTTAGAATTTAGTAAACTTTTTTCTGATGTACATTGTGCACTTACATGTAACGTTTGTGTTGATAATATTACTACAAATAATGTGGTTATTAATAACGTGAATAATACTGATTTTAAAATAAAACCCTGGGATTCTAATAAAATTTTGGATTTTTGCCAAAATATTATAGGAAATAACCTTGATGATGTTGCTAACCACATACAGTCTACTGAAGCTAGTAACATTGACAAAAATTACGTAAATAATACTTTTAATCTTGTAGCTAATGTACTAGTCAATGCTACAAAGCAAACTTTCGGTACTTATATTCCACATAATTCACTAAGCCTACAAAATCCAAAGATTGGTTTAATAATGACTGTTTTGTTGCTAGAAAGCAGTTTCGTAGGAAACAACGTTTGTATAAAAAGTATAAAACTGATGTTTTTAAAGTAGATATGCGTAATGCAGAAAAAGAGTATAAGTGGGTCATGGATAAAAGTAATAAATATAGAATCAATTTACAAAATAAATTAAAAAATTTACAATCCAAAGATCCTAAAGCTTACTGGAATATTATAAATAAAAACAAATTAAGAAATAAATGTGATTTATCAGTTGAAAACTTTTATGAATACTTTAAAAATATTAACGCAGACTTAGATTTTGAGTCTGATGGTGATATTGAAGATGAGATTAATAATACTATTGGTTGTGACACTTTAAATGGTCCAATATCATTGGAGGAGATAATGTTATGTGTTAATAAGTTACAAAATAACAAATCAGCGGGTATTGATAAAATTTGTAATGAATACATTATTAATAGTATAAATTTTTTATTACCTATATATCATAAATTATTTAATATGGTGTTTGATACAGGTGTTGTTCCCGATGCTTGGCTGCAGGGAAATATTATACCAATTTATAAAAACAAGGGTAGTAGTTCTGATCCAAGTAATTACAGACCAATTACATTGCTTAGTTGTCTAGGGAAACTTTTTACCTCTATTTTATGTACTAGACTAACAAAATTTGCAGATGATTATGAAATTCTAAGTGAAAACCAGTCAGGGTTTAGGCATGGTTATTCAACAATTGACAATTTTTTTGTAGTAAAGACACTGATCGATTTATTACGTTTAAGTAAAAAGAAATTGTATTGTGTAGTTATAGATTTTAAGGCTGCATTTGACAAAGTTTGGAGACAAGGTTTATGGCAGAAATTATTAAAAAATAATATTAGTGGAAAATGTTTTAAAATTATTGTGAACATGTATAATGGTACTAAATCCAGGATTTGTGTAAATGGCAATATATCAGATTTTTTTCCATGCTTAGTTGGGGTACGCCAAGGAGAAAATTTGTCACCTTTTTTATTTGCAATATTTTTAAATGACTTAGAACGATTTTTTATTGACCAAAATGTTGAAGGTTTGACTACAGTTACTACTGAATTAGAAGCTGAACTTAATATATATTTAAAACTATTCTTGTTATTATATGCGGATGATATAGTGCTTATGGCAGAGTCCAAACAAGATTTACAAAATCAGCTAAATTGTTTCTCACAGTTTTGTGATATGTGGAAATTATCAGTAAATATATCAAAAACTAAAGTTGTTATATTTTCTAAGGGCAGATTGCCAAAAAATAACATTTTTACTTTGAATGGTATAGAATTGGAAATTGTTAATGAATTTAAGTATCTAGGGATAATTTTTTCTAGATATGGTCTTTTTAATTGTACAAAAAATACCTAGCTGACAGAGCTACAAAAGCTATGTATGCTATTGTCAAAAAAGCAAGAATGTTAAATCTCTCCATTGAATGTCAGTTACATTTATTTGATAAGATAGTTATCCCAGTATTGTTATATGGATGTGAAATATGGGGTTATGAAAATTTAGAAGTATTAGAAAGAGTGAATTTGAAATTTTATAAAATGTTACTGCATGTAAAAAAGTCTACTCCAAATTTTATTGTTTATGGAGAAGTAGGAAGATATCCACTAAGTGTGTATGTTAAAACCAGAATTATTTCTTATTGGTCAACAACTATTATTGGAAAAGAAAAAAAAATACTACAGTTTTGTATATAAATTTTGCATAACAAATATTTATCTGGTATTAATTCTTATTGGATTTCTAATGTAGAAGCAATATTGTTGGAATGTGGTCTTAATAATATATGGGTAAATCAAGAATATAGTAATAAAACCTGGTTAGTTAAAAAGGTTAAACAAACATTATGTGATCAGTGAACTGCAAATATGGCGGAGTCATTGTAGTAATTCTTCAAAAGGTATATCATATAATTTATTTACACATTCTATTTTCAAATTACAAAGTTATTTAAGTTCTGATATATCATATACAAACAAGATTATATTAAGCAAATTTAGAAGTTCAAATCACAGACTCCCAATAGAAACAGGTAGATGGCGAAATATACCTAAAATGATAGAATTTGTAATCTTTGTCAAGAAGAATTGGGAGATGAATTTCATTTTATCATGAATTGTAAAAGTTTATCAAATTTTAGAAATGCTTATATACCAAATTATTATAGAAACAAGACCAAACACTATTAAATATTTTCAACTTTTTTCTTCTAATAAACTGTCTGTAAATAGCTAATAATGTTAAAGTCAATTGTTGCCGACTCAATTATTAAAAGCTTGTAACTTAGCTTGTACGAAATTTGGAAAAATAATGAGTTTGATTCTTGGTCAGCTTGTTCATCCTTTTGTCTTTACAAAACATTAAAGTGATATCATCTCACCAGTATTTTGTATGAAAAAGGGGAAAAAAGAAATGTTCCATCACTTTTCACAAGAATGGCAAACGCACAACTCGACAATTAGTTTGTAACAAACAGATTAGGGAACCAAACATTAGTACATAATGGCTATAAGTTCAGAGTAAGACAAGAAGGAATGACAGTTTATTGGATCTGTACCACAGGCAACTGCCCAGCATCCATCAACACACTGAACAGTATACCAACCAAACTGCAGATAAACCACAACCATGACAATGACAGAGTACAACTAAATGTAGAAAGAGTACTTCAAACAATCAAAAAGAGATGCAAAGAAGAAACAACACCAGTTCCAACCATCTATAAACAAGAAGTTACCCAACCCAGGAACACAGAATGGAACGACGATACACACAGACTGGTTGAGAAACTTCCAACATTTGAATCCTGCCAACTCTACAACCACAGATCAAAACTAATTCCAGCACTACCACAGAACCTTGCTTCTTTTTTATTTATTTACTTTTTTTAATTTAATTTTTTTGTATGCATTTAAAATGCATACAAAAAAATTAAATTAAAAATTTATTTATTTTAATGTATAATAATAATAATAAAAATGAAAATTATAGAACAAATCATTATATTTTTTACACACCTGAAATTTAGAAGAGCTAATTAAAGTTAATTAGCCATAATTGTTTACATAAAGGATTAAACTGATTCAAGGAATGCCAACATATTTTGTCTACTTTCACTACCTACTTTTTAAAATGTTGGCATAGGTTGAATGAACCGTTGTAATGTACAATGAGAGAAATAAAGAACTTGAACTTGAATTGTCACGAATGACTGCATGTGACGCGAACTCATCATTACCGCGGGCTATGTATAACACATGTTTACCTACCGTCGATGTTTACTTAATACATTAACTATTAATTATAAGATACATGTATCTGTATCGTATTAATTTTAAAATAAACAAACGTGTTTAAACGTTTTATTAAAATGTGCTTTTTATATTTAAAAAAAAAGTCGGATGCCGAAAAGCTGCGTGATGTTTTTAGATGCAAGGCAAAGGATTTTTTTTAAAAACAATACAGCCTTGAACTAAAATAAATCACGTTCTATTTTCTTTCTTTTTCTTTTTTTCTTGTTTTTTTTTTTTTAAATCTGAATGATTGATATGGCCTCTTCTTCTCTAGACCGAGATTTCTGCGGTCTTTAGATTTATCCTTTTCAATTTTTTTGCCTTGGCGGAAAAATCAAAGACCGAGCGGGGTATATATGAAAAACGTTCATTTTGACGATCTTACCCCTAGTACGACATACGGTGTTTTATATCTCTCCTAAGGTGATAATCCTCCATTATTTTCACAACATTTTATTCCCATAGCATTTATCTTCCATAATACGAAATATCGGGCGTATATTCCAATATTTCCTACACTTAATTACTCCATTTGTTTCAGTTACCACTTATTTCCATTTAAACCCACCGCCATTTTGAATGAAGTGAAGTAGGTCACAAAAATAATCTCGAAACAAAGTTACTATAAAATTATGCAAATTTGACTTATCACGTGATATATTCATTGATATCGTCAATGTAAACAACCGACGGTCTTAAACAGCTGACCAGTACAATGGAACCCTATTTTATAACTACATATTCTGGGGATCTTATTCTGTCAATATCACTGTGTCCACGTCCGAGATTTATGTATACAATTAGCGCACACGTGTTTGTCTATAAATAAATGTATTAATCACGTGATATGACAATTTAAAACAAACTCATAGTAACTTTGGTTTCGAGACTATATTCCGCCATTTTGAAAGTTCATTGATTGCTACGCTTGATGGAATAATATCGATTCGTTACACTTAAACAAACATGAGGAACTTTATTGTATATGCTTCAACGTCGAGTTTTAACATATAATTATTAAGGTAAATAGGTGTTACCTGCTCGGTTTATTCATGATTGTCCCTTTTTGAAAATCCAGGTAAGAATTTGGATAAAAAAAGAGGGACAATCATGAATTCAATCCCAATGGGGAACAATAGGACTTAAGTTTAGCTTGGTATATAGTTTATTCCAGAAAAGAAGGTAAAAGAATAACCAAATATCAAATGTTACATTTTATTTTTACTTTTATTTTTAAAACATAATCAATTCATTAAATAATGCAAATACACCTATTTTCAAAGCAAACTTAAACAAATAATAATAAAAATGAATAAAGATAAATAAATAAATAATAGATGGAAATAAAACATACACACAAAATAAAAATATGACAAATGGCATCACATACTGTAAAGGGGGGAATTTTCGCATGGGTAAATTTTTCGCGCTACAGAAATAATAGGAAAGCTGCTGGCTTGTCTACCTTTGCATGTTTTATGGATACAAAAAATGCGTTTGACATAGTTAATAGGGATTTATTGTGGTTTAAGTTATTAAGATTAGGTATTAATGGTAAAATGTTTAATGCCATTAAATCTTTATATAATGATGTTCAATGTGTTTTAAGGTTAAATAATATGTTTACGACTGGTTTTGATGTAAATTTAGGGGTAAAACAGGGTTGTAATTTATCCCCAACTCTGTTTTCTATATATATAAATAATTTGGCTGAAGACATAAAACGTTCTGGTTTAGGTATAGATATTGATGATTACGTTTTAGGTATATTGCTTTATGCAGATGATGTTGTCCTTCTCGCGCCGACAGAGGAGTGTTTACAGCACATGCTGGACATTGTCGACTCTTGGTGTAAAAAGTGGAGACTGCTATTAAATCCCGAAAAGACAAAAAATTGTTCATTTTCGCAACAAAAGAAGTAATAGATCAGATAAACGTTTTACATGTGGTGACACTGTTTTGGATCATGACGTTTCTTACAAATATTTAGGGATTTGGTTCGACGAACATCTAGAGATGAAAAAGGCCAATTGTGAACTTAGTAAGGCCGCGAATAGGGCACTAGGTGCAGTGTACTCTAAATTCTATTCTGTTGGTGATATGTCTGTCAAAGTATTTTCAAAACTTTATTCGTCGCTTGTAGAACCAGTTTTATTTTATGGTAGTCAGGTGTGGGGTCTAAAAGACTGTAAAAGAATCGAAACTGTGCAAAACAGAACAGCCCGCTTTTTCCTAGGGGTATTTGGCAACACATCCATCTTAGCTTCAAGAGGTGAACTTGGGTGGTCAACATGCAAATCCCGACTGCAGATAGAAGTGCTACGTTATTGGTTGAAGCTAAATACTTTGCCAAATGATCGATTAGTGTGTGCGGTAAGACATTGGAGTAGCAAATTTTCACATTCTTGGGATACTAAAGTCAAACAGTTATTATGTGATTTTAACTTATACGATTTATTTTTACAATGCACAGACAAAAGCCAAATCAATAAATTTTTAGATACCGCGAAAACAGTAATTTTGAAGCAAGACTTTGATAAATGGAATCATGAACTTTGGAACGACAAAGGAAATGGAGACAACGGAAATAAACTTAGAACATATCGAACATTTAAATCTGAAATCGGCTGTGAACAATACCTAAAATTGTCAAATTGTATCACAAGTGTATAACTTCATCAGCCGATCTAAACGTTTTACGTTTTAATGTTCATGTTATGATTTTTCCATCTTTTTTTTAATTTTTTCATTTTTTTTCATTTTTTTCTTTTTTCATCATTTTCTTTTCTTATGCCTTTTTCTTTTTTTTCCCCATGTTTTTGTTCAATATCATTTATTTATTATTTTTGTTGTTCTAAAATAGATACTATAATCCTTATTATATCATTGGTCACTGATGATTGTAATTACAGATAGAGAGACTGATTTACATAAGAGAATACTTCTCTTGTTTCAGAATCCCGTATTATTGTGATGTAAAATAATTGTATGTAATGAAGAGAGAATAAAATATTGTTTAAACTAACAATACCTAACGCAATTAATACCAAGGCACCATCGACGGGTATATTCCAGTTTTAGATGCGGCATTTTGCCCCTTAGAGTGGAAACGGGACGATATAGCAAACCGAAAACTCCTTTGAATGATCGTTTATGTCAGCTTTGTAAAAACTATGATATTTAGGACGAGAAACATTTTTTATTATATTGTGATTTTTACTCTGATCTTCGTTTTGATTTATTTTATTTTGCTGAGAATATTTGTACAGGTTTTAATGTTTTATTCGAGACAGAAAAAATGAAATTTTTAATGCAAGAAACTGTTTTACAACCACTAGTGGCCAAGACAATTTTTGATATGTTTAATAGAAGGAAATATTTTTTATCATAACTATATATATTTTTTTGTCATTTTTAATTTCTAATTTATTACATTTATTTTTAACACACACACACACACACACACACACACACACACACACACACACATTGCATACATTTTAATATAATATATATATTATTGCATACAATATTTAACATACTCTTTAACAAACATATCGATACAACTGCACCACACACACACACACATACACATACACACACACACACACACACACACACACACTTTTACTGCTGTATTTTTAATGTACATGTATATATTTACGCTAATTTTTATAGATGACCGTGTCTCATAAGTCTTTTAGGCTGGATGTCATGATATTTTATTTTTTGTATTGTATATGTTGTTATGTATGTTTAATGGGATGTGACACGTTAATAAAATTAATTAATTAAAAAAAATTACCGCAAAAATTTTATCCACGCGAAAATGATAACTATACAAGTTTATATTTCATAATATACAGAATATAAACCCACTAACATCGGAAACGCGTACAATTCACCTACGCGAAATGTCAAATTTCAGAAATCGCGAAAATAATCCCCTTTACAGTAATTCATCTCTTAGTATAGTTGTGTGACATGGGATTATACAGAATATACATGACAAATAAATAACAGATATTACATCGGACTTTGTATTCTTTCGGCAATATCTGTAACCATTTATACCAATGTTGTAACCTCTGTCCCTGGTGGTTGGGATAATAGTGATTTCTAACTGAACATTTGCCATGGATGGTGTTTAAACATGTAATGATATATTTTTCAAAATAGTAATTTATGTATTTTTGAATGGCTTGAAAGGGGTAACACTTGTGAAAGACAAAGATGAGTTAATTTGACACAGATAAGCATAAGCTTGGTGTAATTTGAAGAACTAAAGTAAAACATACACACATACAAATAGATAAATAAATTAAAAAACATCATTAAATAATTAATAACAATATTTAAAATAAATAAAATTTAAAATCAAATAAATATAATATCATTTTTGTTCTTATTTCATTTGGATTTCCAGAAAATAAATAAATATAATTTAAAATGAAAAAAAAAAGCAAACTTAATGTTTGAAAATTTAAAATAAATGTTATATCATTTTTATTCTTATTTAATTTGTTTCAAGTTAGCAATATCATAATACAGTCCACAAGGTAAAATTCTTACAGGTAAAATTGGAACAGACTATAATTGTTTGTTTGAACAGCACAACAAACCCAGAAAGGGACAATAATGAATGTTTGTTTTTTAGGAAAGGGGCAATCATGAACAGACCACCTGCTCTATATTAAAACTTTTACAATTATAGCATGCGGTTCCTCGAGGCACCGCACAGATGCAAGAAAACAGGCGCTTGCCGTTCTGACGGTCTACTGCACGATTGGAGATTGGAGATAGACCGTCAGATTTTCGGACTACTTCTTCTCGGGCGAGGTCAAGGAAAATAAAAAAAAAAGTAACACAAAAGTACTGTTAGCAGGGCCCGATCATGGTAGACGATAAGAACTACGTATTACAACTACGATGACAATGTATGCACATTGTTTCATTGTTAAATTTGTTTAAGATAAAAATAAAATATAAATAACATTTAAAATATCATTTTACACGATGTAAGTGTTAAAAAACACGATCGAATGCACACATATGAATATACCATTACAATAGCCATATCCGGTAACTGACTAAATTCTGACCTGGTAACGGACTGGAACGTACCGGATTCGAATCCGTTTTTTTAAAACTTTAAAATGACGTAAGTATATATGTTAAGGTGCTACCAAGCTTTAATACAAGGACAGTTTACATAACACGTGTTCATAATCAAAACCACTGAATACCACCGGTGTCTAAACACTCCAGCGTCTATATCCCACATCACGGATTCCCACCGGTACTAGTGAATAAAAACAGTTCCCGATAAACAACACCACATAATACGATCAGTGCAAATACAAATGCCACTGAATATCATTTACACCAATAAAGCATGCAATCAGATATCAGTGATACTTATAAAACACACGGAGTAGTTTTATAAGTCCCATATAAACCGTGTCGATTAAATCAGCAGTGCCCAGAAACAACGTCATTAAATACCACCAGTCCATATAGCTCACAACTTAAAATAAGCATTGGCAAGAAACCACGCATCAAAAACCATCAGTGTCAATAAACCACGCCACACAAATTACACTGTCACATACGCATTGGCAAGAAACCACGAATAAAAAATTACCAGTGTTTATAAACTACGCCACCGAATATAACCACAGCCCTTGAACCATGCAATCAAATAACACTAGTGCCAATAAACCACACCACAACAAATATCAGCATTTCCCATATACCACCTGATTTACCTGATCTGTACATCAATGGTAAGCCTTATGGCTTGTTGCGATGTTTTGTACTTTTTCGATAATTAATAACTTGTTTGTCACTTCCGGGTTATATACCGACGCGGTAAATTTAACTGGGTGTCTCGACCAAAACTTGTTCAAGTTAGATTTGAATCTGTTTAGGCTGTCCGCTAAGATGACTTTGTCAGGCAAACTGTTTTATGTATCAACTATTCTACTGGTGAAGTTGTATTTGTGGACATTAGTCCTGCTATATCTTTTGTACAGTTTTTTTTGAGTTCCCTCTTGTAGTTGTATTCATTAATGGTAGCTGGATGTTTGAATTTTCAATCTTGTTAAAATCTTGTACACTTGCACCATTTCCGCTCGCAATTTTCTGTATTCCAGTGTTGGATAACCTAATACTCTTAATCTTTCTGAAAAGCCCATATTTTTTAGTGATTGAACCAATTTTGTTGCTCGCCTTTGAACCTTTTCGAGAGTTGTCTGGTCTTTTTTGTAGAGCGGATACCAAACAGGGGAACAGTACTCTAAGTATGGTCTTACAAGGGATTATATAAATGCAGGAAACTTTCTTGATCTATATGATTAATGTCCTGAAGATGATTCCAAGGTTTCTATTAGCTTTTGAAGTTACGGCATGCACATGGTCAAATTCAATTTACTGTCTATGTTGACTCCTAGATCTCTCTCACTGGTAACTGTTTCTATCTCTCCTCTGTTGCTACCCAAACCAATGTGATACTGAGACAGTTTTTGTTTGTTACCTATTACCATGTGTTAACATTTATCCTTTTTCATTTGCATTGACCAGTCCTCAGTCCATTTCATAATACTGTCTATATCTGACTGCAATATTAGGTAGTCCTGTTGACAATAAATAGGCTTATAAACTTTCGTGTCATCTGCAAACAGCTTGATGGTACTGTTAACTACCTCCGGTAGGTTATTCACGTACAAAAGGAACAGTACCGGACCTAGCACACTACCCTGTGGTTACAGGAATTAAACTGGATTCAGCACCTTTAACTACGACTTTTTGTTAAAGATCTGTTACAAAGTTACAAAGTCCTTAATCCACTCTAATACATTCCCAGTTATACCATACGCCTCCAATTTGTATATTAATAATTTATGCGACACCTTGTCGAAGGCTTTACAAAGTCAAGAAATATTACATCAGTGTTATTTTCATCATCTATACCTTGACACCAGTCTTCGATTGCTTCCAAAAGTTGTGTTGCACATGAACGGCCAGCTCTAAAGCCGTGTTGATGTTGCGAAAATAGGTGGTTTTTCTCTATAATTATGTCTCGTACTATTCTCTCGAGTATCTTGAAGGGGACTGATGTTAAGCTGATGGGTCTGTAATTTTCTGCTAATAATTTACTCCCCTTTTTATGTATTGGTGTTACATGAGCAGTTTTCCAACTGGTATTTTCCCTTCTGACATTGATTTAATAAATATTGCTTTTAGGCGATGTTTGATGGTGTCTCGTGTTCGTTTAATGAAGTTGGGATGTATTTGATGTGGTCCACATGATTCCGTTGGATTTATCCTGTGTATTGCTTTAGCAACAGACTCCTCATCAATATCGATGTGGGATAATTCTATGGTGTACGTTGTTTTTGAAGTGGGGGGAAGTATACTGTATCGTCCTTGGTGAAAACACTTGCGAAGAGTAGTTGTTAAAGACCTGCTGTTTCGAAATTGGACACTGTCTGTTCCCCATTTGGTTTAGCCAGTTTATTTACTACCGTTTTTGTTTTAGTTTTTGAACGAACATACTTCCAAAACAACTTAGGATCAGTTTTGATTTTTCTGCTATTTGTTTTTCGTAGTGACATACTGAGGTACGTACAAGTCTTGTAACATTGTTCCTTGCTTTTTATAGGCTTCATAGTTTTCAGGAGATTTACAGTGCAGGATCCATTTCTTTCGTTTGACCTTGACCGCGTCTTTAGCTTCAGTGGCGATGTATGGCTTTTTTGGATGGAGACACAGGATTTGCCCTACTCTTGAATATGTATTTGTCTATGACTTGATGCAAATGAACAGTAAAGCAGTCCCATGCCTCTTCCACACTTGAAGCTTCAAATAAAATATTTAAATCAAACTTTGCAAGCTCATTGTTATCACCTGCGTAATTGCCTTTGAAAAAGTTGTATCTTTGTTCATTTGATTCGACTGTTTCAATGTAACACTTTAAATCGAAGCTCAAGAACACATGATCACTTTTCCCAATACTTGGTAAATAACTAATTTCCTCAAACATGCTTTCTTCATTGGTGAATATCAGGTCCAAAATTGAAGGCTCATGTCCTTCTCTATATTGTGTGGGTTGTTTGACATGTTGGTAAAGGAAGGTGTCTAAAATTGTATCCAGAAATTTTTCAGATTGTGATTCTGTAATCCCTGGAACAGTGTTATTCTCCAAATTTATCTCTTTACAATTAAGATCTCCTACCAACAAAAAGTGTGTATGATTTACACTATTTAGATCCACAATAAGATCGTTAAGTAGGGAGTTGTTTTCGTCTGAGTTGTTTGGGCTTCTGTAGGCACAACATATTATAAGTGTGTCACTTTTTCTCAAATTTATTTTAACTGCAACATAATCGGGACAGTTGTTGTTTAGTTCCACCATTTCTGAATTTATTGACTTATGTACATTTATTACAGATCCACGAGCACAAGTTTTTGATAAAGAAGGGGTGAAACCTTCTATCTGGTACACAATATTGTCTATTCAGAATAGCGATTTTTTTTTGATAGACCTCAGTTAAACACACGATACCGAGTAAGTCGCTTCTTATCAAATTTTCCAGTTCAATTTTCTTGGAGACTGTTAGTGTACCCACATTTGAATATCCAATTTTAAAACCACTAAGATCATTACTTACACCTTTAAAAACGTTAAAAACAAGATCCTAACTATTGTTTCCTGTTACTAAGGATTGAGAGATATCAAGACCCCCAACTATAGTGTCACTCATTGACTGAACTTCTACTAAAGTTTCTGAATTAAATGCTGCAACACTGAACACTAAATATTACCAGTATCATTTAACCTCGCCATTGAATACCACCAATTCAATGACACTATCATACCATTTAATACAATCACTGTCAGTATAGGTACATGTAGGTTTACAAAGTAATGACCTTAATAAATAAGTACTGTAAACCGCTTTAGCACATAAAAATTTTAGCGATTTCAAAATGCCAGTTGTATTAGCACAGTTTTGTTTTAACACAAGTGATAACCCAGTTTCGGATCCCAAAACTAACACCTATACCCGACTATTTAATCAATCGTAATTAAGCTACCTGTATATATAGCTACTATAAATACTAGTACATATTAGTTTATATAGTATTTTGTACTACATGTATATCATTTTAACTGATATGTCAGTAGAGTTTATATATAATATAAGAACGATAGATATACTGGATATAATGTTTATTGATAAATACAAAAATAACAGTAAAACAATAATAATTATCTTAACATTTAACTACTTTAAAAATTAACTTTTCCACAAATAAGAAAATTAATTGTTTGTTTTTGATTACATTAAACAATATAAGATCTTGGAATTCTAAATCGAAAAAATACAGGATATAATAGATGTTATAACAAGAAAAAATTAATCGGAATGGATGTTTTTCATCAAAATTCTGATTAAAAAATATAATAAATGTTGTCTGTTTAAAAAATCTTGTTTTTGATAAATTCATAACAATATGGATGAAAAAAACAACATATTATGCTTTTTAGAATGTCCTAAATGAAAAATTTAATTACTTAATTTGAAATACATATATAAAAAATTCCTGACATTTGAATTCTAAAACGAAACACTCGGTCACAAACCAATAAAAGATTGTTGTGTGAATGATAGTTTTATGAATGTTACATAAAATGTCTTCTGACCAAACAAACTATAGCATTAAAAGAAAAAAAAATATATATCAGAATGATAACACACACACACGCACACACACACACACAACACACACACACAGTCGGAGAGTATTCTATTTGCCAACATTTATTATTTAGATTAGGTTAATTATAGTTTAAATGGAATTCAATTTAGCAAGTTATATAAAAACATAAATATAACATTTGCATCAAATATAAAAACATTACAATAGTAAATTTTAATCATTTCACAATAATATAACTATAATATATAACTTCTATAATGCATTTTGTGATTCATTGTTTATGTAGCGCATGGCATTAAATAAATTTTATAGAAGTAAATGACAGTACAATCATAGCTTTTTGCTTAGTTTACAACCAAATTAGGTTTCAAACAACACGCGTAACGTGTTATTCAAAACTCGCCCCCAGACTAATGTAACTCAAAGTGAACTTTTTAAAATAAATTTTATATATTTTTAAAACAACTATTTATATAAATGACATTCCTTAACGGAAAAATTAAAAACTAACAGTAGGTAGGTAGGTTTGTTACAATAATTTTCATTTATTGATAACGGTTCTTAAATTGTATCAAAATGTTCCATTTAACCAAAGGAAATTCTACTATTTCGTTTCATATAACAAAAGTCGGATTACCTTCTATATATATCATGTGATCCACTACATAACATCCTTTAAGACTGAGATGGAATATCTTACTTCAAGCTTTGAAATTATACTCCAAATACAATACTATATTACAAACAACTAAATCACATCTTATCATATATAAATATCATATGCATACAAATATTCAAGTTCTGTACATTAATGATGACGTAAAACTCGATGCATAAAACTGAATGCAAACAGGTGTTTGTCAAGGCAAAACTGCGTGTTGTTAACTTCCGGATTACTTACGCATCATGCCTTGCAATAGGTCCACCGGAAGTGGAAATATGATTGTTGAGTTTTTCTCGGCTGAGATGCTTTGAAGCGTTTGTAAATATCGTAGCTGTAAAGCGGCTGGTGACTCGACAATGACATCAGCGGCTTCCTTAAGAGCACGAGCAGCTTTTTGTTCTCCCTCTGCAGCCACAACCTGTTGGAAAAAATGAAAAAAAACCCGCATAATTATTGTAATGACCATGGCCTTTTTCGAATACAATATTTTTTTATGATAAGACCCATACAGGTCAAAATTTGGACGAAATTGTTTTCCTATATATGGAATATTTTTCACAATTTGTTTGTTTTGGCTCTGTATAAAAATTTGCATAAAATTTGGCATGCCTTTACCATAGAACAAATAAACTTGAGGTTTGACAAACCAAATGTAGCATATAACTCACTTTAATTTAAAGACAAAATATTATATATATAACTTCGATATAATAAAATTTTTATTGAATATAACTTTGACCTACCTTTGCTCTGGCCTCCCTGGACGCTTCAGCCTCAGCCGCCATAGCTCTCTGGAGCTGAACAGGTAAACGAACGTCTTTCCTATAAACATAAAATTGTATGAAAATGCAAAAATATTATAAATATATACTCGATCTCTGGGGCGGGAAAACGAACACCGTTCCTATAAACATAAATAAGGTAGGACACTGCAAAATATATGCAAAATCACAACAAAGCAAACAGAACACAATCCAGTAGTCCGAGATTTCCAAGCATTTTAAAATTTATTTTATATAAATGGTTAAAAAATTAGATTATCGATTAGGCCCTCAAATAAAGCTATCCCAATCACAATGAATATTAACGCCAGTGTCTAGATTCTTTCTCTTATACCAAGGCGGTCAGTTTAAAGACGATGAAGAAAACCGATGTTCCCGAAAAAAATCTACTTTGAAAAAGAAAAACAACAAACATTTACACAAAAGAATCTACCTGAGATCTATGTACTTTAGAGAAAGAACAACTAAACTCTTTCCAGAAACTGTAGGCACAAGAAAACTTTTGATTAAAAATCAAGCTTTGAAAAATAAAATATCGGAAATATAATGCGACTTCGTCAAAAATTTAAACTTATTCTGTTTAATGGACAAATTCTTAAATGATTTTACTGAACTGTAATCTGACTATGTTCAAAATAATTCCTTCTGCAACTTGACAAAACCACCGGCAATAGTCAGGAAGCTTAATTTGCATATCAATACAATTTTCCATACATGAGCCTCTGAATATCTTGATGTGATTTTGCATGAGGTTTAATAGGTTAGTAAATTTCTTGCAATTTTGTGAATTATTCAAAATTTTCTTAATTTACAGGAAAAGACTGGTAAAGTTTAATGATTCAAAAAATATGAATTAGTTAGGTCATTGCTTTTGCATTATTATGTCTGGTATTTTGATTTAAAGTTAACATTTAATTTTTTTTTAGAATTTTCTTTGTGATTATAATTTCTAGAAAGAGAGTAGATGATAATGAGTAATAAGTTAAACTAAATGCGATGTATCTATGTTAAATATAGGTATATAAAGAGAAAGTATGTAATAATAGGCATATACATATAAATATAAACATAAATATTTTTTTTACTTACATTTCAACCCGCTCCACCTTGATTCCCCATGGATCTGTCGACTCATCCAAAATATGCTGAAATTTAAAAATTGTTGAGGTTAAGCTAAGCATAAATCTCTGACGGAACAAAATAAACAGAATTAAATAAGACTGTGATATAACACGACCTTTGCTTTGATACTTTATGTTGTAAGAGCAGGTCTATTGTGGTTGGTAAATTTTCTGGAATTTAACAATTTCACATTGGGTACTTTTTTCAAATTTTACAGGCAAATTATTGCTATAAAGATAAGATTTTTAAACAATTGGTACCCTAGCACCGAGTGAACAATCAATATCTTGTCCTCTCTATGCCGAGCTCCAGGAGTATCTCAAATCGTTTATAAAGTCATATGACCAGGCCGGGGTTTAAAACCCATAAATTCCCGAGATTAAGGCGGAAGCTCTTTAAAACGAGCCATCTATGCGTTCTTCTAAAAGTTATGAGAAGGACCTGAAATGTTATTCAGATGGACAGACGAAAAGTCCCATAACAAGATTCCTCCGTAACGCTGTCACGGACTTTTAAAAGCGTGTTTGTATCCGTACCTGCATTTGAGATGAGATAGAATCCCGATCTGTAAGCAGTTCTGTCATTATTTTTGTACCTAGAACATTGCGGAGTGTCGTCGCTGCCAGAAGCCTGGTAGACTGGAAGGCATTCTCTACATTTATAACGGATCCGGTGGCATCAAATACTTTGTAGTATACAACGGCATCCACTGCCACCGTCACGGAGTCTTTAGTTAAAATCTAAAACAGAAACAATTTTTCAAAATTGAATTAAACTGACGTGTTAGCATGTTTGGACTATCACGAAGATTTCTCAATTTTTTTTTTTTAATTTTTGAAAATCAATGCCAAAATACATAAATTTTAAACTCTGAAGAAATATCACAAATTTTGAATCATAAAGATAAAATAAAATAAAATAAATTAAATTTATGCTCTCAAATACAAAAACAAGAAAAGGGGGATCCATCTTTGAATTACTTTTGGGTAAAAATTTACCTTTTTTGAAAATAATAATAATATAATAGTTATAATAAAATAAAATACATCTTAGTTTTCAAATTTTCAAAAAGAAGTAATCAAAAAAAAAAAAAAAAAAAAAAAAAAAAAAAAAAAAAAAAAAAAAAAAATCTAAAAGCTAAACAATATTGACTGATGAACACCTAAACGTAAGCGTTAATAACCCCAAATTAATTTGTTTTAAATAACTTGAGTATGTTACAAGGTAGTTTTTATTTTCAATTTCTGGACTACATCCGGGATGTTTATTTTTTCTATTTACTATATTAAATCAGTAATTTAGATATTACATTATATATATTACTACATTATATTTATATATTGTTTTAATTGAACAACTTTTGGTAATACAAATATTTTTATTCAAACAATTTTTAAGTTGTTTCACAACATCACTACATGATGCCAGACCCGATTGTTGCTTAAAGCATCACTAGTGATTTCGTATTTAGTAAACTTTTAAAGTTCTTGCACTTGAAACTATTTAATGTCTATAAAACTTGAGTAGTGTTTTTGTGATTAAAGAAAGAAAATTTTAGTAATGAGGATATGTAGACTTTAGCAGTAAACCGCTCTAGACTATTGAATATTACATTTTGTACATGGTAAAAGTAAAAAGCAAAAAAACTCATGAAGTGCCTTATGAAGGCTAATATTTAAATTGGGGTTCAGAATAATAAAGTTATATATATATATATATATATATATATATATATATATATATATATATATATATATAAGTACATGTGTATATAAATTGTAATGAAAAACAGTTACATGATAAAACAAATGATTTTTTAAATGTCAAATAGACGAATATGGATACATTTCATTTACTAACATTAATGACAGATACTAGAATAAAGGTTTCCTGGTGGAGAATTGTTTAGTGTTTCCTGGTGAAGAATTGTTTATTTATCACTGTTTCTGTTTACTTGTTTGAATGATACTGGTGTTAATCAAATAGGAAATTTGTGTACACATTTCAAAGAACACTTTGCATTTTGTTCATTTTTATGCTTTAATGTACTCGGTAGAAAGTTTATCGTAATGCTTTTATTTAATGCTTCATTTTTACGTAATAAAGTAAGCTCGCCATCGGCTTTTCGTACGTCTCAATATGGTTTCTTAAACATGCAGGGGATATTTCAAAATGGTTTTATACGGTGTGACGTATTATAGGTTCATCAATGGAAACACTACCAGTAGCATTAACGTTATAAGTAAAATGTATTGACCAAGTCAATCATTACAAATCATTGTAAAAAGTATCAATACAACACATGCTCTATTGTGCTGTTTGATGGATACCTACTTCCTGTGGAGGCACATCAAATGCTACAGTGCGCATGTCAATTTTTTTAAACTCGTCGATGCAGGGGAAAATAAAGAATAAACCTAAAAACGAAAAAAGTCAAATATTATTTATTATTTTCATCAATATATAAAACAGAAAAACTGTACAGTAAGTTAGTGTTTACAAACGTTTCACAAGCTTTTGTATAACCACAACAATTAAAGTTCCTAATGTTCAATTCAATTTAATTCAATTTAATTACCATAAGCTGTAGTAAGCATATAGGTGTTATATTATATATATTTACATGTATGGCAGATATTAGTACAGCATAAGTAATACAAAATATAATTAAGTAAATGCACACACACACACACACACACACACACACACACACACACACACATATATATATTTATATATATATATAATATGAAAAGTAGTGGTGGATGAACATATTATCGAATAAACCTTTGTGATTTCCCGGTGCTTGCAAGCTTGCGTTAGAAAAGCGCCCAAATGTCTCAGTTGTTTCACATTTCACAGCTAAAGTAACACCAGACAGCGTTTATATCGTACATATCTTAGTATTCTTATACAACGTCGAGGGGTGGGAGCGCGGGGTTACCAAGGTGACCAATCAAGATGTAGAAAGCGCTTTACCTTTCTGTGTTTTTCTACGGATACTCTGGTTACTAAACATTCAAATTTACTAACTCAGTTGTTGTCTGGCAATATGCTTAAGATTGGAGGAAGTGAAAATTATGTTACAAGCTACAGATACTAGTAATTATGTAATTCTGGTTGACCTTAGTAATGTTAAGAATGTAATATGAGAGAGAGAGAGAGAGAGAGAGAGAGAGAGAGAGAGAGAGAGAGAGAGAGAGAGAGAGAGAGAGACTAACCTGGTCCCTTGGCACCTCCTGGTAAAACTCTCCCCAGTCGAAATATCACAGCACGTTCATATTCCTGCACGACCTGCCATTTTGTATAAACAATTTAATAAACCAGACATTAAAAACTATTAATAAATTATAATAATTTTGTTCAATGAACTTCGAGATATTGCATAAATTTTGAAGAAGTAATATAAATTATAACTTCGTAAAATATTCTTAAAAAACTAGGATGACTACAGAAATGAATGAAGAATAAAATAATGTTATAACAGCTTTAGATGAGTTCTTATATGATTTAATATCGACTTATAAGACTGAATAAGATTTGTACAAGATTTGAACACCGTGTGGAAATCACTATTCAGGAAACTCCTTTTATGAAGAGAAATGACCTTATAATAATCTGTGAACAGTAATTCATTATCACAATTGCAATATGTTAGGTCAAAACCATATTTTAAAATGTAACAGGCAGATGATGTAGCTTATCTATGATTTAATTTGAGGTGTTCAACTAGTTGGTCACTGAAATTCCAAAAACACCGATTTATCCCACATTTAACGATCCCAATCTTTACCAGATAAAAAGGGTCCGACCAAGACTTGAAATTTGGTAGTGGCTGTTCTTTCGTCAAGCACTTGGCATTTAAAAATGAAAGTCAAGGGGTCTTTCAGAGGAGACCAAGGAAACCGATGTCCGTGTCATGGCAGGCGTGGCACGCTAAATAATTCTCTCTACACATTACCCTTAGCGCACTGCAAAGGTAAAAATTTCCGCCACTTCACCTTTAGCTGGTGAAGTCTCGATACAGTGAAATATCGTTGACTGTTACGTAAAACCCAATTTAATCAAATAAAATTTTCCGTACAACGACGTATTATTAATTGCTAGCAAATCATACAATATCCGCATGTTTACAATAAGGCACTCGATAACACACATCGATTAATTGCCTGTAAAATATGTTTGAGAAACACCATCTGGTGTTAAAATTTATACAGTGTTTTTTATGTGTATAGTAAATTAATAATGAACCAATTTTCATAAAGTCTGTAACACAAAAAGTAATATAACGACAGAAGAACCAGGTACAGTATTAATTAAGTCATAAAATACAACAGTAAGACTGCTGAAAATGATGGCAATAATTTAACATATATGTAATGATTACTAGGTTACTAGATATGATGTATAGAGACGGTTCAGAAGGCATTGAGAAATGGTAAACGTTATGTTTTAAACATGCAGTCACTGTACTGAATTCGCCGTTAAAGTGCTACAATTTGTCACCGATTCCAGACCAAGAACCCGGTTCGGGTCCCAGTCAGATTACCCGATTTATTATTTGAAGTAAATTCCTTTATTCTCACAAGCTGTTGATTTTGGTCTTAGTCGGTTCTCTCTTTTAATAAAGGAACAAGCGACGTCCTGGAAAATCATTTAACAAAATAAGATAATTTAGATAAAAGGAAGTAATGATGACATGATGAATGAACTTAGACATGAGCCTGCGTCGTAAATGGTTTCAAAATGGATCCAAATAATGTTGAACAATTGTAATTTATTTACTATGTATTCTGTGCTAGTACTACATTAACCGTTTCGACTATATCTAGTGTTAAGTGTAAATGTGATAAACCTGGTGTTACTGGCTTACCTTTATCGTGAAGCAAAGTGAAAATGGAAAGAAAATTATGACCATTACAATTGATAATCCCCACAACACGTAACCACAGCAACCGAGTCCTGAGTCACTGGCTTCATTACGATACCCGTCACCTGTAAACGTCATATATATATATATATATATATATATATATATATATATATATATATATATATATATATATATATATATATATATATATATAAACAAAGAAAATGGTTTGAGCTAATCGGGACTTTTCAAGTTGCACAAATATAAAAAAGATATACCACCTTGCTCCTTATATGGTGGTTTGTATATGTTAAATCTTTCTCGAAGGTAGAATGTTTTATGCGGACACTGTCGTATATTAACTTATTGCACGCCTAGATATAAATATAATGATGGTATCAAATTTCGTGCTTTATTCCCCGCCTAAGTTTGAGATTGAATTAGAGAAGATTCAGGTGTAAGAAAGATTTTGTCAGTTATCTTTTTGTTGGTTTTCTTTTCTTCTTTCTTTTTGTATTTTTTTAAACTTACAGCATCGGTATAAGTGCAATTATTTTACCTAAAAACACCATCCAACCCACTGACATCTCACATTGTATCAGAACCCCCCCCCCCCACACACACACCCCTAAACACGGACACATTCAGTGCGCATGGATAACGTCACATGCCAACTGGACAAAGTCGCATCTACAAGTCACATGCATTGTGTGTGCGCCACGAATTTTTTGTTGCAAATCACACTCACACACGTAAGCATTTTGATGACCGCACAAACAACTCAAAATCAAACAATCTAGAAAATAAAAAACTGACGGCATAGACCTATCATTATAAGTTTGTTTACAATTTCAGCAGTTGATACTAAACTCGTAAGGGGTCTCGGTGACCGAGTGATATAAATCGCACGTTTACAGCTCACAGTCACAATGACCCTCATTGCTTCGGTTCGATTTCCACACGGGCATATCTATTATAGTGTGAGAAAGTTTGTAAATTTGCTTGCCGAAGATCACTGATTTTCTACGAACATTCTTGTTTTCTCCACCATTCCATAACTAATTCTTGTTCGATGCGTCAAACAGCCTTACCTCACTAAGATCGAAGATCCGGCAATTGAATACCGATATTGTATGTTATGTGCTGCTTTCCTGTTGCATGTTTTGTAGTTTCTGCCGCCAAATGGACATTTTTTTCCGTTTTGATAATGCTGTCTTGAAAATCGTGTAGTTCTATTATCGTTAGTACGGTATAAATTGGAATCGGGTGAAATTAGAGACCAAAAATGTATGAATGAATTACATGTGTATTTCCTTGTAAGTTAAAAATAGTCCTTTTTGTTCCATTACAATTTTGTTGACCTAAAACCTAACTAGGATAAACACGTACTTAACAGAGACTGTTATCAAGACAGGGTTAAGATAACCTAATGATGTGGACCAGCATCAGTGTGAAAAACTAAAGTTTTATACGAAATACTTATTAAAGTCTATAAAATAATATTAACCGGCTTTATCACATCTACGACTAGACATGAAATACATGGTTCCGAACGGTTTTTTTAATGATACTGATGTTCGGAGCCATGTATTTCAGGTCTAGTCTACGAAGTATCTGATAATTGATATACAATGTATTATGGCTGGGTTCAATATCCTGCATACTGAGATGAAAATGGTTTATATGTATTCAGTATAGAATTATTAATTTTAACTGACAGAAGTTGTGGAGTTTTAAAGTGACAGGTTCTATCCTGCTAATTGTCATGTCAGAAACGCTGAAAACAAGACCGTAGTCATGATTTCGTAGTAATATATGATTTGATCAAGTACACGATAACTTGCTTTAGGTATTCAGCATAAACAAGCTTAATCGTAGTGCATACCATTGTCAACCCCTCCCTTCTACTATATGCAGTTTAATGCGCAGTTTGTGTACTATATACATAATGTACTTATCCTTAATAAAACTTGATAAAATATATCTTCCAAACAAGACATAGAAAAACTCTTACCCATTTTAGCTGAGAATATTCTCTTTTCCTATAATCGACACAGTTCTTGCTTAAACACTTTATATACACATATATATACGAGGTCACACATTTATGACGTCACGCAGGTATGGATATTGATTCAGTGTCACATGTTGTCATTAGGAAATACCGGCGTAACAGGAAAATTATTATACACATTTAAATATAGCCAATAAATTGTTTATTACATATTATTATACAAAAAATGGAGATATATATGTAATATTTTTTTCACTGTTTTTAAGATATAAAACTGCGCGATATATAGATATAAGATTAGAATATCTTATAATGTTGTAGGTATTGATATGACGATCATTTTGAAATACAGTTTGAGGTCATAGGGTCAAAGGTCAAGGTCATAGTCGACTGTTGACAATAATAATATAAATATCAACAAAAAGAATAAACACAACAGAATTGCTATATTCACTTTAAAACCGGTTAAATTTTAAGATAATTTGAAGGTTTTAAGATATAATGACGTTGCTCTCTAAGAAAAGGACAAAAATCGAGATGTCACAATTAGATACGAAATTTGAAATTGGCATGTCCCAAAAGTACTACCAACTCTCTATTGACACATCCTTATTGATTTGTCAATTGCCACTTCGAATTTTATAAATATTTTCTTTCTCTACACCTACAAATTGCGCATATTTTTAAGCCTTTCCGTCTTGCTTGTAGTTAAGAGACAGAGATGATCAGAAAACATACAGAATTTCTGTAATTATATGTATATATACTTAATAAGATTACGGAATATAGCACTTACTTATGTTCATAAACAATTTTACAGAGAACAAGCACAAGTTAGATGTACATTTCTAATTAAGCTAGACTCTATATTTACATTATTAGTTGGTATTACATTTAAAATACTTTTGAAGATCTCTATGTCCTGAAGTATGTAAACGCTCAAATGTTTTATTTTACTAAAAAATGTGCGTCTTTTTAAAAATTTACAACATTGTATAAATCATTTAATTACATTTTAATGTCTAAAACACATAATCAATAGATGAACCTGTAAGTGATCGCTTATGTGGCTCAGTGGTAGAGCATCCGGCATAAGTACAGGAGGTCGTGTGATCAAACTCATAACAGGGCATTCATAAGACTGAGATACTCTTTCCTTACCTGGCGCTCGACATTAAGTTGACAGAGTATCACTGCAAGGATAATGAACTGAGGAAGCGGTATGCTAGTCTGTGTCATACTGACTTGGTAAGTTAGCATCTTTTTACAAAGTTGCCGTTAGCGCGCGTTAGTACACGATAGACCCTGACTCATACTTGCGCATCTCACGCACACATGAACTTGTTATTAAGTTATTCCATGAAATTAAAAACTTTGCTCTTGTGCGAATGGCTAAACATTACAGGTGTGGCAGTAGCAACAACATTTTAACACTTTCGAAACATTTAAACCAAATATGCCTAAAAACTAATAGGTTTTTACGTACATTGATAAACATTAAAGTTGTGTAACGTAAGATGTACAAAATATATATATATATATATATATATATATATATATATATATATATATATATATATATATATATAAAGCTGTTTGTGTTTGAGCTCATTTTTACTACAAATTATCATGCTGATAAAAGGTGTGTGTGTGTGTGTGTGTGTGGGGGGGGGTTACTCATTTCAGCGATAGGCAGGTAAATCGTGCAAAAACCTGGATACTGCGTGCATGGTAGTCCGAGATTTACAGGTTTCATTGTAAACAGTTTGTAACTTCCTTATTCGTTATTTACGCATTTACTAACGATTAACACTTCCTTCTTGTACATAAAAACTGTAAATTAAGAATGTTATTATAAAATTGTATAAGAGGCGTGTTTTAAAGTTTTAAATCATCTTGGCTTGCTTCAATGTATATTATTTCTTCTTTCTAAAGAGTCTTTGTAAAATATGTTAAATAAATAGATGTTTTACATAACATTTTTCCAGAAATGGACAAGACCCAAATTGTTCTTTTACACATTAAGCATTTTTTTTAAAAAAAATTCTTTAAACAAAAAAAAAAAAAAAAAAAACAAAAAAAAAACAAAAAACAAAAAAACAAAAAAAAAAAAAAAAAAAAAAAAAAAACAAAACAAAACAAAAAAAAAAAAAAAAAAAAAAAAAAAAAAAATCCAAAAAAACTTGATCATTTCAGTCAAAATTAAAGCTGCATTAAGTTTACCAAAGAAAAAAAATAAAACGGTGCTAATCTAATTAATGATGTTCCTAATGAACAATGTTACATATGGTTCAACGATAAAAGCTCGAATAAATACAAAATTCAACAATAATTTCCCAGCGAGATGTAGCATGTGGGATCTAATATTAGAACATGGTTACGTCATGAAAAAAACCGGGTCATTTAAAAACACAACATTCAAAACGGTAAAATGCGATAAATTAAACACAGAAATTCGTTGAATTTGTCATTTGTGACTTAGTAAGAGATACATAACACCATTTCAAATACATCTTGATATCAATGACGGACAATTAATGCAATTTGTCATGTTTCACCTTCGATTCATGGGTTTTTCCGTACATCCGTGCGCATGCTCCAAGCTTATAATAATCATCGTTAAACATTGACCATCCGGTTAAAGGATTCCGTTTTTTAACAGCTAAAGTGAATGAAATTTTAGAAAATGAATCTCGCGGATCGTGATTAGAAGTTATCTATTTTAAAAAAATATATTTTTAGAAAAAAAAAAAAAAAAAAAAAAAAAAAAAAAAAAAAAAAAAAAAAAAAAAAAAAAAATCAGAAAATTAAAAAACTGAATGCAGCTTTAAAATTTAAATAGAGGGTAAATAAAACAATTAAAAAGAATGTATGAAACATTTAAAAAAATAACTGAAAAATAATGTAAAGTATAGAATTTTAATTTGTGTATAATCGCTCAGAAACGCATATCAATGAAGGAGTGCACTCGAGTAATGAACTGTTATGACGAGGCAAAGGAACTTCATTTATGGCTGTCTTCAAACAGGAATGACGGGAGACTGAGATGACATCATTAAATCCTCAATGGGCAGGGCTGGCCAGATATATCTGGGTGACAATTATAAACTAAACGTACACAAAATAACCAGGACACAAGGGTAGCAGTCATAAGTACCCCTGGAATTATTCATGAATTCTTCACGGCGGCTAGGACGGGCAATCGGGATAACATTAATGGCATACATTTTTATGTAAAATGAAACATAACCTAAATACAGTAAAATATCAAATGCTTAACTGAAAAGCAGTATCAGAGATAATATGTATTTTCCGGAAGAAGAATAAAATTTTATGTTCACTGACACCACTAAAAAGATCTTAAATCGAAGATCTATGCTGAATAAAATTATCCCTTGTTGGTACAAATTCCAGCAAAATAAGTTGGATAGATTGTTCTTCTTGACAAGAAACACATTCAGAAGCCGTTTTTTCCGTTTAAAATAAAAGAATGGGTTAATTTTCTTTAACAATTTTACAGCGCATGATGACAGTACATTCACGCATGCTGTACCTAGACAAATGTTGAAATAAAAAAAAAAAAGGCTGGAGGGAGCAAAATTTATTATGTTCATTGATATTCCAATTATTTTACCATTGATAATTGGGATCCTCGATGACCAAGTAGTCAAAAGTGAGCTTACAGGTTCCGGTGCTCTTCAACACAAAGGTTCTAAGGGGGCTTACAGGTCACAATGCTCTTTACCCCAAAGGCCCGAAAGTGGGCTTACAGGTCACAATGCTCTTCAACACAAAGGCTCTAAAAGCGCGCTTACAGGTCACAGTGCCCTTCACAACAAAGGCCCAAAAGTGAGCTTACAGGTCGCAGTGCACTTCACCACAAAGGCCTAAAAGTGCGCTTACAGGTCACAGTGCTCTTCACCACAAAGGCCCAAAAGTGAGCTTACAGGTCACAATGCTCTTCACCACAAAGGCCAAAAAGTGAGCTTACAGGTCGCAGTGGACTTCACCACAAAGGCCCAAAAGTGAGCTTACAGGTTACAGTGCCCTTCACCACAAAGGCCCAAAAGTGCGCTTACAGGTTACAATGCTCTTCACCACAAAGGCTCAAATCCCGTTTGGCAGATCCTAGTGTAAAACAGTTTGTCAGTTTGCTTACCGAATATCGGTGGTTTACTTCAGAACTCCGACTGCCTTCACTATCCCTCTATATAAGTGATATAGAGAGCCTCTATAAGGCATGTAGAGTGCCATTGTGTAATAATTAAAATCTTTATCAATAACAATTTGTGATAAGTTATATTGATGAATTTGAGTGCAACAAACTAAAACCACAAAAAAAAAAAAAAAAAAAAAAAAAAAAAAAAAAAAAAAAAAAAAAAAAAAACAAAAAAAACAAATTCTTGAACTATTTACATATTTATCATGAAATTAAAAACAGACGAAAGCTATTCTATGAGTTTTCTGGCCATTGTACATACAACGACATAAACGATTCTTTTAATTTTATTACCAATTACCTTTACAATAATACCCAGCGGTAATAGTTTATTTAGACTGATGATACGTCAAAAATGATCAAGGAGAAGTTTTAACATAAACTCTTGTTCTTCCAAAAAACTCTTCATTCTTAGAAACTCAAACTATTAATCCTTCATAAAGACGTATTTTTTTAAATATCTGTGTTAAATCTTTTTTCCTACCTACATAAAAGCTACACTCAACACAAACTCAATTAAATGTACCAAATCCAGCAATCCAAATTGCTTCCTTCATCCTACATCAAAAATATGGAAATTTTTAAATAAAGACGAGTTTAATCTCTAATTTTTTAAACAATGTTTTACTGCTTATAGTAAAATCAATTAAAATAATAATAATAATAATGATAATAATAATAATAATAATAATAATCCCTTACATCGGTTTCACTTCACTGCAGCTTTTTTACGAAAACTTTACATCACTACCCCCCCCCCCCACACCCACACACACTTAGACAACACCACAAAAAATAAAACAAGACCTATATAACAATAAAAAAAAAAAAAAAAAAAAAAAAAAAAAAAAAAAAAAAAAAAACAGAAATATCGTAGTATTATATGGATATGTTTGAAAATTATTTCTAATATGACTTCTCATATATGTTATCAGTAGATTATAATTTATTCTTGAGAAATTAGTATAAGTTTTTTCAATAAAAAAAAATGATGCACATAACTAATAATAATATCTCCATTACTATATTTTGAATAACCAAAAATATACAAAAATACAAAAAAAAAAATAAATAAATAAAAAAAAAAAAATGAAAAAAAAAAAATAAAAAAAAAAAAAAAAAAAATTAAATAAATAAATAAATAAATAAATAAAAATAAAATAAAATAAATAAATACTAGTAAATAAAAATAAAATAAAATAAATAAATAAATAAAAAATGAAAAAAAAAAATGAATAAATAAAAAAATAATAAATGTGAGAATAATTGAATAAAAAGTTAATTGAGATAACCAAAAATTAGTGATATATGTCTATGAATAGTAGCCACTGCGGTAGCTCAGTTGGTAGAGTGCTCGCTCCGTAAGTGGAAGGTCGTGGGTTCGAACCCCGGCCTTGACTGACCCAAGACTTGAAAGTGGGTAGTGACTGTTCTTTCGCCAAGCACTCGGCAATACGAAATGAAAGTCACGGTTCTTTCGGATGGGAACTTAAAATAAGCGAGGTCCCGTGTCATGGCAAGCATGGCACGATAAAGAACCCTGCTGTATAATGCCATCAGCGCAACGCACAGGCACAATTTCTGCACTTTCGCCTATAGCTGGCGACGTCTCGATATAAGTGAAATATTCTTGACTGGGACGTTAAACACCATTACTCAATTCAACTCAACTCTATGAATAGTAAAAATAAAATATAGAAGAATAGGTGCCTCATCTTTGCACTTTACAAGTTATACTAATATTTGGTCAAGTTTTGAAAGTTTGGTGATCCCAGGTGATATATATAATAATAATAATAATAATAATAATAATAATAATAATAATCATAATAATAATAAAAATAAATGTTAAAAAAATCCGACTCTTTTTTTTTTTACTCAACAATTACAATTATATTTTAAATGCAAACATTTATAAGTTATAGAGTTTATAAGTTGTTGTTATAAGACCCTCTGATCCTCCTTGGATGAACAGCTTAATAAGAAATTTGATACGTAAACGTAAACGCCAACATCGTCGTGCTAAACGCACTGAGAATCCTTATTATTGGTCTCAATTTAGAAAAATACGCAACAAATGTGTAAATTATATAAAAAGCAAAAAAATTATTTTACAAAAATCTTATGAACAAATTAAGCGACAACAACATTGATACTAAACAATGGTGGAAAATTAGTAAACACTTTACTGGTTCTTCTAAATCTGTCATATCTCCATCCCTTCTTGTGAACAATCAGATCTTTACGAATCCCGAAGATGTCTCTAATATTTTTAATGATTATTTCTCATCCCAGTCTTCTGTTGTTGACAGCTCCGCATCTCTTCCTACTATATCCAAACTTAATTATCCGCCTTTGGACAATATTGTCATATCCAATAGTGATGTTAAAGATGTTCTTACAACACTTAACACATCTAAAGCGGTCGGCCCTGATCTTATTCATCCAAAATTATTAAAAGAAGCTGCTGATATTATAAATCTACCCTTATGTAAATTATTCAATAGACTATTGCAAATTTCTGTATATCCGTCCTGCTGGAAGATGGCAAATGTTACCCCTGTACATAAGAAAGGAAGTACCGATGATGTCACTAATTACCGACCCATTTCATTAATAAGTGTTACTGGAAAGGTGTTTGAGAGATGCATCTTAAAATATGTAAACAACTATATTTTTAAAAAACTCGATTCTTACTCCTTTCCAGTCAGGCTTCATTCATGGCGATTCTACTGTTAATCAACTTACCTATCTCACTAATGAAATCTTACACGCTCTAGATGATGGTAAAGAAGTCCGTGCAGTGTTTCTTGACATAAGTAAAGCCTTTGATAGAGTCTGGCATAAAGGCTTGTTACACAAATTAGAAAACGTTGGTATAAGTGGTTCTTTGCTTTCTCTTTTCCGAAGTTATCTAAATGATCGCCTACAAAGGGTGGTAATAAAAACATCTTCCTCTCAATGGAAACCAGTTACTGCAGGTGTTCCTCAAGGCTCCATTCTCGGTCCTACTTTATTTCTCTTATTTATCAATGATATTGTTTCTACTGTCAACTGCAATATCAGACTCTTTGCTGATGATACATCTTTATTTATTACTGTAGACGATCCAACCTCAGCTAGTATTACACTTAATCGGAATCTAGATGCAATTTATTCTTGGTCTAAAAGATGGTTAGTCACTTTTAATCCTGACAAAACTGAATGTATGACCTTTTCTAGGAAGTCTAGACTACAATCTTATCATCCTCCTCTCTTTATGAATCATGTTATGCTAAAAGAAGTCCACACTCACAAACATCTCGGTGTAACATTCTCGCATGATTGCAGTTGGGCTGCTCATATCGAATCTTTATTACATAAATCTCAATCTCGTCTTTATTTACTACGCCAGCTAAAATTTAAGCTAGACAGAAACACCTTACAAAAACTTTATTTTAGTCTTATCCGACCTCTTCTCGAGTATGGTGATGTTCTATGGGACAACATGACTAAACAACAAAGTAATCTTTTAGAGCAAATAAATACAGAAGAAGCGCGGATAGTTACAGGTGCTACTTTACTTACTAGTACTTCTTTACTTTTTAAAGAAACTTCTTGGGAAACCCTTAGCGATAGAAGAAAAAAACATAAGTTAATCCTTTTCTACAAGATGTACCACAATATTACTCCAGCTTATCTGTCAAACATCATACCACCACACAATTATGAAGTACATTCTTACAATACTAGACATCAACACAATTTATTATCTATACACTGCAAAACCAAATCTTACTTCGACTCCTTTTTACCTTCAGTTGTTAGAGATTGGAACGATATTCCAGAAAACATAAGAAATTCCTCTTTATCCAGATTTAAAGCATTTTTAAATAAGAACATACAAAAAGTGCCTAAATTTTATTTAAAAGGCAATCGTAAAGGTCAGATACTCCATGCACGACTGAGAATGCAGTGCAGTGCTCTAAATCACCATCTTTTCCAAAAAAACATTATTTCTAACCCAACTTGCGCCTGTGGTATGGTTGAGACCACCAGTCATTATTTTTTCAATGCCCTTATTTCACTCGGAAAAGAAATGTCCTTCTAGCTCTGTTAAACGACTATACTGTTACTCAAAAATTACTTTTATTTGGTGATTCAAATTTATCTGATGAAGAAAACACTTCGATATTTTTAAAAGTCCAAGATTTTATAGTGATACAAAAAGGTTTTCCTGAACATATTTCTTCTTATTTATTTAATTACAATTGTTAATATATACTGTAAAATAACAGATAGGCAAGTGCTATTTTTGTGTATTATGTGTACTGTTGTGTATATAAGTGTTATGTCGGTCTACAAATGTATTTTTCAAATTATGGGAGACGGATTTATAGAATGGACTATGTAAGTCCATTGTTTCCGAATCCTTTTGCTTATTACATAAATTGTTACAATGTAATGTTATGATATTTAATTCAATAAAATACTGTTTAAACTAAATGCAAACATAAGTTTTAAAGAAACTTATCTTGTTAGCAAGCATGTTAACATATACACTTACAGTCACAATTTTTTCCCTTACGGATTACAGGATGTTCAAAGGCGATCTTTAAACACTTCTCAGGGAACTCTTTTGCCCATATTCATATTCTTGTCTTAGGTAAGAAAGATTTATTCTCTAAATCGATAACATGTAAATCGAGTTTAAAACTAGTTTAAATCGCCTGTGAGTACTGTTAGTTCTGTCCCAGTTCTTAGCGCAATTCACACAAAAAATGAAACTAGTTTTTCCTGAGCGTTCTATCATTACAATGGCAACCTTTACAAGGAAAGGTCCAAATTTATCCGAATTAGAAAAATGCACGCTTGTGGAATTAGTAGGACCAAGACAAGATATTATTGCAAACGAAGAGAGAAAAAATAACTCGTTGGATGATTTAGCAATGGAATTCAATTCTAGTCATGGTGTAAATAAACAAACTCCCACGCAGTTAAAATCTTTGTGGAAAAATCTCAAGTCGAAGACAAAATCGACGATAGGAAAGGAGCGTAGAGAAATAATAAAAACCGGTGGTGGAAAACCAGATGTTGCATCGGATAAGATATCCACAGTGGTAAGAGAAATGAACATGTATGATGATGATGCAGCTTTTCATGGACATGCCAAAAGTATTACCTTTGACGGTAAGACATACTATACAAGATGAATTGGGTTCCACAATCGTTCGAAAGAAATGATTGTGGAACCAAAAATAGATTCTAGTTCATGCAGTAGAAGTAATATCTGAACAATCATGTCGTGTAGTTTGTTAAAAAAGAAAAAAGAAAAAGAAATTTTTATAAATAAATACATTCAAAAATTTACACATGGCAATAATGACAAATATACAAATTAAGAAAAATATGAAAAACAAAATAAGCAGCAGAGCAACGTATTTTAACCCAGCACTTTCTCTGGTCTTATTGAAGTTATCAACTACGCAGTCATGTGGAGCTTATTTCGACATAAAAAATAAAAAATAAAAGGGCCTTTTTGTATGCCATGTGAAATAATTGATGACAATCGGATATATTTTAGTACTGAAATATCAAACAGGATTTGGGTAATTTGTATATTTCAGACTGAATCTTTGCCTTGTGGAAGTTCGACTACAGTGTCTGCTTATGATGATGCTTCATGTGTTTGCGGAAATATTTCGAATACACCACTTTTGTCAACACCAGAAGGTTGCATTTTCAAAGAACCGCCGAAAGAAGAAAAACCGGCTGCGACAAAAAGAAAACCCGTTTCAAACCAAGATGAAGTGAAACAGGAAATGATTGCTTTGGCAAGGGACCAACATGTTCTGATGATGGAAATCTTAAAACTAAAAAAGAGCATATTGTTATGACAGAAAAGGAAATTAATGGGCGATTGCATTTGTAATAATTTAAATAACAATACTGAAAACGGACATGATCATAGTAAGTTTAATAATTATGACAAAGCCAGTGGAGGTACATCCAGTACTTCTGAAATTTGGCGACCATTTATGTAAAATGTGTCAATTCATTTGATAAAATATTTCATTGTTAATTTGTTAGAACTGATATTTCCGAATAAGAAATGACCTATATCCACGACCTCCTTGTTTTGATGAAATGCAATTTGCGGTACATTGATTTCATTATTCAAATCACCATCATCATTCTTCTTTCGCAAACACGGAGATGTTCTATTTAATATTCAAATAGCGTTTTCGATTTTTACACGTGTACGCGTGTGTGCAATATTATACCGCTTTTCTGCTCTTGTTGTACAGTGCGATAGTGGCGTCATTGAGTATTGAGGTAGAGGGTACACATTATCGGCTAACAAAATACCATTAATTTCCCTGCGTGCAAAACTACTGCTGTAGCTCAGTTGGTAGAGTGCTCGCTCCGTAAGTGGGAGGTCTTGGGTTCGAACCCCGACCGGGTCTGGCCCAAAACTTCAACGTTGGTGGTGACTGTTCTTTCGCAAAGTAATCGGCATTACGAAATTAAAGTTACGGTTCTTTCGGATGGCAACTTTAAATAAACGAGGTCCCGTGTCACGATAGGCATGGCACGTTAAAGAAATCTGCTAATAATGCAGCTCAACGCACAGACAAAAATTACTGCACTTTCGTCTATAGCTGGCGGCGTCTTGATATAAGTAAAATATTATTGACTGGGACGTTAAACACCATTACTCAACTCAACTCCTGCGTATAAATTTTGCACATATATTACTGTTTTCAAAAATTCTGCTATAATGCGTGCTTCCAGGCCACCTTGCTACAATATTTGTAAATTTACAACTGTTATCACATATTGCTTGGACATTTACCGAATAAATTCCTTTCCAACTGCGAAACAGTTCTGGATTTAAACCACCTGGAGACTGAATTGGGATGTGCGTGCAATCTATTGCAACAACGACCCCGGGAATACCACCGAGGTTATAAATCCCCTCCGAACATCTAGAAGTACGTTCCCACTTGGACATGTTATAACATCATGAAATGTTGATGCAATAGCACCAGATACCTCACAGACAATTCTGGATATCGTTGACTGTGATACACCAAATAAGTCAAGCTGAAAATTAAAAGTTGAATAGAATCGGAGAAACTGATGGATGTTTTCTGCCTTTGTGGTCTATTAAACAATATTTTATTAATTTGTATAATTTTGTACAAACAAAAATAACAAAACAAACTGTAAACTGGATTCAGGAACAAGCGAAAGCTTATATTAACCCGTCTCCAGAACAACTGTACAACATGCTGTAAACTGGATTCAGAAACAAGCGAAAGCTTATATTAACCCGTCTCCAGAACAACTGTACAACATGCTGTAAACTGGATTCAGAAACAAGCGAAAGCTTATATTAACCCGTCTCCAGAACAACTGTACAAGATACTGTAAATCAACTTTTATTACCGACTGTTAACCTCATCTAATCCAATGCGTTAATGTAAGCACTATCAAGCTATATAATTTTGGTTAACAGTAAACTAATAAGAGCTGATTCACAGTAATTCAACATGAAATAGCCGTAACTGAGAGAACAAAAAATACAATAAATTGTCAATAATTAACAGACAATATTATAATTAAGTTAATATAAATATGAAAATAAATATAATATAATATAATGCCTATCAAAGCTCAAAAGAAAAGTACTAACATAAGACAAAAGCATACACGTGTACATATACCTGTAAGTAAAATAAAACAGAAACATTTAACATGGGGGTGTAGATCAGAACCAAATATATAGAAATGTACAGAAGCCTATATATAATTTGTTTTATAATATATGCATTATGTCTTTAACATTATCCTTGTTAAAACGATATCTTGCAATAAAATCGGTTTCATCATACATGTCAAATGGGTCTATGCTATCCCGGAAAACTTGGGGCCTTCTATTAAAATCACCAACTAAATCAAAATAATCAAGAACATCATTGTAATCATCCATTTTTAACAAAGACTGAAATGTAAACCTGTTACATGGATGGTTTAGATTTACTTCAAGGTTTGAGATCAGCTCAGTTTAAGCATTGTTTTTGAAATAGATTTTAAATATATAAGACGCTCATACAGGTAAACCCATTTTATACACATTTGTGAATACGGACATTTGTGCTGCAGTTGGATTCAGCAATTTATTTCCTTCTTTTACTCTAGCTGTTTGTTCACACTTGAAGCTACTAAATAGTTCTTTCCGCTGAATTTCTCCGACCTCAACATGTTACCTCTTAATAACAATGTTGTGACAAAAATTCTTGATGTTTAATGTAATGTTAAACTTTGTTTCTCTCTGCAAGTGTACAAAATGGTCATCACCTCTCTTATCTTTTTACTTCACTAAACTTCTTTTAAGTTCTTCTAGTTCCCGACAACAATATTTCGGTAAATGTGAGATTTTTTCACTCAAAGCTGCAGATAATTGCCAAACTGCCAAGACTACCAGACGACAGACGACAACCGTGAATGGCCAGCCTGAGATAGTAATCTTTTTTTTTTTTCGAGTAACAGAGAATCTCAGTTTAAGAGAATATCTTGAACAAGACATTTGGTATAATAAAATAAATATAACATTCATAAGAGGATGATATTGCATATTTTCACCCTGAGGAACCATTGTCAACTGAGGCGAAATTTTAGAAAATGAATGTCACGGATCGTGGTTAGAGGATATCTATTAAAAGAAATATATATTTTTTGAAAATCTAAAAAAATATTCAGAAAATTGAAAAACTTAATGCAGCTTTAAGGATTGAATTCTAAGATAAACGGAAGTTCCTATTTAGCCTGCTATACGACAAGTATGAGATCCTGGGGACCTATTCTAACCCAAACTCCACAAGGGGCGTATAAGCTGAGTATCAGTATGAATTATTATTATTACTTTATTACTTTGAGTATTAACACTCATCAGTATTAACATTTATTATACCTCATGTAATTTTCAAGTAATTTGACTGGATAACTAACTGTTTGAAAATAAAATAATATCACCCTTAGATTTCCTAAGCATAAAGAATGGCGCGCGTGCTTCAGGGTAACATAGTTGAGGAGTTATGATTTCGATCAAAAGCAGATAAATGGTTGATGGATACGATACTTTTTAATTTAGCATGTATTAATTACTCGCTAAATCTTTCTGGATGTTGACCTATCGATGATAGTGAGTTTATACTTTATTATCACAACTTTACGACGACCTTTATCTTCTTTGTAGTCCTTCGTGTTGTTCTAAGTTTGTTTCCTCGGTAAATTAACCATCACCCAGGTAGGCAAGCCAGAATAGTTCTTGGCAATGAAGATATAAATCGCTACTTCTATCAACCCCCCCCCCCCCACACGCACACTGATAGACTGTTTATAACTCTTCTATTCAGTACAATTGACAACACTCCGTATTAGTCGAGCAAAGGCTGCAAGAAGTACAGAAAGGATAATTGGAAATATAATTTATCATAGAAAAACTTGCCACTACTTCAAGTTTGAATAAAGTGCACAAAATGAAAGGTAAACGCTTTTCTAATAACGTTAAACACCCCGTAAAAGAAATATAATTATTAAATAAAAAGATATAATTATAAAAATAATAATATTGATAGTATATAAAAACTCGTATGAAGCTTATTATTCCCCTTTAGGATTAAAACCATCAATATATATATATATATATATATATATATATATATATATATATATATATATATATATTTATATTTATATATATATATATTAAAAAAAAAAAAAAAAAAAAAAAAAAAAAATTCAAATCAAACAATAGTTTGTATAAAATGTTTTTCTACAAAAAAACTTTACGTCAGATTAGGAAACTTTCTTATCTGCAATACATGGTGTTTGAATTTTCAACATAAGACGTATAAAAATTATAGTAACATAGTTTGACATCCGCTCGGGGTTCACCAATCATTGAAAACAAAACCGTAAGCTTTGCCAAAATTTTATCCATAGGCTCAGGTATCATATTTTGCAAAATGTTTTCTACAGGGTTAAACGAATCTTGGATCTAAAGTTTAAGCAGATTACTGAATGATTTACCTTCAAAGACGGACAGAAGCATATTGTCAACAGATATAAACGTGTCCACTTAGTTTGTATTGGTCTAAGCTTTGGCTGATTTCGCAGGATACTTCTTAACGAGCACGTTATTCATTGAAGATTTGTTTAATTTGTTGTTGCCGAAGGATTCAGAACCTTCGGGGTATGCTACTTTGTGTATCTTTTTCAGATTTGTTTTTGCGATATCAATTTATAATGATAACGTTTTAGTTAAGTCTGCATGTTTGTAGTGAACCGGAATAATATTGAGTTATGGCAACTATTGCGAATTAATTTCGTTTTATTAGCCATTAAGTTACAAACACAAGATGCCCAAAGTGGTTCAAACTTGAGATTTTGCATCTTTTTGGAGTAACAGTCTCAAATAGACGTTTAGAAATGCCGGCCGCCGCTGTTTTAAAAGTTGTGCAATACTTAATTTCAAATAGTTAAGGTAAAACTTGGTTTTACCAAATATCGTTTTTAATCGATTTTAGTAAAATGTTTCGACACATAGATCGCATGCATCCAAATCTTGTACATCGTACAAAACAAATCGCCCAGCAAATTTAGGAATTTTTGAAAAAAAATTATCATTGCGTTATGATCATCTATTTAATCATCATATCAATGTTGCTATTATTTGTTCAGTAAACCGTGTATGTTATATAAGTTTGAAATATCTGATCCAGGATAACATTTAGTTTAGTCGGTTCTTAAATTGACCTTCCGAACTGAATAACATTTGCTGAGTATTTATTATAAACAAGTTATGTGTTAATTGGTATTTGTTTTGACAGGGTAACTTGCACCAGTTTTGATTATCTTCTGTTCTAACGATTTAATAGGATATGTTTTAGCTTGCATTGATTTGCTTGAAATATAAATAAGGCATAACCTTTCTGACAGTAACAAAAAGATTGTAATTTGATGAATCTGCTTTATACAATTACTCAGTTACCCCATTTTAAAGCAGGCTTGACAAGCCAAAACTCCTATATGTCAAAATAATTAATTTTTCCTCCTCTTGAACTTTTTTGGCAAGATTTGTCTCATAAATCCCTTGTCCTTTCTGTTTTTTTATGTTGCTTGGTCTAATTAATGCATGTCACAAGATATGAAACTGTTAATGACATGTCTTGGTCTCGGTCTCTTACCTACTTGTTTCGTAATTGAACGGAATTAATTTAAATAACGAAATGATTGCACTGTTGTTCATGATGAAGGTTCATTAGCCCAATCACAAATAATAACACATTACTTTAAAAACTTTAGGTGTTAGGTGGTCAGTCGGTCTAGCGTTCACTGGTAGAGCACATCAATTAGATTTACCAATGTCAGGGAGGCATTTCTGCCGGAACTGGACAATTAATTAAATGTTAATATGTAGAGAGCAAATATTCATGTATAGTACCAGATTTAAATTCTGATAGCAAGAAAGATCTATCTTGACAAGAATTTACCAATTTCCAAGGAAGAATGATGGGAAGAAAATAAGGAAATTGTTACATACAATCAGACACAATGACTACTATTCAAAACTTTTTCACATGCTGTTTAGCTTGGCATTTCAGTAGCAGTTGGTAGGATTAAACAGGATTATCCCCATGACATAATGTGGAGATAGTACATTAGGCAATGCCACACACACACACACACACACACACACACACACACACACATTTTGATATCAATACTTTTATCCATTACCATATGAAATTAACAATAAAACTATTGTGAAATGTTCGTTACCCTTTCTAAGAAAATTTTGTAATATAAATATACACAAGTAAGAATAGCAAAAATGATAAATATTTATAAGAACAGTACCGATAAAATAATGTTAATGTTTTTTTCCTTGAGGAAACTGCAATATGGGTTTTAGGTTTCTTATATATTGATTGATAGTCATGTTTTGTAGCATTTAAAAAAGCTTCCCACAATTTTCAACCTAAACACACGGACAGTTTACATCAGTTAACATCAGTTATAGCTTGTGAAATCTGGCATAATAAACTTGGACATTTAAACAATCATTGAGTGTTGTATCAGAACTCAATTACAAAGTTATGTTTCTACTGCGGGAGTGGCGACATATTTTTCTAGCATACATATTACTATTTCACCAGTCTAAAGAATGCCGGGATACCAATACTACATCTTTATCGTCAACCAATGATCTGGACATAACTGATGAGTATGCAAAAGCTACTTTATCTGCTTATTTTCCACATGAAAAATATTCACCGAAATTGTGGGAAGATATAACAGAAAATAATCTTACATTAAAAGCTATTATATTCACCCAGCTATTGTTTTGCCCTTTCAATAATATTTGTTATTACACAAAATTACTGGAAACTACTAACGATGGCAAGAGTTTGGGATTTTGTAAAAACTGCAGTTGCCATACAAACTGTGGCGCTTTCGGCTCGTGTTGTCCAGATTCACAAGATGTAAACATAAAACCGACATATTTAAATAGATCATGTGTGCAAGCTCAGTATATAAAGAATAGTTCTATAGAAGGTGATTTGTTTTATATGATTGTAGACTGCCCAAAATCGTGGATAGATGCAGCGCCTAAGTTTTTGTGTGAAAAGGCAAAGCTTGGACTTCTTGATGATGTACCTGTTATCTCATCAGATGGACTTGCTATATACAAGAACAGGTTCTGTGCACTCTGTAACGGTTTACTTGATTATAAAAAGTTCGGATATAAACTAGTTTGTAAGGACAAACCTATAACGCCAACTTCCTTAAAACATATATTAACAAGGAAGTATGCAGAAAACACCAATAATTGTAATGTTGTTTATAACCATCCCACAGGTGACAGACTGCACTCCTGTGTCAGTTCCTCGGTTATTGCAAAATGTAATGAAACTGGTAAGTGGGAAAAGTATTCGAAATTTATAGAGAGATCATGTAGCCATTATATAATGGAATTTCGACCTTTAAATGATTCTCAATATAAAAACGTGTTTTGCTTTTTGTGCAACACAGAAAATTGGCAAATAATTGCCTTTACTATATATAGCACACATGTCTGGTCGTACCGGTATCGAAGTTTGTTTACGTTACTACTCGATTTCAGTAAAAATCAAGACTTATCTGAAAGAGAAGGACGTTGCAGCATCACACAGATTTACGATAGAACTAAGGTATGTTGCGTTTTATGTTAATCTCCGATGTCCACGATTTAATATGAAGATGTAGTATTATTCTGAACTATAAAATACTCTACTTGACCTAGATTGCAAAATATAACAAAAATGGTTTGTAAGTTTGAAATTTCTGAAAACTTTGATGAGCCAAATCTTCCGTTTACTATACCTTTTCTTCTCCGGTTTGTTTATCTAGTCATTCACTATAACAGGCTAAAGCCCTTAAGTATCACAACCAATTCAAATGCTTTCATACAGTGTTGATTATATGTTTATTAATAAAAGATCTGCTTAGATTGCAAGTTTGGTGGATTGTACTATAATGCATTTGAATGTACTAAAGATTCAAAAGTGCAAACAAGAGAGACACCATTTATCAAAGTTGACTTGAAAAGCGAGTTTGCCTAGAATTATTGATGGTTCTATCTTCCTGAATATTTTCTCAGATCTTTTGGTATAAATGATTTGTTCCTATCTATCTAGACATTTTGCCAGAATTTGAGCCGTGTCGTCATTATGTTTGATAATAAGCTCGTTGTTTACGTTAGTTTTAATAAGGTTTGATTTAAGATATTTATTAAAGAAGTAACAAAAACGTTTTTAAGTGGAATTCACAGTATCATACAAATCCTATGCAAGATTACCTTCAAATTTTATCTCGGTATGTTAAAGTAAAATTTGAAAGACAGAAAGTAGATGCATATCAATTTTACGTGCAGATGAAAATCCCAAAGATGGTGTATATGAGCGTTTGTTCGTTGGTTTTAAAATACATTGAATAAATTAATTTAGAGAAGCTAAAGGCTTTTCAAATGTATTCGGAATAAAGACTAAATTCTCTAGTCAATGGGTACATTGCATTAAGTTTTTCAATTTTCTGATTTTTCTTTTTTTTGATTTTCTAAAAATATATTTAAAAAAAAAAAGATAACTTTTAATCACGATCCGTTCAATTCATTTTCTAAAATTTTATTCCTATTAGTTGTAAATAAACGGAATCTTCCAACGGGTTGGTCAATATTTAACGATGGTAATTATTTGCTTGGAGCGTGCGGACAGATGTACAGAAATTCCTTTGAATTGAAGGTAAAACCTGACAAATTGTATTAATTGTCCGTCATTAATATCCAAACATATTCGTAATGATGTTACGTATATCAGAAAAAATACCATTTAGCAAAATTTTCAGTCGTCTTAATTTTTGAAATGTATTTTAAAACTAAGATCTGTTCCCTCATGCAAAGCATTCCTTAGCTGGGTTCACATATTTTTGGAACTTTAGATTCATTAATTTTCAACTGTTTGGCGTTTGTGTTTTAATCTATCAAACTTTTCGGCCCCCTAGTGTCACTTATGAGGAATGATTTTCCAAAATGTGCACATCTGGCACATCAAAATTTAGCAGGTATTTGTTATATATTTACTACCCCTGAGCGGGAACCGCTGCTGGTGGAGTAAATCTCCCCGAGGGTATCCATAACTCAGCAGGCAGTACTTTGTGCTGTCAGAAAATATACCATTTAGCAAAATTTTCAGTCGTCTTAATTTTTGAAATTTATTTAAAAACTAAGGTCTGTTCCCTCATGCAAACATTCCTTACCTGAATTTGGATTCACGTATTTTTGGAACTTTAAGTTCATTAATTTTCAACTGTTTGGCGTATGTTTTCTTAATCTATCAAACTTTTCGGCCTCTAGTGTCACTGATGAGGAATGATTGTCCGAAATTTGCACATCTGGCACATCAAAATTTAGCAGTTATTTGTTATTTATTTACAAAGTCACAAATGACAAATTTAATGAAATTCTGTGTTTCATTTATCGTATTTCACCGTTTTGAAAGTTGTGTTTAAATGAACCGGGTTTTTTATGACGTAACCACGTTCTAAAATTAGATCCCACAGGCTGCATCTCGCTGGGAAATAATTGTTATTTCTGTATTTATTCGACTTTTTATCGTTGATCCAAATGTAAAATTGTTCATTAGAAACATCATTAATTAGATCAGCACCGTTTTAATTATTTTCCAAGGTAAACTCAATGCAGCTTTAAGACGTCTTTATCCTTTTTGATATAGATAAATTTGCAGGAATAAAAAGCTTCTAGCTACATGTTGAATGGGTCACTGTACTGTTTCAAAAACAGCATGCGAAACCAAAACTTTCTTTATACTCTTCAACGAGCATGATATCGGTTCTTAAGTAGTCAATGTAATCTTTGAAAAAATGGTGAATATAAATAATGTACATTTCTCTGATATAATATGTGATGGGCTGCAGTAATATCTCAGCCTCTCAATATAAGGATTTCACGACTAGGATCAACATCCAGAATCAATTCTCTTAAAAAATGTCTTTTAAGTGTGGGTATGCTCTAGCAATTTCAAGACCGGGTATCTCGTTTCTGGTGTCAGGAACGTTGTTACATTCTATTACAGTGTTTAGCATAATTTCTCCATTATTAACAGATTTAATTGTGAGTCCATTTCACAAAACGAATATCTGACAAACCTCAACACTAAGTCAAAATATGGTTAATTTCCCATACTATCAAATTAATCAATTAATTCTGGGCGTGCTAATGTTCTGTTGCTGAGTTCGTCAAAATAGCAAAAGCTTTTACAATGTTATTTGAATTTATATCTTTATAAATGTCTACTGGTAACACCTTTGTACATGATTTCCCGTTAAAAAGTGCATACTTCATTACACTTTGAAATTGAATTCAAATTTTCCTACCACCATTTATAAGTAGGACAGGCTGTTTCTCCCCATCATCAGCGATAGTTGAAACATGAGGTGTTGGTCTTCAGTGCAATGCTGATAGATAATTTTTACTGTTACATACTACACAAACTATATCAGATTTACCATCTTAAAACTGATGTTTTGTTGACAAACAAGTCTTGATACAAATTCGTTGTTTTTTGTGAAACCTTCTGCTTTCGGATAATGATTTCTTGCAGAAAGTAAAACATTTATTAAATGGATGATTGGCATTGTAAAAATGACATTAAACGTCTAATTCAGTCTTACATTTACATGATTCAGAATTGATACTTACAGCTGCAGTTTTAAATTTCTCACAACACATTTCTTTTTGCAGGCGAGTTAGTAGTTATATATATATAACACAAATACCAGTTAAATTTTGTTGTGCCAGATGTGCACATTCGAAATGCATTCTTCATCAGTGACACTAAGACCGAAAAGTATATTTAAATTCAAAGCAAACCTCGGGTCGTTTCTTGTTCTTTAAAAAATTTAAGAAAAATGAAAATGGTGGACATGCAACTACATGATCTGCTTTAAACTTAGCTGTCACGATGTCTATTTTTCTTTGTATGGGACCTAAGAACAATATGTCTTACACCGACTGACGAATCGTAATGTGACAGTAAAAATTTATTATATATATATTTTTGATGGACTCGTTTACTGATAGAATATCTATATATAACCTCTTTGAATCTTTCATAGTTAGTTTAGGGAATTTTTCCAACTTTTTTGGAGAGAGCTCTATAACTTCCGGACTTCCATATCGTTCTTCTAAACGAGACCACGTGTTTTAAACCCAAATTGCGGTTGTCTATAATGACTGACTTCATTACTAAATACTTGCTGACGACTATACGCCTAACCATTTAATCATCTCTAGAATGCTAGACGTTAAGCTTATTTACAACTGATTAAAAACTCGACTTCTAACAATTGACTCTGGCTGATCATTGAATTTTATCAAACTACCCTTTATTAGGTCTTTCTTCGACATAAAGTAAAACTTGTAAAGTCTGACGCAACGTTATCACCGGAAGAAATTCACTTGTTCGGACATTTGGTTTTGCCTTTATTTAGATAATCTTGAACTGCATCTATATCGTGATCAACCGATAATTTTGACAATATTTTAAGAAAAGTTTTCATTTCTTACAAACTAAGGTTTGTTCCCTGATGCAAAGCATTCCTTAGCTGGATTTGGATTCATATAATTTTAGAACTTTAAATTCATTAGTTTTCAACTGTTTGGCTTATGTTTTTAATCGATCAAACTTTTCGGCCCCTAGTGTCACTGATGATGAACGATTTTCCAAAATGTGCACATATGGCACATCAAAATTTAACAGGTATTGTATAATATATTTGCCTTGTTGCAAATAATTTAAAGCAATTCTAGTTGCAACCACACGGTTCTCAGAAAGGCAGGAAAAAGACAGATACTCTAAGGCAAGTTAAATTAAAATACTGGAACTTAATGGTAAGCAATTCAAACAGTCTGAAATAATCTGGTTCCCAGATAAGACTATTTCATCTTTTACACTTCCTAATTTTGAAAACCTGTAATAATAGCACCTTTTATTTTTACTGATCAATGCACTAGTTTTTTAAAATAAATTTTTCTTTCGTTTCGAGCTGATAGCATACATAATTGGTTGACTTTTGTTTTATGACATATCACTAATTTTCCAGCTATGCGTTAGTTGTTTTGTTAATCTCGATAATTAAGCTTTGCAAAAGTAAATTTTGTGCTTGAGTGTGCATACATTTCTGATCTTATTGTAACAGTGCGCACCTACAGCGTTTTTTACAAAGCTCATACTTTAGCTAATATCGACCACAAACATTGCAGATTACTAAAATCATAATACTGGCACCGAACCCACGATGTATTATAAAACAATTACAATTGATTGCGGTCGATCGGGGTTATGATACGCCTTAAGTTTGTAGGTAAACCCCTTAACACTTCTGTCACCGAACCCCGTTGCATACATGATATTTTTACATTCATTATATTTTTATTTCAGGCAAAATGCAGACACATTAGCTGTAATGATTTGACGTCATACAATGGTAAAAATTGCATTCCGATAAATGTTTACAACGATTTTAATGTGATGACTCATCTTATCATAAAAACTGAGGTTGAATATGATCGGTTTAATGCGAATAACTCACGAGTGAATTCATCGAACGTAACAAACTATATAACATCATACCTTTATAACAAAACTGTAAATTACATTCATCAAAATATATCGAATTCTGAAATATGTTCGCTAACAATTCTGTCGAATAATAATACTTTTCGATAAAGGTTCTATGCGTTCCAGTTATACCAAATCTTTTACGATTTATCTAAAGATGGGACATCGTGTTTCAGATGTTAACCATTTTTTTCAGCAGGTGAACAAATTCTCCGAAATTCAGTTTCATCATCCACGGATATATCTGAGAAGTTACATTGACAACCGACCGTTTGTTGAAGGGGATAGTGGAGTTGGAAATGAAATCGATGGAAATACATACCTGGAACAATTAACGGTTAATAACTTGGGCGAAAATGTAAATATTTTGTGTAAAAATGATTCCAACTCAATACAATTTAAAATTGATAATTTTCTTCTTTGTCCAAAAGTAACGATAAATGTTTCGGAATATGCTTTTCAATTGGTAGATGGCAAAGTATGTTTTGAAGACATTCTTATTTGTTTAAGTCGGTTTGAATATATAAACAATGCTAATACAACTATTTCTATGTGTGTAAACACTTTTTTATCACTTTCACAAAGAAAAAATTCTGCGTCATTCGAAACAAATTTAAATGATATATTATCGACATTGTCTAGCATAACAGCCCTCATTTGTTTAGGTTTTACCTTAGTAACGTATATCTGTTTCCAAAAGTTGCGTACCTTGCCTGGATATAACATTATGTTTTTGACGCTTTCTCATTTTCTAGCCCATCTTGCATTGATCCTTAATGTACGCCTCACAGCTAATTACAGTTTACAATGTGTAAGTTTAGGTATAGCCGTACATTTTTTCTGGATGAATTCTGTAGTTTGGTCCAACATTTGTTGTATACATATGCTAACAACATTTGTTAATGCAAGTAGATGCTATAACCCGAGTTATCGTAAATGGCGTCGTATTGTTTTTAATATCTTTGGTTCGATCATATATCCAACCATTTGTATACTGATTAATATTCTCACACAGTTTGTAACCACAAACGGTTTCTCAGTAGGCTATGGTGGCGATACTTGCTACATTTCAACATCTTCTATGATTCTATATACTTTTGCCTTGCCACTTTGGTTGTCAATTACGGCTAATTTGGTTATGTTTTTAATTGTAATAATAACACTTGTTAGAAGACCTTCTATAAGGAACAGTCTACAAGATGAACATCAAAATATCAAGGTTTTAGTTAAGCTATCTACACTCACTGGGGTTATATGGCTATTTGGCTTTTTGTTCCAGTGGACCAGGTACATGATTTTTACTTATCTGTTTAACCTGTCAGTAGGTGTACATGGTATAAGTGTTATGCTATCGTTTGTGGTAAACAAGCGTGTGTGGGATTTGTATAAATCAATTTTCAAGCCAAAAGAGGGTCGATCTGTATCAACAACTTAAGCTCTATGTAAGAGAAATAGAATAAAGTGTAGACAATCGATTGGAAAATATGGCCATACACAGTTTATATATTGATGATTTTTTAAGAATATGCTTAGAAAATACCAATTTTTTTAAAAATAATGCTGTTAATAACGCTAAGATTTGAACAAGGGTCATAAGTTTTTCTATTTCTGAACCTAATTGACTTACGACTTATCCCATCGCTTTGACTAGAAGCCTGCTTGTAAAGCCTTAAAAGCGTTTTATTGAAAGTCAAATTTGGCAGTATAAAACGCAATCACATGATATAACTATTTTATGTATTAAATTCATCATTTAAGTTTACATATAGTTTGTGGATTTCCGCTTTTTAGTACATATGTACCCTATGTTAATGCACTGTTTGTTTCGAATTCCGCATTGTTATAATTAAAAATGAAATAAAGTAGAATATATATATATATATATATATATATATATATATATATATATATATATATATATATATATATATATATATATATAACACAAGCGTTTAAATTTAATTTAGAACAGTTGATAAAATATATGTGTAATATTACATGCATTTTTGTGTATTTCAAATAGCTAACTCAGTTAAAAAAATGTGTATCTGTGTTTGTGTGTCACGTGTTATCATTCATTTTGTAAAAATATACCATTTAGCAAAATTTTCCGTCGTCTTATTTTTGAAATTTATTTAAAACTGAGGTCTGTTCCCTCATGCAAAACATTCCTTAGCTAGATTTGGATTCACATTTTTTTTTAACTTTAGCTTCATTAATTTTCAACTGTTTGGCGTATGTTTTTTAATCTATCAAACTTTTCGGACCCTAGTGTAAATGAGAATAATGATTTTCCAAAAATGTGCACATCTGGCACATGAAAATTTAACAGGTATTTGTTATATAATTACTAAAGTAGTTTAAACCTAAAATATAATGATATAACTAAAGCATGACTAAAGATGAGATCTTTTATTTCATATTAGCAAAAAGCAAGAACAATTTTTGTCAGCTTTTAAATTTTGGGAATAATAGTCGAGGTATTTATTCTCATTAAACTTATTTTTTTTATAGATTATTTCATAAAATCAAATTTGAAGAGCAATAAAAATATTTTATCGACAGCATTTAACTTAAGACTTATCGTGCCTTCTGGTTAAAAAAATTAATAAAGAATTTTCAGTATCCTTTTCTACACTTTTTACCAAATAGTTCTAATATGAACAAAGTTTTATTTCTATAAATTTAAAACCTTATCAAAATATATTAATCTTTTATGTAAGCTCTTAAAAGATATTTACAAGAGCAAAATTGAAGTACACACCCATAAACTTTTATGTTGTTTGTTTATTTATATTTTTCAACATTCTTATAAAATATATATAAGACGAAGACAACATTTACACACATATACATAAGTCTTTCACACTGAAACTACATATTTCAATACAATTCAAATTTTACAATGTTCCTGTATATTCAGACAATCTGTGTGTTATGTTAAATAATTCAAGCTAATTTATTTCTTTTGTCAAACGTTGTTATTATTAAGCTGTTAAATACAATATGTACAAGACTTTGATCTATATTAATTTAATAATGCATTTACTAACAGGTGTACTTTATATGAAGAATAACTTTTTACCACATTTATACATGTTATGGTGATCAATATATAACACAAATAACTTTTAAATTAGAAATTATAAAGTTGGCAAAAGGCGAAGTACATTTATTCCATTTCAAGGTAAAAACATTGGATTTCCCAGATAGTTCATATGATTTTTACCTACCTGTTTAACCTGTCAGTAGGTATACATGGTATAAGTGTTATGCTATCGTTTGTGGTAAACAAGCGTGTATGGAATTCGTATAAATTAATTTTCAAGTCAAAGAGGGCCGATCAGTACTTTCTTAAACTGTTATTTTCATGGAGAAGACACAGTTATGTATATACAAAGTTTTTTAAACATGAACTTAGGCCCATTGTTATTTATAAATGATAATATTACTACTTTATGTATAAAATCAAGCTTTTTAATTAACATGTATATATTGTCTGAGGTCCGCTTTTTGTACATATGTACCCTATGTATGTTTTGATTGCGTCAAATTCCGCTGATTTATAGTAACAGAAAAAATGTAGAATATAAACAACACAACGGTATTTTGGAACGGTTTAGTAAGGTATAAATATGCATATATATATATATTATTGTGTATTTTAAATCCCTATATCTTTAAAATAAACTATTTGGCATTATGTAATTTTATTGTTACATTTTAATCTATATGTTTTTGTGTCGAAAAAATAAAAAATGTTCAAGACATAAAACGATGGCGAAAATTATTTAATTACAAAACTATTTTGTTCAGTCAATTCAATTTATCAAAGATGAAATAATTGGAATATCAAAGAACTCAATAAATTTGGGAGTCGTATGTGTTTCTTCCTCATAATCATTAAGTGCTAGCACCTTAACAGAAAATCGTAATGTTTACTTGTTCGTACAAGGGAGATCATAACACGTACCCACACACACACTCACTTGTTCTGACATAAATCCAAAAGATAATTAACTTTGCTTACGTCATGATTAGCTGAAAGAATTCTTATGAGACTTAAACAACATTACAACAAATTAACCTATGTTTTAATCATGAAGATCTTAATGCACAAAATTGTCAGTTACCAGCAAATGTCCGTCAGTTTTCTCTAGTTATTCTAGTGACCTTCTTTACCCAAGAAACTAGCATATTAGTAAGGCAAAATTCATCGCCCGACTATGGTGATAAACACTGTAACAGCTACTTAACCGGACTGACTTTCTTGATCTGTTTGGCTGATGTTTTTTATCTATCAAACTTTTCGGTCTTAGTGTCACTGATGAGGAATTAATTTCCGAAATGTGCACATATGGCACATCAAAATTTAACTGGTATTTGTTTTATATAATTGCTTACTTATTTAAATGTTTTAAAAATAAACTGATATTGTATAACACTTCAAAGAAATTGTTATATACATAGAGTACATTCGGTATAAATACTGAAAAGCTTTTTGCAGGCTGCTATTATCAATCAGGATTTGTATGTGGAAAGACGATTATAATCACATACTAACACCAATTACTGCTTTGGAAACAACCTGTTTGCATTGGTAAGATAATACTTAAATTAATATAAAGGTGTCCTATAATTTAAGATCAATGCGAGTAAAGCTTTAATAAACCTAAACTAAATTATAATATTTCATAATACAAAAATGATGTTTCTAAAAATCAATTGATGAATCAGTCAGCTGTCAGGTCCAGCAATGCTAAATGTCGAGCATCGGTCCCATCTTTGGCTTAGAATTAAACTTTTAACATGTCTGCATCGGCTGTCGACATGTCTGAGGAAATTAAAATCATATTTTGCTGAACGTATTTTGAAACGATTTAAAACAGAAATATTTAAAATGTATATGAAAAAAATAAAGTGTAAAATAATCTAAAACAAGAATATAGAGTTACTGCTAAAGTAAGACTGAAGATCTTTCATTTCAAATTTGCTAAAAGCAAAAACGATTTTTGTCAGGTATATCAATTTTGAAATAATACACGTTATTCATTAAACTGAATTTTTGTAGAACTTTTGATAACATCTTATGTTATAAATAATAAAATGATTTTATACACAGCATTAAACTAGAGACTTTTCGTGCCTTATGGTTATTTTAATTTAATAAAGTATTTTTTATGTTTTTTTTTCAAACTTTTTACCTCATACTTCTAATATGTACAAAACGTTATCTCCAAAAATAAAAGATTATTATTAACATTTATTAGTCTTTTATGTAAGCCTTTAAAAGTCATTTACAAGACCAAACACAAAACGCAATAAATATATGCCAGAAAAACGTATGTGCAATATAAGTAAATCCAAATGATAAATTTTACCATACAGTTACGGTAATAAGAAAGGTTGATTTAATTTTCGTCTCTGAAAGAAATGTCATTAGTATGAGACGAGACCGAAAACTTTAATACGAATGATAAAATAGAACACAAAAATGCCAGTCCATGTCAAATGTTAATTTTAAAAAAGTAAAAAGTTTGAAAACTGGCCGATTCAGTTATACACTTGAACTTCCATCAACGAAGGAAGGCCGAGTACTCCGAAAGGGTAAGCACCTCCTGTCTAGCTAGCTTCTTCCATCTTTAAAATCACCATAATGAACAACTAGAGACGAAATTAAAACATTTTGATGAAGAAAAATAAAGGAAGTAAACCTTAAAAAAACTTCATTATACTGTTTGAAAAATTTACAAAGTCAAATATCATCCGTTACATTTTTGTTTTATGTTTATTAAACGTTACAATTTAAATGAAGTATTGAAGAAGACCCGATTTAAGCGATGACAAACGATGGAAGGAAGAAAAGTAAAACAAAACAAAACAACAATCACAACAAAAACTTAAAATAAAGAAAACATAATTTAAAAAATATTGTTCCAAGAAAATTGTTTGATTACTGTTCTAAAATAAAGACTTATCATAACGCATTTTGTTTCAATTGTGTTGGAGTTGTATCTAACTAGACAGGAGGTGCTTACCCTTCTGGAGCACCCAGTCTTAATTCTTTGAAGGAAGTTCACGTGTATAATCTAATATGCCAGTTGTCAAAGTTTTTACTTTGATTTTTGGGATGGTGATATGGACATGGACTGGTATGTTTGTGTTTTATGAACTAACAACAATATATACTTCTTACATTATTAGTACAAGTGTAATGTCTACGGATTTAATGCCCATCAAAAGAAAAAACACATGACATTGACATGGCGAATAGAGTATCCAATATGCCTTTTATTATTGATGTAGCAAAATCTTACATTCAGAGAGCAAGAGATCTAAATGCTCTGTTTAAACAGTGGTCAAATTACTTATCTCAGACCACATAAAAGGCACTTGTTATATAACACCTAATCATACATTTCCCTTTATATCAGTTCAATATCAGGAAGAAGGTTGGAGATTGTTGTCTCGATTAAGCCGGCAATTGGTGAGTTAGACCCCAGTAGAAAGTCGATGTTCGAGATTTTTCAAAGCTTCTATGCGGTTGGACAAGTGATCGTTTGATTCGGACTCAAGCTACAGACTACAAATTAATATTTATTAATTAAAACCCGTTTTAATGACACAAATGCATCTCGTTTCATTTTGGACCAAATCAAACACAAACATGTCGGCCCACATCACATTGTTCAAATCACAATATTGTAATTACAACATTCTTGACAAAGTTGAATATTCCCCGGCTTTGATAAATTTTAGTCGTGTTGTAAACAATGAGTTAACAAATTTCATTTGTTCTACAACAAGTCTTTATCTAACACACTTATGCTGAAAATATAAGCAGCACTAGGCGAAAGTCAATAGGACATACAAGGTAAATAATAAACACATCAACAATACACAAATCTAAAAGATCTTGCAACGCACTAGCTTACAGATTTAAGTACCTTCCACAACAAATCTTCAAATAAAATCCTACCGTAACTCAGTGCAAAAAATTATTCTGTCATTGTACTCGGGTTTCGTGAACCAATAAAAACCTACCGCTTCAATAATTGCTAAATCAAACCGCTTAGAAATAGCAAAATCACTTAGGAAATAGAGTAAATGTCTGTTTTTGCTACAACATGAACGTTGGTTTTCTGCAATTGTTTTCTTGTTCCTCCTCTACAGGAACTATATACAAAGAAGCTAACAGTATTTCAAACAATGACCACTTTTTAATTTCTCGTAGAAATTTATATCATTAAAATACAATTTCATTAGTTATTGAACTTCAAGTCAAAACAAACAACATAATACGTCATACATGTTACACTTAGTTTAGCAGTGTCTTGATAGTTTTCGTATAAATACAGCAGGCGTAAAGGTATTGCTTTCAGATGCTGTAAAATTGACAACAGTCATCAATATCCTCAATGTGTTTCTAGTCAAAGTCAACAGTCTGTCTAACAAATTTTCCTGGATTTTTGTTTCGCCTACAAGGGAAACTTTTTAGTATTTACAATTCACAATTTATTTCTTATCCGTATAAACACAAACATATACAGGTAAAAAATAAAAGCAATCAGACACAGATATATATATATATACATTAAAATGTGCTCTCTCTCTCTCTCTCTCTCTCTCTCTCTCTCTCTCTCTCTCTCTCTCATGCTTTATTCGCATTTATGCATAACACTATCCCCCCCCCCAAAAAAAAAAATAAATAAATAAAATAAAACAAAACAAAATAAAATAATAAAATATGACATGCTTAGAAGATTATTTTGCGGTTACTTTTATTTCTTTAGTTAATGTATGTTTTAATATTTTAATATTGTCTCTTAAAATCACTTCCGAAAACACACCTTTATTCCCAACACCCAGAGTTCAGGGTTATGTAATCATTTTAACATGTTATTTGACTCAATAGTGATCACCTACATAGATAAGAAACTGCACATCAAAGTCAAAAGCCAAGCGTGAAATCACCTGGGATCTATAATTAAACAAGTACTGCTGTATACAATTAACAAATACCGTTAATTACTTTATGCTTACTGCCGATCTGATTAAAACACGGATTGTTTACCTGTACTGTGAAAACTGCACATTTGTTATCTAATTCATTTTTGAATTAAGAAACAGGTTTTATTAGGAAACTACATACGGCTCCTCTACAAAAACTTAATGTAGAATCTAGAATTCAGACAGGCGTTATCTATGTCTCCTATGTCGTATAAACTATAAAAATTCAAAATATACTAAAAACAAATCATATATTTTAACTGAATGAATGTAATAGCCATCGTTCCATTAATAATTGAGAAAAAAAAAAGAGTTTTTATGAAACATCTTTAAGGATCCTTAAAGCCTCCTTAAAGATCCTTAAAATTTCAGTTCCTTTAAGGATCCTTAAAGCCTCCTTAAATATCCTGAAATATTTCCTTAGAGAGTCCTTTAAGGTCCATTAAAGATCCTTAAAGATGGAATGGCTTTGGGGTTGGTCTTGGATATATATATATATATATATATATATATATATATATATATATATATATATATATATATATAAGACCAAATTTAAAGAAATTTAATTTAAAGAAATTGAATATTATGGTATTATGGTATGGGCTTTTTTCTACATAATGGGAAATAATGTGACTACCAAAATATATAATTACTTGTTTTTCTACATCATCGATGCAGAATCCCTTTAAACTTGATTGACAAAATAAATTTTGTTTCTTTTTGTTCACTACAAACATTAATTTACATTTATTTGGTAAATTATTGATCACATTTTTGTATCTTTTCTTGACGCGAATATACAGCTGCTGGTGCAGGTTAAAACATCAATTCGTTAAATACTTTTTTACTTTCGGGGTAAAATAAATAGTAATAAAATATACTATATGCTCTTAACAGAAATTCACTCCTACAATTGTAAATTTATACATCAACGATAATACAAAAGTTTTATTAATTTCTTTCATATTCATTTATAAGTCTTATTTTACATAAAGATTTTTAACTATTAAAAATCAAGGTTTTGATAAAACTGTTACGAACAGTAAAATATGTTTCTTTGTTAGCATTTTCCACTTACGAGTTCAAACTTTGTAGATGTTCTAAAGTGGCATCAGTATGTAAAGTGTTCATGTATGATATACAGCGAAATATTCTAACACATTTATCATTATTGTCACCTATCCATATTTTTCCCTCAGGATCAACACCGATGGAAAGAGGATTACCAAAGTTACCATCAGAAGTCGTCAATACAAGACCTAGGAAAATCCCTTCAGGATTTAGGATGTGAATCGTAGCACTTGCAGCATCAATAACCAAGACGTTCCCGTCATTGTCCTGTGCAATGCTCATTGGTCTAAAATGATGCTCTATTTTAAATACTAGCCTGGTTTCATCTCCTCTTGTGCCTGTATATCTATGTTTTAACTGGTTACCTTCCTCAGAGAAAACAAAAACAGAATTATTTCCCCTGTCGCTCACAAAAATTCTAGATGAAATCCTATTAACAACAACGGAGAACGGACGTTTGAGCATGTTTTTGTCTCCAATTTTACCGATACTTTTCAAGAAAGCACCATCATATGAAAAAATTAGAAGCTCTCCATATTCGTCGTCGACGGCATTTCCAAAAAGAGAAGCACAGACAACTGCAAAACGATCGTCAGGAAATGTATCTATCCCATACGGATGTGTGTTTCCGGTAGAACAAAGAAACGTCAAATTGTTGTTATTGTATCGAAGTATCCTATTCGAATGAACAAAAGCAATGAGTAAACTATTATCCGATTTGCGATATGCTATATCTCGTACCTGTTCAGAAAATATCATTATCTCTTTTTCTTGTTTACCAGTGATGTCATAAAGAGAAATAATTGGACCTGCTGTTGGTATAACCCAACACTTGTTGATTGAAACCGGGCACACGCAGTTAATAAAATGTCTGTCCTGAAACTGATTGGTTATTTCAATCTGAAAACTAGACTCTAGAGATACAACTCGATTGCTTTTTATTGGATCTAACGAAAGCAGTAAATGAAATGGTACAGCAACATCAGTGGAGTTCCGTCTACGCCTCGTCTTAAGTTGATGTTCATTCTCTTCAATTTCCATAGAGTTTAAATCGTAAACAGACTCAGTGTTAGGTACACTGATTCCTGAAAACATCAACACTTTTTCATGTGACAATTTGCATAATAAGCACATATCTTGACCACAGTGAAAACAAGTTTTAACCTCCGACTCGTTTCTTTTTTTGCAAAAATTACAGGTCCTATTTTTACCGCCATTCAGTGTCTTGTTATTATGATTATCAACAAAGTAATTACCCATAAATTTGTCAACGCCGCCTTGTGGTAAATCCCAGACTGCCCGGCACATTGGACAAGTTAGTTTGTCTTTTCCATCCGAACTAGCGACGAATCTCTTAAGACATTTTGCACAAAAAGTGTGTCTGCATAGTAATAGCTTAGGATTTTCAAATTCCTCCCAGCATATCGGACATAGGTTTGTAACGTTGTTATCCATCGTCTATTAACAACTCTGAAATGAAAACAAAAAAGCTAAATACTTATCAAAATAAATTAATCACTTAAAACCAAACAAACACCAACTGTAATGACAAACAGTATGTCATGCCGTGATGCGACAAGTACTTTCAGAGGATTCTAGCCATCAAAGTTATACACCACAGTTTGGTTCCTTTTTTATACCTAAAAAATAAACCCTGAATTAATGGTCGCGATGACTGACCATAAATGCGGGAACTCTTATAACGTAAGGTTTTTTTTTATTGAAAAGCACAAATAAAATAGATTTGAAAAATGATAGTTTTTTCTGCTATATTTTGAATACAGATAAAAGTTTTGTGTATATTTAACATTGCGGTTTTCCACTGAAATATGTAATGATTACATACATTCCTTATACATGTATCATTATTTATAAAAATTAACTCATCAAATTCTTCAACTTGTCTTTTTCTTATGAATATAATTATTAATTTCGTGCAGAGAAGTAAGTAGTTATATCCAATAGTGCTTCGTTCCCAAAGTAATAAGATTAGCCTGCTTTATATATATTTTTTTTAAATCCATAATAATTCATTGATGAGAAGCTAACCATCATTTAAAGTTTGTAGTCTGTGTTTTATTTCATTTATTTGATTTAATATCTTTTACGTCCCAGTCAAGAATATTTCATTTATTTCGAGACGTCACCAGCTTTAGGTTAATGGCAGAAATTTTTATCTTTGTAGTGCTTTTATGGCAATGTGCAGGGAGGATTCTTGAACGTACCATCGGTTTTTAAGGTCTCCTCCGAAGGATTTTTATTTCTAAATGCCCAGTGCTTGCGGGTTTGAACCCCGACTTACGACATACGCGTCTGTGTATTAGAAAGTAAGAGAAAGTAGACTGCAGTGGTTGACATAACAAATAGGTACAAGACTTATGATGAATTGGTACAAAATGAAATACCTGGAAATGACATGTTGGGTTAGAGATCATGATATAACTTTAATCGGCACTCCTTGTGGTTCCCTGTGGGTCCAAGTGGTCTAAAGCACGCGCCTGTGACGTCATGATTCCAGTGAAAGTCTTGTATTGATAAGTATGTTAGTTCGGTGTATTTTACGGTATTCTCAACAAACCAGAAAAAAAACGCCCTGGAGTTAAGTTTAAGAATCTTAACTCGCGTGTTATACCATTACTTCACCTAACGCAAATCTACCGTTGTACACTGCATTTTTACGACTTATATAATGTTGCTGAATTACCATACAGGTAAAAAGAGATTAACAAAACAAACATTGTGTACATGTTTTCTCAATATTTTATATATGGTATACAAACACACTATACACATGTATATGAACATCGATTATATAGTTACCGGGAAATCCAAGTATAGTATTCAAACCGAAAGTAGATGAAAATAAAGATTATGTTAATGATTTACAATCATACTTAAAAAAGACAAATAAAATAGTTTTTATAAACAGCATGTTTTAAATTACGCTACATAAAAAACAAATATTATTTGTGTGATGTACCATTCAGGTTAAGGCAAAAATAACTGCATATGTAACTTTGATACATTAGAAATTATAAAAACATTACACATTCACAGGTATCGTGTGTGTGTGTGTGTGTGAGAGAGAGAGAGAGAGAGAGAGAGAGAGAGAGAGAGAGAGAGAGAGAGAGAGAGAGAGAGAGAATATAAAGTATGAGGAAATAAGGATGTCTCAGTTATTTGGAAACCATGTTAACTTTACAAACCGGAAGTATATCAAAATATAATTACAAATTCAAATATACGTGTCAATAAATGTTGTTTTTACTACAAAAACAACATCTTACCTTATACAGATCTACATGATGCTTTCATGAAAGAATAACCATCAAATGTCTGAACAATCGATCCCACAAAAAACTAACAATCAACCTTTACATTTCAGTGAGCAGGGCAGCTAAATATAGAATAAATCATGTGACAACGCGCCGTTAATGTCGCCCAATTTAAAACTTATAACATTTTAGGTTAATATTTTCCTGCTTAAACAATGGATAATCAGGACTGTGTTTTTGTCTTCCAGACTTTAACAAATGAAATAATTACGAATCTTTAGGGCCCAATAAAGGGGGAAATGAAGAAAAAATAATATCGTCTATAATGTGCATGAATTTTTAACCTAAGGTATGTTATCTGGAAAACTAAATTTGTTTGCATACAGATACTTGTGTATTCATATAACGATCACTTTATTATTAATTGATTTTTTTTCGTTCAAAGTCATAGCTGCATAAGAATACTAAAATTATAAATTGTGAAATGTCATATTGCAATCATTATGATTTTAGATCAGGGACATGTGTTAAAAGGTCAAGGTCAGATGGATTTGCAAACTGAATTGGTTTATTATTTTGACTATATAAACAGATGATGGTATGGGTTTCGGTTTTCGCATTTTCGCATTTTCTATAAAAGTTCTTTAAATAGGGTAAAAGTCATTAGTGAAGACCTGTTTTTATTTTTGACCTTTGTGTTTTTGGTTTTTTTTTTCACTATACAAAAACATACATATGCAGGTTTTTTTAGGCTCACTTGACCGAAAGGTCAAGTGAGCTTATGGCATGGCGCGGCGTGTGTATGTATGTGTGCGTGCGTGGGAGCATGTGATATTTGGCGTCTCTGGGGTCTTAAGCCTATAGTTTGTTCATTTCGTGAAATTAGGTCGAAAATTGGGTTACGCATTTTGCGTTTAATTAAAAAAATTTCGTAAAATGGCTTCAAATTGTTATAACGTGACTATTTGAACAGATAATGGCATGGGGTTTTCAGTTTTGACTTTTTCTTGAAATGACCTTTTCAATAGGGTCAAGGTCACAAGTCAAGGTCATGACCTAATTTGTGATTTATGCAGTTTTAGGCAATTTTCAGGCAAATATTAAGAGATATATGAACTCAAAACATTGTTAAAATGTTCAACATGACAAAATTAAACAAGGTACCAAGTTTTGTAACTATATGATAATCCATGTAGGAGTTGTTGCCCCTGAAATGTTATTTTCGGCATATTAATACTAAAATTGTGCATTATCTTGAAAAATATAATATTTTTGTATAGACATGTATATTAGAATATTGTAGGTATTCATATGACAATCATTTTGATATATGATTCAAGGTCGTATGTTGAAATGTCAAGGCCATAGCTGCAAGAGAAGACTGAAATTGTTAATTATCTTGCAAACTATGAACTTTTTGTACAGGCATGTATATTAAAATATTGTAGGTTTTGATATGATGATGGTTTTGATATATGGTTCAAGGTTATTCATTCAAAGGTCAAGCTCATTGCTGCGTTAGTATACTGAAATTGTTAATTATCTTAAAAACTATGAACTTTTTGTATAGGCATGTATGTTAGAATATCGTAGGTATTGATATGATGATGATTTTGATATATGGTTCAAGGTCATACATTTAAAGGTCAAGGTCAAAGCTGCATAAAAAGACTGAAATTGTTAATAAATTTGAAAACTATTATATTTGTATAGGACATGTATATTAGAATATTTTAGGTATTGATATGATGATCATTTTGATATATGGTTCGAGGTCATATTTTCAGAGGTCAAAGTCATAGCTGCATGAGAAGACTGAAATTGTTAATCATCTAGCAAACTATGAACTTTTTGTACAGGCATGTATATTAAAATATTGTAGGTTTAGATATGATGATGGTTTTGATATATGGTTCGAGGTCATATTTTCAGAGGTCAAGGTCATAGCCGCATGAGAAGACTGAAATTGTGTATTATCTTGAAAATTATTAACTTTTTGTACAAGCATGTATATTAGAATATTGTAGGTATTGATATTACAACCATTTTAATTTATGGTTCAAGGTCATATGTTCAAAGGTCATGGCTGCATAAGTATAATGAAATGGTTAATGATTTGGAAATTTTTTAGTGTACTATAGTTAATACATGCATATTAGCTATTTATAAATGAAATGTGAATAGATTTTTCTGATTAATTATTGTGTCATTTCTAAACATGGGGAATTCTGTAAGGTTTTGTAATTAAGTTTTTTGCAAATGATTTAGGACATATCCTCAGGTGAGCGTTAAGGGTCATGGGCCTCTTGTTTCTTTTGCGTTATAAATTTGAACCGCTCTTGCACATACTGATCGCGTAATCGCTGAAGAACAAGTACAATATTTATAAAATATGGGTTTTGGTTATACCAATATTTAGAAAACCCTTAACTACAGATTAAATGTTTAACACCAAGTATCCAGTTGTCCTTACCGATTGCAGCTGATTATATACAATATAAAATAGTCTATCTGTATTTTGCAGTACTTTAAACCAATAATTTACAATATATTCTTTACGTTTTATATGTAGTGGTATGCGTTCAAGTTCGTGCAACATAGTATCGATTGGGAAGGTTTTACTTAAACCGAGTACATATCTACAAAACTTGTTTTGTATTAGATCAACATCAGGGGCTCTATGAAAGACCCATACTCGAGAACCGTAACATAATACTATGAGACATATCGAATCGATAAGATTACATTTCTGTTTTACAGTTAAAGGAATATCTCTGAAGATTTTAAACAATATATATAAGGAAAAGGACCCTTGGTTAGCTGTGATAAATTAAAAATTCCCATTACTTTGTAACAGAACACCCAGGTACACATAAGAGTCAACCGCTTTTAGACATTCGTTGTCGTATTTCCATGAATACAGTAGGTAAGTTTGCTTTTTCCTTTTTGAAAGACAATAACTTTAGTCTGATTAATATTTACTTCAATATTCACGTCTTACAGTATTTGTACAATTTATCTTATAAAACTTGTATCAAATAGGGAGACTTCGCAAAAAGTACAGTGTCGTCAGCAAATCACAAGAGATTAATTAAATATTTTTCTATGTAAATATTGCCTTTGTTATATTATAAATCCAATGTTATGTCGTTTTAAAAAAACATTAAAGGCGAAAGGGGTTCACCATGTTTTACACCGATATAATTTTGACTGCTACAGCCACTTACTAATAGTAGCAGTTTTAGGTCTCACAGATTTCAAAAACATTTTGGGGTCCCTTTTTGACAACATTTCTAGTTCGACACTTTTATGTTTCCAGAATTTAAATTTAGCCTTTCGGTTTATTCTATTGTAAATGTTGCGTTCCCGCGTGAATGTTAATCTATTTTTGTCCCTTGGATTTCTTTGAAATTGATTTTTTGCCCTATTAAAAATTGTCTATGTCGATATCAGTTCGAATCACACTTATTTTGTTTGTGTGGAGTTTTTTGTGGGAGTTATAGTCTTTACCATTAATTGCAAAGCCAGCATGATATATCGCATCCGTAAGCCTAGATATACAAGTATTTATGTTTACATCACCACCTAGGTCATCAACAAGTGACATCACATTTTGGATCTGTTCTTTGATGGAATCTATATACATGGCATTATTATTCGTAACCCATCGAATCTTTTCGTGATCTTAACGATTCAATGTTATCTATTAATTTGGCTGAAAATGAAAAGCATAATGATGCATGATCAGAGAATTAATTTAAACGTGAAACTTCAAAATAAGACAACATTTTAAAATTGGTATCAAATATTAGCGAATAGTCAATTAATCTTCTAGCATTTAAGATCACAGGATGCACATTACCTGATTTGTCATCAAATAAACGTCCATTGACTATTTTTAGACCACTTGATATATACATTTTGATAATGTTTTTTTCCCCAGATCATTTACTACTTTATCTAGAGATCGTCTATTAGGTAATTTTTATATTCAACTTCTGGAAGAATGTCTATAAAACGATTTAAATTGTCATAGATAACAGAATCCTCTAATTGTCCCGACTCTACCGTTTAGATCACCTGTTATAAAAAAAAAACTACTCTTTTCTTTATATTCACTCGTTATGTCTGCTAATGAATAAAAATAACAATGTTCAGATTTGCAGTGTGGAAAGTAAACTAAACATAAACATTTATATATATCAACAAAATTAAAAAATGTTTTATCAAGTATTAACAGAATAATACCATGATCTATTTTTATCTCAACCTCGATACCCTCAAATATGTTATGTTAAAAAAGACAAACTTCATTATGTGACACATGTTAATTTTTCGATTTGAAAAAAAATAAATTCTTAAAACCAGATATTCCTGTCTTTTCATTTTTCTTTAACAAAGTTTCCGATAGAAGGAGAATATCAAAATCCCTAACGAAACAAAATAATGTCCTTTTGTCTTTTCTCGAAGTCCTTTGACACTACATGAAAACATCTAACTGATCCCCAGCACCTCGGTCTGCTCGTTATTGGGTACTCCTTTCCATTCGTATACAGCTGATCTCTTTTAAAGTATGGGTTTCTACCTTTCTTTTTTAGCTCGTCATAAATATGCCACGGTTTCTTTCGTTTTTTCTTTAACCTCTTTAGGAACTTGTGGAGATATTCTAAACGTTCCACCTCTAAGCTTTACCTTACCAGCTTTTAGTATTCTTTCTCTGCCATTCTGAGAGTTGAAGTCACTACTATTGGATGTTCTTTTCCGATCAGTTTCTTACGATCGAGTACGAGGGAGCATGATATCGTTTACGTTTTCAATATCTAAAACTGTGTGGCAAAAATCTCGTGTTACGTTAATAAAATCTTCGTTTTCGGTTTCAGTAATGTTGAAAAATAATACATTGTCTTACATTGAGCGCGTCTGTAAATCAACTATAGCGTCTTTATGGTTCTCATTTTCAGTTTTGATATTACAGACAGTTTTAACAAAATTGCAACGAAAAAGAGGGCACCAACAATGAGCTCATGAGAAAGACCGAGAACAGGGAAGAATGGAGAGTCATGATCGTCGATGTCTGCATATAGTAAAAGAATTATGATAGACTTTAAATAAATAAATGAAGTATAAAAATACTTTTAAAATATATACTATCTGAGAAATTATATTACGTTATATTTACATAGGATATAAAAGGTAAAAAACTTGCATAAAACTATAAAAATAAAATATTTCTTCTTTTCTGTAAAATTTCATGGCAAACTTTGACACTTTCTTTAACCAGATGAGTATTTGTAAGAATATTTGAAGCTTTATCGCAGTCATTAAGATTGTCAAAATTAAAAATATTAACCCCCTGATCAAATAACGTCAACCTTATTTCTTTATATAGAGGGCAGTTTACTAACACATGCACTTTATCCTCAACATAGTTTTGATTATGGAAACAATCGTTCACCTCTCGCTAACTGAACAAATCTATCGGTTTTAATTTGTAGTGGCGCCGTTACAGTTCAGATTTTTGCCAATAACTACGGTGTTTTCGCGGCAATATCCTTGTTGCGTAATCCTCCGTCAGATATTTAGTTTTAAACGGCTATACTATGTATTTTTATTCCCTCGGTTACCATACCACGTTTACTCTCTGTGATGTCGACAGTCCGATGTCAATTTTCTTTGCATTGTATAAATATTGCATCCGAGACATGATTCCAAATTTGGCGTTTATTTGTTGGAGTTGAAATGTCATTTATAATGATATAAACTTTTAACAATAATATTGTAATCATGACAAGTCCGAAATATCTATATTTATTAATGTATCCTAATACATCATTCCCGCACACAAACGAAAACATAGATTTTTTTCACTTACGGGTTAGTTGAGTTGAGTAATGGTGTTTAACGTCCCAGTCAAGAATATTGCGCTTATATCGAGACGTCGCCAGCTATAGACGAAAATGCAGAAATTTTGTCTGTGCGTTCCCCTGATGGCATTATACAGCAGGGTTCTTTATCGTGCCACGCCTGCCATGACACGGGGCCTCGTTTATTTTAAGTTCCCACCCGAAAGAACCGTGACTTTCATTTCGTAATGCCGAGTGCTTGGCGAAAGAACAGTCACTACCCACGTTCAAGTCTTGGGTCAGACCCGGTCGGGGTTCGAACCTACGACCTGCCACTTACGGAGCGAAACTCTACCAACTGAGCTACAGCACTAGTTCACTGACAGGTAAGAAAATGCATTACTTTGGACTTTTCTATGTTATTACTCATCCGATTGGCTTACACACCAACTTGATAGCTCATTTTACAAAAACTGTAAATCTTGCTCATTAATGCTTCTAAAATACACAGAAAATTGTATTTTTGTCCCCAGTACAAAAAACTTAGCTCATCATTCTAACGATTTGTCTTTATACATTATTTAAACCAATCTGTAAATGTGAATAATGATAAAATTAGAAGGATGTTAAACTGATTTACTAACAAACTTAATGGTACATAAAACTATAATAATATTTATTATTATTCAAAGCAATCTCAGTGTCAATTATGAGAAATTAAAAGATGTGAAGTATAGTTGTATCAAGTGATAATAAATTATTGTATAAAGATATAATAAATGTATGTTGCAATGTTTATCATTAATTTAATTACAATTTTTTCACCGACAATGTCACTATTTTAATGCGCGCGCGCGCGCGCGCGCGCGCGCGTGTGTGTGTGTGTGTGTGTGTGTGTGTGTGTGTGTGTGATTAATGATTTCATTTATTAAAAATAAAATAATTGTCTTTTGGAAAATATTTCGTTGAAAGCTATCATTTAGGAAATGAACTATAACCAGGTGTGCAAGTTTTGACATTTTTCAAATGTATGCCAGGTGAGACTAAAGGGCCTTGTGACGAGATGTAGCAATGATAAGTTTTTATTTTTAATGGAAAATCTAGATTTACAGTCATTTTAGCCAATGTGTTAAAGATAATGTATAAAAGATATAGTTTTACCTTTCTAATACAATTTTTTAAGGTGCCTTTTGATATACATGTATATGTTTCTTTTAAGTTTGGTGTAAATAGGTATTATCATATGTTATAAAAGTGTCTCATAAGCCAAATATGGCTGGATTCTATAAGTAGTTTTATGTATATTATGTTGTTTATTTTATTGCATTTTATAGATTGTGCAACTATAATTAAATATTTACTTACTTACTTACTTTTCTGTGTTCAAACAATAAATATTTAACTATTAACCCATCAGCTATAACAAATTCATCACTGCTAACATATTCCCATGCTTATGGCATATTTTACGTAAGTATATTCTAAGTAACACGTACAACAAAAGTGTACAAACTTCTGCCTGGTTCACAACTATAAAATTTTGAAGGACTTTGAATTAAATCATCAAAACGTCATTTTTACGATTAAACAACAAGTTTGTTATTAAAAATTAAAATCAATAAAATAATTCAGATTCTATAGATTTTCTAATTCCACTCGGTAGATACTATTATGAGAAAATTTGTCGATTCTCTTGCCGCAGGTAGGTGATTTCTCTGGGCACTCGATCTCTTCCACCATCCCACGTTTATATACTGTAACTAAAAGAATCTTGACTTAGACGTTAAGCAACTGAAAATCAATCAATCAATCAATCAATCAATCAATCAATCAATCAATCAATCAATCAATCAATCAATCAATCACTGATCCGTGTCTATATTCTTTACGTTCTATGAATATTTGAATTTATTTTCGGAACTTATTGGTTTTTATCGTATACGAAGATTATCACTCGTGATTGGATTTTTTCACGGGTGGTTGATTCTGTGTCGTATACTACCGCACGCTTTGCTGGATAGGGTATATAAGTAACATGCGTGGTTTTGAAGTTATTCGAACCGGTTGCAAGCTGAGAGTATGTCTCACTCTGATTCAGATAGGGAATACAGGCGTGGAAAAAGGGGGCATCGAGACAGTGATTCGTTTTTAACTTCGGAGGCAGTGGCTTTATTTAATAGTACTTTGGAAAATGCTCTAGAAATTCAAAGGAAAAAAATACTGGAAGAGCTTGTCCCTGTTAATTCCAGACAAGAGAAGATTTTTGCTTTCAACAAAGAAGGAAACAAAATTCAATATGAGTTTAATTTAGATAGAATAAAGGGGCTTGACGCAATTAATTTAAGCTGTAAATTGGGTAAAGATTTTTCTGACATTTCTAGCAAGATTAACCAAGAGATTAGAGCTTTAAATCATGGAAATAAAGTTTTGAAGATAGCTGATAAATACGACTGGGACACAGCCAGGGAACATTCTGACGACCCTATAGCAGAAAACAGTGAGGATGCGTCAAAACTGCGCACTGCTGTTAGTATTACTAGCGCTAAGCGCGCTAGATATCAGCCGTATAATAAATGGGAGAGAAAACCTACGGGGAATATTACTTTTCAGTCCATGTCGCCTAATCAGTTTTTTCGAGGTTTACAGGCATCTAAAGCATATCCAGTCCAGTAAAACTTCAGACAGGAAGTTAATCAACAATATAGGCCACATTTCTTCCATCTAAGTATGCCAATCTGTTACTACTGCGGATTGCTCGAACATATCGCCAAGAACTGTCAATATACAACGCAGTTGCAGTACAGAAGACCAGTTCAAGACCAGCGACAGCTACATCAAGTTCAATCGGCTCCCTCTGGACAGTAATCAAGTTGAGTATATGTTACATGATAGTCAAGACAATTTTAAAAAGTTTGAATATATTCAAAATGTCAAAAATAATAATAATAGAGTGAAAGGTAGTTTAGAAAAATCACAATCACATGTATTTTGGAAAAAATGAATTGCATGTCAATGAATTTATTTATAATGTAGTTAGATATGGTTATTTGTTAGATTTTGATATGTTCCCTACTAAGATAAACAATGCATCTGCTTTTCAGCATAGTGACTTTGTTGAAAAAGCTATTTCAGATCTTTTAGATTTAGGTTGTATTAGGGAGCTTGAATTCGGAATCATTTTGTGTCAATCCGCTGACGGTTGGTGTTGGATCAAGTGGTAAACTCAGATTAGTTTTAGATTTAAGGCATGTTAATAGTTGTTTAAAGAGAAAGAGAATTAAATTTGAAGATTTACAAGAGGGTCTAGTTTATGCAGAAAAAGGTGGTTTTATGATAAAATTTGACTTAAAATCGGGATATCACCATGTTGATATCCATCCCTCCCATCAGAAATACCTAGGTTTTTCCCTGGAAATTCGGCCAAAAGCAAAGATTTTTTTTCTGTGTTACCGTTCGGTTTAAGTCAGGTTAGTTTTATTTTTACTTAAGTTTTAAGACCTTTAGTGTCGAGATGGAGAAACATGGGTTTTAAGATAGTAGTATATCTTGACGACGGTTGGGCGGTTGATAGTTTTGAAGCTTGTTTAAGTATTTCCAAGCAGGTTCAACAAGATTTACAGCGTGCTAGTTTTGTGATAAATATGGATAAAAGTAGTTTTCATCTGATGTCTTGTTTAGAGTGGTTGGGATTTAGATGGAAATCTCGTGGATTCTATTTTGGAGGTGCCCGAGGGTAAGATTGAGAGGCTAATTTACTCGGCGTCATCTATATTGGCTAAACATAATGTAACTGCTCGGCAAGTAGCTTCAGTCGTTGGGAAAATCATTTCTTTGAAGCCAGCTTTGGGGTCCATTTGTCAGTTATTTACCAGGAATCTTACTTTTTGTATTTTAACTATGCGGCATTGGGATTCGGTTATTCAGCTTAGTGATGGTGCGAGACATGAGCTTGAATTTTGGGTTATTAACTGTAGTACTTTACCTCGTAGGGTTATTACTCCTATATTTAGGGACGTTGATCGTTTAGTGTTCACTGATGCAAGCAACTATGCTGGAGCAGGTGTTCTTTTGGAGCAGTCTAGATTAGTGGCACATTTCGCTTGGGATCATTTTGATATTATTGAAAGTTCAACATTTAGGGATAGCAGAAATTGAAGCAGAAGACACAGAGGCAGTGTTGAAAGATTTTATAAATGAGAAACTAGGAGTGACAGTGGATATTAAGTTTCATAGAGTTCACAGAATTGGAAACAAAGGAAGGAGTACCACGAGGCCTATAGTAGCTAAATTTGTGAACTATAAAGAAAGAGAAATAGTTAAAAAAAGCAGCACCAAAAGCTCTAAAAGGAACACAGAACAGTAAATATGGAGTGAATGAACAGTATCCTAAGGAAATAAACGATAAGAGGAAAGAACTTTACCCTCACTACAAAGCAGCAAAAAGGAATAACAAAAAAAGCAACCTTAATATATGATAAACTCTATGTTGATGGAAGGTTATTTGAAATACCACATAGGAGGATGGATATTACACAAGGAGCAACGCAACTATCATCAGCAGCAAAGGAGTTCATACCACGATCAAAGGGGAACAACTTGCGTCATTAGGAAAACCGCGGAGGAACTAAACAGAGTGAAAATTCAATAAATCGTGACTCTACTGACTCTCAATCTAACAACAACAACAACTACGTAACCGGATTAAATATAATTTCTTTAAACGTTTGTGGGATTTCTCGCAGACTTAAATACCCAGAATTCAATTCGTTAGTGTCGGAATATGATATTCTTTGTTTTACAGAAACTGAAACAGATGACTCTGATGACATTATACTTAACGGATATAAATTTAAATGTAAAAACAGGCGTGAATTTTCTAATGTGCACTCATACTTGGATATAAAGACGCGCTCTCAGACTTTTTCGAACCATTGTCGACGGACTGTAAATATGTACCCTGGTTTGTTGTTAAGCGTGAAATTCTAAGATTAGATAGTGACCTACTAATTGGAATATTATACATTCCACCAGAAGGAACCCAATATGTTTCACCGGACGCTTTTAACGAAATTGAATCTGAATACCTTAGTCTTTGTAGTAAGTGTAAATATATTTGTTTTAATGGTGACTTTAACAGTCGCACTTCTAACTGTAAAGATTTCATTGATAACTTTGATTTATCTAATAATGAAGTTGCTTTTGGTGACACTGACATTGATAATTTTACAACAATTAATAAACTTGAAACTTTAAATATATCTAGAGAAAGATGTAATAAAGATAAATAGAAAAATAACAATGGTAATAATTTGTTAGAATTTTGTAAATGTAATGACCTTTTTTGGTCGCATTGGTAAAGATAAAGGCATTGGTAATTTACACGACAGACTTATTAACAATTCGGTGTTATATCAGCCTTTCCCTAACTGCCAACAGCAAGGATTTCAGAAGCACCTAAGTTGTATAACTGCTTCATTTAATCTCAATGAAACAATATATCACGCCATTGAAAAGGGTAGCAAGGCATTTACTGCATTTTTAGACAGTAGGAAGGCCTTTGACACGGTATGGCGGAAAGGTATGCTATTTAAGTTATACCACTTAGGTGTAAAGGGTAAAGCCTGGTCTATCATATATGATTGTCTTTCTAAAACTGTTGGATATGTTGTTGCCAACTCAACACAATCATCATTGTTCAATGTAGATCAGGGTATAAGATAAGGTGGAGTCTTGTCTACATTCCTATATTCTTTATTTATAAACGATCTCTTATGTAAATTAGAATCAAATCCTTACTCGGCTTGTGTAAACGTAATTAAATCAGGTAATCCAACCCTAGCAGATGATCTGGTAGGCATCAGTATCACCCCACTTGGTCTCCAGTCTATGTAAGATATGGCTTACAAATACTCTTCTTCTTGGCAATTTACTTTCAACGCCAATAAATCACATATAATGGTTTTTATTAACAGCAAACCTAACTCTATGAATGATTACAAGTTTTACCTAAGACCGAACAGTGTTTCATAGTTAATGAATGTACACATCTTGGAATAATGCTTAATGCACAGTTTCAAGTATAAACCGTACAGTTGACATGTGTCGCAAAGGTCGAAATGCATACTTTGCTCTAACTGGAATAGGTTTACCCGGAGTAAATCTGGTCACAGCAGTTGGATTGTACCGCAAAATTGTCGTTCCTACTACTCTCTATGCTTGTGAAATGTGGACAAATCTCAAAACAGTTGATATTGACACACTGAATAAATTCCAACACTTTATAGTTAAGAACATACAACAATTACCGAGACGAACTAGATCTGATATGGCAGAGAGTTTATGTGGTTTACTACTTATAACAGCTGAGATAGCAAGGCGCAAGTTGATTTTCTTTGGAAAATCATGTAATATGGACTATACACTACTGTCGAAGAGGATATTTATAAATAGACTCTACGACTTTTTACTTACTTCAACCATGACTAAACTAGGTTTTATCCCCGATATATTACATTTATTGAATAAGTATACATTGGCTACACATCTTCAGACATGCATACAATCAGGAGAATTTCCAACATATCCTCAATGGAAAAGACAAGTTAATATGTCGATCAACGAATATGAATTATCACTCCGACTGCAAAGAATGAGAAATGACCAGGACTTCAAACGGTTCATCAATTTACATAACAGTTTCGGTTTTTGGAAATATATGGCTTATTGCAACAACTGAATCTGAACTATCATTGGCATACTTCATTGTAAAACTATGGATAAAACCACCTTTAAATAACAGAAGTACATGTTCGTTGTGCAAGTCTTATTTCGTGGACTACCTGAAACACATTGTGTTAGATTGTACTGCTCCTGAACTGGTATCCATACGACGCAGATTCTGGCTTTTAGTACAAAAGTTTAATGTCTTTATTTACAATAAACTGTGTAGTCTCAACCCAGACGCGCTCTTACTTGTACTTATAGGCAAGGAATTGGATATACCATTGTCATGGAATATATCTAAAACCCTTACATTGGCATTTTTACATTTGGTGAAACTCACCTATAGTACTTATTGGTGCCTAACATAGACTGGAGATCAAATTATTGTCCTATTATAATATATTAATGTAAACTTTAATATGTATATATGTTTGCTTCTTGATCTTTGTTTGTTTATTTGTCAATTAATTAAGTTTATGTCATTTTGAACAAACAAACAAAAAAAAAAAATAATAATAATAAAAAAAAATAAAAATAAATAAATAAAAAAAAAATAAAAAAAATAAAAAAAATGACTATTGTAGTGGAACTAAATAAATGAATGACAACTAGTAAATCAACTGTTATTGACTACTTTATTGGTAACTTAGAATTTTTAGATATTGTTACTAACTTTGAAGTTTTACAGTTAAGAATTTCAATTACAACATTATTTAACTTGTAACATTTCTTTAAAAAATAGATCAATATTAAGTAAGTTCAGATGTTCAAACCATAGACTACCAATAGAAACTGGAAGGTGGCAAAATATACTTAGAGAAAATAGAATATGTCAATTGTGTAACCTAGAAATTGGTGATGAGTTTCATTATATACTAAAGTGTAAACATTTTTTTGATTATAGAAGACTTTTCATTCCTAATTGACTTAGAAGTAAGCCAAATGTTGTAAGTTTTTATCAAATCTTCTCTTCCAAAAAGTTATCTGATATTAATAATTTGTGTAAGTTGATTAAAATTATAAATGAGAGAGTCAGTCCTCCGGGTTAATGTATTATATTGTTTTGTAAATGTCTACTCATGTATGTAATTGTATTTATTGTATTTATGATATGTTCTCAGTATTGTTGTTAACAATTAGAGAAATTAAGAAACTTGAAACTTGAGGGAGCTGAAGACCGTCAAATTAACTTTGCTATCTTTTAAATCTGGTCTTGAAGGTAAGGCAATTAAAGTTTATACAGATAATCAGAATGTAGTTAGAATAATACATAAAGGTATTATGAGTAAAAAATTGCAGGATTTACCTGTAGATATATTTCATATTTGTAATAAGTTTAACATTGATTTAAGTGCAGTTTGGATTCCAAGAGATCTCAATATTACTGCTGATTATTACAGTAAAGTTTTTGATTGGGATGATTGGGTAGTTAACAAGCAAGTTTTTGATTTTTTAAACTTGAGATGGGGCCTCTTTACTTGTGATCTTTTCGCAAGTTACAACAATTATAAGGTAAAAAAGTTTAACTCTGAGTACTGGACACCACATTCTAGTGGTGTAGATGCTTTTGCTTTCAACTGGGCTGAAGATTTTAATTGGATAGTTCCGCCAGTCAAGTTGATCAGTAGAGTTTTAAAGCATGCTTATCCTTTCAAGTGCAAGGGTGTTTTAATTGTCCCCAAGTGGACATCGGCTAGTTTTTGGCCGCTTATTGTTAATAGCAACGCAGGCTTTAGATATTTTGTAAAAGATTATATTGAATATGTTAAGCCAAAAGGGTTTTTTTGTAGCTGGATCAGATAAAAAATCAGTATTTGCTGCTGAGACTTTTTTAAGTAATGTGTTGGTATTATATATAGATATTAGTTCTGTCTGATTTACTGTTGAGTGATTGCATTGTTTAATAATAATAATAATAATAATAATAAATAATAGAGTTACATAAGCCTTTTTCGATCTGATGGCAGAGTGTTTATAAGCATGGACGAGTTTATTAACGCTTATACACTAGGTGTGATTAGCGTATCGCCGTTTGTGCATAATCGCGCCGTCTCATTCATTGCATTATTTTACCCTAATATATAAATAGGCTCGCTGTTTACTTGGCTATTAGATCGTGTATGACCTATGTACCTGTGTTATTTGATTGATATAAATTAAGTTGAAATGTCTGATTAAGCAACTGAAGTGAATGTTAAAAAAAAATAATAAAAAGAAAGAAAGAAAAGGAAAAGGAAAGAAAATAGAAAAGTTATTTGGATGAAGTATATTTATATATATATATTGTATATTATAATTTATTATTTTAAAAAAAAGAGAGACAGAAAAGAGAAAATAGAAAGTAATTTAGACGAAGTATATATACATTGTATATGTAAAAAAAAAAAGTTGTATGAATATGGAGGTTTTGTATGTATATAGATATAAGATTTAAGTTAAAAAAAAAAATATTAGGTATTATTTTTAGTTTGTCAGTTGGAGTATAATTATTTGTTTAATTTTGTATTATTGATATATTTATGTATTTTTGTATTTATACAGAAACTCCTGTTTTCATGTCGAGGTCTTCTGCTATTGATACTTTTTCTATTCATTAGTTTTTGAAAGGTTTTTAAAAACAATTTTTATAGATTTTTTTGTTATATTCTGTAAAAAGTTTCCATTAATGACAAGTTTATCGTGATGTTTTTAATTGTTCATTTGTTGTATATATATTTTAGGATTTATTAACTAGAAGTCATTGGGGTACATTGGCTCATTTCAAGGACCATGAAACTTTTGGCGGGATTGTGCAGATGTTACCGCAGATTAAGCAGATTCCACAAACAAGAAGTACGATGATTATTTCAAAAGATTTAGAGTGTGGTGTAATTCACATCAATTTAGTGCTTTACCGTGTTCAGTTTCAATTTTATGTTTATTTCTTGGAGGATTGATTCAGAGAGGTGTTTCAGTGTCTGATGTTGAATCTTTCTATTACAGTATAAGCTGGTATCACAAGTTTATTAGTAGCATAAATCCGTGTGACGATGAATTTATCAAATTGATTATGGAAGGTGGTAGGAGAATTTTAGCCAAACCAATCAATAAAAAGGAACCTGTTACTATAGACATTTTGAATAAATTAATTGACAAATTTGGAGCGGATAAATGTAATCTTTTGAATTTAAGAATCTGTGTTTTATGTTTGTTAGGATTTTCAGGTTTTTTTTTTAGATTTAATGAGTTAGCTAATATCAAGCTTTCAGACATTTCGTTTAAGCAGGGTTATGTTGAAATCTCTATTAGAAAAAGTAAAACTGACATTTATAGGAGGGGTAATGTTATCGTGATATCTGAGACTGTCAACAAACTTTGTCCCGTTTCATGGTTGAGAGACTATATTAAGTGCGCGGGTTCTAAGTTGGGATCTGATGACTTTTTTGTTTACCGCAGTTAATTTCTCTAAAAAGCATGGTACTTATCGGGCTACTAATACTACCAAGGGTCTTTCTTATATCAGGGCAAGGGAGATTATTTTATCAGCGTTTAAAGTTTTGGGTTTAGATAGTAACAAATTTTGTTTGCATAGTTTAAGAAGTGGACGGGCTACAAGCGGCTGCTAGTAATAATATGCCTGATAGGCTTATTAAAGCTCATGGTAGGTGAGCTTCTGATACCGCTAAAGATGGTTATATTAAAGATTCTCTGTCAAATCAAATGTTAATATCTTTTAACCTGGGTCTTTAATTTACCTTTGTTTGTTCGAGCTTGCAACTAGGCATCCTATTTTAATTGTTAGTGTTTTATTTTAATAGTTAGTCAAGAAAATATTTATTTTCGGAGGAACGGAGAAAATAAATCCATTTCTTTACGTTCTATGAATATTTAAATTTATTTTCGGAACTAATTCGTCTTTATCGTATACGAAGATTATTACTCGTGATTGGATTTTTTCACGGGTGGTTGATTCCGTGTCGTATACTTACCGCACGCTTTGCTGGATAGGGTATATAAGTAACACGTGTGGTTTTGAAGTTATTCGAACCGGTTGCAAGCTGAGAGTATGTCTCACTCTGATTCAGATAGGGAATCCAGGCGTGGAAATAGGGGGCAAAAAGATATACCCACCCTGTCCCTTTCCCCCTTTATTATTATTATTTTCCCCCTATACTCTATATGTACCATGTTTTTTATTATTTTGTAAAAATAATAAATATATTTTAAAAAAAATGTTTCTTTAATATTATATAATTATGTTTGTGGATATATAAATATATAAAGAGCTTGCAACTAGGCATCCTATTTTAATTGTTTGTGTTTTATTTTCATAGTTAGTCAAGAAAATATTTATTTCCGGAGGAACGGAGAAAATAAGTAGTGTAAAATTGGCATGTGGTATATTTGAATTGCATTTGTCGTGTGTTACTTTTAGATTGAATGATTTCATAAAAATTAAAAAGTAGCCGACATGACATATGTAAAAAGAGTTAAGTTGAGTTGAGTTATGGTGTTAAATAACGTCCCAGTCAGGAATATTTCACTTATATCGAGACGTCGCCAGGTATAGGCGAAAGTGCAGAAATTTTGTCTGTGCGTTGCGCTGTTGGCATTTTACAGCAGGGTTCTTTATCGTGCCACGCCTGCCATGACACGGGACCTCGTTTATTTTAAGTTACCACCCGAAAGAACCGTGAATTTCATTCCGTAATGCCGAGTGCTTGGAGAAAAAACAGTCACTACCCACGTTCAAGTCTTGGGTCAGACCCGGTCGGGTTTGGAACCCACCACCTGTCACTTACAGGAGCGAGCACTCTACCAACTGAGCTACCGCAGTGGTTGACATATGTAAAGAAGAATTTGCTTTCGTTTTTATATAAAAACTTGTGTGTTTTAACTCTTCTCTATATTAAGTGCATAGTGAAATCCCAAATAGTATGCTTCAACTCATTTTATATCAGATGAATGAAAATTGCTTTAAATCACAATGTGTTAGTAATCATATATTACATTCTTTGAGATTTTGTCTTTCTGAAGATAATTTTACATATCTTTTTAATTTTGTTAAATTCTATTTGGTATAATTTGACGAATTTCTACGTTATTCTTATTTTGAAGTTTCATCATCTACCTGTGTTATCATTATGTATCGTGCATATAAATTCACCAGATATCAATATTTTTAGATTAATAATTATTGTTTTACATTTAAGACAATTTTGAAATATTAACAGCAACATTTAACTTGAACAGTTTATAAACGTCACTGATTTGTAAAAATTATAAATAAATTGTTTTTCTCGCTCAATTAGATTTATTTTTCCCATTTTCAATATTCGTTAAATCAAAGTAAATGTAATACCATGAATTGTAAAACCCTATTATGTAATAAATGGAAAATAATATTCACTTATAAAATTATATAAGTTCAATTTATAAATCGTGTGCACTCATAATTAGTAAGATCATCGACATTTAAAACATTTAACTGTCGCTAGTAGAATTGTAAGAACTTTGTCAAATCCAAGAAGTAGTCATGTAAACACGTGAAAAATGGCCACGGTAAAAATCGGGTTGGGTTGGTTAAATGTGGTTTTACGTAATATCTGCTTGTTTATTGATGAAACTGAATGTGTTTCAGGAAGACTAGTGGAAAAAAAAAAGAAAATTGAAAATATAAATGCACTTGATATTCATTCTATTATTGTTTCAAAATGTTTTGCGGAGTTATTTGTATTTTTTTTAGAAAAGGTAAGTTAAATTTGCATCTATGTATTGTAAAATAATAATCATAGAGATTTCTTTAAAATAAGCATTTTTCGGATCAGAGTCTAGTTCGTATCCGGTTCTTGTTTTATACTCATCTTAAATGATGTCACAAAAAGAAGCGTGTACACGTGACCAGATGGAATTTCCCTTGCTTGTTCTTATCATCACAAGCAATGACAATGTCTGAACGTTGTTTTTAATATTTTTTTTCAAGGTACACACAACGGTAAATATAATTCGCGAATATTCAAAACAAGCTGTCATTAGGCATTGAGTTTCTGACATGACCGTCGTTTCCTCTTTCATGGTGACTGAGGTTGTCGTCCCATGTTAAGACGTGTAATCATTTTATTTTGGATGTAGAACTTATAAAACTATTACCAAAACGGCAGTTTAAAGACGGTTAAAATAGTTTCACACTTCAAATTTTTATGTTGTTCCAGCCTTTTTTTATATACAAATCAAGGTCACAACATCCTCCAACGCCGAGATTACATCCAGACTGAACAGAGCACGAAGCACGTTTACACTTGTTATATAAGATACGCTTCTACTTGACTAATGAAGAAACGATCCAGTTCTAACCGGTATTGTAAAATAATAAAGGTCGATTCTTTAATATTTAGAAATAACATCATATGCAGAATTAACATATATTAATTGTTATTTGCAGAACACTTTATTAATCTTTCCAAGTTTTGATACATGATGGCAGAAGTTGAAGTTCAGATATCAACATTTGTGTTTTTGGATTTTGAAGCCACAGGGTTAAACAATGGAAAAACAAAAATAACAGAATTAGCATTATTATCAGTGCAGAGAGAAGAATTGATGACTCCATATGGAACACCAAGGGTGGTTAACAAGTTAACTTTATGTGTTAACCCAATGAAACCAATAAGTCCTAGGGCTAGTGAAATAACAGGTAATACATTTTTCCTCTAAATACAATTGTATTTTCAGACTTGTCGTTATCTAATATTGTTAAACTGTTTCTGTTGCCATTCAGATAACATTAGAACACCTGTATGTGACCATAATTAATTAGTCTCAGTAATTGACAGGTCAATAACTTACCTATATTAAATAACCATTAAACTTATGCCCCAGTCAAGATTCTTTCAATTTTTTAAGCAGCAGTTCTGGGATGGTGGAGGAAACCTGAGTGCCGGGAGAAAACCACTGACCTTCAGCAAGCGAACTGACAAACTTTCTCACACTAAGATCTGTCCCAAGTGGGATTCAAACCAAGGCAGTGAGAGGTGCTGTGATCGGTACGTGCACATTTTAGACCACTTGGCCACCAAGGCCCACTATTATCAGTAGGTCATTTTGTCAGTAGGACTTTTAAAGTTGTTATCATAAGGGCCTTTTCTTAGTAGGACTTATTGTCATATGAACCTTTTGTCAGGACTTGTTATCATTAGTGCCTGTTATCAGTAGTGCCTGTTGTCAGTAGAACTTTGTTATCAGTAGAGTCTGTTGTCAGTAGGACTTGTTATCAGTAGAGTCTGTTGTCAGTAGGACTTGTTATCAGTAGAGCCTGTTGTCAGTAGAACTTATCAATAGAGCCTGTTGTCAGTAGTGTCTGTTATCAGTATGGCCTGTTGTTAGTAGAACTTCTTATCAGTAAGGCCTGTTGTAAATAGGACTTGTCAGTAGGACTTGTTAATTATCAGTAGAGTCTGTTATCAGCAGTCAGGAGGATTTGTAATCAGTAGGGCCTGTTGTTAGTAGAACTTCTTATCAATAGGGCCTGTTGTAAGTAGGATTTGTAATCAGTAGGGCCTGTTGTTAGTAGAACTTCTTATCAGTAGGGCCCGATGTCAGTAGTGTCTGTTATCAGTAGGGCCTGATGTCAGTAGTGTCTGTTATCAATAGGGCCTGATGTCAGTAGTGTCTGTTATCAGTAGGGCCTGATGTTAGTAGTGTCCGTAATCAGTAGAGCCTGTTGTCAGTAGGACTTGTTATCAGTAGGGCCTGTTGTTGATAGAACTTCTTATCAGTAGAGCCTGTTTTAAATAGGATTTGTTGTCAGTAGGACTTGTTAATTATCAGTAGAGCCTGTTGTCAGTAAGACTTGTTATCAGTAGGGCCTGATGTCAGTAGTGTCTGTTATCAGTAGGGCCTGTTGTAAGTAGGATTTGTAATCAGTAGGGCCTGTTGTTAGTGGAACTTCTTATCAGTAGGGCCTGTTGTAAATAGGACTTGTTGTCAATAGAGCCTGATATCAGTAGGACTTGTTATCAGTAGGGCCTGATGTCAGTAGTGTCTGTTATCAGTAGAGCCTGTTGTCAGTAGGGCCTCATGTCAGTAGGACTTGTTATCAGTAGGGCCTGTTGTTAGTAGAACTTCTTATCAGTAAGGCCTGTTGTAAATAGGACTTGTCAGTAGGACTTGTTAATTATCAGTAGAGTCTGTTATCAGCAGAGCCTGTTGTCAGTAGGACTTGTTATCAGTAGGGCCTGTTGTTAGTAGAACTTCTTATCAGTAGAGCCTGTTGTAAATAGGACTTGTTGTCAGTAGGGCCTGACGTCAGTAGGACTTGTTATTAGTAGGGCCTGTTGTTAGTAGAACTTCTTATCAGTAGGGCCTGTTGTAAATAGGACTTGTTGTCAGTAGGGCCTGATGTCAGTTGGACTTGTTATCAGTAGGGCCTGTTGTAAATAGGACTTATTGTCATTAGGGCCTGATGTCAGTAGGACTTGTTATCAGTAGGGCCTGTTGTTAGTAGAACTTCTTATCAGTAGGGCCTGTTGTTAGTAGAACTTCTTATCAGTAGGGCCTAGGCCTGTTGTAAATAGGACTTGTTGTAAGTAGAACTTGTTAATTATCAGTAGAGCCTGTTGTCAGTAGGACTTGTTATCAGTAGGGCCTGATGTCAGTATTGTCTGTTATCATTGGGACCTGATGTCAGTAGGGCCTGATGTCAGTAGTGTCTGTTATCAGTAGGGCCTGATGTCAGTAGGACTTGTTATCAGTAGGACTTGTTTTCATTAAAACCTGTTATCAGTAGAACTTGTTATTGGTAGGGCTTATTGTCAGCAGGTTTTGTTATTAGTTCTTTATATTAGGATCAAGTTATTATATTATTATTATTAATATACAGTTGTGGTCAGACCAAGCTGAACAAACTGTTATCACAGTTTACATGCATATTTTCTATTATTAATAAGATTTAAACAATAAAAATGTTCTGTTTTTTTTTTAAATATCTGATAATAATTTTTAAATTTTATTTTTCTTTCAGGCTTGTATAATGAGAATTTAGAATCACAGTCATCATTTGATGGACAGGTTATTGATATGATAATCAGTTATTTGACTCGTCTTCAACAACCTGTTTGTCTTGTTGCTCATTATGGTAATGGTTTTGACTTCAGACTGTTAGCTAGTGAGCTTGTGAAACTAGATAAAACTTTACCTGGTAACATATACTGTGCTGATTCTCTTGAGGGATTTAGAGAATTAGATGGATTACCACGTACATATGTAACTCCAGAAAAATCACCCACAAATGTAACTCCAACCAAGTCAACCACAAGTGACACTCCAAACAAATCACCCCAAAATGAAACTGTTGATAAGGCAACCCAAAAAGAAATATCAACAAAGTCAACCACATGTTCAAATTTGCCATCTGATGATGAAGTAAGTGCATCAACTTCATCAAGATGCTTTAATTACTCAACACCTGTTGGTCAGCATATACTTCCTGACACAGAATGTCCAGGAATTAAGGAAAGAGCAAGGCTCTGTAAACGTAAAAGTGATGGAGATCTGCATACATTACCACTGAAAGCAAAGGCATGTAGGAAAAGACTTTTTGAAACTGATAATGTCGGTGATGATCTGGAGGTTAAATCACTTGAAGGTGAAAATGTTGATGATAAAGTAGACAACACATCTGAAAATGAAAGTGGTAACAAGGACCAAAGTCATTCATTAAGTGAAACAGTCAATTCTAAATCAGACAATTTGGATGTTACCTCCCATAAAGGGGATGTGAAAAAGAAACTAGATTTTGAACATTCAGATGTTGATAACAAGTCACCAGGTGTTGATAATACTAAGAAATGTAAAGAGGGCATTACTGAACAAGAGTGTGATATTAAATTATCTCAATCTAGCATACCTGATGACATTCTTCTTGATGCTGTGCAGGATTTAGAGGAAAAGCCAAGTTTAGATGATAATAAAAGTAAGAATTGTTCTACTGTGAATACTGATGTTGGTAAGACTGATGAAAAGGATAAAAAGTGGTTTTCTTACAGTCAAGTAGTTGTTCAGTGTATAAACACAGGAAGTAGTTATACTTGGTCTAAAGCTGTACATCAGGATAAAGTTGTTTCGTATGTGACTCCTTCGGCTGATCATGGATGTGGGCCAATTTCATCTTATGAAACTAATCATAAACATTTCCGTTTAGATGGAAAGCAGAAAGTTACCAACATAACACCTAAAAAAGACACAGAATCTACCTTACAGAAAAAGTATTACTCTTCTGAAAATGTGAATAAAAAAGAAACGAAAAAGACCCAGGAGAATGCTGAAGATGAGAACCATGGTACAAGGGAGACAATTCCTAAAGATATACCAAAGTCAGGTTACATTACACCTGTAAAATCAAATCAGAATAATATAGACAATACTGTTGACACTCCAGTATCTCATCTCCCACCTAGATTATCCTATAAACTAACTGAGATTTATAAGCGGACATTTGGACATCTGCCTAAAGTGTCACATGAAGCTGAAGATGATTGTGTAGCATTAATGAAGGTTATAAAGAAAAGATCTCCAGAATTTTTACATTGGATAGATAAAAATGCAGTTTTGTTTTCAAGCTGTAAAACCTTTGTAATTATTGTTGATTTGGCAAGTTTGTTTTTATTTATCTTTGCAGTGCATTGAAATTTTCAATTCCCATTGAACTCCATCTAAAAGTACAAATAATTTTATTTTGTACCACCAATATGAACATCTGCATCCTATGTTCATTTATTTGTTAAAGGTTTATAATTGACAATGTTAAAATTGTTTGGTTGAAATGTCTTTGTCATTGAAAGACTAGATTTGGAGACATGTAACTTATTTCTCTGAAAAATCTTATTTAAAAATGACAGCTGATGAATAAATTTAGTTTAAGAAGTCAAAAATACTAAAAATTGTGTAAAATATTTAAAAAAAAAAAAAAAAAAAGAAAAATATGAGGAGCATAATCATGCAGGCATACAGTTTTTAATAGTATATTTTAAAAGGACTTAAAAATAGTATTGTTGGCTTAAATAAAATTACATTGCATGATAAATGTTGGAATGTACAAAAAATAAATAAATAAAAAATATAAGATAAATAAATAAATAAAAAAAATTAAATAAAAATAATAATAAAAATCATATAGAGTGTACTAAATGTTCTACTTTGTCTATGATTTTGTGTCAAAATGTAACAGTTTTAAAAACATTCTTAATAAGCTTAATGCATTTATTTACAATCTAAATTATTGTAAATTAAATTTTTATTCAACAAATATGGTAGATTTTTTGTACAATATTTATAATTTTATTGCTATTGGTTATTTCACTAAAAACAAATTTTTTTTAACTTATTTAAAACATAATTTTTGGTAAATTCCGTTTTTATCTGATTTTATCTGTTTTCAGAGTTTTATGGTGTTTTTTGGTGCTGTTTTAATTGTTACAAACTTATAATTATACATAAATGCTTTATATATTGCTTTTACTAAGATCTACATTTAAATTATATATAGATGTTATATATATGTCTTATATATGTATTATAGGTTATAGTAGTTTTTGTTATATATACATGTCTCTGTTATTATTATATATATATATATAAATGGTTATACTTAACTAGTTATAGTGCATTACATATAAGTAGTGCTTTAAAGCCTCATTCTAGTATATACATGTATATATATGCATGAAATTTTTAGTGCTTAACTCAAGTTAGTCATTTTGTGTTTATATCAGACCAGACTCTATAAAATTAACAATGAAAGTTGCTCTCAAACTCAACCATTGCTGAAGGCCACAAGCGTTTAATTATAAAAAACATTGTAATTCCACCATCTTAACAAGATTAGATCAATAGTTTACTTTCCTAAAGTATGTATTTTTAAGAGTTATTTTGTTACAGTACACTGTATTTTAAGCTAACCTGAGGGAATAGATCAAGTGAGCAATGGCCACATTCCCCATTCATTACATGTGCATAACATGTTGTACATTTTAATCCTCTCTGAAACTGCTGAACCGTATCTAATGGAAATGACAAGGTGAAAACTTTTGGATTTACAGGGATTATGTCCCTTTATAGGAAAAAAAGTGTTAATCTAAAAAATTCTTTCTTTTTTTTCGTGAATAAGTGCGAAACCTAAGATTATTATAATACACATTTAACATTTGGAAAGGATTGACTTGCAGTTTCAAATTTAATCAATCTTGGCTCATAGACTATAAAATGTTTAGACTGTTAAGTCCCCTATGAAATATTAAAAAAATCTTCTTTGGTAAGTAAATACATGTAATAGGTAGACCTTAGATTTTTAAGAAGTTGATATTTAGTTAGTTGTATTCAATTTGTTAACAATTCTGGCTGTGTGATTCAAAATCGAGACTGCAGAGGTATCACTATAAATTAAGTAAACCTCACATCTAAATATTTTATATATTTTTTGGAACAACATTTATTGGGGCAGTATCATGTGTTTTACCTATTTTTTTTTTCGTTTGTTAATACTATTTTAGTTATGTGTACTATATAAACTTAAACATATTTTCAAATTGCCGAAAGGTTGACAATTTACAAGTTTTTCAGAGTCTCCTAGAAGTCTATATATCTTATGATATCTATGGTAAAAACATTTGACATTATCAGGATTTCTTAAACTGTTGTGCTTGAAGATTGAACAGGTGGTAAATCCACCAATAAGCCTGAATGAATTACCCGTAAAATCAACTGAAACCCCCTTATTAAAGGCTGAATGATTTTAGAAATATATATATATATTTTTTTTGCATTTACTGTTAATACATGTGTCAGTTGTTAAATCAGAATTTTATAAAAACCCAAATTACTTCTAAAATTAAGACATGACATCTGTATGTTGAGCAGTGGTTATTGTTTTACAAGAAATTTATGTAAACTATATGATAATAGATGTATACAACAGTTTTACCATTATATGGTAACTTTTGTTTAACTTGTGTGGTGACTGTATGTGATGAATAAAGAAGAATTAACATAAATCAGTTTATTGTCTGAATTTTTTGTGGACACATGCTAATATTGACCATTGTTGTGTCATCATCTGTCATTGTCTTATGTTTAGATTTTAACAGCTTCCTTAGAACAACTATATATATATATATATATTATACTAGTATATAAAAGGAGAAAAGTACTTTAGACAAAGTTTGACCAAGTTTCTATACTTGGATAACCTTTAGATATATCAAAGGTCATAGAGACGTGTTGGGCGAATGTTGAAGAAAGCCATCTTGGTTATTTCATGCGACCTGGTTTCATACATATTATACTTTAATTTAAACTGGCAGTGAACGTTGATAAAAAAGGCGGAAATAAAAGTCTTTAAGCCTATGTAACTTTCTATAAATACCACTGAAACAAACCTGTGTACTTAATATATGTATGGACATTTGGTACAGATATGCACACAGAGATACGAAATGCTTAAGGTTTCAAGTTATAGGTGGTTTTCATTCCTGTAATGTACTATATAATTGATTTAATGGTGTATAGACTGGAAGTTTATGTTGCGAAACTTCCAATTACTAGGTTGGAATATATTTTTTTCCGTTCAGACAAAATATTGAGTTTTATAGCGATTGTCGGAATGAATTTAATTATTGATGTTTATCGTCCAGTCAAGAATCTGTCACTTCTATCGATGCGGGGGTTCAGGATAGGTGAAGAAAACCAGAGAACTAGAGAAAACCACCTACCTTCGGCAGGCGAACTAACAAACACTCGCACTGGGATGTGTCCGAGTGGGATTCAAACATTGCAGCTCGGACTGTGACAACTCACCACGTACATGATTGCGCACAACACACCAAGGATTCTGGACTAATTTTAAATCTGGGAGGAGAGTGTGCTCTTCCAGTCCTGAACAGTATGAAGGACCGGACCGTACCGCATGATCCTAAATGGAGACATAGGGGAACCGTTTCCTCTATTTAATATATATTTTATTTATTTATTTATTTATTTATTTTCAAAACAAATCAAGACTTTTCTTGTACTACGGGGAATCCGCATTTTGCTTAATATGGTATATGTGCTACGGAACTAGAATAACCCTGTTTTATCCGGTTTAAACAAATTATAAAATACGTAACAGTAAACATTTCTTGACAGTTTGGTAATATAATAAACATTTTGTTACCACATTTTCTATCTTTATCCATTTCATGTAGTTTAAACAATTTCAAACTAAACCTGAGCAAACTTCTGTATACAACAGCAGTAAAAGTAACAACAACGCAGTAGCAGCATAAAAGCTGTGTTATTTATAAAAAAATTAAATAAAATATAAATAAATGGATAATGAAAAAGAATATTTTTTGCTGCTGTCAGGTCAGTCAGTGCCCCTCATTCAGGGTCATGCGGTACGGTTTAGTCCGTTTGGAGAGGCTGGGGCTAATGTTAAGTAGTCTCAACTTGTACCAATATTTTACTATAGTAAAGTGAATGAAGGCATATTGGCTTATAGCCGACTGGTTACATGTTTATACTAGTAATATATAGTAAGCTTCGACAAGGGTTTTCGAAAAAGAACTCGACTTCGTATTATATACTGATACAAGACATAATTCCTCATTGCTCCCGTCAAACCAACTGTGTAAAACTAGACAACTAGCACAAACGTTGATGAAAAAATTCTGTAACGAGCACGCAGTTTACCAAAGCTTTAAATTGTCATTGAAACCGGTAAGGTAAGACCATATGTATAGGCTAAATACCGGTACCTCAGAGTTATCGACCAGCTTAGTGTCTGTTTAGACTTGAATACATTATTGTAGCTTTAATTTATATCAAAAATACATTCTTGAAACCGATCATCTTAGCCTCCATTTATAAGCTAGAATACCTCATTGTAACTGGTCAGCTGAATCAGCATTTATAAGCTAGAATACCCCATTGTAACTGGTCAGCTTAACCTGCATTTATAAGCTAGAATACCCCATTGTAACTGGTCAGCTTAACCTGCATTTATAAGCTAGAATACCCCATTGTAACCGGTCAGGTAAGCCTCAATATCCATGCTGGAATACCTTATTGTAACATGTCAGTTAAGCCTCTACTTGTAGGCTGGAATATCTCATTGTAACTGGTCAGCTTAACCAGCATTTATAAGCTAGAATACCCCAATGTATCTGGTCAGCTTAACCTGCATTTATAAGCTAGAATACCCCATTGTAACCGGTCAGGTAAGCCTCAATATCCATGCTGGAATACCTTATTGTAACATGTCAGTTAAGCCTCTACTTGTAGGCTGGAATATCTCATTGTAACTGGTCAGCTTAACCAGCATTTATAAGCTAGAATACCCCAATGTATCTGGTCAGCTTAACCTGCATTTATAAGCTAGAATACCCCATTGTAACCGGTCAGGTAAGCCTCAATATCCATGCTGGAATACCTTATTGTAACATGTCAGTTAAGCCTCTACTTGTAGGCTGGAATATCTCATTGTAACTGGTCAGCTAAGCATCTTTGTGTAAGCTGGAATAACTCATTGTTATCGGTCAGCTCAACGCTTGTATAGGTATTTATATTTACCGGCCAGGTGATCCTGAAGGAAAAGATCCGACTGCACAATTCATATTTCATCATCTGTCACAGAAAAAATGTAATCTATACATCAGAAAGGAACAGAAATAATGAAAAATATTAGTAGAGTAGGTCGTTGCAAGTGAAATATATTTTAACAGTGTATGTTTTTTTTTAAAAATGATCAATCTTAGAAATTTTCAATGAAACTCCAAGTGTTAAATAATGTCGGTTTAGTATTTCATTTATGAAAACATTTTTCTGGTTAATGGCGCAAAAATGAGGTTAAACATTAAATGATAATATCAGAACCCACTCTGGTCTATTTTACTAATTGCTACCATTTAACATATAAACATATGAAAAGGAAACCCCTCTATCGTTATAATGCTAGAGCCGAGACGTCACCAGCTAAAAGTGACGTTACAGAAATTTTTACCTGAGGGCATTGTGCAGGGAGGGTTCTTAAAGTGTCCAACCTGCCTTGACACGGTCTCCTCCGAAGGCAGTACATTATAAGTCTTGGTCAGACCCCGGCCGGGGTTCGAACCCTGATCTCTCACATATGAAGGAAGTATCGTAAGAAATTTATTTGCAAAACCTGTAGAACTGCAGAAATGTTTTTTAATGAATTCAACAATTACGATGATCTCATTAAACAATGTAAAAAACTATGTACTTATAACAAGTAGTTTTTGAGTATTTCTCTAACAATACAGGTCAATAAGTACTATCAGTCAAAAGTTGAAACCTTTCTGTAGTAACGTTAAATGTTGTTTTGCATTATTCTTTTCAGTTTAAATATAAACATCTCAGAAAAAGTATAAAATAGTTTGATAAGTTATTAATTTACATTGATGAAGATGATCAAAGATGGTTTATCATGGACGGAAAATTTAAAAAAAGAAGAATTGTCATGTGCAAAATTTTGAATATTTCTTTTATTGTCATGTGTAAGATTTTGAATATTTCTTTTTCTAAAAAATCCAAATTTTGCACGTGACATTACATTAACATGAACCCAGCAAAAAGTAGTGTACTGCTATGTGACCTTTTTTTAAAACAAACGCCTTCCAGTAAAAACATTACATTAAGATAAAAGTTTAGTACAAGAATTTTTGGATTTCCCTTATTTGCAAACATTTACTAGCGTCTTTCATTAGAATAACGGATATGTGACTATCATCTGATTTTATTTGAGTCCGTTTAGATTATACCAAGATACACAGGATCACAAAGGCTATGAGAAGTTATAACCTAGAGCAAAACAAAAAAAAAAAAAAAAAAAACGGCACAAATAAAAACAGGACATCGTTTGATATGTTGTCACCTTGTGAGCCACCTTTCCAGTCTTCTCAAGACAGCAAGGCCCATCCACATGAATGACCACCAATCGTCCCAATACAAGGCCGGGCATTGTATGATTGGTTACTTCTACTAGAAACCAAAGTTTTGATCTGAGCATTTTGTCTTAAGCAATTTCTTAAACGCAAGTTTAATATTTACTTTGACAATTTCTATTTTTTCCAATGCGATGTTAAAAACAAAATAAGAAAGTTTGTTATTATTTAATATACGTTTCTTAGTATCGCATTTACAAATCTTCTTAAAATGCAGCGTATTTTATTATAATCCTCTTTAGATGAAGGACTTAACCTTTGCTTCACAACAGAAACCACCCACAATATAGCTGGAAACGAAGAATATGTACAATTAACAGAGAACGGAGTGTACATATCTCTTTCAGAAATACAGGAGCCATATGGTACACATTACCAGTGTAACATCATAATTCTACTATCTGGGTCAATATATTTTATAGTGACCTCATGTGCAGTTTTTAAGGAATAGCAAAAGAATTTATTTTTGTTTGATATTGTTTACCTGCTTGAAACCAATAGTAACAGCATATTGTTTGTGTACTCTTTCGTAATCGCGGATTTTCGATATGATTACGGTTTTTCAAGAAAATTGGACTTTTAATGAAAATTAAAATTGACAAAATTCACATTGCAATGCCATCAGGATTTCAAGTTGCTGTTAGTAATTAACATAAAACATAATTGGTGGCATCGACAAATGCAGGTTGCGATACATTCGCGTTACGCTTTTAAGAATTTGCGAACTTTTTAAGCACAGGAAGTTAAATCTTATTTTACATGAAAGACATAAAATTATTTAAAACTGTAAAGTGTTCACATGACATAATAATTTAAATTCTCTACTAGTTGTCAAGATAGTGTCACGTCAAAATATCTCAGTCTAACAAATGGGGGCTGCTAAAATTTTGAACGTGATAAAAATGAATTTGTTTTGACATTAATAATATAAATGGAATATTAATTGTAAAATTTAGATTTGGGTATGAATGCAGGTCTTTATATTATATAAGATGTGTGTAATTAATCTGTTAATGGCCTTAGTCCTTTATCAAGTCTGATGTTAAATTGGTAAACCTTGGATAAGTCGCCTGGAATATTACAACAATCATATGGTATGAGTTATCGTTTAGAATCAATTTTATAGTTTTTGGAAAAGTATTACTCAGAAAGTTCGAAGTGAAATTATATATATACATACATACATATAAAGTCAAAAATGCAATGAATATGTCAATTTTAAAATTTGCATTTAATAGAAACAATACTATAATTGATTGGGGAGCGTTGTGAGCGGTGTTACATTTGGCTGAAGAGCGCTGTAAAACGGTGTTATATTAGGCTGTAGAAAGCTGTAAAACGGTGTTATATTAGGCTGTAGAAAGCTGTGTTTCTTCTTTGTTATTTATAGTGTCGTTGTTGGTAAAGCATAAAAATTCCACCATTCTATGAAATATGTTATATGTTTTGAAGCGTAAATGTGTGGTATATCTGGTCTGTTAAAGTCAAAGAAGGAAATAAAGGACGGACAGGGAATAGAAAAAAGGACCATGATCCGATGAATAGAGGGTCTGAATTTAAGTGGAAAAATTGGTGTAGAAGATAAATGTGCTGAGAAGACAGCGGAAGACGGAGGATATAACGAAGTTCAAAATTTTGTAGGTATATAATCTAAATGTACATGTTTAAATGTTAAAAAGGAAAAAAAGTTTATTTTCGTGACTAACTATTCTAAAATTTGTATATGTATAATGGGTAATACAGTGATGGTTATAACATTTATAAAGAAATTCTAATTTTATAAGATTTTTTGTTGATTTTAATTAAAACTTTGAAGAGGCAACAATATACTATTTTAGGCAATACAAAAGTTTTTAATTCAAATAGATCTTCTCATTTGCATAACGTCAGTTTTTTGTTTTTTAAATAGTTTGAATAAATTTGCATAATTGTTTGTATGGTCTTGTTAATCAAATAGCAAGCTACGTGTAATCATTCACTAAACAGATACTGTTCTTCAATTCCATCAAAATTTTTAAAAGTTTTTTTTTTATAAAAATAAAATAATAATAATAATAATAATAATAATAATAATAATAATTTGCTGAGACATTTATGTATTCAATTCAAACATACATTTAGTAAAATGTATGATAATACATGTATATGGACCAAACATTTTACACACACATGCACACACACACACACACACACACACACACACACACACACACACATTGGTTGTAACAATTAGAGCATTTTATTTTAAAAGTCTCGCTATGAGTGATATTAATATTAAGTATCATAGGGAAGTTCCAAAGTGTTAGTCACATAGAACATTTATAGAGATTTAAGGTATACTTAATCCCATTAAAAATCCTGCGTATACAATTGTTTTTCCTCTGACTAGATCATATAACACCAAAACAAAGCAGTGCCTTTTAAACACTGATACATGTAAAACAAAATAAGACAATCAATAGAATAGAACTAAAGCAAGTGATCAAAGCTCCGCCAAATATGATAGACGAAAAGTTGAAGCGGTTTTGAGATGAGTTGAATTGAATAATGGTGTTTAACGTCCTAGTCAAGAATATTTTACTTATATCGAGACGTCGCCAGCTATAGGCGAAAGTGTAGAAGTTTTGCCTGTGCGTAGTGCTTATGGCATTATACAGCGGGGTTCTTCATCGTGCCAAGCCTGCCATGACACGGGACCTCGATAATTTTATTTCCCATCGGAAAGAACCGTGACTTTCATTTCGCAATGTCGAGCGCTTGGCTAAAGAACAGTCACCATTTAGCTGCTGTCTGATCTTTATTTGTCGTGTAAGTTTTTAATTTCTGAGGGGACACTTGATACGCATGCAGTGCTCGTAACACCCAACTTGCTGTTAGACGAAAGGATGTTACATTATACTTCCGGAAATGTAGCGAAACATTTCTGTTTATAAATGTTCTGAGTATCTTTACATTCGCAATGTTTCTATTAAGGCAATTTGAGATGCGTTAGTTCATTGTTTTAACGAATTTTCAACAATATGCTTGCAAGTTTCACTCGCTTATTCCTCTTTATATGACAATGACAAAATTAAGAAAGATATATAACACATCCAATGCATAATTGCTTCAATAAATCATGCATACAAAAACATCCAATGTGCTTTTTTTGATTGACATTTTTATTGTGAAACATGAAATGCATTACTTTTATCGACTTGCGCCTTGTATAAAATATAAGTTGTTTGATTAGGGGGAAAACTTACATGAATGTGCGTTTTGAAAACATCTTGCTTTCGAAATATAGTTGAACAATGGTTGAATAGAATATGATATAGAAGAACATTTATGAAATCACTTAAATACATTGTTAGTTCTCACATTCTATATCTAATTTTGATCTGGTTCTAGAAACTGGAAACTAAATAGTGATAAGCATGATCCCTCTACATCGATTAACCTCTTTGGTTAAACTTTTACCGATATGTAGATTTGATGCTTATTATATCAATAAATTTAAGTAAAACAATGTAGTAGAAAACTAAAACAAAAAAGTACCAAATGTTTGATTGGCCGATTAACCTAAAACAAAAAAGTACCAAATGTTTGATTGGCCGATTAACCTAAAACAAAAAAGTACCAAATGTTTGATTGGCCGATTAACCTAAACCCTTATCATTTTCCCTATATTTTCAATATAATCACTCGTAAATTAATTCAGTCATTATGCACGCAGTGACATTTAAAAAATAAGGAAGATTTCACAAACAACAACTACAACATCATCATCACCTACAACAACAACAACAACAACAACATCATCATCATCATCATCATCATCATCATCATCAACAACAACAACAACAACAACAAAATAGGAATTAGACGACCGAGCTTTATTTAAATGTTTCCACATGCTTACACGTGTTATGATAAAAAATCAAAACTTGACCTTTGTAATTATAAATAAGAACTAAAAAAGCAAACGTAAAGAAGCAATAAAACAAAATACATATATATATATATTTTTATACAAAAAATATGTATTCATTTATATACAACCAATTACATATACATATACATTTATATACAACAAAGTACGTATACATTTATATTCAACAAAATACATATACATTTATATACAACAAAATGCGTATACATTTATATACAACAAAATGCGTATACATTTATATACAACAAAATACATATATATTTATATACATCAAAATAAGTATACATTTATATACAACAAAATACGTATACATTTATATACAAAAAAATACATATACATTTATATACAACAAAATACGTATACATTTATATACAACAAAATACGTATACATACGTATAAATTTATATACAACAAAATACGTATACATTTATATACAACAAAATCCATATACATTTATATACAACAAAATACATATACATTTATATACAACAAAATACGTATACATTTATATACAACAAAATACATATACATTTATATACAACAAAATACGTAAACATTTATATACAACAAAATGCATATGCATTTATATACGTCAAAATACGTATTATTTATATACAACAAAGTACATATACATTTATATACAACAAAATACTTATGCATTTATATACAACAAAATACGTATACTTTTGTATACAACAAAATACGTATACAACTGATATTAGATTTGACCTGTTATCAAAAACAATAAAAAAAATAAAATAAAATAAAATAAAATAAAATAAAATAAAATAAAATAAAATAAAATAAATAGATAGATAAAAAGTAAGTTACTCGTTTGTACATTGTAGAAAACTGTGTGATCGAAATAGTCAAGAACTGATAATTCAAATTACTACTAAATAAATACATTCTATTTCAATATAGGCCTCACATGCGATAATGGCTGTGATAGGCTGTTATATAACCGAAATATGTCTATATAATGACGTATATGTAACTAAATTTTACAAGTAAAACTAAAATATCAAATGATGAACCGCCTTTACATCGATGTGAATTAAACTGATTTTGGACAATAAACTAGTTTTCGTAGTTCATGGATTTACTTAATATGTTGCAAGTATTATTCAACGATTGAATTAGTTTTTTTTGGGTTTAATTGAAAATAAACTCTAAAACATTTTCCAACCGTTTAACTAGAAAAAAATCAAAAACAAAATTATCAAACATCTACCATCAAAATTCATTGAATAAAAGTTAATTTTTACACCAAACATTTTCGTTTAGCAAGTATGCTTGTAAATGTATTTTATGCACCTGTTCTATGTGATACTTGCAGACGAATGGTACTCTCATTTGCTGAATAAGAATTTCTATTAAAATAATGTGTGCTGATTTTGAATAGATTATTTTAATAGAAATTCGAAATCAGCACATGATAGTGCTGTAAACATTTTGTAATCATTCATTGACGACGGTGTTAAGTTTAAACAATAACAACTAATTTTTTTAAAAAAAGATTAACAATTATCTATTTATAACATCTATCTTTTTTTCATTTTATTAAATATCATAAATGAAAATATTTACTAGTATTATTTATCAGTAATTGATGAAGTAAGAGATTGGTTAATATAAGAAATTATCTCTTGTTCCAGAATCGTCATTTTTTGTTGCTTATTATACATTAAAATGCATTGTATATTTAGAACAATAAAATTAAAAGTAATTTTAAATATAAAACGAAATAATAAGTGATAAACTAACGATACCGTTTTGATAACGAACTAAATTATAATAATTTTAACTCAGGCGTGTTACAGTCCTAATGTTCCATAATTTATGTTATTCCAAATAGGAAATTAAAATGATAATGTAAGGTCTGACCCGTATCCTGTCTTTGCACTTCTCTATAGCAGTGACATAATTATGATTAATTACGTCATATATATGTCTTTTTTCATGCATGCATATATGCATTACATACTGTAACATATGGACACGTATGACATAAGAATATAAAATCGTGTTTTGGGGTCAGGAATAGGCATGCTCTTACGGAATTACTTCATTAATGGTCTTTAGGTACAAACAGGCCATGGAATCAAATTTAAGCATTAGAATTAAAGAAAGTACAAAAATAAGTCAAGAATTCGGGAATATCATTTTCTTCAAATGAAACACTAAACGGCAATAAAACAGGTAATTTAGAAAACTTTGATATATATCTGTGAAACAAGGATAATGAATCAATTGTAAATCAAAACTTTTAATAGATACACATGTTAAATAGCTTAGAACCTCCGTGTCATTATGGCACCTGTAAATAGATGCATCAGACGATCTTTTTAATGGTTCTTGCTCTTCAAAAAACATGAAACACAAGCTGCTCGCGAGTACTTTAAGTTCAGAAGCTGTTTTTGTATATGACTTTATGTGTACGAAACGATTAATATTCGCGATTTAAATGGTCATCGATCGATCGTGACAATAACCCGTGAAATATCCTTCTTCCCACCCCGGAACCGCGGAAGGTAGACAGCGATATATTTCACTTGATATACATAACAATGCAGTGCTTACTCGCTAAATCAAGTAAAAGAATTGCTTTATACTAGTGAAAATTGATTTTTGTGGGAGTGGACCCGATTCCTAAGTATAAAAGTTTTTCTTGCTTTGATAATATCAGAAATGATGATATTTCCTGTACCTATATTCGGACCGTCCATTCATTACTTATGGCATTTAAAAATAACATACTCATTATATATCAAATAATGAAGTAGCATCACCAACCTTCCTTATAACGTGTCTCAGATTAAAGCACCTAACCATCTAAGATAAGTTAAATGTCAAAGCGTTTATATTTGTGGTGAATACAAATGAGTTCCGATTCCATACAGATTACAGAATATAACTGCTACGTATAAACAGTGTTAACTTTGTTATTGTTGATGTCTAGAATTGTAGGTTTAAACCCCAAAATGTGTTTTTTTTTGGTATGTTAATCATCTTTAAAACAATATTATCTCTTAAAGCTCTCAAGTGTTTACACAGTCTCAGTTTACATGTTATTTTGTATGAGTAGTCGTCCTGAATTAGAGGATTTTCTTCCGTGCAAGTATTTACGCAACCAACACAATCGCAATTAGCTCTCTCTCTCTCTCTCTCTCTCTCTCTCTCTCTCTCTCTCTCTCTCTCTCTCTCTCTTTCTCCCTCTCTCTCTCTCTCTCTCTCTCTCTCTCTCTCTCTCTCTCTCTCTCTCTCTCAATTGTATAACCGATTAGTAGATACATTTCTTTGTTTATAATGGTGGATGGATAAGAAAACCAAGACAAAACAACAACATTAGATAGATAGATAGATAGATAGATAGATAGATAGATAGATAGATAAAAGATAATAAAATAAATAGTTAAAAATAATAAAAAAGGGGAATAACATTCAGGTATTCATTTTCTTGACGCTATGTGTTGTCCGTTTAAACGTGTAAATTAAGTACATATGTTTAAGATCTAAGGAGCAGTAATATATATATGTGAGTGTGTGTTCCAAGACAATACATTTGTATTTCAAAAATATTTAAAGTAGTTAAACCATACGGAATAATATATAGTGTATATATCTCAAATCTCAAATATACATGTATAGTGTATATATCTCAAATAATATATAGTGTATATATCTCAAATAAAAGCACATGTACATTAAGGGCACTTCTTTCTTAACATGCGGTATACTTAGACTATATTTAGCCTTCTGGTTAAAGTTTGACAAATTTATATTAAAATAGATAAAAAAAATATGCAAACATTGCTGTCAAGTTTCCTGAGAGAGAGAAGTAAAGATGATGTGTATAACTGACACACAATGTCTAAAATGTCACAGGAGAATGTATAAAATTGTTTGACGTGTACAGGGGTGTATTTTGTAAAGACGCATAATATATTTTATTAGAATAAAGCTCTTTTGATGTTGATCTAACGAATTTAAATTTTCGTCATTATTTTGTGTCTTCTTTCCTCTTAAGCTCAACTAACACTATGAAAAAACAAAGCATGGCAATTTAGCTTCAAAACACTTTTCATGGAACTTCGTTTCTCAAATAGAGTTTTTCCAAAGACTTTAAACAAAATTTTACCAAATTATCTTGAATGAAATAGAAAAAAATATAAACTGTAAAAAAGTATATGACAATCAACAAAATCTATTAGAGCTAGATATTTATCGAGTTTATGGATAATAGGGAGAAGGGAATAAATGGACTGGAGTCCAGTTTCAAAATCATTCCTTAACTAAGATTTTCCTTAATTTAACATTATAAAATTTTGGCGATCTTTTTAAATTACAGATAAGTATTTGTGATAAAACTGAAAACTGATGTGTTAAGCTTGATGTGATCTTCAAAATGACACATTAATTTCCTGAATATTTATCAATTAACAAAATTATGAAGATTTCATATTTGCCAGATTTAAGTTAAGAAAAATCTCATTTAAGGTATGATTGTGAAACTGGGGCCTGATTTTGATCCTAGATCAAAGTAAACGACTTATCTATTTATTCTGAATGCCAGGTAAAATTATGTACCTAAGTATATTACTTAACATTCATTGTCCAAATTGAAAAAATAACTGTTACTTTATTTTTATTTTAATAAAGACGAATCTAAAAGTCAAATGTGGCGATTGTAAGACAAAAATTGTCAAATAAATAAATAAATAAATAAATAAATAAATAAATAAATAATATGAAAAGAGGAATATTATAAAAATAAGGTGATAGTTTAATAGTTACAATAAAAACATCAACAGCAACATCATCATCATCAACAACAACAACAACATAATAATAATAATAATAATAATCATAATAAAGTTCAATGCACAACACAAATTTGTTATTATAATCATGCAGAGTATATCATATAAAACATGTATGTAGATCAACAAAACACAAAACAAACCTAGATTGAGACTACATGTCCGGACGAAAAGCTATGTAGATTATTATTTTTATTAAAGTCATCATTCTTGACATTGCTTGTTAACTGGATAATGTATTGTTCAATTCTTAAAAATCTAATTAAGATATCTTAGTGTGCGTGTTAAAATTTAATGTGACATTTATTCCACATATCTATACTAATGAATATGTTGACGAGGACGTATGTATTAATGTTCTAATTTTACACACATCAATCAAATATTTAGCCTAATAAGCGATAAAATTCACTATGATATTGCAAAAATTCACATTTTCTACTTGAATTGATGTATTAAGTATTGACAAACTTTACAACTAGTTAGATATTAATCACTTTTCGTTGTGTCTTTACCATAAAATGACATCATTAATTAATTAATGTATCCTAATTAATGCACATGGTCTTCACTTTTTGTCACGAGATGGAGGAATTAGCAGGAACCTAAATTCTAAAACAAAAAAAAAAGAATACACACTGAAACAGGTAGGGATATGTATGCATTTCTTCTCTAAAATCAAGATAAACCATCAAGACTTTTACATTAAACAAAATTATGAATCTTATACATTTAACCGAATACCAAAGATATTTCATAAAGATGTCCATTCCGACAACGCTTTAAATTAAAATACAAACATTAAATATTTGGTAATTTCTGTACTAGATACGTCCTATATTGTATACAGTTTAACATATACCACCTTGTTTTTATTACACTTTATCATTTTTCTTAGTTTACGTTTGTAGTTTTCATCATGTACTATTGTATTTTATCCAGGAATATTTTAACATTTTTCACATTTTAACTGACTTTTATGTCTCTTTATGATTTATATTTTCTCTTTATAAATGTATTGTAACACCTGCAATGTATTCTTTTAAAAAGTTTTATTAACATGAAGTAGAAACCTTTTCATAACGTTACAAACTGCTCTCTGCGACATTTTAGGAATCTATCCGGTAATGACCTGTTACTCGCATTAAAAGGACGATATACTGTATATTTGTTATTTCTAATTACGAATCGAGGTCTAATGTATTTGTAGATATAGTGTCAGTGTATTGTATTGTTTTTTATGTTCGTACATGTATGTTTTGTTTCATGTTTATTGCTACATTGGTTATTATAGATCAAATACAGCTTATTTTTTTAAACTTTTGAAGTCAAAATGAAAGACAAGCAACAGAGAAAAGCTCAGATTTATACCTCACAATAAACGCATAAAGTATATAAAACTAAAAATATCTATCTATATTTAAATTAAATATAAGAGAATTAAAGTCTTTAATAATTTCTAAATGTAATGAAGACAACGCCTTTCATTCTAAATTTATAGCTAAAACACAAACAAGCAAGTCAATGTCTGAATCACAATCCCTCCGCCCCATAATGGGGAAAACTTTGAAAACTGACCCCACGTGAATTTTTAACAAGGAAGTGAGATCGGGTGCTAATGTATAGTAATTTTAAATGTTCCGAACTTAAATTGAAGTGACATTGATAAATTATGTCAGTTCAACACCGGTGACAGTTTTATTCCAACAACACACTTTGTTTTACTTAAGATTAAAGATGTGTTGTCATATACTACATTTTTAAAAAATTTTACATTGAATATTTAGTATGGTGTCTTATATTTTTCACACACACACACACGCACACCCACACCCACACACACACACACACACACACACACACACGCTCGAAAATTTACGATATGATATTTTCATATTTAGTGGATTATAGATATTACTATGAGTTTTGATTGTGGACATTGATATTCTGGGATTGACACTACACTTAATGTAATGAAATGGTCGCAGGTATCATAATGCATTTTTGGAATTTTATCGTGAAAAAATGCATTATGACAATACACGATAAAATTTTAAAAAATGCATTATGGCACAGGTAACAAATGTCGAGTATTCTCGAGGCGTTATGTCTTTGAGCGATCGCGGATACTTAAAATGTAAAAATGTTATAAAACTGAGAAATAGTCGTTCATCTCATTGTAACGCAATATGCAGCGAACCGACAAAAGATTGTTTAAGGTTTTTTAATATATGTTATTTTTTATTTCAGTAGCATCGACATGGCAAATACTCATAACATCATCTTTGATATCATCTTATTGTCTTCGATACTTGAAATGATATTAGTAGCAGCCCAGACAAATGAACTTCGATGTCAGTGTTCGTGCACCTCAATGAAAAACCCGGAAGTAATTATGTACGCTTCCGGTAATTTACATCAAAAAGGAAATCTAGGTTTGATGGACTCTTTAAATGTAAAATCGGATGCTTCAGCTAACATTAAAAAGAAAATTTCAAATCAAATAAAAACTGGGCGTTCGAGGGACGAATCTCAAGGTGGATCAGTTTACGACACATCAGCTTATGCAGTGAACGAGAACAATTCTGTGACATTAAATTTACAAATGGTTAACTCTAACGAAAAGGAGAAATATGCTCAGACAAGTGAAAATAAAACGACAAGCAACAATAAACCATCAGGGAAGACAAAAAAGGGATTAACATTACGATCTCTTAATGAACTACTAAAAGCAGCAACATCACAACTTCTGGCGGTGTTTAGTAAACAGTCGGCAGCCGCAAAGTCAAACAAAGTTGTATCTCAAAAACAAAGTTCAACAACGACGACAATAACTGACAAAAGTAAAACAAATATAGTTGTACCAAAACCTAAAACATTTGTAACCGATACTGTTATATCTGGATCAGAGGGTTTGTCTGGAATTTTACAACCTTCTTTAAACAGAATTGGTAAAACTAAAAGTCTACAGAAAACAGAAAGAACGGTTAAATTTGAGGAAGTTACAAACAACACAAAAACCTCTGTAGGTACTAATTCTGCTGTTAAAAGTATGCAAGGAGTACAAGTTGACGGTTATAGTCAATTAAATGGCAATAAAGTGACAGGATCTTCAGTAGTAGAGTCAGAATGGATCACTTCCAAACCAGAAGTTTACGTACATCCAAAAGCCCAAAATATAATAGTCCCTGAAAATAACATAATACTGCCATCCCTAGGCCAAACAAGTAAAAGGAATGAGAAAACGAATTATATGCAAGAAAATACGGCGTTCCAAGATATGTCTTTGCAATCAAAAACAACTGATGCGGATAAAATTGATATTTATATACCCCCAGAATCAGCCATGTCTCATCTCGACAAAATGTTGCAGACGAAATCTCCGATTGACTTCGGTTCAAGCGTGAACCAGCTGAGTGATCAAATAGCTGGAGGTTCGTTGTCACCTCAAAATCCTACAACTGGTAACCTAGAAGTGTCAAAACATCGAGTTATGTTCCATCTCATGCGGATACTTATAATCCTATAGAAGGCAACGATAGTGTGTTTAATGTTCAGAAATCATCTTCAGTGCCGAGCGCAAAAATAAATGTAGGGAATTTAGGCCCTGGTCCTAGAAGCGAAAGTAATTCAAAATCGGGATCAAAATCTATAATAAGTACCACGATGGAATTAGGATCGAGTCAATACAAAACCGAATTAAGCGTTAAGCCAGACGTTTATCAACCATCTGTTGTCAGAAGTACATCAGAAACAGCTACAGGTATTGCTCAACCAGATGTTTATATACCTCCAATTGGAGGGAGCAGAACAGATACATCATTAACTGCACAGGCAAATGTATATACGTCACTTGTTGGAGATACTGTTTCGACAAATGTTAATGCGGATTTATATAATCCCAATGGAAGGGGAAAAGCGACAAGACTTACTACGCCGCAAACGAACATATATGTCCCCGTTGTAAAAGAAAGTGCGCCTTCTATTTCGCCGCCAGCGGACATATATATCCCCGTTGTTGGAGCAAGTGCTCCAGGACCTATTACACCTCAACCAGACATATATGTTCCCGTTGTACGAGGAAGTACGCCTTCTATTTCGCCGCCAGCGGACATATATATCCCCGTTGTTGGAGCAAGTGCTCCAGGACCTACTACACCTCAACCAGACATATTTGCTCGCGTTGTACGAGGAAGTACGCCTTCTACTTTGCCGCAAGCGGACATTTATATCCCCGCCTTTGGAGCAAGTGCTTCAAGAACTACTACGCCGCACCCGGATGTGTATACTACGCCGCACCCGGATGTGTATGTACCCCCTGCAGGAGTTAATGTACTTGGAATGTCGTCGACGGACAAGAGTGCAAGGACACAAGAAGCTGGTCTTGGTGATCATATTTTCGGAACCCTTCTGGGGACCAATAAGGGACAAACGGACAGTTCGAATACAATACCAAACGGTAGGACAGATTCTCCTCTTAATGTTTACCAACCGCCTAAAGTAATTGGAACATCTTATATCGAAACCTTAAACAAAGTTTCAAAGGCTGATACGACCTTAGGTGGTAACTTGCAAGTCGGTTTAAGTACTCAGGATTTATCTGGTCAAGGATCAGTTTCACAATCTGATATGTATGTTCCTTCTTCCGACAAAGCACAAGTTCAGATTGTTCAAAACTCCCTAACTGAAACTGCATCACAGAATGCTAATAACAAGGCAAATATGTATAAGGAACAAATTATTCCATTATGGATCACTTCGACGACTAAAAGCCCCGTATTTAGCAAGAGCGATAGAAAAGCTCCTCCAAGCTGGATCATGGATACAACTCAGAGTCCAGCTGCGGATCCTTGGAATCAAGTACGGGATAAAGTACCACCATCCTGGATAGCAGATACTACTGCAGCTCCGGCAGTTACCCAGAATAATATTGATATTGTAGGTAAAGAACAGAATTCATGGTTCTTGGATACTAGTGTTCAACCATCAACTTCAGATACGGCTTCAAATAAGAAAAAGAATCCGCCATCTTGGATAACCGATACAGTAGGGAGTACACAACAGAATGTAGGAAATTCTCAACTTTGGAATGATGGTTCAAATAAAATTTCGATCACTCAACAAGATCAGCTTGGACAAAGTTCTTTACAAATCGATACTCAACCTTCATCGAGTGTACCAGCAAAGCAAGATGTTCCATCATGGCTGTCCGATATGTCTTCTTCAAAACCAAACTTGCAGACAGTTCAATCACAATCGACACAGACGTCAGGGGGATTTGTAGATCAATCTAGTTCCGCCAAACAAACAAATACGATAACAGAAGACTGGGCAGCATTATTCAAAAAACACGGACTTACAACAGATTCTTATATCGCACAGCCATCTTCAAGTTCTACTAGTAGTGGAAACGCGGCAAAACAATCAAAAGTAACCTTTGAAAATGTTGACTGGAACAGTTTGATTAGCCAGCTGAAAAATGATGGGCAAAGTGCTATCAATTCAAATTTACAAAGTGGTGACGTGGGTGGACAGTCAAAGAAATTATCAAGCAAAAAACCTATAGTTTCGAGACAAGGTATATCTAAAGGAAATAAAAATGAGGTTAATATGCAAGAACTAACATCATTGTTTGAAAATTATGTTAAAAATTTTAGAAGTAGTAACAAAGTACAGAAAAAGCCAAAACCAAAACCTTCAACACCGTCACCAACGCAAATGAGTCAAAATGAACAGTTTGCTTTAGCTATGATGTTTGGTAGCATGATTAATTAATCGTTTACATTTTCTCCTCTGTCATATGTACAAATTCAAATGTTCTTTAAATTTTTATCAAACAAATAATTCACATTACCTTCGTTTGGTTTTAACGTGTTTATAATGATTATTTAGTGCCTTGATTTAGAACAGTTACTGCAAGGGATGGAATCTAACTAGTACATTTATAAAATTTAGTAGACAGTATAAAAGTGAAGAATAATGTTACTACATATCTTTATTTTTATATCGGTAACGATAATAAGATTTTTTTTTCAAAAGAGATAAAGCGAACTCTTTTTATGTGTTTATTTTCGTTATAGGGCAGCAAACTGTAAGAGAGCGTCAAATATAAAGTATCAGGTGTATAGAGTGATAACATAGTAAGTGTTGTTTATATCACATACAGAACAATATGTCGAATAACATTTGTTCATTGTATAACATGTAGTTATAAACTTTTTGAAAATTGTGTATGCATCCTTCTCAACCATGAAAATTGTGGAAACTTTTATTCAACACCACATTTAATTGAGATTGCGTTGCATATTAATAATCATCTACACTTTCGAAACTTATAGTGAAAAAACATTACAAATAGAAGTTAAGCACTAGTATTTTAGAGTGTTGAATTGAGTTGTACACCATTCTGCCATTGCGCTAATGTTATGAACGACTATTGTGTCTATTCTAGTGACACATTAGCCTCATGCTTGTCTAGAAACATCCATCCATTCAGATTAAACTTATGCCTGTCTAGGACATCCATCCATCCAGATGACAAAACCCATTTATATCTGAGGGGGGAAATATTTCAGATGTCATAAGTCAGAATCAAAGAACATTTAACGACACGAAAGTTTTTAAAATACATATCAATTTTATGACTATAACTTATAATACACCCGAAATATATTCAATAAGACGCTATATCCCTAAAAAAAATACAATAAAAGATTTCAGATAAAACGAAATGAGAAAATATATACAAATAGGACTTCACAACATTTTATACAAATTGAAAGTTCAGAATGTTCAGTTCGATAGTCCAGGTTAAAAGTTAAAATAATTTCATAGAGACACAATACAAAGAAACCTAGGATAAATCATTAATATAACATACAGAAGATTGCAGCTTTAAACATGTGCTCAGTGTAGCTATTGCAAACACAAAACCCACTGATATAAATGATTTTAACATTTCCTACTTTGGACGGACACTTGTTTTTATGACCAGAAGAATTATTGAGGTTAAAATACTTTTTCAACTATTCTTATTCTTATGATTATTTTTAATTTCAATCAGTTATCAAAAACAAGAACGCATGTTAATATGCTAACTGTGTTTTATTGGTTAACTTAATTATTTGGTATGATATAGATGTAGGAGTAGTTACGTAGTTACTAGTGATACTAATGTATAGTTAACTCATTACAATCTTAACAGTTTTTGATTGCCTTGTAATATAAAACAAAGATGAGTTTATAGAGTTTCATTTTACAAGGTAATACTTCACAAATATTTTTTCTTTAGTGACATCAAAATATTTTGTATATGAGATATAAAGACTTTAACAGAAAATAAAATTTTTGAAACTTCGTATTTTGTAATTTGTCACACAGACAAAATTCTTTATGACATAATTGTTGACAGTTATTAATCTCCGTTTGTAACAAAGAAGTTAACTGTTAACTTATAACTTATATAAGTCTGCTTCTTTAAACAACGTAAACACGTATGTCAAAAGAGTCATCTTTCATTCTTAAAACTAACTATTTAAGAAATGCTTTTACAAAAAAGATGTCAAAATCTAACCACGTCTCTAAATATTCAAGCAATTGTAATATGTCTTACATTGCAAAGAGCAGAAAGCAAAGATTAGCTAAAACATGACCTAAAGTACAGCCAATATGCAACGAAAACACAAAACATAAAACCAAAAAACAATTCACGAAAAAGCATACTAAAATCTTAGAAATTTTAGAAATAGATTTTAGAAATATACATTATGAAAGATTAGATATACATTTAATCAAGCTAGAGATGGTTTGTATTTAGGTGTTCATTATGATTCAATTGATTATTTTCAGAAACTTCTTCCTAAATTGATTATATATATACAGTATAACTTGCTGTAGAGTCCACCTCTGTATAAAGTCCACCTGTCTATAGCAATCGGCCTGAAGTATCCCAAATGGATTTTACTATATAATGAACCTCTATATAAAGTCCACCTGTCTAATGTGAATAAAGTCCACCCTTTTCAGTCCCAAATGACTCCAGAACAAGTCTATAAAGTCCACTTCTTAATATAATTTTTTATTCAAATTTTATAATTTCCTTTTTTTTTGCAGTAAATATCAGCCACATATCTTTGATATTGTAATGTATGAAGATTGGCAATAAATAATTTTTAATAATAATTATTGATCACACTAAATACAATGTAGTAACTTACAGTAGTAAAGACTACAGTATTGACTGATATTAAGCAAAATTTTGAAGAAAAAACTCTGAAGTCATACTTATCATGTCAACAACTGAAGCCATCAGATATAAAGGTAGAAATAACCATTGTTAAGAGAGAGATTGAACGAGTTTATAGTCTACATGGGGCCTAACCATTGTTATCTATTATGTTTTATATATAATTGTTAAATTTGTGACAACTTTGCTGCTACTTATAACAACAAAGACACAATAAGTCAAGTGTATATAATAGGTAGAGTTTAACCAAATAATCTTTTCTGATGTACAGTTTATCAAATTTAAATAGTTTGGTTTTTTTTTTGAATAATTATTTCTGAATAATCTGTTTTTAAAAAATAAAATGAAAATAACTTTCTTAATGTATATATTACTAATTTATAATAGGTACTGCATATTTTCACTTTTTTAACTATTTTAAACACTGTATGTTTACTCGTACATATAGGAGACCCTCTTTATAAAGACCACCTGTCTAATAAGTCCACTTTTGCTCAGTCCCCTAGGTTGACTTTATACACAGGTTTTACTGTATATGTATATCGATTTAAGCATCATAGAAATTTTTAATTATGCGTTCATTTTAAAATCACAAGTGTTAAAATTGACAAAATATTGAAAGTAATTTTGTACCTTTCCTATTGTACCTTTTATATTGAGTTCATAGTTGTACGTTTCATAATAAGTATTCTTGTTGAGAGTATACTTATACATTTCAAACAAATATATTAAATCGTCTCATTTGATCTTTAAACGATAATAATTGTCACAATGCCTTTTCAATATTTGACAAGGTATGTATTTTGAGAAGGGAGTAGGCTTAAAATATATAGGTGATCATCCAAGGTTTATTTAACTAAACATAATAAGAAAAGCAAGGATTTTTACACACATCATCTTTGTTTTAAATTCACCATCTTAAATAATTGGGAAAGTTTCAAGTAAAAAAAAGCTTTAAAAGCACATACGTATCCAAACTGTTTATTAAATAGAGACTGTATAAACAGTTCTATTTTACATCTGTCAACATTCAATTTAAGGTTGGAAGAAAATTGGTTGACAAGGTCGGACCTTCATGGTTTTGTTTTATTTCAAACGTTAGCATTTTAGGGTTGAGTATGATTGATAAGACAAGCCATAAATAGTACCAGTGTTTAGAACACTAGATGAGATTTTGGTTTTTTAAGACTTTTTACCTTTATGTCAAAATAAAAATGAGGGGAGAATTATATTATTTTCTCCGTTCTGAAGTAATATTCTTCTTTATAAATTTCGAGAAATTAAAATTGTTAACAGAACAATCATGACACTGAAAAGAATTTAACTCAGTAATAATAATAACTTTACAAAAACGTAATAGCACTTCAATTGCGCGGATGACAACTGCACTTAAAGCCGTTGTAGGTGAAAACAAAAATTGACATCTTCCAAAACGCCTCCATATTGTTTAAAGACAACATTACATACACACTTTAATTTAATTAAAGTTGTTTTTACACACTGCAGAAATAAAAAAAAAAAAATAATTAAAAGAATAAACGCTATTGGCAGCAAGACATCTAATCAAGACTAATAATAAAAATGACTACAACTTTAATTACGGATGTTTTTTATTATTGACCCATATATATATTAATTATTTCATGAATATACTTATAACTTGTTAATTTTTAATTAAAGAATGCCTTAGTCACGTACTAAGTTAATCATTCTAGAAAGTTTTAAATAACAGTAGAAGTATTGAATATCGTGCCAGGTAGAAGGTAAAATTTTACCGATGATTTTGTTCCAAGATTTCGCAAAGTTGCTTTAAACTGAAAACAAATAAGTTTTAAAACTATAACAATAGTCTAGTTCTATGTAGTGACGTATTGTATTACTGATCTTTAAAGTGACTGATGTTTTGGTACAATGTCAAAATTAAAACAAAAGATATAACTGTTGTTTAAAGCAGTACTTTAACACAGCATTTACAAGAATTAACGGTTGAGTTTTAATGGCTAATCTTGCAAAATATCGGATTATTTTATATACAGTAACTGGTAGTAACAATTTCTGCACAACTGTATCTGAAGTTTTGGATTTGCTTTATGTTAAATAGAACTCGTGACAGGCAATACCTTGGATATCTTAGAATGTCACATACTGACAGGGGGTTTCTTTGGACGGGAATTTTTTTCCCTTGTCAGTTTCTTTGGACGGGAATTTTTTTCCTATTCTAGAGTCATGAAAAAGTTGTTCTCGTGTAAAATCGCCACAGTTTTATTAATATATCATGGAGACAAAAATCGGTTTATCCTATTGTTTAATGAAAATTACGTTAAGATTATACTCTGCCAGTCCTTTGTATGATATAAAAGCAAAACAAAGATCCTGAGTTTTCTGGAGAACGTCATAAGTTAAATGACAGTTTGGGACCAGGCGGACAAACCCTCCAACTTTGACATTATTGTATAAACAATTAGCTCAGTAAAGTATAATATATAATACAAATACCAGTTAAATTTTGATGTGCCAGATGTGCACATTTCGGAAATTCATTCCTCATCAGTGACACTTAGACCGAAAGGTTTGATACATAAAAAATATAAGCCAAACAGTTGGAAATAATGAAGCTTAAGTTTCAAATTTATATAAATCGAAATCCAGCTAAGGAATGCAGTGCATGAGGGAACAAACCTTAGTTTTAAATTAATTTCAAATTTGAGACGACTGAAAATTTTGCTAAATGGTAATTTTCTGACAGCACAAAGTACTGCCTACTGAGTTATGGATACCCTCGGGGAGTTTTACTCCATCAGCAGCGGTACCCGCTCAGGGGTAGTAAATATATATCAAATACCTGCTTAATTTTGATGTGCCATATGTGCACATTTCGGAGAATCTAATATATAATACAAATACCAGTTAAATTTTGATGTGCCAGATGTGCACATTTCGGAAATTTATTCCTCATCAGTGACACGAGAACGAAAAGTTTGATACATAAAAAGTATATGCCAAACAGTTGAAAATAATGAAGCTAAAGTTTCAAATTTGTATAAATCCAAATCCAGGTAAGGATTCCAGGCGCAAATACAAAGTTTTGACTATGCGGTTTGTAACATTTATTAAAAACTTTATCAAAATGCCCAAAGTCAAAATACCCAATGTGTTTAACGTTATTATGGCTTTTCCGCCATCTTTGTTCTTAACGCTCTTGCTAGATAGGTAGTGTGAGATTTTGCTCCGCGTTCTTGTTGTTATGGCGAAATTCCGACTCAAAAACAACGTTTTTGACCCAAGAACGTCTTGTCGAAAAACAGCCAAGGTTTCTTTGGGCAAAAAGTATGATAATTGTTAAACTTAAGTGTAACGAGAAAGTTGTTCTCGTGTAAAATCGCCGAAACATTGAGTACATCTTTATCAGTAAACAACATGGAGAAAAACAGTATCTTGTTCTATCAATTTATAATAATTGCGTTGAGATTATATTCTACCAGTCCTACATGATATGAAAGCAGAACAATGTTTTTTTGAGAACGTCATTATTTAAATGACAGATTGGAACCAGGCAGAAAAAGCTCCATCTTTTACATTATCATATATTCAACTGACTCAGTGAGCATAATTTTAATCGCAGAAACAAACCTTTGACTATACATGAGGTTGTAACATTTATTAAAGACATTATAAAAATTATCACAGATATACCAAAGGGGCTTTTACGTTAATTAAACTTTGTCACTTTGCCGACATTTTAGTTTTTCACACTCCTGCTAGAAAGGAAATGTAAGATCTTGTTCCGCGAACAATGTTCTCGATGCACGTTCTTGTTGTTATGGCGAAATTCCGAAACGAAAACAATGTTCTTGACCTGAGAACATTTCGCCCAAAGACACCCTTAATGTTAAAATATAAATATGTTATTTTTACAATTTCGTAGAATGTTTTGACTGTATAACAACTTCTTGTAAAAATAAAAATCAAATTTTAAATTTTGGTGTGGTGTTAACATAGATTCCCCCTTACAGTAAATGGTTAGTCCTGAAAACCATAAAATAGAGTTAAGGTAAGGCACCTAGGGAAGCAACTGCATTCCGCAGGACAAATTAACCGATCAGTAATAATAATTGTAACAAATAATAATACAAAATTTTTCCCATTAAGTCTACAACCGAATACCATGTTCTAAATATTTTTTTTCTGTTTTACACTGTTATTAAAGCTGCATTAAATTTCACTAAGTAAAACATTAAACGGTGCTGATCTAATTAATGATGTTCCTAATAAACAATGGTTCAACGATAAAAGCTCAAATAAATATAGAAATAACAATAATTTGCCAGCGAGATTTAGCCTGTGGGATCTAGTTTTAAAACATGGTTACGTCATAAAAAACGGGTCTTTTCAACACAACTTTCAAAACGGTGAAATACGATAAAATATTTTCTTTTGCCTTGTGAAATTCCCATATCTGCAAGCTTGAGGGCCGTTGCATTCATTACTGACAATGAACGTCAAAAATTTTGTCACTCCGTGTATGAATACATATAAAATGCAATATACAAATTGGAACTACATTACCGTAGGTAAACAAACATGGTTTATATATTGAGACAAGCTTGAAAACGCATTTACGAAATTTTACAAAGTAAATCAAGAGATTATTCAAATAATATTTTGATAACATATATAGGCACCTGGCTGATCTTCACCGTAATATTGACAATGTGAGAAGCAAAAAATCAAATGGTGTTTTTGATGGCCGGTTGAAAGAACAACAGATCTGTCAAAACCATCAAACCACAAAAAATTCTTGAACAATTGAATCTTAAAAAAATTCTTTCTACCTTGACAAAGCTGCTACATCCCCTATTATTTTGAGACAACGTGTAATGGTACATCTTGTCAATTAAATGTTAATTTTGTGTCTCGCGGGATGTAAATTTCAGATTCACGCATGTATGCCACATTCAGTGAAAATTATCCGTATCACATGCTGTGCTTGTTGATCGGAAAAACTTAAAAATCACCTACATGCTTTTAATCAGTTTACAAGGGATACCATAGGAACTCCTCAAAAGTATAATACATGGTTAAAGTACTACACAACTCATTGCTAAACTTAAAACGATAATTTTCTAAACTTTGAGAGATATTTGGACCACACCAGGCGTAAAGAATAAGTGTACTTCTCACTGCTTTGCTGTCTACATTTGAATGATACGGAGTACCCAAATGCTTGACTATTAAAAATTATCCCTCTGCTACAGTCCCCCCCCTTCCCGTTTCAGATTCACAAATTTCACTTCTGACATATAGCCAGCAATCTTTTATTCCAAACTTCATTGCAAATTGAAATTGGGCAACACAGGTACACCTGATTTTCGACCGAAATATAGTCCACAAATAACAACACATTTATTGTTGATATTCAATTTTTATATACATTATTTTATATCCAATTTTCTAAAAATTCATTATGTTAATGAAAAATGGAGAAAATTCCATAAAAATACCTGATAACACTATAATTTTTCAAACCAAAACTCCCTGTTGTTACCCCACCTCCCTGTTGTTGTCGTTCTCGGTCTTAAATTCAGCTGTTGCGTTGACTGGACTCCCCCGATGTACATGTGTTATAGATGGGAATTTTTTATTCTTGAAATTAATGAATACTGTTTTAAAAAATATTTAACGAAAATATAACAATTGAACTGTTTTAAAATGGTGTTCATTGTCAGTATGAAGGCAACAACTTTGCAAGCAAACGGAATAACGCGCTCAGTTGTTGCCTTCATACTGACAATGAACACCATTGTAATACTGTTCAATTGTTATATTTTCGTTAAATATTTTTTGTTAATTAAACACAGAATTTCTTTAAATTTGTCATTTGTGACTTTGTAAGGGATACGTTACACCATTACAAATACATATGGATATTAATGATGGACAATTAATACAATTTGTCAGGTTTCACCTTCGATTCTTTGGAATTTTCGTACATCCGTGCGCATGCTCCGGGCAAAAAAATAATCACCGTAAATCATCGACCAACCGGTTAGAGGATTCTGTTTATTTATAGCTAATAGGAATGAAATTTTAGAAAATGAATCTCATGGATTGTGATTAAAAGTTATCTTTTTTTTTAAATATTTCTAGAAAATCAAAAAAAAAAAAAAAAAAAAAAAAAAAAAAAAAAAAAAAAAAAAAAAAAAAATTAGAAAACTTAATGCAGCTTTAAGTGTTATTCAATTTAATTATAATCATTTTTAAATTTTATCAATTAGTTTTTCCAATAAACTGGTAATGCTTTACGATCTTTCGCTAATTTTGGGAGGCTCATATATACACGATTTGATAATTTTAAGAGTTTTGGAGTCTTTTATAAATATTCGCATGAATAATGAGCATAATACGTTATATTGCTTTTATGAAAAAAATACGCCTGTGGTTTATCTTTGATTCATCCGGCTAGTACTGGATGCAAACATGGTTCACCGGTGTAATATGATCGAGGATAGCGAAAATTGATAATGGTATGTGCATTCAGGAATAATCTTGTCGCATAAATAAATAAATAAATAAATAAATAAATAAATAAATAAATAATTAAAATTAAAATAAAGATAGAAAATAAATCGAGCAATAAATTGAATTATTATATAGCAATATATGTTTCACAATATAAGTTATACAACCCTTGAATACTTATCTTTCAGGAAGAATTCAAATAAAAGGATTAAAAATAAATAGAAATAAAAATAAACGGTTGAGACAAATTCTGGAAATAGAAATCCGTTGTTCAGAAGTAAAAATTCAGTAAAATATGTTTTATCAAACATTTAAAAAAATGTTTGGTTTCTGGAATATACAAAGACTTGTCTTTGTAAAGTTTTACAAAATTTAGTATTTCAAAAAAACTTTAACATGTAATTGGTTGGTATTTCTTAAAAGCAATTTAAAAAATAAGGAGTAGGGGAGATAATCCTTCCCATATTTCGAAAACAAGAACCTAAGCATATGACTATTTAAAATTTTATTTTGTATAATATGAAACAAACTTTTTTGTGTAAGTTGTTGAAAGAAATGTCTTTTACACATTTTATGAAATTAGGATTTTTGCGGTAAACTGTCAACGAAAATGAGGACACTTTTTGCACACCTTGTTATAAAAACTTATGTTTTTATTATTTAGATGTTATTTATATCACTTCATGGCACGTATTTTATTAAAATTAAAATGAAACCATAAGATTTAATATTCTTTTTCATACTAATTATTTAATTAATATTAACCTTGAGATTTACTTGCAGGGATATTTAGAAATTAAATGAGCATTAAATTGTTTTAAAGTAGGTTAAGCGTAACATTTGCTACTGGAAAAAAAAAAAAAAACGAAAAACCAAGCATTACCCTGTCGAATGCTTTACTTATTTTACCATATCGCTTTACCGGAATCTAAGCTTTAACGATATCATTAACAGTGTTCGGCTTCCCTTTGTTTCCCTTTGGTGTAGCTTGCTAGATAGAAGGTGCTTTCCCTTCCAGAACACCCGGCTGGGATGTTCACATGTGACATTGAATAAGCCAATTTTAAAAGTTTTTAAAATGCTTTTGGTATTGTGATTTGAGTAAGGATAGTTACTTGTGTTTGTGTTAGATTGTTGACAGACAATAGAATCACACGATCTGAATCCGATTGTAGATTAGAAATTATATTGTTTTTGTAGAAGAAATATACCTTGACATACAGAACAAATTTTTCGAAAAACTTATTGAGAATATTACATATAGAATAATACATGATGAAAGCCATATCATATGCCGTTTTAGACCGAGAGCCCATTATCAGACCATGGGTTTTACTAGTATTTAGATCGGACTTTATTAAAATTTTGTCAAAGTCAGTTTGTGTAATTTGTCGACAAAAATAAGTATCGTATCATAGTCCCAAACTTTGCGAATGTATTAGTAGGTGTTTCTATGCTTTGAATCAATACCACCCACCCACACACACACACACACACACACACACACACACACACACACGCACACACACACATATATATATATATAAACTGTAACACTTGATACAATACATATTATACATGAAATAAATAAATACATAAATGAATGAATGAATAAATAAATAAATAAATAAATACTAGAAGATATGAAAAAGAAGAAAGGAAAACAAAAACGTTATAAATTAAGGTTTGTCAGATTCGGAAAATAATACATTTTTGTACAGATAAAACAATTTCATGATTTTGTTGGGTTTCCTTTTTATTTCTTAATTATTATTGCTGTTTAATTACAATCTTTCATCTCATCTTAAATAAATCGAGTTATAAAGTGCACTAAAAGCTTTTAATCTCCGTGATTAAGCTAGAAACTTTCTGACGACCTAATGGTAGAAAATGAATTAAATGATTTTATAACCAATGAATTAAAAAGATTAAAAAGAACAAAATATCTTTTAACCTACCTCTCTCACAGCTATTCACGAACTCTGTTATTGCAAATATAAGCATCGGGGTTCTATGTTTAAGTTTTGGTTCATGTTTTATTAGACAAGATATTTTAGCTTTTTGACAGCTCTGTAATGAATGAAAGTTATTTTCTTTTTAAAATTCATTACGTTAATTATTTTGGTCATGAAATGGCAAAAATCAGGCTTCCTGGTCTTTGTTTATTTTATAAAATGTTAAATCGTGTTGTTTATGTTTGGGGTCATTGAATTGTATCGGTATCCGTTCATTGTTGATTCCTAAAATGTCAGATGAAATAATGCGCTGAGGTATGGCAGGGTAATACTTTTGACAAAAATTCAACCTATCGAGTTGAAGATTCAAGATCGTGTAGAAAATTGTCTTATTTTACGTGTAATACATCCTGACATTTTCAGATCGTGTGACTTACGGGTTGATTATCATCTCTGCTTTATACTTGATGTAGATCGAGTTCTAAAGTGCATTTATGAATGTGTTTTACACCTGTTCGTATCGCGTATTCGTGATTCAAATGTTATCGTAAATTAGAGGTAAAGCGAAAAAAGAAACAATCATCTAATCATGTTTCTTGAATTGAGTTTCTTATTTAAAAATGCCTCGAAACTATATAGACATTAACAATAACTTTTGATCACAATAAAAAAGTTTAAGTACCCTACTAGTATATCGTTAACATTAAATGTTGCCTGATGGAGTCATACGTATAGTCTTATCTGGTATCAGTAAAGAGGGCCTCGGTGGTTGTGTTATCTAAAACGCGCCCTAAAGGATCACGATGCATTTACCGCCTAGGTTCGAATCCCCCTTTGATAGATCCTATGTTCAGATAGTTTGTCAGTTTTTCTTGACAATGGTCGGTAAATTTCTCCGTGCACTCCAGTTTTCGAAACCATTTCAGAACTGTAAACACTTGTACCGAGGCGCAGAACACCATTACTGCACGATCAATCACTTAATAACAAAGAAAGGGAAACAACTCTTAAAACCTTAAAATGTATATGCAGTATACATTTAATCAAATACTGTATTTGCTATTTCATGAAATGATCTTGTTTTATTGGCAAGAACTTTGTTACAGCTACTATTTTTTAGCATTTATGGATAAAAACTTCACACTTGATTACATATCTAGTAAAACATTTTTTGTCTCCAAATTCAGAGAGAAATCTGTAACTGAAAAACAGCAACCCTGCCAAGAACACGGTACAATTATTAATAATAATGATGTATCATCTTACTGAAGTTCTTTATTATAATTTGATTATCATGATTTAAAGCTATGACGTTGATTCACATTGTAATATTATTCTTGCTCTGTTTCTCTGTTCATGTCGGTCCAGTCTGGTTAAATATATTAAAATTGTTCTTACCGTGTGTGTGTGTGTGTGTGTGTGTGTGTGTGTGTGTGTGTGTGTGCTGACGTTTATGTCATTAAGACTACTTCACCATAACTATAACCACTATTTTTCGGTGATTCCTTGTAGAACTTTCACTCTGTAATCACTGTATTTAGACTTACTCTATAATCACTGTATTTAGACTTACTCTATAATCACTGTATTCAGACTTCCTATGTAATCACTGTATTTAGACTTACTATGTAATCACTGTATTTAGATTAACTCTGTAATCACTGTATTTAGACTTACTCTGTAATCACTGTATTTAGACTTACTCTATAATCACTGTATTTAGACTTACTCTGTAATCACTGTATTTAGACTTACTCTATAATCACTGTATTTAGACTTACTATGTAATCACTGTATTTAGACTTACTCTGTAATCACTGTATTTAGACTTACTCTATAATCACTGTATTTAGACTAACTCTGTAATCACTGTATTTAGACTTACTCTGTAATCACTGTATTTAGACTTACTCTGTAATTACTGTATTTAGACTTACTCTGTAATCACTGTATTTAGACTTACTCTATAATCACTGTATTTAGACTAACTCTGTAATCACTGTATTTAGACTTACTCTGTAATCACTGTATTTAGACTTACTATGTAATAACTGTATTTAGACTTACTCTGTAATCACTGTAATAAGACTAACTCTGTAGTCACTGTATTTAGACTTACTATGTAATAACTGTATTTAGACTTACTCTGTAATCACTGTATTTAGACTAACTCTGTAATCACTGTATTTAGACTTACTCTGTGTAATTTCTGGATTTAGACTTACTCTGTAATCACTGTATTTAGATTTACTCTGTAATCACTGTATTTCGACTTGCTCTATAATCACTGTATTTAGACCTACTCTGTAATCACTGTATTTAGACTTACTCTGTAATCACTGTATTTAGACTTACTCTGTAATCACTGTAATAAGACTAACTCTGTAATCACTGTATTTAGACTTACTATGTAATCACTGTATTTGGACTAACTCTGTAATCACTGTATTTAGACTTACTATGTAATAACTGTATTTAGACTTACTCTGTAATCACTGTATTTAGACTAACTCTGTAATCACTGTATTTAGACTTACTCTGTGTAATTTCTGGATTTAGACTTACTCTGTAATCACTGTATTTAGATTTACTCTGTAATCACTGTATTTCGACTTGCTCTATAATCACTGTATTTAGACCTACTCACTGTACTGTATCACTGTATTTAGCTTTACTCTGTAATCACTGCAGTTAGACTTACTCTGTAATCACTGTATTTAGCTTTACTCTGTAATCACTGCAGTTAGACTGACTCTGTAATCACTGTATTTAGACTTACTCTGTAATCACTGTATTTAGCTTTACTCTGTAATCACTGCAGTTAGACTTACTCTGTAATCATTGTATTTAGACTAACTCTGTAATCACTGTATTTAGACTTACTATGTAATCACTGTATTTAGACTTACTATGTACTCACTGTATTTAGACTTACTCTGTAATCACTGTATTTAGACTTACTCTGTAATCACTGTATTTAGACTTACTATGTAATCACTGTAGTTAGACTTACTTCTGTAATCACTGTAATTAGACTTACTTTGTAATCACTGAAATTAGACAGTTGAAATTGAAACAAGACCTGTGTAATTATAATCATCAGAATTATTAAATCATCATTGTACTTAACACATAACTAAGATTGTGTAGTTAGCGGTCTACGTATGATTTTACCCTATAGTTTGTCCTAAATATGTTATTGTGTTTTGTTCGTTAGTTCGTTTCGTTTGTTCGTGTTTATATCTCAAGTCAATTATTAAATTATTTACTAAAAAATGAAACATCATATTATAGGTATATACGTAAAAATTAACTACAAATGTTAAAATACAATCGCTAAAATAAAATTCGAAATATTTAAGATACTAATTTGTACTTGAAGTTATTTCTATTCTTGCGTTAGAAATCAGACACTTTGTCCCTGTTTTGTTACACTCTATAAACAAACACAATACAATAGTTGTTACTTCTTAAATGGTTTCTTTCTTTTATCATTAGTGAAAATCACAAGCGCAGACAAATCCTTGTCACATACTTGATAGTTACAGACACCTTATTTACATAGTGACTTTGATGATGTCGTCATTGATTGATTTGTCGATTTCCTTGTCTTCTTTGACAGATAAAACAAAACTAATTGCAGATGTTAACCCAATTGTAGCATACATGTCTTTAGAAAAGTTTACATTCAAATATATGCACATGCTCTGATGAGGCACACCTTTGACAATAACAAGAGCTCCTGTAAAGGAAAAGAAATTATATACATTAAAGAAGAAATAAGAAGAACTTAAACTGAAATTAATTTTGCATTAGAACAAACAAACAAAAATAAATCAATAAGTAAGTAAGTAAATAAATAAATAAATAATAAAAGATAATAATAAAACCCCAAGCAGTACGAAAACATAGCAAACGTATATAAAGTCAGTTTAAAACAAGAGGCCCATGGGTTTAACTGATCACCTGAGAATTTATGTACTTTTGTATGAAAATTTCATAACTTGTACAAAAGATCTTCATTTAAAAAAAGAACAAGACATTTCTGGAGCAAAATTCAAGGACAACAATTTTCATATATCAGGGGCAACAACGTTTTCATATATTATCAATATCCAAACTGAAAACCCTAAGTCATTGTCTGGTCAAGATATATCAATTTGAAGTCTTTACCACGGGACATCGTTTTTAAAAGAAAAGAACAAACTGAAGACTAAAGACTGAATGTCAGAGAAGCCAAATATCGAACGAATTTTATCTATAATTTCGGAGGAACGTAAGGAAAATAATCATTGTGAAAATCATGACCAAAATAAAAGTTAAAGAAAGGGTTCGCAAAAATAAGCTAAGCACAGCATACCACACACAATAACGACCGAAACCTTTATCATTTATGGTCAGATTAAGGATGTTCATCGTAATTAAGTCCTAATAGGGACTTAAATATGGCAGAATGTGCCCTACATTACCCAAGAACAGAAGTATTAACACGGTTAAAGCGGTACTGAAAATAAATATCTAAAAGTTTTCACTGTTTTGTAAACCATATAGTAAACTGATTGGAAGATAGAAAACTGATTAAACGAATCAGTATGTGCATTGTAATTATATCTTACTGTGACCTACAATAGATTGTTAATTTAACAAATATAGGTACTTTGTTATTAACCATTACGGGAGAATAGAAGATGAGAAATAGAAATATTACTTACACATAAAAACCGTGGTCAAGAATTTTATCCAAATAGGAAAAGTTTTTTTTTTGAAACAGTCCCTCGCACTTATTGTCAGAACAGTTTTGAATATTTATATACAAGTATTTTTATTAACCTCATTTGACTAAATTTTAGTGTTATTTAAATAAAATTAGTGTCAAAAATAATGTACCCGTCCATCATTATCATATACATACTGAAGATAAAACCTTACTGGATTGCTATAAGAATTCGAATTGTTTTAGTTGCTGTGTCCTATAACAGTACTTGTACATATACTTATTTTCAGCAGCATGTTTTGCAATTAGGTAAATATAAAATACAAATACCAGTTAAATTTTGATGTGCCAGATGTGCACATTTCGGAAATTCATTCCTCATCAGTGACACTAAGACCGAAAAGTTTGATAATAAAAAACATAAGCCAAACAATATGAAATTAATGAATCTAAAGATCTAAAATTATATAAATCCAAATCCAGCTAAGGAATGCTTTGCATAAGGGAACAAACATATACGGACAAAACACAATGTTATTGCTTTCCGTCTTTGAGTTATGTTAGGAATCCAATCATAATAGAAAACCTTAGAATTATAGTGTAAGTACCACTGGAGACGTTTAACTCATCAAAATGGCTTTTTTATATATTTTTTCATATTCTTTCTGACCGAACAAATTAATTTAAAAGCCACTTTAATTAGTTGCGATATTGTCTGATTGTCTATCATTTGAATTGATGGAATTATGTAGACCGATTCAAGTCTTTTAAATTGTAGCACTACTTTTAGTAGTCTCTTTTTGTGAATAAAAAGGTTCTTAAAAAAACCATCATCGCAAACTTTTGTATTTTCTTGTGTTGTAGCTTTTACTGTTGTCAATATAAGCCATTCTTAGAGGCTGCTGTATCCTTCAGATGGAAGGTTAATTTGATAAAAAATCGTGATTTAACTGCGCCGCAGTGCACCTTTCTGGAAAAGCTTTAAGCAGATGTATCATTGATTTTAAAAGTATGTTATTTTCAACAATTTATACAAATAAATCTTCATTTCAATCATATGGTTTGATGTAAGAGACAACCTAAATGTATATACATGTAGTTAATTACACAATATTACAAGATTTACATTAAATTCTGTTTTTTTAAATATAAGATTTATTGTATTATCTTACCTATACAATGTCGTGTAGTACAGAGGGCTATTCATTATGTTTTAATACAGGTTGTCAAATAATAAGAATGGTTTTGGATCCTCCAGTAGTGTTATTATCGTGACATTTACTCCGATGCCCGTTAAAACACGGAATATTTGTTATCAGTGATGTTAATATATTTTTTGCCTTTTATTCATTGGTTTGCAGTCTGACATAAACGTGTATTGTTGTATTATTCAAAGTATTAATGTCCTCATCACAATATTGTTGATAAGTATGATGTCGCAGTATCCAAAATTAGTCTGAATATATTTCCATGATACTTCATTCTCAATTTTGGTTCACACGTGTATCTAGCTAAGGCTGGACGTGTAACCCTTCTGATGCACCCACCTAGTCTCTCTTTCCTGGTGCGTATTTTTATATAGTTTTTGCTTTGCTGTTGGTATTGTTATTTGGACATGGGTCAGTTTATTTAAATTTGAGTCTTGATTTAACTGGCTGTTAATAAGAGCACAGTTCATTTAAAAATTATTATTCTTTTATGACATTTCATATTGGCCCTCTAGATAACAAACGCTAATCAATGTTTAGATGGTAAGCTATTTGTTTGAACGAAGTTTTGATTCATTAGTTTTTTAATCATCATCATCATCATCATGATTTTGTATTTATTATTTCAAATAAATAATACAATCATTTTACAGCCAAGTAAAAATGAACTGAAAGATACTTGTGGTTTACTAAATATGGATTTTAAAGAAACCTATTGATGAAATAATAATATAAAAAAGTTTAAAGATATTATATAACACGTATCTGGACCTTATTTTGTTTTTAGACGTATTTAAATGCAATAGTGTTAAAAGAAAGGAAACAGATGAAAAGGGATCTGAAAACTGCACTCGGAAACCGCCAGTGTAATCAAAAAGATTTAACAATGATCGTAAAATTACTACATAAGGACCTTGAATCATCCCAGATAATTTACTAGCGGTGGTCTATAAATACGTTCTTTTAAAAATTTGAAAAACATTTGTCTCACTTTACTAAATAAAGTAAAGTATTATCTTTTCATTTAGACTTTTATATCCTCTGAATAGGGATTACGTAACATATGATTTTCTATAATATCAAGTGTCTGTAACATAACTATAGGAAAAACTTACACACAGCTTATACACATACATAAATAAGTCACAATAACTTCATTTGCTATTGGTATAAATGTGAAAGAAATAGCTTCTTAGTTAATGCATGGTGTTTTTCAATCTATGCTTGAGACAGCCTTTCATAACTGAGATGCTTGTTGTCACAAATTTTAACAAAACGAATATAATATTAGTTGGCAACGGAATGTCAGCCTCTATTCCAATCACAATCGACTATAAAAGAACTATTATTTCACACTAAATAAGACTTTGGATAGTATATTATAGATTTACCAAGCAGTTCAAGTCGTACATCAGTACATCTATCATTATTTTACACTATGTAATATATCACGAGGACAATTAGACAAATACATGTATATTTTCAGTTTAATGAATTCAAAACAATTAATTACCCTCCATCCTTTCTGTACTTAGGTGCCTTAAAAATTTGACCTTTAAAAGCTGTGCTGGTCGAATGAGTAAATATTAAGTTAAGCACTGAATCACTAATAATCTCACTGTTTCAAATTCGACTTCAATAAACCGCATTTCAAAGTGTGTTCACTATCATTTACAATTTTAGATGTATTCATCATATAAATAATAAACTGAGCTAAGAAATTCAAACCGTCATGAAGAGAGTAAAATCAAAATTATTTTATGAAAGTTTTACGGGCTTCACCAATAACTTTTCCATTCACAAAATGGACATATAACAATATATTATGCATTTGAATTTATGATATTTACATTTTCGACGTTAACGACCAAATTAGAGTGAAATTAATGAATGCAAATTTATACCACAGTCACAATTCTTTCATTTAAACCTTTCCGGTCAGTTCTGGGTGGTTGAAGAAACCTTGACCCTCGACAAGCAGAGTGACAAACTTTCTCACACTAGGAAAAGCCCGAGCAGGATTCTAGTCAGTGAGAGACACTTTTAAGACTACTCGGTCACTAATGAATCAGAAGTGTGTTTGAAAATTCAAATTTTTATCGATACCAAACCTTTTACTCATACAAATACCATTTAAATTTTACTAAATTTTGTTGCGTTTCGATTTCAGAAAGCTTAAAAATCTTAAACAAACATCGGACTTGTCTTGTCATTTCTTTAGGGAGAAACGGTGACCGAGGGAATCACAGTACTTCTCACCACCAAGGTTCATATCCTAATGTGATGAGAAAGTTTGTCCGCTGAAGTGATCAACCATGTCTCTTGTTTGGTTCTGCCTCGATTAATCCTGTGTGCTATCTAACTAAATATACTTTTTTCTTTCTTTTGTTAATTAAAAGTCCGTTGTGATTGTGTCATAAGTCGGTGATTTTCTCAGGGACCTCCGGTTTTCTCCACCATCATAGAACTTAAGCCTTGATTCTTGACGTAAAGGACAACATTTATGACTCTCTTCCGCTCTATTCCTTACTTGATCTTTCTGTGTCTTTAAACCTAAATATAAAACCTTAGACATGTTTATGTAACATATGACATTATGCCTGGAGGTATTATGTAAATGTCGTTACTTATATTAATGCAACATAAAAACATTATTTTTAAAAAATTGAAATGTTTTTGATTATCATTTTTATATATAAAAAATTAAACAAAAAATTCAGAACTTTTTTAATTACGTACATACAGGTATTACAACAAATTAGTATAGAATGCACTATTTGACATTTGATACTGATGTTTTTTAAACCTCCCCAAACATAAATGTCAATAATATAAAATAAATTTGAATTACTTCGTTTAAATTGTATCACAACATGATTTAATTTACATTATTTAAGCAAAGGAATGTAACCAATAAACAAATACATGTTTCAAAGCCACAAAAATCTACGCCCATGTCTACAGACTGTTGTATCAATTTGTCCTATGAGGTGACCAAGTGGTCATTTAAAAACGCCCATGTCTAAAGACTGTTTTTGTATCCTTTTGCCCTAGAAGGTGACCCAGTGGTAGCTTATTAACGCCCAAGTCTACAGACTGTTGTATCCTTTTTCCCTAGAAGGTGACCCAGTGGTAGCTTATAAACGCCCATGTCTACAGACTGTTGTATCCTTTTGCCCTAGAAGGTGACCCAGAGGTAGCTTATAAACGCCCATGTCTACGGACTGTTGTATCCATTTGTCCGAGGAGGTGACCCAGAGGTAGCTTATAAATGCATTCACATATTACAACGCTTCTCACACTTTGGTTCGAATCGTACTTGGGTAGATTATAGGTGTGAAAATATTACCCAGATAGGTTTCTTGAATGTCGCTGGATTTTCAGCGTATACCCCTACCCCTCGGCTAAACATTACATCACTCAATAATACAGAAAGTAAAACGCATATCAGCTTTAATATATGATGTAAAGAAGATTCAACTTCATCTACATAGCTATATCATCAAAGTATTTTAAGATTGATATAGAAAGTAAAATCCCGAGCTTCTGACAAGAGACAATATCATTAAGAAGATGTGACAATATAATGAATTTAGAATTAAGATGTCACCTATTGAGGAGACTAGTGATGCATGATTAAATTAAAGATGTCTTACATGTAAAGAATTACATCAAATCCTAGCTAAACATCCATATCTAGCTGAATGGTTTTGTAGTGATATCTTTTGACCATAACCAAAAAAAATTTAAACAAGGTTCAGTGTTGATAGAGTAAGTGCCGATTGACTGTTTTTAAACAATTGTATACTCTATCAATCAATCTAATTTGTCAAACACTCGGTACAAATAGTATATCCAACGTATAAAATTCATGTTCAAAAACAAAGAATCATTCACGTATAAAACTAAAAAGATCACCATGTAAGTTGAAAAACTCTCATGGTCTTTTAATCCAAGATTTTCTATATTTTTGTTTATTGTGTATTGGTTCGCGTCGAATGGGCAATGTTTCAGCTATGCTTTTGTAACAATTTTTTTTTACTTTGTATTAATATTGAGGAGTGATCTTAAGAACACAACAAGTTGGTCATTTTGAGAATAGGATTTGCGCTTGTTTTATTTGAATTTTCTACGCTTACCTCTAGAATGCAGATACTTTGCCAACTGCCAAATATATCTCAGACTAAAATTTTTATCTTGATTACAAAAGTTTATTTCATTGTACCAATTGTACCTGAAGACCAGTTTCCGAATTTTTGATGGATAAGAACAACAGCTGAATATGTAAACAGAATGGTTGTTAATCTCCGATGATTTGATTTCAGATGCATATCTTGTCAGTCAGTCAATGTTGATTCGTCTGGTGACACAATTCAAACAGTTTTGTAAGCATTCAGTTATATAGATATAGATAATGATACATTTTGTAAAAAAGCTTTCTTACTCTTCTTCTTATACCTACGGGGTTAACAGAAAACTTCATCAAGTATTGTAGAACTAGTAAACACTTGCCATATTTCAGATTAATGGTGTCTTGTTGTATAGAATAAATAGATTTTACCTTTTTAGGCATTATGTATCAGACAAAGTATTAGGTGCTTGGCATATAAGAATACATTCAAGTTAATAAGCGGTGTATTAATGTACACGTTTGCTCTCTTCAAATGGTTCTCAAACCTACATTTAAATATAGAAATGTTTTAACTTAAAATGCATTTAACAAGGTCAAACTTATAAGAACATGTCAAAACACATGCATGAATTTGAAATATAAGACAAAAGAAACTTATATGAAGTAACCTCTGGGTATATACTGCCACCTTATGAAAGAAATTTATATTGAAATAATTTTTACAGAACGAGTTCTGATGTGCCTTCGCTACGGAGATGGACGTGTCATGGAAATTAGCCCTTCTGTTTATAGGTTGAACATTTTCAAAGCAATATCCTCCAAATAGATTGATTGATTAATCGATTGGGCCACTGAAATCACTTGTATACATAAGAATCCTTTAAGTTAAAATATGACAATCTTATGCGGATTCGTTCTCATCAACAAGATATTCATTGTTTGGCGTTATTTAGCCATTATCCGTGTTTTATATTGTTAAGTTCGTCTTTGACTTATGTACAGTTTATTGGTTTATGTTTTTGCATTATATACTTCAAATATAGCTGGGTTTTTTTAGTGCATTTAGGATTTTACAATGCCCATTTAAATGAAGGGAATGGTTATCATGATTATGTTAAAATTCGTGTCTGTTTAGTATAACCGGTAAATCTAAAAAGTATCACAGGTATAATTCATGATTTGTTTTCAATTTTCGAAATAAGAATGTAACTCATGACAATTTTTGTGCTTCTTATAGACAAATTTTCAAAACTTAATAATTACTAATTATTACAATTTTATATAACGAACATCTAATGTTTCAATCAACGTATACAGTGCTTAATTTAGAAGCCCCGTCAACACACTGACGGAAATCGCTGAGGAAATTAAAATAAAAAAAAACGGCCCTGGAGTTGTGGGTGTGTCCTGATTTCCGAGCCCCTGTGTATCAGTCGCTTTAGCGAAGTTAAACGTCTCTTATAGTCGTATGTAATTTTTTTATTTATATTAGCTTTTTTTTGTTTACTAAGTTGTTTGGGACTGTAAGCATCTACATTTTTTCATTCCTTCTGTGTTGAAATAATAACCAATGGTTTTCGATAATAAAACGCATTTCATAGGTGCAAGGTTAAATAATAATATAATAGATTGTACTTTGAGCGTCTTTTTTTAAAAAAAGAAATGCGTTATAATGATGATTATATATTACTATAATACCTAAATATTGTATATATATATATATATATATATATATATATATATATATATATATATATATATATATATATATTGACAAACATTGCATACGGCGTCAGAGTTGTAACATTTAACTGATTTAACTGTAGTGTAAGTTATTGAGTGTATATATTTGTTTTACATGATTGAGAAAGATGATCTGTATAAAAACCTTAGTTTATATTTCACAATTACCTTATTTATATTCATGTAAATGCATGCGTAAAACATACACAACATATATACAGGAGTTTTTTGACAAGAAAATTTGATGAAAGACTCCATGACATTGTAACTGACATAACAATAAAACATACTCTACTTGAAAAACCGGAATACCGTGACCAAAGCATAACTAACGAATGTCATCTTAATCTTATTATTAACTGTTAATTTAATTTATGCTGCAATTAAAATCTACCAATGTATAAAATGCGACATCCAACAACTTTTAAAGATGTGTTGATCATATCGTTATATATTTGAAAAAAAGGTTTCTGTTGCATTGTGTGGGGTTTCGCTTTCGAAGACTTAAAACAAACATTATTACTTATATTTACTGTTTATGCAAATTTTACTAAGTGTTTTCATGAGTTGTATTATGTTGAAGTTTAAATTGAACAAAGGAAGCAAATCCAAGTTTGGACTGCAGAGACTGTTTCAATGATCAAATACACATTTATATATAAATATATCGATTTATGATTGACGTGTGCCATTGGTCAAACAGTAAACTATTTTCTAAAGGTAAGTGGTCTTAAATACGTTGAAAATAAAATTATAAGAAATTTTGGATGTCTTTGAATATATTTTTTCATTTTTGGTGTTTGTTTTCTGTAGATTGTGGAAATGTGTTTTAGATATTTCATGCTTCTTGCCGGAGGTCGGCGTTTTTCTCCGGATATTCCAGTTTCTTCTTCCTTGCCTGGAGACATGTAAAAGAATCTTGGCTGGGGCATTTAACATCATTACTGCTCTCAACTCTTGGCTTTATATGTAGTAAGTTCGAGAGTTATTTTCTTAAGGAGCATTTTAAGCAATAAACAAAAATATCGTTTTTGATTTATAAATGAAAAGAACGTTACAGAAATGAGTATCAATGGTCATCCTTCCGACATTCTAGCTCCAAAAATGTATAACTGGTAGTTCATGTTTTAGGAAATAGGTTTTATTATTTCAAACGTCGGAAAACAATAAGTGTTGGCATGTAAAATACCATTTATAAAAATCAAGGTTATTATAGATCTTTGAAATCAATGTGAAGGTTTGTTGGAATTGTTTTGTAAAAGTAACCATTTTAGTTTAACAGTTACCTTGGGTATTATTAAAAAAGTATAACAATTGTTATCTCGGACATCATTGGATTTATAAAGCTTTATCTTTATTTATCAGTATCTTCTAATAATAAAGAACATTAATATATGTTTTTTTTTCATTTTTACAGAACATCAACATGGCTTGGTTTATTGGATTACATATTGTAACAGTATTTTTCAGTCTACAAGCAGGATTGGCTCAAACTAGAGATGATATAGATAAAAGTCAATACAAGTGTCATTGCTCTTGTAGTTCGCCGTATCATCCTGAGAGTATTGTCATGACAACAGCTAAGTTACGTCGACAAGGGTATATGTTAACCATGGATACTGTATCCATGCAGGATTCCACCAAGAGCATCAGGAACCTACTTGACAGTACGTATGAGAGTCTTAAAAGAACGTTATCCGATATTGATAGAAACCAGTTAGAAAAACTACGAGAATCTCTTCAGGTTCAAAATGGAGGAAAAATGCCTAAAGATATGGCAGTAACTATTGTTGACCTGTTTAAAAAAGCTCTATACGCGGAGGAGAATAATATTGCTAACAAGAAGCAAGGAAATGTACCAGATATTCCTAAAGCGTCTCTTACGAACAGTAATGGGTTTAGTTAGTAAAAATATGCAAGCTGTGATAGAGGAACAAAATACAGAGTTAAAACAGTGGCAAAAAACTGAAGAAGTTATAAAACAAAATCATAAAGCTCAACAGCAATCCCAAACATTGAGAAAAGACGTCGAGACACCGACACAGCAGACAAAACCGAAGGCATATACATTACGGACGTTAAATTCTTTAATCAAATCTGCAACAGAAAGACTTGTAGAACTTTATGGCAAAGCTCAGGGCGAAAAATCGTCAAAATTCTTCACTAGGTCCCACTAAGCCACCAAACCAGCAAGCTTTTCGAAATGAAAGAGTGACAGTGGATGAAGCCGTAAGAGGGAAACCACATTCCTCTTATGAGTCAGATAACCATGGTTTTTGGACACAAGAAAAAGGCAGCATAGTGGAAAGTAAGCCAAAAGAAATAAATGCAGTGCCTACGACAAACAGTGCTATTGGACCCCGATATACTAATACAAACGTCCCACAGGAAATAACTCGGACGCCGTTATCAAACATTATTACTAGTCAGCCTAATTTAAACACAAATGTCAATGACATTAATGATATACCATTATCAAACACGAACAATGAACACAGTAACAGGAATACCAATTATAAAGAAACAGACAACTTATCAATGTCTAGTTATAATGGCAATGGACAGACTATTGACAATACTAATTATGACAAAATCGGACGCCTTCCATTGTCTAATAGTAACACTGGACCGCAAAATATAAATTCAAATGCAAAAAATTCAGATATATCGGATACATTATCCATAAACAGCAACAAAAACGAGAATACTAGTTCACCGTTATACGAAGTACCTGGAAATAACCGAACTAAACCAACAGTTTATGTAACAGTTGAACCGAATCCTTCTTCCATAGCTTATTACAAACCAAATGTGATGTCATCCGAAACGAATAAATCCGACCGTTTAAGAGCTATCAATGAAATAACGGGTAGTAATTTAGATATTAAAGGTATGTTAGATTTAAGCGTATCAGAGAAAATGTCCAACATCGGTCCTACTAAAGGTTCTATACACGCAAATGAATTGGCAAGGGAAATACCAACCGGAACCGGAAGTCCTATATCACCGAACACTGCATTGGATGACGCATTATTTCATAAAATATCAAACGCAAGTCCCGAAACGAGATCCCTATTTACAGACGCTATGCTCAAAGAAATACCAAACGGAAAGTACGAACAAAATATTAAGTTTTCAGACACATCGATAAAGAAAAATGATATCTCTTCCCCAAAACAAGGAAAAAAATCCATTCAAATGTCACCTAAATCATCGCCTAATATAGGGGCAAGTGACAAACATGGAATAGCCGATGCAAATCAGCAACATCATACACACATTGACTTAAATGTCCCTAAGCAACCATCATCAAACATTGACATTCTTGATGGTATGTTCGGCAATCATATTGGCGAGACGAATGCTGTTAATATGAATCCTATTGGTTTACCTTTACCAGAACAAACAATTCAAAGCCCTCTTGGAAACGAGTGGGATGCGTTACTCAAGCAATCATCTCAGTCTTATGTACCATCATCAAACTTGCAGCATCAAAATACCAGAAACAGTGCGCAAGATATAATGAACGTTTCTGAACTTTACAAACTTCTGTCTTCTTTGTCAAAAAACCAAAAGGTAGATACACACTATATTCAAAGTAGTACAGCATCTCCAAACAACGCTGATCAGTTAGCCATGGCAATGATGTTTGGTGCTTGGCGAAAGTGATATAAAACACACTCAGATATATATATATATATATATATATATATATATATATATATATATATATATATATATATATATATATATATATATATGAAAAACTTCGACTTCAAAAGGAAGTTTGATTTCACATTCGGATCAGTATTGGACAAGAGGTGAAATAACGTATTTAAACTTCTACGAGATATCACAAATTTGAAGTCACTTTTGAAACTCGTTTCAAAATTGAGGAATTTGCATTCTAGATGCATTAGTTTGTAATGAATCTATATTTGGATATTACAATAACACCATGTTATATTTATGCTAGACCGGAATGCAGTGTCAGAACAATATGACAAATATTTGATTATCTAGAAAGTTGGTTTTTATACTTGATAAATACGTTGCATGACATAGGGAAGGACAAGTATAATAATTTATCTTTATAATTCTGTATTTCTCTGAATAATATAATAAATGAGAGAAAGATGACAGTGTTTCAAATTCTGTTTTAACACATATGTAAAAATGCTTTAGTTGTAGAAAACACACATTTGATATCTCCCTTGTTAACAATGAAGTCATGACACATGCCATTTTCTCTAGTGGAAAAGTTGATATATGCGTCAGTCAAAAACATACTTTTACATATATATGTATTCTGTCTGTAAAATCTGATTCAAGTTTTATGTTTTTGTTTGAACTTGCATAGTTTACAGTTCTTCCATTCGATTATTCAATTATATTAATTATTTGTGGCATAAACATTATATAAACTCTCAAAAAATACAATGAAGAAATATAACATTTTGATTTGGAAGAAGAATTTATATTTTCTTTTCACTGTTAAGTTTTTATTCCACAACTATGTTTATACGGATTATATTGAGGGTAAATTATTTGTATAATACGATTTGTATAATACGGATTATATTGAGGGTAAATGATTTGTATAAAACGGATTATATTGAGGGTATATGATTTGTATAATAATAAAATAAATATGATTTTTTATATATGCATTATAAATTAATGATATAGTTTAAATGTTGTCATCTACAACAAATTTTTTTTCTTAATAATAGAAAAGGGGTTAGATTCCTGATAAAATCAGTAGAAACAAATGAAGTAAAAGAAAACATTTTGACAGAAGGTAAGGCTAAGGTTAAAAAATGGACACACAGCTTGGCTACTTTATTAAACAAAATATTAACAAGTATGTTAAATACAAAAAATATCGGCAAACAGCCTGGTTATTTTACAATAATTCTTGACAAAATGTGCCTTTATTACAAAACATGAACAGGTAAAACGGGTTGTCTGTATCAAATTACCAAAATATTTATAAAGTGCTAAACTATTAAACTCACAAAACTAAGCTTTATTACGAAAACAGAAACATATTGAAAACAGTTCTGCTATATTAAAGCTAGATCTTGGCTTATTTTTTAAAACAAAACATATCAAATGAAAAGAGGTTGGCTATATTGAAACTAGATGTTGGATTTAATTAAAAACAAAACATTTTATCAGCGTGGCTATATTATAAAAATAAAACACTAATGGACAGATAAGTATTAACATATATTACATAGAAATTTCACTATCATAGTGCCGTAAATGCCAACGGGTGAAACCAGTGTCAGGACATCTGGAATGACATTGAATATGAGTAATAGTAATTTATGTAGATTATTCCTAGAATTCAGGATAAAGATTTTATTTTGCTTTGTATGAATACTATGAATAACTCTTTCTAATATGAACTTAGAATTGGAATACGACAAAATTGTCTTTTGTTTCTTTCACAGTCATTATAAGCCCATCAAAATCAAAACACATACTTCTCAGTAATAATTATTTAACAATTGTTTTCAGTTAAAACAAATCGGTCACAGTTATAAAAACCGTCACAATTATAATTTATTCTTTTACAGTCCAAACTAATTAAGTTAAACCAAATCAGTTCTGACACAGTTATAAAGCAAATCGTAACAGAAATAAGAAAACTGTCGTAGTCAAACGAAAACCGACAATGTTACAATCTAGCATAAACATACTGTTCAAAATCACAATCCAAAAAGCAAAAACATGGCTAATTCTATGAATCAGGGAAGTTAGGTCGGGTGCTCCAGAAGGGTTATCATAGCTATAACTATTTAGCCATAGCCAAAACAAACCGATAGCACTCAAAAAAGAATTAGTTATTATCAAAAGGGAACACGTCACAATTATCAGAAAACAGTCACAACCATTACAAATCCTTTACGTCCATAGTCTAACATCACGGACCAACAATCACACACAAACATACCGGTTCAAGTCAAAATAGTCACAACCTTAACAAATTTGTCACAACTATAAAACAGCTATAACAGTTATCACGACTCTAACAGACCTTAAACAAAATCTTCCACAGTTCTGTCCTAATGTGATTAATTCTATTAATTAAATACCGTAACAGTATAAAAAGGCAATAAATAGATAAATAAATAAATAAATAAATAAATAAATAAATAATATATAAATAAAAATAATGAAAATAAGTTAAAATCATCAAAACTATTATTGATAAGTACGGAGGCAATGTATCCATACTTATAATGGATATATGCATACATATACTGGATATATTTGACTAACCATAGTTTCATATTTCTTTAATTATCAAATTTAATTTGCACATGACGGAGTGGAGTAACGGTGTGTTACGCCCCAGTCAAGATTCTGTCACTTATTTCGAGGCGGTGAGTTCTAGGATGTGGAGAAAACCGGAGTGCCCGGAGAAAACCACCGACCTTCGGCAAGCAAACTGACAAACTTTCTCACACTAGGAGTTGTCCCGACTGGGATTCGAACCGAGGCGGTAAGAGGCACTGTGATCCGTAAGCGCGCTTTAGACCACTCGGCCACCGAGCCCCCCTGCGCATGACGGGTGTAACTAGCTTGACAGGGGGTGCTTATCCTTCCGGAGCATCCCGGCCTCACTTCCTTGTAGAAGTTCACGTGTTTAACTAAATTGGACAGTTTTCAGGGTTTTTACTTATTTATTTATCTATTTTTGGGGTGGGGAATTGTGATTCGGGCATATACTGGGATGTTTGAGCTTAATTTATTACTATTATTATTTTTTATATATATACTACAAACCATATTGGGGCCTTTATTTTTTTCTTTTAAGATTATTACAAGCAGAAACTAGCCTTGCAGTTTAAATGATCAAATGTTGGAATTTATTTCATCAAACTGTTTCAGAAAATTTGCATTTCTGAGAGCTTAGATTTGCATCATTACCAGGTTAACATGTATTGGTTTTTAAAAAAGGATTTTTAGATAATATAGAAATTCAGAAATGCGTGCATAGACTACGTAAAATATGTTTTGTTTTTATCGGGTTAAACAAAAACAAAGTTAAAATTTATTTTACTATGGTAGATAATAATGAACAAATATTGTTTTAGTATTTATCAATATTTCTACTTTATATGAACTAGACCATTTCCTTCATTAAACATTTGCTTATTATTACCGCATTTAATGAATATTTTTACAATTTGTGATAATATTTATACGTTTTCAGCCCTACAGATTAGCAAACAATAGTAAAACATTATTACTATACACTATAAACATTTAAACAATCAATCACTGTATATATAATCAATATATGTAGTAGTGATTGGTCTTTTCAATACCTCATTAATTGATCCAAGCATTTTGATATGTTTTAATAGATAATTGAGTATTGATTTAATGACATCATTTTATGAAAATGTAGTTTTAAAATATTGATATCTTATTGTTTCATTTTCAATTACCAAAGGCAATTGATTAATGAAAGGAAAAGGTTAGGTACTAAAACAATTGAGGAAATTAGAAGGAATTCAAGTCAATTCGCCCACGGTAAATTCGCCCCCGTCAAATTCACCCCCACTTTCAACAAATTCGCCCCCATGTCAAAATCGCCCCCGTTCAAAATCGCCCCCGCTTCGGGCAAATTCGCCCCCACTTTCAACAAATTCGCCCCCACGTACAAAATCGCCCCCGTCAAATTCGCCCCCATTTTTTCATTTTGTAGTTAAGCCATAATAAATTAATACCTAGATTTTCATCCCCGTCCGCCCCTATTTTTCGGATTTTGAACTCATGTCCGGTTTCGATTCCGGCTTTTATAAAAAAAAAATCTGCTCGCTTCATGAGCCATAAGGTAATATATAAAAGCTGACTGGTTTCCGATCGAGTTGTGCGTTATAAGAACGAAAGTAGAGTGTTTTGTGCTCCGTGAGCCATAGGATTATACGTAGAAGTTTACTGGTGTCCGATCAAGTTGCAGACGGATAAGTAGCGCGTTTCGCATATTGGTTGTAGCATTGTATTTATTATAGCCACTGTAAAACCGGGCTTAAAAACAATCAAAAACTGGTATGGCTTCCAAGTTCAAGACACCATGACATTAATGGAATTATATAACGACTTTGTAGGTGGTAAACCCGATCATCAGATGTCTGTTGCTAACGCATTGAATTCAAGAATCATGGTTCTTGTTTGTCGCACAAAACACGAGTTGACAGAGTGTAATCCGAAAAATAAAATAAAAAAAATAAAAGCCCGCCCCCATTTTGAAAAAAAAATTGGATGAAAATGTAGGTATTAATTTATTATGGCCTAATGACTTATAAGTTGATTTAAGACGACGTGCTAAAGTAAATTCCCCTAGTACCTGTGCTCTCCATCAGCGCCAGAGACGTAGTAGGTCTAATGCGGTAGCTCAGTTGGCAGAGTAATCGCACCGTAAGAGGGAGGTCGTGATCTCGAACCCTATGGTCCAAGACTGCGAAGCACTCGGTATTATGATAGCTGGTGACGTCTCATTATAAGTGAAACATTTTTGACTTGGGAGTTAAACACCATTACTCAACTCAACTCTAAATACTGGAGGCTACTAGACGGTAGTGGACGGTAGCAATATTTCACTTAAAGTTTTTATTGATTAATTAAAGATATTATCCATACAAACACAGCTATCGTCTAGAACCGTTTAATAGTTCCATATATTGTCCAAGTTGAAACTGTGGACAATTGGTGGTTAGAGGTAAATAGCAATTCTACACCTACGTATAAACGGAAGTCTCATCGCAACTTACAAGGTTCCATTGAAATTTCTGTTTTATTTACAGATAAAAGTGAGCAAGATATATATTACAAATACATATATTAATAAACATTTATTGAGCACTACATATATAACATATGACAATATATTTTTCCGTAATTTTAAACATAGCGTATAGGCAAAACACAGATTTTAAATATATGAATAAAAATCATCATATCATCATTAAATCCAGAGATTTATAGCAATGTCCTTCAAATTGTTGGAATAATATTCACTTATTAACCCTGATGTCCTCTATGGATCTACCATTGGCCACTAATACGTCCGCTCAACCGCAAAAGTTTGCTTGTACTAATGTCTTTTGCGATATACTGGTCCCAGAGACTGAAAATCTGTTCCTGAGTCGTGCGGGCAAGTTTCCTCTGGAATCGTGACAGCTTGCCCTCGGACAGCGAGCTTCTGATGAATAGGCAGTAAAGATGCTTCTCATGTAGCTTGGATAGTAGTTCATAAAAAGGTGGAGACTAGTCATTATTCTTCTTATTCATCCGGCGATGCCATCCTTCAACATCATTGTTGGTGCGTATCGGCTGGCCAAAACCGCCCAAGTTGAGATATTGTAGGTCTTGTTGTTTATCCATGTGTTGCCAACATATCGGACCAATTTCTGCACGGAGGGATCTTCAACATCAGAAGTCAGCTTCTCAAATGAAGGCTTGATGTGCTCCTCCGGTAGGTATGGCAGTGCCATCAACTTTCTGCAGAACATAAACACCTCGTCACGTTTGAAGTAGGCAAACTTAAACAGAAAGAATAAAACATAAATACATGGATAGATCAACACGTATATATAATGTATAATGTGGCGTGTGTTTATTATCATTATATTAATCAGTTTATTCTTTATACTAAAGTAATGTAAATAGAGATCATATATTACATCTTTGTTAGTTTAACAAATGCACGGATCAAGGCGTGAATTTATCGCATACGGGACTATACTACGTCTTTCTTGTAAGTAATTATTCTAAATAGTGAATGCTATAGCTCAATCACAAATCATTTTGGAAAAAACATGCTTTGAATGGGTGAGATGGTTTAAGCTTACTGTAGATTATAACACCATCTTTTTAAATTAAAGTCGGTATTCCTAATTGAATAATAAGAAATAAGAAGAAAACTTATAGCTAACCCATATCTTTGGATACGGCGCCACACTGCCTGTGTAAAGTGGAAGTTGCAACCTCTTATGGATATACCAGGAAAAACATGCTGCAACCCTTTCCATATTCCTTTCTCGAAGTCAGAGACAGCAACTTGTATGGCTGGGCGGCTTGGCATACTACCAACTATGGAATCTAACACCTGAAGATAAGAAATAAAACTATTAATAATATATGTACTATATTTAAATTTTGACAACTTGCTTTTAATACTTTCACTGGTTTTATATACTATATCTCATGTAAAAAGTATAACTCCCTTTGATTTTATTTTATTATTTTTTTTAACTTTACACCACTCTTACATTTAAAGAAAGTCTAATGGTTATTATTATTTTACAAAAAAAGGTTAGCTACATTTCAATTTGAATTACGCTATTGGTATAAAGATAACTTACCGCTCGATAATCAGCAGTTAATTTCCGTGACATCAAACAGAACGCCAAGGGAACTTGCTTGGTAGTCTCACCACTGCGCAGGAAGGCATGGACGGAGAACATCTGGACGAAAGGATGACGGACAATCTTGAATGTTCCATCAAGATACCAAGTCTTGGCACTAGAGAAAACATTTAACTGGTCGGCTGTAAAAAACACCAAATGACGGTAGGTGTCTACGTGGATATCTTTCACGATGAAGCCATCTGGTATAAAATTTTCGGCCAACTGCAAATATAAATAAATAATATAAATAATAGCAAGTTAAATATTAAATTGCACCTATAAACATTGTTTTAATTGTGTGAAATCTCTTAGGTAAAAAAATATCAATACCTCGAAATCTAAATCTTTTGGTTCTTCTGGTCGTAGTTGTTGTCTTACACGGTTTGCTGTTCGAATAAGGTATTGTTGGTTGGGACGGCTGCCCTCTGGTAACTCTGGGTTGGCATGTTGGACCAGTGCTTCCTCTACTATAGCTGATGCTGCCCGGTGTACATTGGCCTGTGCCTCAGATTTAATCTGAAAGGATAAAAATAAAAATACGTATCATAAAGTCAGTTTAATAATTTTTAGGTATCTAAAATTTAGGTAAATAATGTTGAAAAGTTGAAATTTGTGTTTTAAATATAACTTCTTTGTTAAAAAACAATATACATTATAAAGTCTCTCATTCTACTCTTGGTATCAGCTAATGTTATCTACCTGTTCTTTACTCTTGACAGCTTCTAACGTTAACATTAGCTTCATATATACAATGTAAAGTTAAAAATAAGCAAAAACCGAGTTTCTCCAGTTTATAACGTATCATTTTTAAAGCTTTTTTACAAGTTATAGAAAGTTTTCAACTTTTCAATTTGTCATTGTGTTTGAAAATATGTACAAGGGATTATATAAACATTCAGCTTGTTCACTAATCCATTAAAATGTTACAGTAAATATCTTTAATTAGGCTGTATTTACTGAATAAAATGTTGTTTTTTTAATAACTAAAATGTATTTTAGCACAAGCTTTATATTAATACTATACTAAAAATCTATGTCATGTTATTAATCTTTTACGCTGTACCCAGACAAAACCCTTAACAATGACGATCTGAGCGTAGATATCCATTTTTAAAAGATCCAAATAATTATCAAAAAATTTCGAATAAAATGTTTGAAGATTGGTGCCAATCGATGGTGCTAAACATCTCTGTATGGTTATAAATATACTTCATTTGACTAACAGTTGGTTTGATATGAAATAATAGTCCTACATTTTTTCGGAGCCTTGTCCGAGATGAAAAATCTTACCACAAAATCGAAGTTCCCCCATCTCGGCCTCAGTCGTGTAATTGATTACTTTTATCGCATATATTTTACGAATAAATATCGGAATCTTACTATTACATTGCAAGATTTTGCTAGCGGATGAATACAAGACATGCAATAATAACAAATAATGATTCACTAAAAGCAGAATTTGAAACTACTTAACTAAACAAAAACAAAGATTTTTCTATAAATATATATACATCTTTCAGTAAAAAAAATTATATTATTCATCATTGAAAATCATTTTTGTCGTTTAATTTTATATAAATATTCACACTAAGGAATGACCTTGCCAATTAAAAAAAGGAGTCACTGTTTAATTGAGATAGGCACCACGTGCGCACGCGGGGTGCGATATGGAAAAAATATCGTACCATCAATTCAGTGAGAAAAATTATCGCATATGCGAAACATATATACATATATACTAGTATATAATTCACAATTCTTAATACTTATGCCTAAAGGACATACGTTGTGATGTCGACAAATGTTCGGTTCATCGGTTCTCCATTGTTTTTTTTTTAAATGCAACAGAATAAGTTTTCAGAATCGGAATATATATACATGTATATATATATATATATATCAATAATGAAATAATGGAAAATATTTAACTGATAAAACACATATTTTCACAGCAGTGAAACACATATATTTTCACCGGTGAAAATTTATCATGTATTTCACTCCGAATTCCTTCACGTGCAATTTAGAGGGTTTTTTTAATAAGAGTTACTCCCCTTTTTATTATTGCGAACGGGTGCCCTGTACTTGTTTCTTGTCACACTTCGGTGCCGCAGGTTTTTCCGAATTGCGTCAACCATTAGACGAGCGAATAACAGTGTACCTTGTCAATGTCAACAACGGTCACATCTGTTCGTCGACGGCGCAATCCATTATTTTAATTAACCAAACATGTTAGATATAAAAACAATTCAAACAGAAATATAAAATAAATAGAACATTTAACAGTGAAGTATGAATATGAATTTTATTTTGTCTCGTGAAGTGAGAAAATCAATATTTTCTCACTCTACTCGACAAAATAAATTTCATATTCATACTTCACTGTTAAATATTCTCTCTCTCTCTCTCTCTCTCTCTCTCTCTCTCTCTCTCTCTCTCTTCTCGAGAGAGAGAGAGAGAGAGAGCAAAACATGCAGGAGAAATCGGTAACAGTTCAAACGAACGTCTGTATCCACAAATACCAAAGTAAAAATCGGTCAACCAGAAAGATATCATGAGGTCAGCATCTAGCAGTATGTTGATCAAATCAGGTTTTTACTATACTTTGTTTATCGTTTAAACAACAATGCAGAATTAAGAAAGCACAGCAAATAGAATTAAGAAATAGAAACCAATTACGGTTTTTTCAACCTTAAATTAAACGAGGATAAATGCGTCTTTAATCTTTAGAGATGGCGATTTAACAACAATACCGTTTTTAAATTATGCATCTCGTTTAAGTAAGGGTTGAAAATACTTGAATAAATGTTGTACATCTAAAACGTTATTTCTTTCTTACTTTTTTATTTTTTATTAACGTGTTTATATGTTCTTCAATAGTGACATTTTATAATAATAATAATAATAATAAACAGGTTTAAAAGTAAAAACATATTAGTGGATGAGAATTTAGTTAACAACGCAATTAAACTCTAACATATTACCTTGCATCACAACACACGATCCATATGTCATTTATACTTTCAATCCTACCTATTATTCATCGGAGTACTCAAAGGAAGTTACTTAACCTGATGGTCTAATCTACAGCCACATACAACTTAAACAAACCGAAGAACACATCTAACCAAAGCTAAGTTTACAGCTATGGGCAACGAAAAAAGTGTTAAGTCTCAAGGCGTGGTAAATACAAGTTCTTGATCATTGGGAAAAAGCTGTGTCTAAAAACGGCACGATTTACACAGTTAAATCAAACATGAGTTGTGAGACTAAAAATATATTGTATAATATGCAAAGGCTGTTGGGGAAAATTATATTGGACAAACGGATAACATCTTATGTGAAGGGACCTGTATTCATAAACAACAGATTCTGCAACCAGTAACTCGTCAAAACCAATTAGGCGAATATTGGGACAATTGTGCTTAGAGCAATTTTAAATCATGTCATTTTACATATGTCTAGAAGACAAACAAAACTTAAAAATAGAAAAAGAAATGTTCTTTTCATATATCCCTAAATCCAAACTTAAGGAACGATAAGTTACCTCCCTGTCAAAATACAAAATAACTTTCCTCCGAAAACAATCGTCCCAAGAAGCTTTTAAGGAGGGAAACGTTAGCATAAATGTTGTCTTAGTTTTATATATATATATATATATGTGTGTGTGTGTGTGTGTGTGTGTGTGTGTGTGTGTGTGTGTGTGAGGTTTAATCAATAGTGTTATAAAAACTTTGTATTTGAACCTGCTTAATAACATATGATAACTTATTTATGCATTACACTTAGAAAAAAAGAACTAAAATGGTTATAATTGACTTCTCAATACCACAACTATAGACCATGACAGTTGACTGAATATCACTATTCATAGTTTTTTAAACCTCGAAATTTGTTAAATGTATTTGAAGCTAACAATCTTAATTCACAAATTTGATCACGTTTAAAAGTAATTTTAACGTTATTGATTTTTATTGGCGTTTTAATTATTTAATGATGTAACTTAAATATCAACTGTTCTACGAGAGAACACAGATACTTAGAAAATCGTTAAGACATTTATGCCTAGTTCAACTGTGCAAATTGACACGTTGATTTTAGTTGTTTAAAAGCCTTTTAGTCAATCGTTGATTCGGGCTTTAGCAAATGATAATTGACTGTTCAAAATATACATACTCGAATTTAAAAGACATAGAGAAATATCGATAGAGTTTGTACATTATATGATATTCTTATCTTGCAATTAAACAAAGTACATGACTGTTATCAGAGATGTTACCTGTGTTACCTAATCCAAAAAGCTTGGTAAAATTAAAGGTATGAATGAAATAATACAGTGAACTATACTGTTAAAATATAGATTGTAACCGAAATTGAATACGTTTGATATCTTAGGTTCTAAATGAAACTTCAATAGCACACACATTAATTGTCATTATGCAATAGCAAACACATTAATTGTCATTATGCAATAGCACACACATTAATTGTTATTGCAATATGATATACTTAATGAGATAATTTGAGTTTCAGTGTTTTGTTTATTTGTTGCTGTCTTTGAACGTGTTTTAGCTTATTTGACCTTTTAATGTTTTGCTAAGGAGTAAATTGCTTTTTTAAAATATAATCATCATCATAATAACTGAAAATACAAAAATCAGTTTACATTGTGGTTAAGTATCATTAAAGCTTATTTTCTAGACAAAAAATACGACATTACAGTTGTAAATTACTAAAGGTTTACCCACCTTCAGCCTCGTAAATTAAAACAATTAGTTTATAGAAAGTCATAATTTTCGCTAGATTAAAATTTCGCATAATTTTGTTATATGCCCAGTACAAAATATTTTTGTAGTTTTTTATCTTATCATTTTAAATCAACAATACAATTAGCATTTTTTAAATAATGAATTCTTTAGAAAGCGTTTTGTTTGAACCACGATGGAGATGTGCTGATAACTTTATATAAACTAGATTTGTGCAACAATAAATTAAATTTCACGGACAGATATTTAGTTAATTTCTTTTATTTTACATTTTAAAATTATTACAACTTCGAAAAGCGGCTTGTCTGAAGTTTATGTATACGCATGTATTCAGTAAAAACTTCAAAATTAGATTTATTGCATGTTTACGGTACTGCTCAACTTGCAGGGCTATTTGAGTCAAGCCTATTTTTAATGGAATGCAATTTGAAAATAGCAAAACAGAGTAGATGAACATCTCCAATTAAACCAAAAATGGTGAGATGTTTGGTTGACATTTAAAGCTATGACCCAAGAAAATTAAGAAACTCATTTTCTATTGTTCCATATTCTGTTCCATTGCTTAGCCTAGTAGATAACAGATAAAAAATGGATATAAACCTGTCTACAAAATTATTAAAGAACAGTTGGTAAAATATTTAAAAATAGAAAAAATAGCAAATAATATAAATTAAGGCTGTTAAAAGAGATGAAAGAATCGTGTATTTTAAACGTGTACTTGGCAACAAACGGTGTATTCAAGCAAGAATTAGAGACAGTAATAACACAAATCAATAATGGAGAGAACCAATAATAATAATAATAATAATAAAAAAAAAAAAAAAAAAAAAACACACACAGGCAATTGGTTTTTTATGATAAAAGCAATCATTTTTCAAAATGTCAGAATTCCTATCAAATATGTTTTAATATGAGTAACTGGTAACAAACTTGAACAAACGGTAATTATGGAACCTATACTAAAAATGTGGGAGAAAATCTTGTAAAATATTATTTCATCTAACGAATACACCCACTAACCAACTGATTATTGAAAAACATATTTTTGTGTACTGCATAAATGTGAATCCTAAAGTATTATATTGATATATAATATATAAATGGATTTTCAAAACAATTTGTTTTAAATGAACAAAATAGCACTTCGTTACTTAAAATGCAACTTTCTATTTAAAATTGAATTGTCATTAAAGTAAAATTCTTTCAATGAATTTTCACCAATTTCTACTTTTATTCCACGTCTCTTGTGTTTTTAAAAAATTATAAATCTGTTTATTTATGCAAAATATATAAAACATCAGTAAATAAAGTATAATGTCAATAGAAAGTTTCAATTTTATTTCGAATTTGTAAATTGATGATGTTCCCACACACAATGCTGTTTGTATAACCTTTGATATATATGTAGTAAATATAACAAAATCGAAGTGAAAGATATGTGAAATTTAATACGTTTGATGTTTTAGCATTCAAATAAACCTTCAAAAGCAAACAAAACAATTGGCATTGTGGAAATTTAAAACATTAAAACAACAAAATATAATTATAAGAGTTCCAGGAATTTGTTTCTCTGTTGCCAAATAAAACAACGCCTACTTAGTTTATTTACTCTGCTTTTCATAATCAATATTTAGTAATAAAATGTGGTTAGTTTTATCTACAATTTCCCAAAACAAAAGTGTTCTCTGCTTTATTATAATTGAATATCTTATCTTTAACTTATAACAATAAGAAAAAATACTTTTGTTGATTTGTAAACTTGTTTTCTGAGGCATCAACATTTTTTACAATTTGATCGGAGATTTTTTTTTTTTTTTTTTTTTTTTTTTTTTTTTTTTTTTTTTTTTTTTACATGGAATCAATCTTAATTTTTTTTTATTTAAACAAAAGATATGGTAAATGTTTTACAATATTGCATAGAAATGTAGATTTATGTGCCTTTTGAAGAATCCTAAATTAAGTGAGCTGATTTATTTTTCGATCACAAATTAATATCGCGTGTCAACCAAATCCATCCCACTATAAATGTAAACCGTTAGACTAAAACCGTGTGATAAAAATCATTTAAACCAAGCAATAATAGACTATAATTCAAATGATGTTAAACACTAAAAACTAAACATGTAAGATGTTGAAACAAATTTTGTGAGACCTTAAAGGCTAACAATATTATATATTAAAAGCTATCGGTGTTAGACTTTAAAAGCTATCAATATTAGACCTTAAAAATTATTGATGTACAACCTTAATAGCTAACAATATCAGACCTTAAAAGTAACTAACCTACGAAGTTAAAAGCTAACAATATTATACTTTAAAAGTAACTGATGTACGACCTTATAAACTAACAATATTAAACCTAAAATCTACTTATATTATACCTTTAAAAAAACGATTTTAGACCACAAAAGCTAACAATGTTATACCTTAAAAGTAATTAATGTACGAACTTAAAAGCTAACAATATTATACCTTAAAAGTAACTGATGTTCGACCTTAAAAGTTAACAATATTATACCTTAAAACAAACGATGTTAGATCTCAAAAGCTGACAATATTATACCTTAAAAGTAACTGATGTACGACCTTAAAAGCTAACAATATTATTCCTTAAAAGTCACTGATGTACGACTTTAAAAGCTAACAATTTTATTCCTTAAAAGTAACTGATGTACGACTTTATAAGCTAACAATGTTATACCTTAAAAGTAACTGATGTACGACCTTATAAACTAACAATATTATTCCTTAAAAGTAACTGATGTACGATCTTAAAAGCTGACAATATTATTCCTTAAAAGTAACTGATGTACGACTTTATAAGCTAACAATATTATTCCTTAAAAGTAACTGATGTACGACTTTATAAGCTAACAATATTATTCCTTAAAAGTAACTGATGTACGACTTTATAAGCTAACAATATTATACCTTAATAGTAACAGATGTACGACTTTAAAAGCTAACAATATTATACTTTAAAAGTACCTGATGTACGTCCTTAAAAGTTAACAATATTATACCTTAAAACAAACGATGTTAGACCTTAAAAGCTGACAATATTAAACCTTAAAAGTAACTGATGTACGACCTTAAAAGCTAACAATATTATACCTTAAAAGTAACTGATGTACGACCTTAAAAGTTAACAATATTATACCTAAAAAGTAACTAATGTACGACTTCAAAAGCTTAAAATATTATTCCTAAAAAGTAACTGATGTACGACTTCAGAAGATAACAATATTATTCCTAAAAAGTAACTGATGTACGACTTTATTAGCTAACAATATTATACCTTAAAAGTAACTGATGTACGACCTTAAAAGTTAACAATATTATACCTTAAAAGTAACTGATGTACGACCTTAAAAGTTAACAATATTATACCTAAAAAGTAACTGATGTACGACCTTAAAAGCTAACAATATTATACCTTAAAAGTAACTGATGTACGACCTTAAAAGTAAACAATATTATACCTAAAAAGTAACTGATGTACGACCTTAAAAGTTAACAATATTATACCTAAAAATTAACTGATGTACGACCTTAAAAGTTAACAATATTATACCTAAAAAGTAACTGATGTACGACCTTAAAAGTTAACAATATTATACCTTAAAAGTAACTGATGTACGACCTTAAAAATTACCAATATTATACCTTAAAAGTAACTGATGTACGACCTTAAAAGTTAACAATATTATACCTAAATAGTAACTGATGTACGACCTTAAAAGTTAACAATATTATTCCTAAAAAGTAACTGATGTACGACCTTAAAAGTTAACAATATTATACCTTAAAAGTAACTGATGTACGACCTTAAAAGTTAACAATATTATACCTAAAAAGTAACTGATGTACGACCTTAAAAGTTAACAATATTATACCTAAAAAGTAACTGTTGTACGACCTTAAAAGTTTACAATATTATACCTTAAAAGTAACTGATGTACGACCTTAAAAGTTAACAATATTATTCCTTAAAAGTAACTGATGTACGACCTTAAAAGTTAACAATATTATTCCTTAAAAGTAACTGATGTACGACCTTAAAAGTTAACAATATTATACCTAAAAAGTAACTGATGTACGACCTTAAAAGTTAACAATATTATACCTAAAAAGTAACTGATGTACGACCTTAAAAGTTAACAATATTATTCCTTAAAAGTAACTGATGTACGACCTTAAAAGTTAACAATATTATACCTAAAAAGTAACTGATGTACGACCTTAAAAGTTAACAATATTATACCTAAAAAGTAACTGATGTACGACCTTAAAAGTTAACAATATTATTCCTTAAAAGTAACTGATGTACGACCTTAAAAGTTAACAATATTATACCTAAAAAGTAACTGATATACGACCTTAAAAGTTAACAATATTACACCTAAAAAGTAACTGATGTACGACCTTAAAAGTTAACAATATTATACCTAAAAAGTAACTGATGTACGACCTTAAAAGTTAACAATAATATACCTAAAAAGTAACTGATGTACGACCTTAAAATTTAACAATATTATACCTAAAAAGTAACTGATGTACGACCTTAAAAGTTAACAATATTATTCCTTAAAAGTAACTGATGTACGACCTTAAAAGTTAACAATATTATACCTAAAAATTAACTGATGTACGACCTTAAAAGTTAACAATATTATACCTAAAAAGTAACTGATGTACGACCTTAAAAGTTAACAATATTATACCTAAAAAGTAACTGATGTACGACCTTAAAAGTTAACAATATTATCCCTTAAAAGTAACTGATGTACGACCTTAAAAGTTAACAATATTATACCTAAAAAGTAACTGATGTACGACCTTAAAAGTTAACAATATTATACCTAAAAAGTAACTAATGTACGACCTTAAAAGTTAACAATATTATACCTAAAAAGTAACTGATGTACGACCTTATAAGCCAACAATATTATACCTAAAAAGTAACTGTTGTACGACCTTAAAAGCTAATAATATTTTACCTTAAAACAATCGTTAAAAGCTAACGATTAAAGACTTTAAACCTCACGAAGAAATATTTTGAATCATATAACTGATGATGTAGAACCTTTAAATTTATAATTGCTTTGAAGCCTAACAATGAAAGGTGTTTAAGACTAACCATTAAGACCCTAAAGTATAACGATTAAAAATTTGGAATAACTCGTGTTAATTCTGTGTTCTGTAAAATTACTAAAACGGAAAGAAAGAAGTATAAATGGACCATTCAAACAATTGTTTTCTTAAACACATGCTGATTGAATATATTGTACATATTTGATGACTTGATTATCTAATTGAATAACTTTTTATGAAATTTAAACATTTATATACTGATAGTAATAAAAAAACAAACTGATAACCGAGTTGTTCACAAGGAAGACGTTTAGGCTACTAGATTAAACTAATAAGAGGGTAATTTTTAAGGATAAGTTTATGCTACTAGATAAAACTGATAACAGGGTAATTTACATGGGATAAGTTAATGCTACTAGATGAAACTCATAACAGGGTAATTTATAGGGAATAAGTTTATGCTACTAAATAAAACTGATAACAGGGTAATTAATAAGAAATACGTCGATGCCACTATTGTAGGATAAAAGGTTACTATTGTTCCCTTCTAACTTCACATTTATATTTCAACTCAATAAATTATATTCATATTTTTGTTTTTATTTAAATCATTTTCGATTTAAATAATCAAAATATTCAGATGTCTCCATTATACTTTTGTTGGCCAAATGGAAATAAAATTGATTTTTAATAACGATACCGGACATGATGAATCAATGAGATGCTTTTAACTCAATTACTTTATACTGTTTGTAATTTTTTAATCATTGATTTTATCGCGTTTTATCTGCTTATATTTGATATTATCATTACAATTACATTCTTTCATAGGTTTGAGTTTTTTAGTCAATATACGTTTATCAAAAGAGGCAAACTGTATTTTTTTTAAAAATGTCTTTGATCTATAAATAGGTTTTATTTAAATCTATACAGTTTAGTCACCGTTTTATTTTGTACCTTGTCCACATTTTTTTTTTCGTGACATCAAATAATATAAGATCTTCATGAAACGCCCTACTGGAATTAAGAACTAGCCTCCCCGAATACTTTTGTTATTTTGATGTAAGTTTGTTTCTCTAGAATTGTATTTTTAGAAACACGTCTTTCAACCGTCATTAAATCATTATTTCCGCCTCACTTGGTCTAATTAACCTGGCCCGAGTTTCACAATTATTCCTTAACTAAGATTTCCTTAACTTAAATTTTGTAAATTACAGCAGACTCTTCAAGTTAGAACCATGAATGTACATTATTTCACAATACTAAATATGGATGTAAGAAGCTTGAAGTGATCCTCAAAATGACAACTTAAAGTCTGTATATATAAACATTTAACAAAATTATGACAACTCCAAGTTTGCAAGATTTAAGTAAAGGAAACGGCTCTGGTGAAAGTTCGCGTGATTAGCTTAATCATAGTTCTTACTTTGCTTTTTGGATTGTAACTTGAACATTGACCGGTTATGTGTGTTTATTAACCTCTCCATACTTTTATCAAAAAAAAGTTATTGGTAAAAACAGTTTTAAAAATACATGTAATAAATCTGATAATGGAATTAAAATGAAAACAAGTGTATGAGTTAGTAATTGGTTCTGTGAAAACGTGTACGTGAACGTCGATCGATTAGTCTTAACATGACATTTTAACCAGTAGCATAGAAACGTTGTTGAAATACTAGACACTGATAAAATAAAAAAAATCAGAAATTGTTTTATATGGTTTAAAAATATTGAAAGCAACAGTGTAAACAGGTTTTAGCATCTATTAAGGTGTGAATGCAATCCCTTATGTCATCAATAAAACAATTTGTAACTGTATCGTCAAAATAAAGGACCACTTATATCATTTACAATTATTAGCACTAGTTTTTAATTGAATTATCATTCTCACTATGGGCATTCATACACAATAAAGCAACAGAATCATTTATTATACCCTATCGGCTGGGGGATTTATTGGATATACTTACAATCACGATCAATTAACAAAATAGACTACCAAATGAACACTTTATCTGAAAAATCGACGTACGTCTAATATCGGCTGATGTGAAGATAGGTGATGATTTGTACATAACTATGGATTATACAGAAAGCTGAGAGCTCATTTTCCAATACATAAATTTATTGGTTTATAAAATAATCACAGGCTTTTACATGAAAACGCTCCTATAAGTAAATGATTAAACAAATATAGTTTCATCAGGTCTGGGATTTCAAAGCCATTCTATTTAACAAAACCGGATACGTTACATCAATACCTTGTGGACCGGATCGATTTTTAACTTAGGTAAGTATGTATATATATGAATTTGTTTGGTTTCCAATTATTTTACGTGAGCCATTTGACGTGAGGTATTAATTTGAGAACTAATTAGCCAGACATAAAAATGTAAGTATCCATAAACTGTAATTTTAAGATGATTTGTGCATGATCTAATCAATTTAAAAAATTAAACGTTTATGTATTAAATGCAATGAAAAATAAATTTTAAAACATTAATTTGATAATTTCATTTTGATAAATATTTGCTTTTAACAAACTTGCATTGGCAAAGTATTTTCTTAATCTGTTTATTATATTACCGATATATTTGGTTAAACAAAAGTTTTCTGTATCTAATTGATGCACTGAAACAAATAATTGATGACAAACGGGTTATATTTGTTCATTTGCCTATGTCTTAAAGTATAAAAGCAGAAATTGAATTATATTATAATAATGAAACATTCGGAAACTTTAATTCTTAAATGTCAATTTTTAAAAATTAAATTTGACATATAAATTTTATTGACTACAGTGAACTATATCCACAGTTTATATAATAATCCGATCTAACTTTTAGATCTGCATTAAAATTATACAGGCACAATGCAAAAATTTATAAGACATATAGTTGAGAAATCGTATCTCTGAACAACAAATATTTTGCTTTGGTAGTTTTTATTTCATTTATTGTTTTTGGTTGATTTTCAAATTTTATGAACATTTATGCAGTATAAACAGTTATATTTTTCTTAAACGTTTGTAATGTATTTTAACAGTTTAACCGTTTTGTTCGTAGATCGTAGACGAATATATATTGTTTCATAATCGATGCTTATTAGGTTAAAACGCAACTTATTTGCAATGTTTTAAAAAAAAATCGAAAACAGTAAGCTTAAGTATAACAAATTAAGTATGATTAAGACTTTATCAAATATATGGGATTTTTAAATTAATAATGCTAAAATCTAAGAATTAATACAAGATTTGACTATTCAGTGAGCATCAAATGTCCCGAGAAGAGAATTTTGTCAACGGTAACACATGTACTTATATCAGTACGGATGTGTCCGAGAATACAAAACAATACAAAATAACTAAACAACAGACAAACAGAAAAAAAATAGTAAAATCGCGTTTTAAAAACTATTGAAAACACATATAGTAAAACTGCGTTGTAATGACCCCCGAAAACACATATAGTAAAACTGCATTGTAATAACTATTGAAAACACATTAGTAAAACTGCGTTGTAATGACCCCCGAAAACACATATAGTAAAACTGCGTTGTAATGACCCCCGAAAACACATATAGTAAAACTGCGTTGTAATGACCCCCGAAAACACATATGGTAAAACCGCGTTTAAATAACTATTGAAAACACATATAGTAAAACTCCGTTTTCAAGACCCCTGAAAACACATATAGTAAAACTGCGTTGTAATGACCCCCGAAAACACATAAAGTAAAACTGTGTTGTAATGACCCACGAAAACACATATAGTAAAACTGTGTTGTAATGACCCCCGAAAACACATATAGTAAAACTGCGTTGTAATAACTATTGACAACACATATATTAAAACTGCGTTGTAATAACCATTGACAAAACATATAGTAAAACCGCGTTTAAATGACCCCGAAACACATATGGTAAAACCACGTTGTAATAACTATTGAAAACGCATATAGTAAAACCGCGTATAAATGACCCCCTTGAAACACATCATTTTCTTGCCTTATCACCATGTATTCTGAATTTTTTTCATATCAATTTTGCTATGTTGTTCTTTATAAACCCTCTCTTGATTTTTAAAACTCTCTAGTAACGTCGAATAGACAGTGTACCTGAGGCGTCAACCTACAGGTTTAATTTTACCAAATAAAATTCAAACTCAAACATGCCCGTCTCTGTTCTAATTAAAATCCCTGGAACTTTTAATCTGGCAAATTAGGTTTACTTCTACCGGGGAAGAGAGACCGGGTGATCGGGAAGGTTAAGCAATTTCTGTGTAGCTAGTTACATTGTACATCCGGCATGTGTAATATCAAAAATGAGAATGTAAATAACATTGGGTATCAAAGTCAAATACGTACAGGATAAGTTCGGATACAACATTCCTATTCATCAACAATATTGTGAATAGTGGGAAATAAATTTAAATAATAATAATAATAATAAATAATTATAATAAAAAAAAACAAGAGTCCTAAATACTTTAAGGTGAGTACACATAATCTATATTTTCTTATTTGTAAAAGGTATTAGAGTGTAATAGCTTTCTCTGTTATGCCATCCATATTTGTGAAATATTTGTGGTATTTATAATATTGAATTTGGTGTAAAATAAAGATCATTGAGAATTTCGGAATATTGATCTATGACTGACATTTTCCATTTGTTCCTAATCACACGAAAACAATTCTAAATGTAACTCAAAACCATAGTCTTAATTACCAGATCATATCGGAATTATTTCACGACGTTATAACCAAACTCTCTATAGTGATTAATATAACAATATGAAATTCTCAAGTTTTATGATTTAGTAGATGAAATCGTGTGCCGTTTGAGGTAAAGTAAAAATTCTAATATATATTTTGAACGCATGTAAAATTCGTTACATTTTTACTTGCATGTTTTTATAACATGAACACCAGATGAAAGACGGTATGCAATTAGAATTGACTACAACTTTGCATAATATTTTTAGCATTAATAGGAGATTATTTTGTCAATAAGCAATAAAACATTGGATTATCCAGTTTATCAATTTTGTAACAAAATTATATATATATATATATTGCAATTTTTTGTTGTGTCTAAGCTAAAGATTATTCAAATCCCGATGGATTAAATAAAGCACACCGTATGATACAAACGTCGCTCAAAAGCACCTGTTACTCCTACTACCTCGGGAAAAAAAGGTTTTTTTTCCATAATATTGCTAATTTGTAACTCAAGTGTACATTAGATTGTAGCAAAATAAATAAATAAAAAATAAACAAATAAATAAATAAATAAATAAAGTAATAAATAAACAATGTCTAAGACGGGAAAGCGGTAAAGAGTAGAGTTCGGATAAGGTGTAATCTGAGAGGTTTCTGCAGGCGAAAATTGACAAAAAATATCACGGATATTCTATTTGTTCTAACTTTGATATTCATTACTTCTCTTGTTTCGTGTAGTTTTGTTTAACGGGAGTAAAACATCCAAATAACTAAATAAATAAAACCAATAATCCATCGTCAGTGTTGAAAACTTGTAAATACTATCCTTTAAAATTGATAGCGTTTTTAGTTTCCTGTTATTAGACTTTAAACATTAGACATTAAATTACCTTCATCTTATAACGCATTTTAAAATAAAATAAATTACGTATTCAACATGGTCCATTATATTTATTCTAAATACTTTATCAATCTTGACGGAAGAAATTGTGTTCTTTTTGCGGATCTTTGCATATATTTCAGATTTATCTATGTATCTTTCATCTATATTATCGCATCATTACAATATAATGTCTGAATATAAATGAACAATTAATACCAGCATAGAAATAAGCGATCAAATTATGTAGATAATATTGATATTTTGGAATGTATCGCTTTACAAGACTTCTGAGAGAAGATATAACGGACCAAGATTACATTGCCTATCCAAGTGTTCTGTCCTGTATTAACGTTTTATTGTTGTTTTATGAATATATTCTGTTTTCACAAAAAATAAAAATAATGTTTACTTGTCTTACATCAGTAAATTGTTTTGAGAGAATTTACCACTTTATTGAAACAAAGTGAATACATTAGTTTATTAGCGTGTAAAATTGATTTTAAAGGTCATTTTTTCATAACGCATGAACACTGACAAAAAGAATGTCATTTCTTATATTTTAATTTCTTTAACTATTTCATTTCAATTTCAGATGATATATCCTAAAATCACCTTTTTGATATTATCAGTTTACTGCCAACCTCCACATCGTCAAAATGGAATATCCCCAACGTCATGACGTAAGAATGTTCAGAAAGGTCATCAGCATTCATAGCATATGACCGCAAAGAAGAGTAATAGAGTCATAGAAATAAAGATAATTGCAATTGTAAATATTTTGCTGTAAACTGCATTTAAATAATTCGAGATTACCTACTGACTTACACCCATAATTAGCGCTGTTTCGGTTACATTGTTAATAATGGTTATGTTTCATCAAACATTAATCAGACTCTTCGTTTTAATTTGTTAAAATAGCATTTTTTATAAACTTAAATATTTTTAAAATTAAAATTTTTACTTTAACTGTTTTCTAATATTTCTTAAACTAAACTATAAAGGTAGTTTTGACATAAAAAAGAAAGTTATAAGATAGGCCAATAAAAATAATAATAATAAATATATATATATATATATATATATATATATATATATATATATATATATATATATATATATATATATATATATATATATATATATTTAAATTTAAAATCATACGTCAATGTGAAACATCTAGCTTTTAATACTGAATTTTTCTTTAACAAATATTTAACAAATATCGTTCATACTCTTTAGCAATTTATGTACATTGTACTATTTTCCAGTTAGACGTATCTTTATGACAAATATCAATAAAACAATTGGATTTTAAATCCCAATTAAACGTCCCCTATCCTTTATTATTTCAAGGTCAAGCAAATGCTGCAAATTGGACAATATCTAGTTTTTACTATTACAAAAGTATGTGCACATTGAAAAGCTGCAAATATGAATACTAGTAATATGACATACCCGTATATATGTATATCTACTCTATTTCTACAATACATTTATTTTATTATGTTTGAGAGACTTTTATACCTTTTCTCAATTGCTGATTACGTTTTTGTTGTTGTTTTCATGCTTTGTACAGTTTGTGTCCGTTATATACAAATCTTTTCATATATATTTATGCTTTGTATAGTTTGTGTTCCTGTTATATATTACTTTACATATATATTTATGTCTCGAGGTCAAAATAAACACTCCGCGGCCGTTCATTGATGTTTTATTAACTTACACCATACAACCTAAAGGTGGGCGTTATTGGTTGTCAAAACATTTTCCTCAACTGCAAAGTATTATTTCGTCTCACCGAATTTTATAAAGGAAGAGAACGTGCAGATTAGGTAACAAATAGTTTGTATGTATCGATTTGTCTAAATAGGAAACGGGTTAAGGCTTCGTCCGGAAATAAAATATTTGCGCTTGGTTGGCTACTATAATGGTTCTTTATTTCACGTTTCACCTTCTACAACTTTACTATTCATTTGTAATAAAATAAGACAAACATTTTCAAAAACTATAATCTTATACCAAATATAACTTTTTTCATTGAGAAATTCATAATGCCCTCTGGGATTGGCGACCGTCCTCGTATATAACATATCCATTGTATATATTTTCATTCGCTAATATATATATATATATATATATATATATATATATATATATATATATATATATATATATATATATTGCATTATAATTTATTTTACGGTTAAAACTTTAATAAATCATTACTTTCTATAAATAGAAAATATTAGAATAGCAAGGCGGAAACTTTAACTGGCAACTTGTATAGTTTTTTGTCAATTTTTCTGCAAATGTTTATTAAATGTGTTAAACGTTTTCGAATGCAAACAGTGACATTTAAATAACTTTAGAGAAGGCCGTTGCTTATTAAACGCAATATTAAAATTGACATTAGCAATCGGCTTTGACAAAATATATCTCTTTGATATCAAAGATAAGATTTTAATAAATACATGTATCTATAAATGGATGAGGTATTTTTACCTTTAAGAAGCATGGATTATACATTTATGAAAACAACCTAACATTAAAACGCTTTACATATATTTATATATTAAAATAAAGCTTGTTTCTGTCGATAACAAATATTGACGTCTGAGTGAAAAAAAAATGTATGTTGTGTATAGCAGTCTTGTTTCTATGGACGATTGAAAACATCCTACAGGTTTGTCGTATTTTTAAGAAATCATTAAACGGTATGAGATTCAGCTCCCTTCATTGAAAAACTAACCCACAAACAAATAATAATAACAAGTGCGTGGTTAATTTAAAGCATTAATATGTAAATCTGTAGGTCGGTCTTTATATGAACAGATCTTTTTTTATACAATAGTTAATGCTTGTTTTGTTGAAAATCAAACACCGATGACAAAACAGCTCATATATCGACATGATGCAGTGATATATCTATTTAGAACTGTTAAATGGCTAAATCTCAGCGTGTAGTTATGACTGATCAATCATTATACGTGACGGAGTCGAAACGTGAAAGTAACAAGAATAATGACTGACAGACAACCCTGTGAACACGTTACAATGGTATCTTAACATAAAATATCTTTATGGCTAGTTCTTAAATGTCGTTATTTAATATTGATTAACAGAAAACATATTGGTTATAACTAGTATCCTAGGTGACAGTTTTTATCCATATTTATATATATATATATATATATATATATATAAATATATATATATATATATATATATATATATATATATATATATATATATATATATATAAACTGTTTTTGAGAGAAAATTTGTCAAAAACCAAATTAAATAAATGAAAATAAATGAATAAAATGAGATTAAAATAATAAATTAAACCAGATGTACATTGCATTGGGCAGTAACAAAAAACAGACTGTACCACGTGATTTAAGATCCTTTTACACAGTGATGTCCAGTGTCAGTTCAAGGTCGTGAGGCGCGGTATGCGTTAAGGTGTTATTTGTATGACCCTACTATATTTTATTGGCATGCATTAGATGAAAAAAAAATAAATAGCAACCCTTGAATTTTAAATATTATCAATGAAAGATCTTAAAGAGTATTGTGCACTTAATAAAACAAATGATGTCTAAACCGGAACAAAATGACGGCAATTAATCAATTAATGTGAAATGCGATCAACACTAAAACGTTTTATTGATAAAGATCAATTTTAAATAGAAAATTCAATATGGTTGAATTATTCGTATCCTTTATTTGTTATTTCAGTAAAACATAAATCACAAAATCAGACTGATTATCTCTCACGTGGTGTTTATTGTTATATCAACACATTATTGAATAGTGTTACAAGATTTGTGTTCGTGTGGGATACATTCACAGCAGCGTTATGAGTGTTTTTAGCGATAAATCCATTTATATAACTGAAGTTTGTTCAAACAACTTTTTTTATTATAAACACTTGATTTGAATAAATCTACTCCGCTAGAATATTTTTTTGACAAGCATTTTTTAGTGATTTAAGAAACCGACGTCTTTGTCTGTCGCTGATTTTCATACAAATGCTTTTCGTAGCAAATCATGAAAACCTGACAGTTTCTCAAAGGAAATATGAGAAACAACAAAAAAATTGTTTTAACCGACATTACTCATAAAATTCCTACCATTAAACGGGCACTATATAATAAAGGAAACAAAATTAATGTGAAGTGTATTTTATCATGTAAATTCTTTTATAATTCAGTACTGTTTCGAAAGAGATATAATAAATAAATAAATAAATAAATCTCGACGGAATGTTAAAATTAATGACATATTTGTGAAATTCGAAATTTAGACTGTACTACACACTCAGCTAGCAAGTTTGAAGCTGCGCATTGAAACTGTGTATGAAATCCACTGTGATAATGGGTTAAATCGATTTATTATTTAATTTTGAGTTTTAAACAAGAGGCCCATGGGCCTTAACGCTCACCTGAGGATATTTCCAAAATTGTTTGCAAAGTGCAATAGACAATATTTCAAGTACAGAAACTTTACAGAAACTCAAGTTAAGAACTCCCACAAAACTTAATCAGAAATATTTAGTCACATTTCATTAATAAACAGCTAATATGCATAGAGTAACTGTAGTGTAATGAATAATTTCCAAATCATTAAATAATTTCAGTATACTTATGCGGCTATGTCCTTGACCTTTAACATATGACCTTAACCATATATCAAAATGATCATCATGTCAACACCTACAATATTCTAATATATGTGCCTATACAAAAAGTTAATAGTTTTCAAGATAATTAGCAATTTGTCTTCTTTTGCAGCTGTGACCTTGACCGTTCAACATATGACCTTGAACCATATATCAAAATTATCGTCAAAGCAATACCTACAATATTCTAGTATACATGCCTATACAAAAAGTTAATAGTTTTCAAAATAATTTGCAATTTAAGGGTTTTTTTGCAGCTGTGACCTTGACCTTTGAACATAGGTCCTTGAACCATATATCAAAATGATCGTCATATCAATAACTAAAGTATTTTAATATACATGCCTATACAAAAAGTTAATAGTTTTCAAGATAATTAGCAATTTAAGTCTTCTTTTGCAGCTGTGACCTTGACCTTTGAACATATGACCTTGAACCATATATCAAAATGAATGTCATGTCAATACCTACAATATTCTAATATACATTCCTATACAAAAAGTTAATAGTTTTCAAGAAAATTAGCAATTCAAGGTTTTTTTTGCAGCTGTGACCTTGACCTTTGAACATATGACTTTGAACCATATTTCAAAATGATCGTCAAAGCAATACCTACAATATTCTAATATACACCCCTATACAAAAAGTTAATAGTTTTCAAGATAATTTGCAATTTGTCTTCTTTTGCAGCTGTGACCTTGACCTTTGAACATATGACCTTTAACCATAAATCAAAATGATCGTCATATCAATACCTAAAATATTTTAATATACATGCATATACAAAAAGTTAATAGTTTTCAAGATAATTAGCAATTTAAGTCTTCTTTTGCAGCTGTGACCTTGACCTTTGAACATATGACCTTGAACCATATATCAAAAGGATCGTCATATTAATACCTAAAATATTCTAATATACATGCCTATACAAAAAGTTAATAGTTTCTAAGATATAGTGACAAATATATAATTTTTAGCAATTTCCCTCTAAGTGCCTTGCCATTCCCCCATTTTGGGCCCCATGGCTACCATTTGTGCAAATCTAAAACTAGATGACCTAAGAATGTTATAAGTGCAATAACTAAGGTATATCTCTTGTACATTCAGAGGAGAAGATTTTTAAAGTTTTTCACTATTTCCCCCCTTATGGGGCCCCAAGGGGACATAACTCTTTTATTTTTGCAAATCTGAAAGGGCTTCACCCAGGCATGATGGTTACCAAGTTTCATTAAATTTGGACCAGTGGTTTTGGAGGAGAAGATTAAAATGTGAAAAGTTTACGCACGACGCACGACGCACGACGGACGACGGACGACGCACGACGCACGACGGACGAAGATGGATAGCAGGTGAGCTAAAAAAATCTGTTGAATACAGTCAAGTACATAAGAAGCTAATAATCACCGAGTATTTTGGTATTTGATCGAAATTGCATTGACATTTTATTTAATGATGTTTTTTTTTTTAATTTACTCAACATCACGAAACATCGAGCACTTGTTACTAACAAGTAATTTCTTCGTAAGTAAATTATGGTGGATTCATATATGGCCAATTTATAATCTATCGCTTAAAAGAAAAGAAATATCTCCAGGAAATGGCGTTTCCTTCATTACCTCAAAAAACAATGTTGACCTTTTAAGAAAGAGAATCGTGTTACGTCGATAATGTTTTAAACAGATTTTCTGTTTTTTCTAACTAATGATGAAAAAAATCGATCAATTAAAGTATTTGTTTATAATACATACATTAATATATTTGTAAAATCAACCTAATGGTTATAATAAATTAGTAAAAACGTGGGGAAATCGCCAGACTAATTGTGAGGCCTATTTATTTGTAAATCCATTAGATGAACAGTTACTGGCACAATCATCAAGTTGTGTAACTTTCTTTCTTCTTTCTATCTAAAATATAACATCTTTATTTTTGATTGGCGTACACGTTTTTATAGCGAACGTTTTAAATTTAAACCAACATCATGTCTGACGACGATAGTTAATAGTTCTACATGTACCATATACACTGGAGTATCCATGTTATAAATGTTTTTCTGCTTTTAAAGACAATCGAGGTTTCTCTTGAGGAAACCGGATTCTAGTACAAAAGTGAAATATTTTTTTTCTGTTGGGGCTTTGGTAAGAAAAAGATATCCAATGGGACGTTATATGATAAATGCAATGGAGTAATAATTCATCGCACATCATTTTTTTCAGCTATGTATATATTCATTTATCATAACTTTCTAAACATTTGATCTTATTTTAGTTACTTTCGATGTCATCTATGATATCCGTCATGATTTTTATGGTATTTAATGCAAAAACTTGAGCCGACCTTTAGTCCTTAAAACCTGTACAAAAGCATGAAAATAAACATATCCTATACTTAAAATATTTGTGGTAAAACTTTGGTAATCGTGGATGTTTTATAAGAAATATGAAATTTTGGAGAAAATATATATCAGATATATGACAAATGGACTCTTCAGTTCTTTTTAATAGTCTTAAGTTCCATATTGCCCCAAGTGAAAGAATCTGTCTCGTGACTGGATATCAATTATATAAATGTTGCCTTGGAAACACTTATAGTCTTATATTGTTATAACTTTAAAATGAATCGCTTAGGACCAAAAATTACACACCTATGTATAAGGTGACAATCTGATATTTTTCTTTTTCGATTTAATAAATATATTTTATGTCTCGAACCTGGAACGATTTTTTTAATGTTAAAACTTCAGATTTATGGTCGATCTATACATCCCACTACTAGTATCATTTTTTATGATTATTTTATGAATAAGATGCGTCACGTATGGTTTGTTTTTAATCAACAGCTCATTATTAAGCCCAAATAATTGAATGACATCTGTTAATGTTCATTAAATAAATAAACAATATCTTTGTAACATACTAAAATGTAAGTAAAAGCAGAGGCTTTTCGCCATAATAATACCAAATTTTGCAACCAACGTATTTATAAAATACATTTTGTTCTTTTGTGGAAAAAAACAAGATCATTGGTTACACATACGAATGTTAAATCACAGAAAAAATCAATGAACCATGAAAATGTTTTCAAGCAGATTAGTTTTGGCAAGTTTAAAGTTCACACTTGCAAGTTTCGGTTATTTATCAGACAGTGCATGTTTATTTATTTCATGTTGATAATATGCACCATCATTTATTTCAGATGAGATCGATGAAGGCCTTTTCCGTGTTAGCTATTGTTCTTCTTACCGCCATTGTATCCGCAGATAAAGAGAGACCAATCAGTGTTAGTGATATTGGTGAAGGAAGCAAATGTGATGCAGATCTAAAAGTAGCTGAAGTGTGCCTTGCTTGTACCCGTCTACCACAAGACTTTCCGGTTAGGTTGATTGACTGCTGTACAGATGACAAAGCGTATGAATTTTGCGATGTGTGCGTTAAAAACCCGGACAAATGCGTAACAGAACTCAAAAGTTTGTCAGACAACAAAAACGTGGATGAAAAACGATGGGGTACATTATTTATGGGTGGAGGCGGAGGTGGTTTTAGATATCCTAAAGTCGGGAAACGATACGGACGTGTTTTCTTTGGAAAACGTCCAAGGGGGTTCATATACGGTATTTCCAAAAAAGAAGATCCGTATATGGGGCGGTTATCCGGGGAAAATCTTTCCGAAGATGATGATGGCGATTATTTAACTGATTTAGATAAGAGATACGGAAGACTTTTTACTGGAAGCAAGTTTGGTGGAATATATAACAAACGGTTTGGATCGGTATTTTTCGGAAAATCCCGACCTAGAAGTCGTATCTGGGACAAATAAATCATTACAGCTACATATATGTAAACTCAAAGAGTTTGTTATGAAAAGAAAGTTTCAAATAATTATATTGTTTTTTACAGTATAAAATATAATTCAAGAACCTGTTAAACACTGATAGAATTGTTTTTGTTCGTTTTATTCGTAGTGTGATTCAAACAGGCTTAAATAAACAATTTTATTGTATCCTATGTGTACAACTACCGAAATTATCCATTTCCGTTTTTCTGCAGAATATCTAAGTATTGTCTTTGACTCAAGACTGTATTAAAACACTACAAAAAATATATTTCTTAAACAATTTATTGATTGACCTTGACATTACTGAAAATAGTTAAATAGACTAATTATTGTACCATATTTTGTTTTATATAACTTCTTATTAAACATCTTTGAAATGAATATTTAAACCTTTTTATTTTTAAAGAAAATTAAAAGAAACTAATCAATGATAAAAGCGCCGACAATCGAAACACCTCGCCTCTTACTGTCTATATCTTATTCGAGTGTGAAAATTCAAGTTTGCTGGCATTCCGTTTATCTTCACCATTCCAGAATTATCAATCACATTTTCAGTAAATTGCTCTTTACTGCGTCGTAACACATTGTAACATATAACCAATGGTACCAAATATATAATTGGCTTTATTTCTTGTTTCAACTTTTTTAAATTGAGTAAATAGTTTCGTCAGTCGTTAGTTCATTTGGGGGTAACAATTGTCTTTCTCTCCTGATCAAAAAATTGTGTCATAGAATATCAGCAAACTAGGGGTCTCTACCCTTGCGAGTAAAGCAATAAGCTAAAACTTATTCATATATAAACCACAGTTTAAAGCCTTTTGCATTACTTGAGAGCGTAGTAGAAATTGGAGGTTTTACACGAGAGCAAGATAGAGTAGTACTCCCTACTTGAAGCTTCTCTCATGAAAGCTAAAAAAACACTCTCCCCAACGGTGGGAGGTCGCCGTGCAAATTTTGAACTAAGGATTGATATTTAATATTGTTTAACATTTATAAATGACAGTATTGTTTATTATGGGCAGAAGCTTAGAACAGATTCCCTTCGCATCAGAAACCTCGTAATAACTTCTCTGAGTCTTGCATTGAAATAAACTAATCAACGTGAATAAGACCTTCTTGATTTTAATTGGTTAAAACCTGAATATGTTATTCTGTTTTTTAATCAAGACCTTATTCCATAAGTTTTGTCATTGTAATTAAATGATGTCCATAAGAAAACTGATCATGGAAAAAATAATAGACTGAAAAAGACCAAAACCATAACCTTTCTGGTCAACTAAATAGCTCACCAACCAAGAAAAAAGAAAATAAAGAAAAAATATTAATTAAAAAATTAGCGAGTTGAAGAGACATTTTACAAAAAAAATTGCTAAAAAGAAACGTAAACCACATGAAAATTATTGAAAGGACACACTGAAAAGAAATTTTAGAAGATGAAAGGCTAAATAAAAAATGTAAAAATACTCTTACAATTTATAGTGATGGTATTGAAAACCACAAAATAATAATTAACTATCGACCTTAACAAAAGTTTGAATCCAATATATCTTTTTAACATCATTTTAAATAGTTCTGGCAAAACGATTTAAACCTTATTTGAAAAAATGTTAAAAATATCAAACATGGTTCTTGTCAAGTAAAGACAGCGTTGTTCTGTGTTCCATCGAACTCGCCTTGACACGGTACGCGAATATATGTAGGTCATCACTGGAGTGTGATTCGTTATCTAGTAAATATCTTTTACTGGTTTTAATCTATAAACTTTTTACACAACATCGACCATATCTTTGAATTGTTTGATTATTGTGAAAACAATTTTGACATCTCTTGTACCGGAATCCATTGTAATGGAAAATGCGGATGTAGTTTTTTAACACATTTTGTACCTGGTTTGTTAAGGTCTGGTCTCCATTTACCATTAACACATGTAGCACCACTTGGACCTAATCTCGCATAACCATAATCACATTCAAAATGAATCCGGATACCATGTTTGATTTTTGTTATGTAATGAGAAAACTCGAATACTCCATTTAAAACTTTTTTATAAACTTTTCCATGACTTAAAGATCCCGGATTAGGACAATATACTGAAATGACAAAACAATTACAATAGAATGTAAAGTATTGTTTTATTTATTTAGTATTTAACAAAAATATCTGTTTAATCTTGATGTGCCATATGTGCACATTTCGGATTCCAGCTAAGGAATGCTTTGTATAATGGAACAAACCTTGGTTTTCAATAGATTTTAAAAAAAATTAAGACGGTTGATTAATTTAGCTACATAGTACATTTATGACGGAAAAGAATACTGCCTACTGAGCTAAGGATATCCTCGGGGAGTTTTACTCCACTACCAGCGGTACCCGCTCAGGGATAGCAAATGTTATACCTTTGCATCGGCGATATTTAGCAATCTAAACATAACCAAATATCAGTAACAACGATGTTAGAAAATTCATTTTGGTCAAGCATACAGTTTATGTTGTCCCAAGACATGCCTGTAGTTCCAAAGCCATAACGTACGTGCTTTCTAACAGCGAAAATAACATCAAGTTATGTTATACGATGTTGACCACGTTTAAAAGAGAATATTAGTTTTCATTTTCTGTTTCCTGCATAGTAACAATTTTTTTTTTGGAAATTGTTAAATACAATATTTCAACATAATTATGATAGAAATGTGGACATTGTTGATACTTACGTCTGTCGCACGTAGGGTTACCTCCCCTCCATTTTCCTAATTCACAAACTAGAAAATCTGCTCCCTCATCCATTCCATTCAACTGGTAACCGTTCCAGCATTGGTATCTAGCTCTGTTTCCATGTTTCAGTCCTTCATATATTCGGAGTCCGTTATCTATATGTTTCGGAGGGCTAGGACAAGGTGCTTTAAAAATAAAAAAGACACGGTATTGTAGTCATAGACTCATTACTTAAAATTAAAAAAATTGTGCCAGAATATGTAGTGAAAAAAGTGTAAAAATAAAAAGTTAACAAATGACAAAGAAGACATTCAATTTAGGTGAATAAGTGTCCTTCCTCACCAACGATTTACAAACATGCTAAATTACTTGCATATTCACTGTTTGAACTTTCCATTTAGTTTTGTTATCTACCGAGAAATATTTAATCAAGTTTATAAAATAAATAGTCAAACTTCTGGATATTTTGCAAAGAAACATGGTTTTATTGCATTTGTGCTTCTTTCACCGTTGAAACTTTCCATCAAGTCTTGTAAACTTCTGACAAATAGTTTTGAAGATTTTTAAGATTTACTCGACGATAAGTCGGGCAGACGGAAAGAAGGATTGGTGAATGTACTAAACATCTAAATATTTTTAAAGGTGGTTGGTTGCCTGTAACATTATCTGGGATCGCATCAGAAACTTTCCAGCTACTTGCAAGTGCGACGTTATTAATCTCTATGGATTGATCTTGAAGCAAGTTTCTATATGCGTGAGTGACTTTGTTATTTGGTATGCCCTGTACTATCGCACACTCCGGGCGAATTTTAAAGTTGCTTGCTCGACAAGCCAGTATGCCGCAGACAAGCAAACCACTCTCCCAGTCAGAACATCCTGGAACCCGGTTAACCAGTAAATTCTCTTTTCCCTTAATACCGAGCATCAGGCTAGGAAGCAATTTTTTCAGTATTTTAAGTCTCAAGTATGACCCATCCGAGGTTTGAAGCCCGAACTATCAGTCTAAGGCGGACGCTTTACTAATGAGTCAATGAGATGGTCCCTGAAAGTCAGGAGATAATACATAGAGAAAAACCATATTGCCTATTATTGGGACCGTTTAATATTACCATCCCGAAAACACAACATCCATTGTGTGGTTACTAATATAATGATCCTAAACATTCCTTTTATAAATCATAAAGTTCGTAGATAAAACATAAAACTGAAATATAAACTTGTATTTGAATTTTTTTTTTAAAAAAAAAAACAAAAACAAACGACATTTTTGTTGAACACATGTACATAGGTGTGTATTTAGACCATTTAAGAACGTGCACATAGTGACTGACTCTTTCTTGCAAATTGCTTACAATTTGTGCAAAAAATCTTCAAATACAACAAAGGGCTCAATTATTAAAAAAACGAATGCTCAAAAAGAAGGGAATTCTCCTCTGTTAAAGTGAAGGCAATAATACTAAACATACTAAATCTAAGTAACCAAAGAATTATGTGAAGTTAAACAGTTAATCATGATATTTTATTGCACATACATGGCACACATTTAGGCATATTTTCCCACGTGCCATTATCACACGTCACCGTATTGGTTTCATCTGGGATCAGACCTTCTTTACATTGGTATTTTATTTGGGTCAAATGTCGAACCCAATCTCCTTGTGTCATCCCATCTAATAATGTGGCGTCTTCTATTGCTGGTATCTCGCACTGACCTTAAATGAAAATAAAATAGTTAGTGGTATTGCGTAATAATAAAACAAACATACCAATCCTTCCATATCACAATCCCAAAAACAAAGTAAAAATTTGCAAACTGGCAAAATATGTAATAACTAATAAATATTTTTTTTTTGCCTGAATTAAGATTTTTCATTTAAAAAAGATAACGAAATCAACGGAAAAGATTTTGTTAGTAATAAGTACAAATGAGATATTTTTGTAATTTTTAACAAATTTTCTTGAATTATTGAAGATAATATTTGAATTTGAATTTTTTAGTAAATTTAGAACTCCCAACAGGAGTAGACTGCACCTTCGCAATTTAAATAAGTGGATGAATTTTATACTGATATATAGCCATATATACATTTTTACAAATATTGATATATGATTGCATTGTTGATGCAAATACAAATTAGTTAAGTGGTTGTATTTAAAAGAAATTATTCATTACACTTGGATGGCAATTACAGTGCAAGATAAAAGAACGTAAAAACTTTCAGAAGGAGGATTAAGATGTTTTGAAGCATTTAAGGCTAAAGAAGAATCCACATAAACACAACTTTTGTTTATTCACAAAAACATAATTTTCTGTGTTTATTATACTTCTTAGCATAAAACCTACATTAAACAGAACATATTGTTGCTGGCTTTAAAATGCACTTAGCTTTATTTAAAATTCTTTAATGACTGACTGGATGAACATTTGCAACCAAACCAGAGATAATAATTCATTATTTTTCATTAATAGGTATAATTCTGGTGGATCGTTTTTTTTCAAAAACTTTGTATTAATCTTGTATAACGTATATATATTAGTTTACAAAATTTAGACCAATATTTAATTTTTTTTTCTTTTAATTATGAAATGAACAATTTCAAACTGCTTTGTATAAAGTTATCAGAAAAAATACCCCAGCATGTCGGTGGCGGCGATGACCACTCTCCGTTCTCTTGACACGTAGCTTCAAATGACTTTCCTTCAAAATTTGTTCTTGCATTACAACTGGAAAAAAAATAAACCAATATGGAATAAGTAAAGAGACATATAAAAAAACAAAAAAGTTATGTTATTCAACATTCCACGTTTCTTCCGATAAAATAACATTTTAATTAAGTAAACAAGTCTTATTTAGTGTTTTTGATTTGAAAACAAAACCCGCGATATATTGCGATATACGACAGAAAGTCACGTGTAAAACTATGTGTAAAACATTGGCAATATTGTTGGAGGTCAAATGTAAAAAAGGATATGTTACTTTATTATGATATCTCTCCTTCAACAATACAAAAAATGTTTAAAACAGGACAAAAAATATACATCAAAGTAAACGTTTGGATACTACTGCTTGATTTATAAAATACATTACTATTTATCTGAGGATTTATACATTTTATAAATTGCGCGTTATCAATGTAACTTTTTCTACCTTTAGGACACAGTTTATATAAGTAGTAACCCCTTTTACTGAATTTTTTTCTTGTCATTTATACTTGTTATTTGCTTCAAGCTATTGAAATTATATATTTCTTACGACAAAATAAAATATACATTAAAAAGATATGATTAAACGCAAAATGACACTGAAAGATGCAAAAATAATTTTAGCAGTTAAGGCTTTTCACAATTCATGTCAGGGATCTTTTAATTCTCATCAGGTTATCGGGTCTAAAATGGCTGTTTTGGAGAAAACTTAAAACCAGCAAAAAAAATAATAAATAAATAAATAAATAAAAAATAAAAAATAAAAATAATATAAATCAATAAAATACTTTAATTTTTTTTTTAAAAGTTGAGATTCGGAATTCGTCGATAGAATTTATCAGATATTTTGATAAAATTGTAAATCGTTGTGATAAGATGGTCTGCGGAAGGGCACGAATTCACAAAAACGGACATTTGCTGTAGTCCCTGTCCAGTTGCAGGAGTTTATTTTGTTGGCCCTATATTTGTCTTATCTCATTAAGCTTTTTATCATGGAGTTCTGTTGTTTTGCATTGTATGTTGATTAGTTGTTGCAAGTTATAGTTTTGTTATCATAACCATGAAATACAATCTCTCTTTTTACCTGAAAAATATGACTGCGCCAACGGAAGTGTTTAGGCCTAGTACATATCCATTATAAAATGGTTCAGGCATTCCACAATCAATCTCTGAAAACAAACGATAGAATATATGTCTGAAATCTCAAATTATAATATTTCTGTTAATGTACTCATTTTTGTTCAAACCAATGTATTAAAAAGATCTGGAATGTTCGAGGAAGTAAGACTAAAATCACGGTCATTTCTAGATTAAATTGTCCTTACAAATATATAAGACTTATTTGAAATATAATTACTGTTTTTAGTTTTCTTAATATTTCGGAGGTCAAATATGTTAAAATCCTATTTACTGTTATATACAATATTGTAAGAATGTGTCACTTATGCTTTATAAAATCCCTAATTAAGAAGTAATTGTGAAACAAGGGCATGCAAATACAACATTATACACGTTTCTTCTCCGTGAAACGGCTAGGGGGATATAACTCGTGCAATATTTAGTACTTCTATAAGATTAGTTTGAAAACAAATGTCGTTCTACTGGTAAATAAAGATATAAAACAAATATAGAACAAAACATGCTTTCTTTATAAAGACTACATGTCGATGATATATTCTTTAGTACTTTACAACATTTTTATCAGATACGATATTAAGATTGTAATATTGATATTTATTACGTCTACATCTTGTTTCCCGTCCAGACCATTGTCGGTCTGATTGACATCGTCTCTCCTCTGGGCCGACAAGCTTGAAGCCAATATCACACTCTATACGAATTAACGTTCCAAAGGCATTACCAGATCCAAATAATCTCCCATGTATCGGCGCAGTAAGATGAACACATTCTACGGCTGAAAAAATTCAAATCTTGATAAAATGTACTTTGATTTGTTTGTTATGCCTTGATTTAACAAAAAACGAACCTTCATTGAATTCTTTATACAAAATAAGATAATAAATAAACGTTTCTTAATAAAATTCAAATAAGGTTTTCTACCTTCCGATGATAAACATATTGTCAGGTAAAGTCTCACAATCATTCACCTAACTATGTGCACAATAAACTCAAATAAGGATATACTTTAATGTTTTTTAAGCCATGACACACTTAAAATTGAAAGTCTAATATTATATTTAAATGGTTTAGTTTAGATTTGTTAAACGAAACGAAAATAAATGTCTCACAAAACTAAATTTACAAAAAAGAAATATTGACTAGAAAAAAATTAGAATATTTGAGTCACGTGTACAATCAATTGTGTGAATGGTTGTATAAAAAGGGGCCAGAAAAAACGATTATCATCGATTTATCAAGAACGAAATTTAAGCGGTTTAGCAAAGTAAATGTTTTATATTTACGACTATTTTTGATTTTCCTATATTTGTTTGGAACTAACATTACGTCGCCTGCTATAGGTTTTACGGATGTTATTGAAGATTTCATAGCGACGTTAAGATAATTATGGAACTATACTCAAACGGGAAACAATCATTTTTTTAAATTTTATATTATATGTTATAGTTATGATTTATCTAACATTTCTATTCTTTAGAATTAGCTTATATTTTAGGGTTTAAAATTAATTTTGTCCTATGGACAGTGTGCTTTAATTTGAATATAAATGTACATCTTAGTATTTTATATACAAATGTACACAAGTACGTATAGATACATAACGAGCACACACACACACACACACACACACTATTATAACTTACCTATACATCTAGGCAATCTTCCAGACCATTTACCATTGGCTTCACACCGTCTTATCGAGTCACCTTCCATGTCATAACCTTCTTTACATTGATAACTAACCTGGTGTGGATACTCAAACATATATCCACTTCTCCACCCATTGTCAATTTCACCCGGAAATCCGCAATTTCTAGCTTTAAATATTAGCGGGAAAACAAATACAAAAACAAATCAAAGAACAGAAATCCAAGCTTTTATAACTCCTGGTTGAATAAAATGTATTTTTCATCTATCTATTTATTTATTTTTAAATTTGTATTAGTTATTTTTCTGTTTAGTGGTACAGGTTACAGTGTTATAAATACTCTACATTTCTACTATTCTGTGTTGATTACATGATTCAAGAGAACTCGTGTCACTTTGTGCTATACATTTTTGTGTAAATTTTAGACTGTTCTTTATATACTCAAACTAGTACAACGGAAATGACCAATCTAAAAGAATGACTCATTATCAGTTGCTACCGCATTTCATTTCTAAATACCTGAACAAGTAAGTGACAATCCTACCCAAACACCATCGCCGTTACACATTGCTCGAGCATTCCCTTCTCGAAAATAACCCGGTTCACACTTGTATGTTAACTGTCGTCCCGAGGGGTAACGTTCGCTTTCACCATTTCCGTCATGTCTGGCATGTTCAACTTCGGGTGGGATACCACACAACACTAAATAAAGAAGAAAATAGATACATTATAATAAAAGAAAATAAAGATAATGGGTTCTTTTATTTCTCACAGTTCAATGTTATCACTGTGATTTTTCTGCTTTGACTGACAACTTCAAGAATTTCTCCAGCCAACGGTTTATAATTGTCCAAAAACATAAATATTGTTACATTTATAAAACATATAGTAAAGATAAAGAAGTAGATAATTTCGTATTTTCAACGTTTATAGAACATAACAGAAAATTAATAATATATACTGGCAATGTGCATCGCCACATAAATGATGCTAAACGTATAGTTATCATTAAGTCAGAGGCAGAGAGAAATTTTATATAAAACAATTGAATCAGTTTTAACGTAGCTCTTAATTATTTCATTCAAATTGAGACAGCACCTATTCAGATGAAATTGCAATCGCATCTATACCAAATATATTGTTTACATGCAGTAAGGATTATTATTTATCAAGTATAACATAAAATAGACACTAGATGGTTTTGGATGAAAATACTTAATTATTTCTTGCTGAAGGCAAAAAAGACAAAACAGTTAAAGCAATGCTAAGACATTACCTTTTTCACAGCTTGGTTCATGACCATCCCATGTGCCATCGGGTAGACAGGTTCTGTACTCAAGGTTAGATAGATGATATCCATCATTACAATAATATGTCAATTTAGCGCCTTTGTTGTTGGTTCCCGGTGCAAAATAACCTCCGTTTAGAATTGTGTTTGGTAATGGACAGCCAGCATCTGAAATACATATGCAATAACACTATTTATTTATTTATTTTGTAAAACGGTTAAAGTTAGCATTATTAATAGATTTTTTCTAGAGTAAATATTTGGTCCTACCAAGACTCCACCACCGACACACCAGGCTCTGTCTTCTTTATTTCATAATTTATACTTACGGATACAAGTCACATTTGGTCCTACCCACACTCCACCACCAACAAACACAGCTCTGTCTACTTTATTACATTATATATACTTACGGTTACAGGTCATATTTGGACCTACCCAGACTCCACAACCAACACACCAAGCTATGTCTACTTTATTACATTATATATACTTACGGTTACAAGTCATATTTGGTCCTACCCAGACTCCACCACCGACACACCCAGCTCTGTCTACTTTTTAACATTATTTATACTTCCGGTTACAGGTCATATTTGGTCCTACCCAGATTCCACCACCGACACACACAGCTCTGTCTACTTTATTACATTATATATACTTACGGTTACAAGTCATATTTGGTCCTACCCAGACTCCACCACCGACACACCCAGCTATGTCTACTTTATTTCATTATTTATACTTACGGTTACAAGTCATATTTGGTCCTACCCAGATTCCACCACCGACACACACAGCTCTGTCTACTTTATAACATTATATATACTTATGGTTACAAGTCATATTTGGTCCTACCCAGACTCCACCAGCAACAAACCAGGCTATGTCTACTTTATTTCATTATTTATACTTACGGTTACAAGTCATATTTGGTCCTACCCAGACTCCACAACCAACACACCAGGCTATGTCTACTTTATTACATTATTTATACTTACGGTTACAAGTCATATTTGGTGCTATCCAGATTCCACCACCAACACACCAAGCTATGTCTACTTTATTACATTATTTATACTTCCGGTTACAAGTCATATTTGGTCCTACCAAGATTCCACCACCGACACACACAGCTCTTTCTACTTTATTACATTATATATACTTACGGTTACAAGTCATATTTGGTCCTACCCAGACTCCACCACCAACACACCAAGCTATGTCTACTTTATTACATTATTTATACTTCCGGTTACAAGTCATATTTGGTCCTACCCAGACTCCGCAACCGACACTCACAGCTCTGTCTACTTTATTACATTATATATACTTACGGTTACAAGTCATATTTGGTCCTACCCAGACTCCACCACCAACACACCAGGCTCTGTCTACTTTGTTCTCACTAGAAGAAAATCCTTCATCGCATGCGTACAGTAACATTACTCCCAAGTCAAAATATTCTTGATCTTCAGCTCCATTGTGATGAGCGTTATGTACAATAGGTGGTTTTTTACATTCAACTTTTTCTGAAAAAAAATCAGTATTTTTACGTTTTTATATTAAACATATTCATTAAGAGAAATGTTTATATTTGAAATTCATTCATTCATTCATTCATTCCAACTTTTTCCACTTTAATAGTGATTATATATTGTAACGAAGTTATGGAAAGCATGATTCAGAAACTTTTGGATAATATACTAGATATGAACAACATTAGATTCTTTTTATTTGTATATTTTTTATAGATTAATACTTCCGGGATTGCATACATGCCAGTTGTACAACACATCATGTGCTGGTAATTATAAATGCTACTCTCAAAATTTACAAGCAATCTGACTGGTCTTGTAAGACCTAATTTGGCCTGCATATCAAATTTAAGGATGAAAGAAACTTAGTAAAGCACATGTTCATTACTTAAAAATGAGATAGTTTTCAATGTGAGAGTCAGATAGGGATTACCCTTTGGACAAAGCAGACTTGGATTACCCACTGGAAGTTACTAATACAGATTACCCACTAGCTGTAGAGAGAGAGTTTGAAAACAATATTTGTATACCATTTTCTTTTACCAACCTGAATAAAGTCATCATTTAAGATATTACCTTTCGTTAAATTGTTACAAAATAATGTAAAAATAATACGTCTCTATAACATAATTATTGAATGAAATAGTGACATATAATATATATACGTACAAAAAGTAAGTAACAATAATATAATTATCGATTTACACGTTTGTAAAATTCAAAGAGTAAGCGAGTGAGTTTTTTTTTATTAAAGCCACAGCAACATTTTTACAGCTATTCTCGGCTAACAAATGTTAAATATATAACATTATATATATAAAACATTAAAAAGATGTAAAATTAAATGCAATAGAAAATATTAAAACTATTGCTAAACTGATAAAAACCAGATAAAGTATAAAAGACTGGATAATGTATAATTACATTATAGTTGATTTAACAAGTTTATGTCCCGAAATAAGTTTAACATTCTATGTCCAATGACATTTGTTAAAAAAATCTTGCATTGATGATGCTGAATTAAAAGTATCCTTTGTTGGAGCAAAGTCAACCCAATCAAGCAAAATGTGCTAAATAGATTGTTGACTTTGACAAGGCACACATTGGGGAGGTTGATCTCCCTTTAAAATAAAAGAATGAGTAAAATAACTATGGCCGATTCTACAGCCCTAAGGACAACACCTTCACGTCGAATATACGAAGACAAAGGTGTAAATCCTAGGCAAAGCTGTACAGGATTTAACTTATAATGTTCCGTTTATTCGATCAAAGACCATTAATGCAACTATATATCAGTGTCACCTTATATACCTTTATGGCTAGGTAACAAACAATAATGGACTATTTAATTAACACCTGAAACTGCATATGCAGTTGATGTATGCGGTTCAAAATATGGTTATTTTACAGTTATTGCCGATCGTTAAAACCCAACTTTGCACTAATTACGTCTTGATCAAGTTTGTGGGTAAGTACAGGTAAATATTGTTGTTGGCTGCGATGTAGATTTCACCTCACACAAAATATCTACACCTCGTATAAATAAATGTACGTGATAAATAACACATACAACTTATCTTTTTATAACAAATATTACCAAGACTTGTCAGAAATATGGCATATTATTATATAGAAATTACCAGCGTAAACATGGGAGCCCACGTTTTCCCCGATTCTGATTAAACCTCGCGTCTTTTGCACTTCTGCAAGTGTTACAAAAAACAAAACAACGAAAATGTATATGACTTACAACAAGCCTGTTTATGGTAATGCTCACAGTTTAGACTTTACAATAACCTAAATAAAAATACCGTCCCTAAGTTATTAAAATGTTGATGATACATACCTGGCAAATTTGTGTCAATTATACATATTGGTTCAGCATCACTCCAGGTTCTATCTCCCTGACAAACTCTAAAGTGTACTCCCTTAAGGCTATATCCATCGTTACATCTATATCGAGCCACTGCACCAAATTTATTATAAGGTGTAATGGTAACTGAGCCATGCTCCGGTATCCTAATATGTTCACAATCTGTATCTACAACATATCAAAAGTGGAAAATCACTTTCTTTTGCTTTCAAAATGGGTGTGGTCGATTCATTGTGGTTTAATACTGATGTTAATACATTCGTAGTTGATTACTGCTATGTGCGCATTTGTAAATGTCCATAAAACAACTAATTAAAAAATTAGCAAAAGATTAGTTGCCATCCGTAATATTAAAAATTGTTTTTATGCCATATAAAAATAAAAACCAAACAGATGGCAATATTACAATTATACTAGATGCAAATACATAATATAAACGAAGATGAAGGCATAATGTCCTTTTATGAAGCATTAGATAGTTTGGCATGTGATACATAACTCAGTTTGTGCATTGTCCATCATAATATAAGATTTCAAATTAATTTAAGCTATACATTTCCAAATAAACATTGTGTCAATATTTTAATAACTATACCAGGGTAGATATTGCAGATTATCTAATCCTTACTATTAACAGCTGTTGCAGAATCTAGCCAAAAGCCCTTCATCATTGTCATATTGCAATACTTTCAACTTTGACAGATGTTTTACTGAATCTTATTAATTATATGAAAAAAATATTAACTGGTGTTTGTGCCATGATTGTTTTCGCAAGTTTCAGTCAATGGCGCCAAATAAATATAAAAAAATAAACGCAAAATAAGAAAGATCCCAGCTGGTTTGGAAATGTTAGGCGTCAGCGAGGGCAGTAGCCAAAGACAGAGGAAGGTGGAGACAGTTTATTAGGACCTTATGTGCCAGCGGACATAAAGAGGTTAGATGTGCTGAAGTGAGGTAAACAATGCAAACACTTATATACACGTTAAGAAATAATTTATGATTACGAGTTACCAAGTTGAGGTTAAGATAGCTTGAATGTTTTCCGTAGGAAATACATCTCTGTAAAATAATTTTTGCTAATAAAAATGATAAATGTGATAATATATAATTTAATTGATAATAAGCCTTAATTATGATTATGTGTGTGTGTGTGTGTGTGTGTGTGTGTGTTAAATTGCTACAACCGGTTTCGGGGGGGGGGGGGGTTTGCACGTTTGTTTACACGTGTATTAAGCAGCCATAAAGATGGGTGGTATCTGTCTGTATTTAATCTTTGATGGATATGATAGGTTTAAATAAAGCCTAAATTACATCCAGACGTATCCTAATAATATAATTTTTATGTTACATAATCTCTACATTATTTAGTTTCAAATATTAATTTATGATCGATAAGGAATTAAATCTCCATATGGTATAAACCCTGTCTCTGCTTGTTCAGGCTATGCCTGGTCTTCATAAACATAACCCCCTCCCCTCAAAATAAAATAAAATAAGATAAAATGAATAAATAAATAAATATTGCGAGATTATAGCTCGTTTAGTTGTGTGGTTCTAGTACAGAACAGCTCAGAACAATGTGATTTCATACTGATGTGATCTATGTTAGCCATTATCCAGTCAACACATTTTTTTTTTGGTTACTAGAACTAGCTACTCACTTCCGGTTTTATAGTTTATGTTTGTAAAGACCAGCTATAATCATCCGGTTTTTAACTGATGTTTGTAAAGACCAGCTACAATCTTCCGGTTTTATTGCTGATGTTTGTAAAGACCAGCTATAATCTTCCGGTTTTATTACTGATGTTTGTAAAGACCAGCTATAATCTTAGGTCAGTCACTGTGGGATCTTTAATTGACGTATGTTTATAGAAACCAAAACAGACAGACGGTCCTGTGGAGTTTTTAAATCATTTTAGAACAAATTTTAACTTGTAAGGTCAAATATTCAAGATAATTATAAATCATTTTAGTGAATAATATCATTCTGCCGACCTACTTGTATTTATACAACTAAATCCACATGTTCCATCACAGACACAATCCTTCTTAGGGCTTACACAGTCTGCTTTTGTTCGACATGACTTCTTACATTTCCTGTTTCCGACATGAGGTTTTCTTGGTGAACAAGACTGCTGTACAGCTAAAAAAAAGAGAAAAATCGGCAATGTTGAAGATTACAATTATAATTACCATTTATGGCAAACAATTTTGACATTTCACTAAACATGCAGCCAAAAAAGGTGTTAATGCAAAGTGTTACTAGGTCTAAATGCATTGTAACGTTTCTGACTTACTTTTTAAACTTATGTTCCCTTCTCCCTACAACTAAATTATTTTGTTTGATACTCCCTACAAACAACGCTCTACTACCCGGGATAACACGCACGGAATGAAAGAGCTCTTGGATCACCCAGCAACTTCAGTTTCCGGTATTTGTTATGTCTCTTACTCACTCAAGAAACAATTGATATAAATATACAGAATGACAATACCAAAAACATTTATATCTGCTATGGTAGTGACAAAATTAAGAAAATAACAATGACCAATTTAACCTTAGCACATGTTATAACTTGGGTTAATGTACAAGTTAAAATTGACCCTCCCAAATCCCCGATCAATACAATCATCATTAATATGAATAAGCTATATTTATAATACACTTTTTATATATTATTTAAAAATGCAGCTAACTATACAAAAAAATATGTTCGTATTCTCTCAAATGACAGTGGCCTGCTGTGATTTAGCGTTTATAACAACATGCAAAATATGTTTCCATTTGTACGTCTTGTATCGGCAAGCAGGTGTTTCAGAATTAAATGTAGATAAAAAAAATTGTATCTAAAATCGTGAAAATCATTTATAGTTATTAATAACAATATTTTAAAAGCACCAACAATGACAGGTGCTTCTTTAGAATTTTTCAGAATTAGCACGTGGCAAGAAAGAAAATTGTAAATTGCGACGTAGGCAAAGGAATTCTTGTGTAAAACAGCCAAACTAAACGGGTTTTAAGTGGATTAGGGTGAAGTGATAAAGTAAGACAAGAATCACTAACATCGAAGCAATCAGTCAGTCATGGAGTGTTCAAGAGAAGTCAGAGTACCAGGATATAACCGCCAACCTATAGAAAGCGAACTAACAAACCAAGAATATGTACCCGCTGTGGTCTAGCAAATAAAAACACATTATTCGGATATTTTATATAGAAAACCAGACCATCTGCCAAGAGAAAATAAATAAATAATAAATAATGCTCAGATCCAGAGTTCTAAAAAGTTAAACTTGTATTCCGGCATGTATTTGAAGTTACACATAAAACGCGAACTAAACATGTTTATGACATCTACCAAGGGAATCGTATATTAACAGTATTAAGTATTGTGATATTATGATCATGTGTTAAAATGGTCTTGACAGTCACTAATTAGTTTATATATAAACTCTCTGACTTACAGAAAGTAATATGGTGATATGGGAAAATCCTGTTATCAACATTCAGTAATGCATTATGTATATAGTTATGTTGGTTAGTATTTAGTAGTCAGTTGCATCAAGAACAACTGTGTTTTAATCCACTATAATCTATTGTAGTCAAGTTTAATACAAAATATAGCAATAAGTATTTATCACACATTTTACTGCGGAAACAGATATCTTCTACAATTGATTTTATTCGATTTGTATTGCTAAACGATTTAGTACAATGCTTGAATCAATAATAAATATGATAGTACAAAAAGAAAAATGGTCATGAATTAAGTCAACCAATGAACTCTTCATGTAGGTGTTTGATGGTCAAATATCCAATTATTACTCGTTTTTGTAGTATCGCATTTAATAGAAATACTCAAAAATATATATGACGTAAATGATATTGAAATCAAGATTAGTATGGTAAATATTACTAGCAAATCAAAATACAATTCATCGTGTTTAGTTACAACCAACGAGAGAGAGAGAGAGAGAGAGAGAGAGAGAGAGAGAGAGAGAGAGAGAGAGAGAGAGAGAGAGAATAGACAATTTTTAGACACAACCTTGTGAGAGATGGAGAGAGAGTGAGAGAGAGAGATTCTAGGAAATCTTAAATGAATAATTTCATAGAGAATCCTTCAAGGCAATCTTTAAAATACACACGTTAGGAGAGAGAGAGAGAGAGAGAGAGAGAGAGAGAGAGAGAGAGAGACCGTTAGTAAAGAGAGAGAGAGAGAGAGAGAGAGAGAGAGAGAGAGAGAGAGAGATGGAGAGAGAGAGAGAGAGGGGGGGGAATTGTCTTGACAATTATTGGTTAAGTATGTGGTAGTTATACATATTTGAATCGCTTATAATTATTATATTTTAAGGTTTTCTTTATACACTACTTTCTAGCTCATACATAATGCATGTGGTAAATAAGAGGCAGATGAAAATATTTATATAACTTACAACACTTGACTATACTCTGAACAGACTTTCAAATTAAATAATGATCTCAGAATAAAACCTCAAAAAGTGAACAAAAATCAGTACTTACTAACCTCCCAGTATCGAACATAAACAAAAACAACAAATAACAAATATGTAGTACTTCATCTCTAATCAACGCAGTAACTCCAAATCTCTGTCATCGGAATGTTTTAAATAATACACATGTAGCGGGAAGATGCGCGTGGTATTAATTACATTTGCACATTTCTTCCTTGTGTTCTTTCTAAGTCACCACCTAGTAGAGATGCACGAGCGATGATTCAGACTTGGTGTTGAAACTGATGGACAGTGTCAGGAAGATGCGATATTGATAATGTTGTCAATTCTAATACAATACTTTATATTTGAATTGACAGTTTATCTAATAACAGCCAATTTCTATGTTGCGGGATTTCTGTATTGGATAATTAGAATCATAAAAATGGAGGTTTTAATTAGGAAAACTAGAGACTTAAACTAATATTACTAGTATCTTGTAATTAAAACTGTTAATGGATTATGAAGTTTTTGCCTGGAACAAAATAACAAAGAAAGTTAATCAAAACACACACACACACACACACACACACAGAGAGAGAGAGAGAGAGAGAGAGAGAGAGAGAGAGAGAGAGAGAGAGAGAGATCTAACATTATATTGTTTAAATTATGTTTTATTTATTTAACTTGTATATACTGCAAAATTTCTGACAAAAATATAATAAAACAGAAAGTAAATGTTGGAATTACACATGATGAGGAAATAGCTATGATGTTTTCTAAAACAAAGAATTGATGTAGGCATGGCAGGAAAGTTTAATTGAATTCGTTATTTTTTCATGTGTTGTCTTTTGTAGACGAACCTGTCTTCTTAAATTTTTTTATTAAAAAAAAAATTGCTTTTATGGGACTTGATGATGTAAATAAGTAATTATTTTGTACAGAGTGTATGAGACCTTTATTGTTTTATTACTTGTCATCTCAGACTAGTCTAGGCTTGAAACACTTATGGGTTTTATATACTAGTATATCCATAGTCTTATCGGTCTTCATGTTGCATTCATAATCTGCATTCAAATAAAATGTTAAATTGCACACCCACGTAAAAGAATATAATAATTGGATGACGGAAATGTAATCTGCTTTGGAAAGTCATAGTTTCTGTCATTATTATTCGTAGAACTTGTGGAACTGACCACATGATGCGACCCAGATTGTGACCCATTTAGGCGCGGTACAACAGCTTATTCAGTGTTTAAATTTTTTGCAGGGTGAGTTAATTCTGACAATGAGTTACTATGACGTTTTTTCTGTTGTGTTGAGACAGTCCTGTTGGAAGATTGAGAGACGCTTCTCATTTATGGTTCGACATAAACAAATTTTTGCCGAGCTTCGTTCTCCAGGTCATTGAGATGTTGAATGGCCGTCACCCGCAAACAGCGAGGAGTGTATTTAGTTTCAACTTTTGCTGCATGGCATATGTCGGATAAAAACGGGCAAATGTGCGTTTTAAAAGAGGTTTGAACATGAACCATATATCAGACTCTTCAGGACCAGCCATGCCTTTTTATTATATTAATTGAACAAACTTTGGGATTTTTGTCAGTTTTATCAAGCACTGGAAACAGCGGTTTAACATTTTTACAGGACAGTCGACCGTCTCAGTTGCATATATATTCTTTTTTAACATCGTCTGTATGAGATATCTCCCCTCTGAAAATTTTTTGGTTGTATTTCATGTTTTTAGTTATTTATTGTCCAGACTCGTCAATGTGAAACTCAATTATGACTGTGGTTTTAACTGGTGGTGAAATTCCATAGCTCGGGAAAAAAATTTATAGAACAGATGGTACCATGCACACTTTTTAAGTATTATGGGAGAAATTAGGGTACTTTTTACATGATTGGAAATTTTCCGTTGTGTATTTAATTCGATGTATATTTGTTATGAAACTTCTTAAAAATAGTCCATAGAGTGAAATATTCATACGCATAGTGTAATGATCATATGATCAATGTCAGTTATTGTACCGTATTTGTCACATGTCTCAAACATGCTTATATAGTAAAGTTGCAAAGCAAATGTAAATATTATATATATAAATAAAGTCTTACTTTTAATAACAACAAGTTCAGTAAAACAGACAATTAGATAAGTCAAATACTTGTCAATTGGCAAGTCTGACTGGAGAATTGTGCGATAACATTTAAATAACAAACGTGTCTGGTTAAGTAATACGCATCTTGTTTTACTTCTAACTTAAGACTTAGTGGCTTAGTGGATCGAATCCCGGCTAGGTCATACATAAGCCTTTAGTATTTTTCGCCTGGCGCTCGGTATTAATATCGACTGGTTCACCAAGGGAAATACTTGCGACACACCGACTCGTAGCTAGCACCTAACCAAAAGGTTCTCCCGAGTGCGCACTAGTACCTATTGACACATCCCATGCATAAACGAACTTGATCTTAGATTTATCCATAAAAAATCAATACCTTGGTCTCGTCGGGAATGACAGAAACAATGATGATTCGACATAACACAACATAGCAATTACAACATAACTTAATGAACAACTCACATACTACATACATCTTATCGTTATTCCCAAATATGTATACAGTTTACTTGTTGATCCATGCTTGTCATTGGTTGTATAGCGTACAGTAATTGAATTTCTTCTCAGATATAAGAATGACAATTATATTGATTTTAACGCTCGAATTTCTCTTGTCTGACACGAGGATAATCCTCATGAGAGGAACATTGCACTTTAAATAGTAAAACAGTGTTAAACAATTATCAGCATGTGTTTGTAAACATCCCCAAAGAAATTATTAGTTTGCAAAGTTATCAGATAGTAATATAATACATTATCGATACTGTTATTTTCGGATACTATGTGTGATATTCATTTTTGGTCAAAGTTTAAAAACGTAGATACTGTTATTGTATTTTTATTTCGACAAATTAACATATGTTATATGATATAATTCACATACTTTTCTCTTGTGTTTTATATGGTTGCACAGAGGTGACATGAAATATATTTTCCTATTACGTGCGCACGTATTACTTATAGGTAATACGTGCGCACGTATTGGTTAACCTTTTACGTGCGCACGTATTACTTATAGGTAATACGTGCGCACGTAATAGGAAAAACATATTTCAGGTCACCTCTGTGCCAACGTAGTTTTATGCTAAGTCTTTGGATTTTTTTTGTTGTTGTTAAAAAATTCAACATTTTAATATATAACTAGTGTCTTGACCATTTCGCCAAGTATGTGTGTCTACTGCAAACACTATCAGCAATTAGATTAAAATTTTGATTTTAAAGCGATCGCTTTCTTTAGTCTTAGATTCTTGATTTGCAAACGGAAGTTCACATAAGATGAAACCACCATGAACTTTTCCAAAAGTAAGAGTTGGAACCACATACATTGTATAACATGAATTCTATACTTCCGGAATATATGGTTTATTTACTTGCAATTGTTCCTGATTTGTACTTATATTTCTTTGTATTATGATACCTAGCTTTGCAAAAACAAACCTCAGTTTGCAAAAATATATATATTTTTTTTAAATTTAAGGTTGCTTTTATGATACTTATTATATATATGACCATTTTGATATCGCACCCTTCATCAGCCCTCGATTTAAGCAGTCCATCAGGTTTTATTGTTTATATATATCATGATCTAATAGATAATTTTTACCGCATACGTCATACGTCAATGTTACCCTAAGCAACCGCTGACGTCGATCTTCCAACAACTAGGTCAGTCAGTCAGTCGCCATATTCGTCTAACATGACGTCCACGGACAGAGGCATTTGTTTTCTTCATTAAAAAGTGAAGGTTGTTAAAATTAGTTTTAAGATCTGCAGTCATAAATCATGACCGTGATGACAACAGGGAATCTGAGTTTTTGAACCGGCAGGTGCATCATATTTTGGATAGGTTACACTGATGACAGGGAAACGTCCCCGCACAAGTACAGGAACATATTGGCTACTAGCCGGGATGATTTAATTTTTAGCTTCTGTAAGTTTTTTTTATTAATGATAGTGATGACAACGTATTATTAATTGATATTTTTGTACGGGTGAACAGTTCAGCTTCGAACTGATGTCTCATTTTTGTCCTGACATACTTGTCTCAGCTTGAAGCCAGCATTGTTTATAAATATTTTTAAGTACCGTCGTGCACAATCAGTGTAGATCTAAACTAGTTGTATGTGTTTGTATGTTTGCAAATTCCGAAACTCTGTTTAAAATAAATTTAAATACAACTGATACATGAATGTACTGCACACATGCTCATCGCGTTAACCATAAACAGTCAGTATCAAGCTGAAGCGACACTAAAAATCCGCCATTATCAGAATTTTATAAGGGGTGTGATATCACTTTTCTAGGGGTGTGATATCACTTTTCTAGGGGTGTGATACCACTCGGGCTGATATCAACTTGTGTAAATTCGAGAGTTATCACACATACAAAAGTAGTGATATTATTAGTAAAGATATGATAAATATATATGTACACACACACACACACACAAACACACACACACACACACACACATATATATACTTCCGGGTATGGAATTATAACATTTTTTTATTTATATATATTTTTTTTTTTGCCTTGATAACTATAACAAATGAAATGATTTAAAGTAAGTTTATATATAACAAATGCGATAAGGGATTTGTTTAAAAAGACCAAATATCATCAGCACAATGAAAGAAAATGAAGTATGAAATATTTGTCTTTAAAATATATGTTTGCTGTCAGTCTTTATGTTGAATATGGCATCGATCAGAAGTTGCATGTCTGTTTGAAGAGAGAAAATCTAATTCTGTACCCTCAAACTATCATTTAATTAACTTTACCAAATTAAAGCTCACAGACACTCTTACCGTCAAAGAAAACACGTTCTTTCATTTTGATGAATGTAAAATCAATTCGTCTTAAGGCAAAGTAATAAGTCTAAAACTTGAAGATAAATGACTTTCATCTGATGACTAACGGATGTTTGTTTACAAAAATATTTTCCAGCTAAATAGGTCCGGTCAGTCTGGGAATTTAGGACATTTTCGATACCAAGAAGCATGATGATATTAACATTTCATCTTTAAGTTTAATTCTTACTATCATTTTACATTGAGTTTGATGAATTTAGGCTTGATATTCGCATATATATAGGAGAGGTTCCATCAAGACTAGACGTTATCAAACATGTTAATGTTACATTTCAGTGAAATGATGGTTGATATCTTCACAACAAATCATGTTCAAATCGTAAAATGATATTTATTAAAACCACATTTTTTCACACATGAAGTTGTTCTGTAGAAACAACCTTCATTTACGTACTAGTAGGCGTTTTTCGTTATAATTTTTCTATTTCTAAAATTATCCTTGATATATTTGTCGTTCCATAGTTTGACTTTATACATGGCGGGTGTATTTAGCCAGACAAGAGGTGCCGATTCTTCTTTGGCATTTGACCTCATTTTCCGTGTCGAAGTTCATGTTTTCAACTTAATTTTTAGTTTTTCGTTTTTTTTATCTTGCTTTTAGGATTGTAATTTTATCATGGACCGGTATGTTTGTGTTTGATTCTGTCTTATCTCAAACTGAGATGACATAGCAATTTATTTTTCAGTAAAAATGTCGTTCAACTTAAAAAGGTTTCAAGAGATTTGTTTATAATACAATTTTCTGAATTCCTAATTTGTGTATGGATTCATCACAACGTTTAATATAAAAGTGTTTAAATGCAGCAAAGATTGTATTGACTGTAAATCCCCTGATTAGCATATCTTCGAAACATTGTTCTTATTCAATTATACCTCTTTTTTTATTTTATGTTGATGTTGTATACAGTACAGACCTGTCGAAAGTTAAACACTAAGCTAACAAAAAGGGGCCAGACTGCCAGCTGCCGTGTGGTCGTAGCAGGAATAACTCCGTGGACAAGAAGCTCTCGCCAGCTAAGGTTGCCAACGGTTCGACAGCTTATTCGACCACTTGGCAGCCGAAATTCGGAGCCAAGCAGTTAACGAGTAGTCGAAAAGCTAACGAGTGGACGAGAAGTTGATTACTCGTTAGCTAGTGGTCGAGAAGTTGATCACTCGTTGGTTGGCTAGTAGCCAAGCGCAGGGTCTAATGCCATTTAGTATATATAAATCAGGTAAGCTATTCAGCGACATTTAGAAACAGATGTCGCTGAGTTAATGAATTAAAAAAGACAATAATTCAAGGATAAACTATAACCATATATTTTGGAAACATTATTTTTTCATTCGTATTTTGTAAAAAAAAATATTAAAAGCGATATTACGCGGTCCGTTTGAAAAGTCGCTAATGTTATGAATAAAATTTTATAGAAGTTTGTAATTTAGTTCGCCGAAGTTATTATATAGTTCCCCCTCCTGCCACAGTTTGCGCGAGTGAACCCATAAAAATAAAAATTCCATTGAGTTTCGTGAATAATAATTTCATAACATTGAGCTTCGTTGATGTTAAAAACTTGATTTGAAAACTTTAAGAAATTATTAAAAATATTACTATAACAAACATTTAAATGAACAGAATTGCCATGTCTGTTCTATTTTAGTATGTAATTATGCTGTCAAGATGCAAAATCCTATGAACCTTGCTTAAAAACATATTCAAGAGGTGTGTAGGTTTTTTGCCCAATTCGATAGAAATAGTTGTCTCCCCTTATATTAACTCTCACATAGCACCTATGTTTTAAATATTTGCACACATAGAAGCTTGCTTACCGCTACCCAATACTATGATTTTTGTTTTTTATTAGTAGCCTCCTATGCGCAATCATTTTCAATGCAGATTAATGCTAACGTGAGCAATGTTTTTGTTTTACATTTATCACTTTTTTGTTTTCACATTTAACCATAATCTGCATTTTGAAATTTACCGTTAAAATGTTTTTTCATTTAGCGTCAAATACTTTTTCATATTTGATGTCAAGTTTATACATTTGTACCATTTTTTTTACATTTAGAATAAATGTTTTTACAATTAACGTCAAATTTGATCTTTTTTTACATTTAACGTGATTTTTTTCATTTGACGGTCTTACGTCCTACAACCGTCCAACCGGTACACCCGTGTGGTGCTATTTCAGTTGAAAGTCAAAGAATTGAAGTTAGAATTTGCAAAGAAGTTTGGAGTGAATATATTATTTGATTTATTTCATTGATTTTATTTTGTGCCTTTTTAACAATTGAACCGTTGTTGGTAAACCTTTTTTGTCTTGTAAACAATACATAACAAAAATAAATTAGATTTAGACGTGTCATATGTGAACGCGATAGGCATATTTGTTTACCTATGATATTGTAGTTCCGAAATGCAATATGTATTAAAAAATAGGAGTCACGTGGTTTTTGTAATTAATGGTCTATATGAATGCACTGGGAGAAATAGGAATTTCACACGGTAAATGAAAATATAACCATTCAACTACATTAGCTAGCTTTTTTCGAGTGGAGCCGAGAAGCTAACAAGGGGTCGAATGGCCGAAAAAGCAAACGAGGAGCGGAGCGGCCGAGTGACCGAAAAGGTGCCGAAAGATTGACAGATGCTGCTAAGAAGCTGCGAAGATGTAACTAGTGAAGAGTCGGGACGAGCTGTCGATTCGGTAATAATTCGTTAGCTTAATGACTAACTTATGGCAGGTCGTGCTGTATAACACCGCCAGATCGCTTTTAAGTTTTAGTAAAACAGACCAAAATAACTAAACTTGTTCTCTGTTCAGTGAGGAAGTAATTATTACTAGCATCCTCTGTTGACAGAGTATATATCAATAGATTTCCATGTTAAATAAACTAATTGAAAAGTACAAGTATCTTTTTAAATAAAACGTTTTTTTTTTTTTTTTTTTTTTTTTTTTTTTTTTTTTTTGTTATTTAAAGCGATACATGATTGCTTTTTAAACACAAATCGCAAGAAAAAAGGCAAAAAATTAAAATCTATAAAAAAGCCAAAAAATTATTGTAGAAAAAAATTTGAACAATGACATTTCTGTTTGTTTTAAAACAAACGTGAACATAAGTCGTATGTGACTGGTTGTTTTCCGTCGAGCAAGAGGCCTTCCATTAACCGATATCCCCCCACCATTGTTGTCTGTGGTCTGGTTGGTCAAAAATAAAGGTAGGAAAATATCGTTTGATGGAAGAGCATCTTGCCCGAAGTAAAACAACAGTCGACTGGTTATAATGTAATCTTGTGTAGTCAAATAAAACCGTTTTTCCATATTCATATACCTAATGTAAGTACAGACAAGCCAACATAAAACTTTTCGTTTATAAGAATATGATCAATACAAAAGCTATTATTTTTGAAATGGAGGGCTCGTTAACGAATCAAAGTGCTTCTCAACGTCAAGGTTCGAAACCAGATCGGGCAGATTCTTTTTTAAGAAAGTAATTCAGTTTGTTTGCCAAACGTCGGTGGTGGTTTTCTTTGGGAATTCTGGTTTTCTCTGGACATTCTGGTTTTCTCAATTATCTATGAACTGACCGCCTAGGTACAAGTTAAAAGATTATAAATGGGTTCTTAAACAGCATTACTGAACTAAACGCATAACTAATAAACGCATTGGACGTGAGCTTTTAAATCGGTTTTTGTAAAAGTCTGTAATATTGTCAAGTCAGTTGCGTTTTTCATCAAAATATGATTACAATAATTGAAATATCGTATTCTTTACTTTTTTATTTTGATGTTTAAATTAATAAAATATTTAACGAAATAAGTAACTAACAAAATAAATAAATAAACAAATAAATAAATAATATAAAATAAATAAATAAATATCACAGATCAATTTTTGTTAACATCTTCATGATAACTGGTTAAATAAATAAATAAATAAATAAATAAATAAATAAATAAATAAATAAATAAATAAATGAATAAATAAATAAATATCACAGATCGATTTTTGTTAACGTCTACATGGTTACTGGTTAAGTAAATGTTATCACGTCTTGTGAATAAATATAAAAAGATTATATTTGTTAAATGTTAAATTTATCTGGTTGTTACGAATCGTTCATTATATAAAGATTGATAAACGTTTTGTTAGAAGTTAGATAAATGATTGTACAAACAAATAAGTAAATTCTACAAAGTCTAAAACAACATCGACATACACGAAAATTTTATTTGCAGCTGTGCATTTTTATGATTTTATTTTTGCTCTAGAGATTGGTTTGATTTAAAACTTAAGCGAAGGTATGAAAATATTTTATTTCACATAATATTTATAAAATTTATTTTTTATTTATTTATTTAAAAAAAAAATTAATAAATAATAATCCGTGAATGTGGAATTTTCAATTGTGGTATACAAATAACTTTAAAAACTAGTATATATTTTTGCGAGCGTTGATTTTTGGTTTGCTATCCGAGTCGGATATTTTTAACCATTAATTACAAGTAGTTAAATGGATTAGTAATGTGATATTACATTACCACAAGCGCACTTGTGCTTTTGGGTGTAAGTGAGAATTTTTTTCCTATTTGAGGAAAAAAAATAACTTGCATCTGTTTTTTTTACCATGTAGCTTTCTTAACTCAATAAATGAAGTTCATTTTAGTTTCGATAATGAAAAACAAGAAAGTTAAAGGAAGAAGAAATTTGCCGTCTAAAGAAGAAATTGCCAAAGATTTAAAAAGTTCATCACAAGATGAGGAGGTGGAGGACAGAATTCCAGAATTACCGGAAGAGGAAAGACAATGTGTAAACGCAAAAATGTATCTGATGAAACAAAGTAATAGACCTAATTCCGGTAGTCTGTGAGTATGTGTTCTGATAAACATCCATAGCAATCGTTCTAATACCCTTATTTTACAAACTTTTTGCATGGATGTACATGTATGTTATAAACAAAATCGACATCTAGAAGTTTGTTGATATTGCTAGATTGTCAGAGGGGCATCCGTGAAACAGCTATGTTGGATTTTTTGAAATATATGCAAATGTATGTATCCGGGTGTCTTGATATACTGTAGTAAAACATGTTTTACCAACACAACGTAACAGTTAACTAAACTATTACTTACTAACCCCAAATTAATAACATTAAGACATGGATATAGAACGTAGCTTACAATAAAAAGTACCACTAGAACATTGAAGACTTCACAGTGACTAACTACAGTCATTGTATAGAATATTAGTTTTATCTCCTTGTCATCTGGTCACGGACGTGTTTATATGTCTTTTCAAAATAAGATAAACATTTGATAACTTTCTAATAAATTGAGCATTTTGAGCATTTATTTTGAACATATTGACGTTATATATATATATATATATATATAAACCACGGAGGATGGTATTCACTCGATAACTTACAAGATCACAAAACTCTTTTCTGTTTTGTTTTATATATGTTATCAGGTACGAGCATCTAAGTCGACTTTTGACTAACATCTTAGATCCAGTTGAAAATGAAGAAACTGTAAAACTGAATGAATTAGAGGACATAAGTTATCAACTGAAACAAGAAAAACTCCCGTGGCCAACTCCAATAATACGCCCATCAAGGGAGACAACCGTAACGGACACACTAGCCAAATCACAAATTAAAATGATGCAGGTAATAAGCTTTGTATATTGATGCCCTTCACTAATCATTCATTGGATTATAATGTTATCACGTACTTTTTTGCCTGGTGCTCGGCAAATGGTTCAACCGGTGCCAGGAAAACCGTAACTGAGGGAGTGGTATAGTTGTCTGTGGCATAATGACACGTTGAGCTAGCCAGCACCTTAGTCCAAAGTGTGCGTTTGTACAAGATGGTCAATAATACACATCCACACATTTCATGCACTTGATTTTAGATTATTCTAAAATTTTAAAAAATATGCTGGCATCACGAAAAGCTAAAAAATTGATGATTCGACGTTCAAACATTGCAAGCTTTGTTTTACTGGAAAAAAACAGTATTAGAGCCCTGTCTATTGTCAGAATGTCATTTAACCGCTCATTTCATGTCCAAAATGTATGATTGTCAATACAATTGTAAGAAGGGCTTTAGACGGTATTCATCATTTATAACACAATGCATTGTAAATTAGAAAATAAAACTATCACAATTTTTCTGTTTTTTTTCATTTCAGAATGCAATTGATGACAAGAACTTCAGATTTAATGATGAAGGTATGTTAAATAAGAGAAAACAGGTGAAATGATGTACAATAAAACGGGTTAAATAAGCTACCATAAAAACGGGTAAAGTGATCTACCATAAAAACGGGTGGAGTGATGTCCATAAAGTTACAAAATTACGGTTAACAAAACTTAGTTTTCACTATTTCGTCTTTGAAAGAATAAATAAATAAATTAATTAAATGAACACGACACGATTAGTAAAGGGTTTTAATAAAACTCAACATCAATCATCGTTATTGTGTAACTATTGGTAACCAGGGATAATTTTTCTATCTGACAAATACTTTTGAGCAGACACTAAAACTATCCCGATATATCAATTGATTTTTAATCACATAATTAAAAGTGTTTCTAATAATTTAAAACATAAATTTGTAGATGATCAGGACGATAAATACAGAGTAATCCCGGATGTTATGCGACAGGTATTTTTCTACGAACAAGCGGCTATCGGGCTTCCAAGGGAAGAATTTATTCGGATATCCGTTGCTATGAGAGATATCGTCGACCAATGGCCTATAGAGTCGATACGTTTCTGGGGAAAGATCCTCGGACTTTATCATAACTATTACGTTGTGGAGACTGACTTTACGGAAGGCGAATATGAAAGTGAGACAAGTGACACAGAAGAAGATGAAGATGTTGCAAGCTTTTATGAAGATCAGGTATGTTGCATGGTGTTACAATTAACAAGATGATCGGGCCTACATAACCCATTACACCCACTGTCATTGTATGGTAAGCTTCTAGTGACACGACTTTCATATTAAGTAATGTCTTTCTTAAATCGTGTTCTTTACAGATCTGCATATCAACAAGACCTTGTTAATCAGCAACAACTGTCAAATTTCATATTAATCCAAGTTATCTTTTTTTGTTTTATATAACACGGAGCAAGTATTAACCTAACAGAGACTGTATAGACCACCTTTGCCAATCGCGTGTAACATCTACGGTTGTTGTTGTTATTGTCATTTATGTACAACATCCACCCATATTCGTGTACAACATCCGACACTGTCATTCGTGTAAAACGGCCATCATTGCCATTCGTGTATTACATCCAACATTGTTGTCCAGTGTTTGTATGTAAAATGTTTATTAAATATTCTTTCTTGTATTGTATTCACTATTGTTTGTGTATATTGTCAAACATAGCTTACATAATAACCCACTACCAATATCGATGATGTTTAACTGCCATCATTGCTATTATTGTTAAACACCCACTCTTGAAGTTTTTTAAACATTGCTCTTAAGAAGTTTGCAAAAGACGGATCTCGATAAAATCACACATAAAAATAGAAAATAATGATTTGATATTTATTGGATGTTTCCAGTCATTCAATCATTTTATGCAACATTTAGGACTTTATTTCAACTTGTTTTGTCCTGCTGAGTTGTTTTGACTTGTAAAAGTCATCATCTAGTTTAGAAATATTTGATTATTCTGTTGCTTGGAATGCGATACACAAATAGTTTTAAAAATTACCCAGCTTTAGGCATAACCTTGTAACGTAACACCATGCTTTTTCACTTTTTAGAATTTTAAATTTATAGTTGACAGTAAAATACTAAAATGTATTAATGTTATTTTTTTAGACAACAGATAGTTTATTTGATGGTAAGTTCGTTATACACTGTACCTTGTAAAACCTTAAAAGTAAGAATTATGTTGAATTTAGATTTTACTTTTTATCCATGATATTAAGTGCATATCCTTTTGGGGCACCCGGTCTCACTTTTCTGTTGTAAGTTCGCGTGTTAGACTGGAATAGCCATTTTCAAAGTTTTTACTTTGCTTTTTGGATTGTGATTTGGACATCGGCCGGGATGTTGATTTAATTCATTTCACTAATCAAGCAATTGAGGCAATTTACTTATCAAGCAATTAAAAATTTGCCGTAATGTTAATTACCAATGACCTAATTGATGGTGTGTGCAAAGGTTTGAAGTAAGATTTTAGCAAAACTTACATTGTACACTACGTTCTATTTCAAAAAATGATGAAAAAGAAATATATTCAAATTTTGTAAATTGTGGTGATAATCTCACAAAAACAACGGTATTTTAATAATAATGAATAAGATTCTGTTACTTAAATGAAAGACATTTATATTAATTTCTGATAAAACCGAACTGAGATATTAAGCGTCACTTTGAAGCGTTTTTATCTTGCCTGTAATATGTTATATACAGTATTTTACGTATACAATACTAGTCAACTTGCAATGCTAGGGATGTCTTGTTTATCTTTGGAATACAGTTGGATGTTTCAAAGCTTTATCCACAGAGGCACATGTGTCATATACCACTTTTTGCATTTAATCATAAAAATACATTAAAAAAGTGGTATATGACACATTTATCACTAATCAAATTTGAGATAAGAAAGATGTATCCTATTATCTTATGATTCGTGTTTATCTAACATTTTCATAAAATGATTCTAAAATCGTTAATTATTTTATTGGTTCCGGTTTTAATTGACAACTGATTAGTTTTTCTGGAATACATTTGCCATTATTCAAGTCATTTTCTACAATTTACAGTGAATTTATTGATTTTATGAGTTTAGTATTTAATTTAGGTCATTTTATCATCTCATTAAAAAAAAATATCTATTAGTTTCAACCTCAAATTAATTTCAGAGTAACGGTTTTAAATCGCATGCATGCTAAACACAAAATGATTAATATGAAATAGCGCTAATTCAGAGATACGATTCAAATTTAATTACCATTGCTCAGGATAAATAAAGAACCCCAAATCTATTTATAAATAATATTGTTTACATTGGGTTTACTTAATGAAGAAAATCTTTTTTTATTTGTAGACATATCAATAACTACAGAAACCATAAAGCCGATACTAAAACAACCTCCACGTATACCATGTGAGGCACTAGGCACTGGTCTGAACAAAAAAGTCTACTTTGTATGTTCCGAACGTAAGTATTATATAACTCCGTCTTAGAACCATCCATCCATGTGAAATAACCTCCTCGTATACCATGTAAGGCACTAGGCACTGGTCTGAACAAAAAAGTCTACTTTGTATGTTCCGAACGTAAGTATTATATAACTCCGTCTTAGAACCATCCATCCTTGCAAAACAACCTCCTCGTATACCATGTAAGGCACTAGGCACTGGTCTGAACAAAAAAGTCTACTTTGTATGTTCCGAACGTAAGTATTATATAACTCCGCCTTAGTACCATCCATCCTTGCAAAACAACCTCCTCGTAAACCATGTAAGGCACTAGGCGCTGGTCTGAACAAAAAAGTCTACTTTGTATGCTCCGAACGTAAGTATTATATAACTCCGCCTTAGTACCATCCATCCTTGCAAAACAACCTCCTCGTATACCATGTAAGGCACTAGGCACTGGTCTGAACAAAAAAGTCTACTTTGTATGTTCCGAACGTAAGTATTATATAACTCCGCCTTAGTACCATCCATCCTTGCAAAACAACCTCCTCGTATACCATGTCAGGTACTAGGCACTGGTCTGAACAAAAAAATATACTTTGTATGTTCCGAACATAAAGATTATATAACTATGTTATGGTACCATTTTATTCATTTATATATTTTCAGTGATGGTCACAGGCCGTGACATTCGTTATCAGTTGTATCATCATGTTAATTAAAATGTATTTTATTTATGTATACATGTTTATGTTTACATCAGTGGTATCATTTTGTTTATTTTTTATCCGAAGTATCGTTATGTGAATTCAATTTGCTAAGGATAAAATGTAAAAATTATGTATATTTATAACCGATGGTCTTACTTCGTGCTAATTTTTGATTTTTCAGAACATTGCTCAGTTATTTTTTTACTGTCAGGCCTGATAGATTCTTGATTGCACATTTGAAACCAGGTCAATCATTATCAGAAACTGATACTGGATTTAGATATAATTACAGACATAGAAAACCATAATTGTACCATATATATATATATATATATTAATTTATGTAAGTGTGGATGAGGGTTGAATCGGTTCATTAGTACCGGTATCAAAAACTACATGTGTGAATCGAGATGCAATAAAGTAAAAGGTTTTAGAAGAGATAAAGTCATATGTGTAAGCGTATCCGTGCATGTTTAATTAATAGGTCTGATTGCATGAACATTAACATGGTCTTTTATATAATTAATGTATTATCTTAATTATATTGAAGCTGGGTTGCCATGGATACGTCTTCCGCATGTGACTCCGGAGCAGATCGTGACCGCCCGTAAAATTAAATCGTTTTTCACAGGATATTTAGATTCTAAGGTAACATTTCTTTACAGATAAATCTAAAAACGGGGGTTAAATTTTAAAATGCATTTGTTTCTTCTAATGAAACTTTAATTTATCAGATGTCATTTATATTTTATTCTCGTTGTTTAATTAAAGTATGTTTTTCGAAAGGTACCACAAAAATGTTTTTCATGTTATAAAACATTCAGTAAATTTTATGGTGTCACACACTATTGCAAATAAATTTTATGTTACAGACAAAAGACATTTTTTTTAGCTCTATCGGGTTCGAACCCACAGCTTAATTAGTTAATCTATGCAGATAGATTGTGAAATGATTGTATTATAGAAACAAAGCTGGGGGAGTGTTGTATAGTAATAGTTTTATTGCAATATTTTACTTTTAGCTAGTAACATACCCACCGTTCCCTGGTACCGAGAGGAATTACCTGCGCGCACAGATAGCTCGTATAACCAGTGCCACGACTGTATCTCCCATTGGTTATTACAGGTTTGACGATGAGGAAGAAGGCGAAGAAGAAAGTGGAGAATCCGGTATGACGATTAGAAAATTAAATAAAAATCTCAAAAACGCAACTTTTGTAAGACCAATTTAACAAAACCTAATTGTCATATTGTTCGGTGTGTGTTATGGGCAGCCAAACCAGTCTGCTGCAACAAATAATCAGTTCCTACAAAACATCCAACTGTCTATTGACTTGGTAAAATCTTCATCATTTGACTATGTATTTATCACTGGCGACTTCAATGACAGATGTACGGAATGGCACGACGGCCATAGCAGCAGTGAACTTGGACGACGGTTTTATGACATTGTCACAGTAAATAACTTGCATCAATTAATTCATGAACCTACCAGGTAATCGGATAACTCTGCCTACATTTTAGACTTAATTATAACTGACTCACCTTTCCTTTGTATAAACTTTGGTGTGGCACCACCTATTGCAAATCTTGATCACTGTACTATTTATTGTACACTTAATTTTAGAGTCACTAAACCCCAAGCATTTAAAAGGCTAGTATGGGACTACAAAGTAACTAACTTCAGTGATCTAAATGACGCTCTCATGGCTATTCCCGCATTTGAAATATTTAATGACATTGACGATATAGTGGACTACATTAGTAACACCATAAACATTACTTGTTTAGAATTTATACCACACAAGGAAGTTATTATTAGACCACGTGACAAACCATGGATTTCAAATGACGTCAGGCGTGCCTTCCGAAGACGTGACAGGTGTTATAAAGGATATAAAAAATTCGGACGTCCTGACCACTATTTACTCTTTTTGGCGGCCCGTCGCGAGGCGAATCGTACCAAAAAACTAGCACTGCAACGTTTTAACGAACGGACAGTCACAACATTAGCCGACGAACAAACTGACATTAAAAAATTTTGGTCTTTAACAAAAGCTTTGCTTGGTACCAAATCAGAAAGGAACTTGCCACACTTAACGACTGGCATTACAACTGTTACTACTAATACCGGCAAGGCTGAATTTCTCAATGAATTCTTTGCATCTCATTCTAATCTGGATGGTACTTCTACCAATAATCCCTTACCGCCCTTTTCACATGTGACTAACGCAATACTTGGTGACATAACAGTGACAGAAGAAGAAGTTCTTCACTTCTGAAATCTGTAGATACCAAAAGGGCTTATGGACTTGACAGCATAAAAAATATTGTCCTTAAATACTGTGCTACTGCCCTCTGTAGACCTTTAACTCGTCTTTTTAATACATCACTTACTTATGGAATATTTCCATCTGCCTGGAAAATTTCTAATATCACTCAAATTTTTAAAAATGGAGATAAAAAGGATATTAAAAACTATAGACCTATTTCACTACTCTCTACAATCTCAAAACTCCTTGAAAAAGTTGTTTATAAGACTCTATACAACTACTGTACTGAACATGAATTACTTATATCTCAAAACTCTGGGTTCAAACAAAATGACTCTACTATCAATCAGCTCACTAAAATTGTTCATGAGATAAATAAGTCTTTAGTTGAAGGACATGATGTGTGCTCAGTTTTTCTTGATGTATCAAAGGCCTTCGACAAAGTTTGGCACGATGGTTTGTTATATAAACTACGTTCGTTTGGGATTTTAGGCAGTTTGTACCTCTGGTTGAAAAGTAACATCTCAGATCGGCATCAAAGGGTTGTTGTAATTGGTTGCCATTCGCATCTTAAATCTATTAATGCAGGTGTTCCTCAGGGCTCTATACTTGGTCCATTACTATTTCTCATCTTCATTAATGATATTAACAAAAATCTTTTATGTTCAGTAAATTTGTTCGCTGACGACACATCGCTTATGAAATCAATTACCGATTCTAATGTGTCTTTTAACTGTATTAATAAGGATCTTTGTACTCTCCATGCGTGGTCTCAACAGTGGCTCGTCACTTTTAACCCTAACAAAACGGAATATGTCTTGTTTTCTAGAAATCCTAACAAACAACCTTTTACTCCGCTTTATCTCAGTAATACTAAACTTAAACAAGTACATTCTCATAAACACTTAGGTATCATCCTTACCAGTTCTTTGTCATGGGGTGAACATATTGCTTCTGTTACTAAAAAGGCCAATCGCAGATTGGATATCTTGACTAGACTCCGAAGACTTCTTCCTAGGAAGGCACTTGAAAACTTGTATAAAACACTTGTCAGGCCAATACTTGAATATGGCGACGTCCTATTTGATTCTTGCACTAAGGCTGAATCAGATAACCTGGAAAAGGTCCAACGGCGGGCGGCAATCTTGTGTACCGGGGCTTTCCGGGTTACAAAACATGACGTTCCTCTTAAAGAGCTTGGTTTGGAGAGGCTCTCTTTAAGACGTAGGTGGCACCGCCTAACTTTACTTTACAAAATTAAGAACAAACTATCTCCTGACTATCTTGTACACTTGTGTCCACTGGTCCAACATAATGCTAATTATAATTTTCGTCAAAAACATTACATCATTCCTCTAGCCTCTAGAACGGTGACCTACCACAACTCTTTCCTTCTTAAAACTATAAGAGATTGGAATATGCTTTCTATTAAAATAAAAGGTTCTGATTCTGTTGGTTGTTTCAAAACTCGTTTTCAAAACTTTTTTCCTTTGGGTTTGGACAGACTCAAACAAATCTATGCCGCCTACGCCTTGGTCTAAGTGGTCCAAAAAGCACCTTTCAAATTATAATCTTTCAGCACAAAAAACATGCGACTACTGTCCAGGTGTTTTAGAAGATATTAAACACTACTTTCTTCATTGTCCTAAATTCACCATTCAGCGTCAAGTGTTCTTATGTTCTGTTTTCAACCTGCTAACACCTAATGTCCATTACAACTTATTCATCCAAACTTGCTCTGATCATCTTTGTGAAATGTTTATCAATGGAAATGACTCTCTTTCTTGTCTCAAAACAAAATGCTTTTCACCTTTGTGTTTTATTATATAGAAGCAACAAAACGCTTCAGTTCTTAAATTCTTTTCTGTTTACAACAGTAAATCAAGGTTTGGCTTGCTCAAGCTAACTAGTGTGTGTGTGTGTGTGTGTGTGTGTGTGTGTGTGTGTGTGTGTGTGTAACTTATTGTAAATAGTGTTTTTGTTTTGTCTTTTTGTTTGTTAAGGAGAGCATAATTCTAGCCTCCGGGCTGTTTGCAATCCTCTTTAAATAAATAAAGAATTATAATATATTATAAAACCTAATTGTGTAATCCAAAACGTTTAGTCTCTCTATTCTTGATTCGAAATGTAATCTTTGATATGAGGGTTTGCAGATGTGTTGGAAAAGGAAAAGTAGCAGTACTAGTATCGTAACATTTTGTCAAGCATTAACCTGATACCTGTTCGTACAATACATAACAAAGCATAAATTACATGTATGTTTTTTATGTTGTAGGAAGTGGAAGAGATACTTGCATTATCGATCCGGAATTTGACGGAATGCCGATACGTGATTTATCGGATTCTCAGACGTGGTGTCATCATATGTTACCAATACTACCTCAGGTGAATCAAACAAAATTTGTATACAGCTCATATTTTTGACAAGAATGGGTGCGTCATTGTTTTTAGGAGCGAAAAAGTTCTTTCGGATCTTTAAATGTTTCTATCTGGTTCTTATATACTGATTTATTCAAATTTGATATTTATTTACTTCCTATCTAATGTATACTGTATATGATCAAGCCATAATTTTTATTATATCACACACTTTGTACGAAATACATTAAACCAAATATATATATCAACTGAACTTGGTGATGAAGCTCATAAAGGACAATGATTTTACTTCAGTCATAAAATATAACCGGCAAGAAAAGGTTCTAAGAATGAGCTAAGCAGAACGTGCTATATAAATATTGGTTTTATTGGAGATGTTCATTAGTCAGTAATAAGAAGTTTTCCATACTGGTATATCACTGCTGATAAAAACCATTTATGAATACTATTATCTTTTATAAGCTTAAACATTTTTTCGTCAGTAAAATATTATAATTACGCCCTCTCTAGTTTATGAATTCTATGAAGTCGGCCTAAATTAATCTGAGATAATCATAACTATATAGGATATCAAAACGTGTAATATATGATTGTTGTTTGCTGCAATTTGTGGTTATTTGATGTAACATTTACTAGAGTATCCAGAAATTGTAATGGTTTTCAATGACAAGATTGTAAAACAATTTACTTTATCAGGGGAGGAATGTATGGTTCAACTCAGTAGAAGGCGGACAGGAAGGAGAGGGTGAGGATGAAGACGATGAGGACAGAAATGAGCCTGATGAACCGGAACCGGAAAGTGGACCTCCCTTGTTGACCCCTATATCTGAGGATCAAGGTAGTTATTTTTTACCACGGCACAATACCAAAGCAAAATTATTATACTCGTAATTTGAAGTGCAGGAATAGAAGCTATGTACTGTGTTCATGTGATTCAAAGGAATTTTTTATTATAACATGCATTATTATTATTATTATTATTATTATTATTAAATTGATATCAGAAATTTTATTGTTACTCAAAATGCTTCTTTTATCAATTGCTATGTAACTGGTGTATAATACAAAGTAAAGTCTATTAATGTTGTTATAACTGATAATTTTGGAAGAATTTTTAATGGAATCATTTCCTTTAGAAATTATTTTTAATTTTGATAGATGTTGGCAATAGCCCAGCGTGGATTACCAAAATGTCATCCAAGTTCCTCCCGGAATACTCACTGGCTGTTCTTAACTCAAACGTATGGCCAGGTGCATCTGCTTTTGCGGCAGAAAGAGGAAAGTAAGTATATAATCAAATACAAAAATACCGGTCTATTTTAAACTACAATAACAAAAACAAAGTAAAACTGTGAAAACTGGCAAATTTGGTTCAACCACGGAAACGAGGTCAAGTGTCCGGAAAGGATTTGTACTTCCTATCTAGCGAAATCAAAATTACAAATGAAAGGAACATGGAACTATGGGATGTCAAAAATATGCAGGATAATTTTGGATACAGCGACATCATACTTCCTTACAATTTGGTTAAAAATAAAATTTTTCTAAGCAAATTCAATTTACAAACACCGTATACTGTATAGTTAAAAATTAGTTTTTATGCATCTACTTGTCACAATATTGATTATTTTTAATTCCTCTCGGACAAATGGAGTGTGAGAAGGTATCCTAGCAAAGACAGACCTTTGCCTTATCCCTTAATCTGCCTTGTCCTCAAACAATTGGGGATTTGTTACATTTTAATTGTTTTACATTATAAAGCATTTCAAAAATGCATATGATAAAAGATGATTTGTTCAGGTCACTATTACCAGCGTCTGAGATTATATGTATTTATAGGTTTTTTGAAAACATCTATATTGGATGGGGTCACAAAAATCAGGATGGTGAGTTCCAACCAGAAATTCCAGAGGCAACAGTGACGGAATTCCCAAGTGGTCCAGAAATAACAGAAGCAGACGACCCTTCACCGGAACAGGAAGCTGCAGTTGAAGCTGCCATGCAAGAGAAAGAATTCGGAATGGACGACGATGATGACGATGAAGACGGCGAACAAGAGGACGATTGATTTACTGACAATTTATTGTTATCATGTAATTATTTGCATGATTAAGTGACATGGGAACAATGAACAAAATAGTCCTTTTCTCGGGTTTGATCAATGCTAAATCTATCAAAAAATATCATTTTCACGTGTTTTATTTGTATAAAGTAACAAATAAAATGTCGTAAAGGTATTTGTGTTGGTTACAATGTGTTTGTATCTAACAAAACTATAAGCGTTGCCCTTTTTTACGTTTCTTCCCAATGATTTTGGGTTTAGCATTTGCTTATTAATAATAAAATTTAAAATTGCAAGATGAAGCAGAACTACGAAATATAATATCAACCAAAAAGCTTACTTCCTTTGTTTTTGATTTGAGATGTCAGTTTTTTCTGGAGATGGTCATCTTTTTAGTAACCATGGATTCCTTAATACAACTTGAATAGCAAACAAAGCTAATACTTTTAAGTTGTATTGTAAGTGGTAAAATAAAAATATACGTTTTGAGAATTTTTTATCAATCCCGTTAGACAAAATTTAAGCAAGACGTGAAGGTCTGAAGACCAAATATTAGCGGTACTGACTTTGGTCCTTTAGGAGTAATTAAATCAGATAGAGCGAGATTAGTTTGTGGTTTGACATCAAACTTTTGGAAAAGTTTTGTTCGATAAGCTGTTCAACCAAACAGCCTTTAGACTGCATAAAAGCCTATAAAAGAGTAAACTTTGTTAAAAATCTTATAGTTTCCATAAGGAGTGAAGGAGTAAAACACGATATAATTATAAATCAGCATAGGTGGATTGCTAGCTTTTAATTTATTGGTTAAAAATGTTTAAATATTTTACTTATAAGGAAGTTGATTGTACTGCATACAAGAGAGACAACTCCCATGTTACCAAAGTTGTAAAAACGTTAAAGTTAAGTGTTTTAAGTAAAACAGTTTGTTCAATTTTTTAAAACTTAATGAAAATTAGAAATTAAATTTAATGCAATAAATTAGTTAATGATGTATTGAGACAAACTCGTGAAGATTAATGTATTATAGAACTTGTGACATAATTATTTATATCGTAAGACTCGAAATAAATATTACACAACTGATAATGTTACAAGACAAATATCATATAAGGCAACTAAATATATATCATAAGGCCGTGATAAATTAATTTGTAGTTCGTCGGACCCGCCCGTCTCTAAAATTTAGAAGTAAAAATAAAATTAATATTATTTTCAAATTGTTTTTCGTTTCCATTCAGTGTAAATTAAACAATATAAGGGCAACATTTGTCCAGCGTTATACAATTAAACAACCTTTAGTTGATTTATTATACTTCCGTTCGAGTCGGAATTATTTCCAGTTAACACTTGTTGATTATGTGTCAGAGTCTAAATTGGCTTCCGTAATCAATTTTTTACACAATATGTTAATAAGAACAGCAAACTACATTGAAATAGTTGCCATGATTTTTTAACAACCTAAGAATTAAGTTATTTTAGGATAAAATTGTTCAAAGACAAACAATTGTGATTAAGGTTAAATCCCCATAAAAATATTCAATTTTTCGATACTAATATCAAATCTATAGGATGCTTTCATGGGTGATTTAATCAGGATTTTTTAAAATTGAATAGAGTTTAGCTCTGCAAATAATAATAATAATACATAAAATAAAATCACGTATTATAAAAAACATTACATCCATATAAATATAAAATGGAACATCTAAAACTTATGAGACGCTAATTTTGCATTAAAGATACATATAAAACATGGCTTAACCTTATATAAGACATAAAATATCAATAAAACATAGATCTACGTTTAAACATTCTTGATAAAATTCTGCTAACTATTATCTGAATTTCTTCGTTCTCTAAAATCAGGGACGTATATAGCTAGATAATATTGTAAGTCCCTTCAAATATAAAATAAAATTTTTCATCATCAGATAAAACCTGGACAAAAAAATCTCACTCTTAAAATAAGATATATCTAAGAGCTGAAAAAAAAACTTCAAACCATTAAAAATGCAACTCATTCTCAATAAAACTATAATTGCACATATTTCATTTTCTATCACAAATGGGAAAAAAGTTAAAGCAGATTAAAATCCACATTTTTTTTAATCTGCCCTTGAGCGCAGAGTGAAATGCCTGTGTGTCACGTCAAAAAGTATCTAACATAATAGACTGTAGTATGACAAAGCAACGTATGGAGAAAGTTTGATAAATATTCAAACTACATAAACTTCACAGTATCAATAGTCTGGGGCAGGGTGTTTTCTGGAGCACGTGTACCTAAACTATTTTATCAAGCTTATGAAGTATAGTAATTAATTAATTTAAATTCAGATCGAATAACCTTGGTTAGATGTAATCGGGTGTATTTATATAGTCTCTTAACAAGTCTGGAATTTTTTAGTAATTGTAAACTCTAATAACATGTAAATGGGATTTTTTTTAGTAATCGTAAACTCTTATACCATGTGTATGAGATTTTTTTCTAGGAAATTATTTCAATGCAATACGTAATATGTGTAAGGTTGAGTACAATAAACGCGATTACTAGTAATATAAATTCATTTTAGTTAATGCGTAACTATTCATCTAGAATATCAATACTAATCGAAGCTACGGGAGGAAATTAAAATAAATCAAAAACTCGTGTTCTGAGTTATTGCTAGTTATTGAAAATAAGTACATTGTAATAAAGATTCCTCACGTGAGAAAAAAAAACACATTTATATTATAACATATTAGGGCATCAAAACTGTTTGAAAATATTTAAGTCAAAAGAAAGTCTCGATTTTATGAATACTTACTATGTTAAACTTTTTTTTACAAATAATACTGTATAGGGGAATGTAGAAGTGTGTCGTATTTAAATTCTGACTCTTTTATCCTGGCATTGAATTCATACAAATGATTAGAAAGCAACATACAAATACCATGTCCTTACCAACCTGGATAATGAAGATTCGAAAATAATACACACTTTGAAGTACGAATGTGTCCATGCAATCAATTTACATCGAATATGTTCACGGATTCACACATGTCACTTTTAATACTATTCAAATTTTGAATAATTCAAAATCTTATGGAGTTTCTAGTTCCAGAGGAGTTGTTATGCTTTCTAGTGAAACATTGTGATTAGATATTATAAGAATTCAGAAATGGAGTGTAAGAGACAGTTGTGATGTTTAAAGCACACAGATACAATGCTCTTAACGAAGATTTACAGATATGAACAGCCATGACCATTCAGTTTTATTGTTTCGTCTATTGCAAAAAAATATATAACAGAATGTAAGCTTAAATATATGTATTTATGTGCATTATATAAAGTAAAAGTGAAATGTTAAACTTATTTTTAACTGAAAAAAATCTAATGTCATTTCTAAAAAGCCTTTATTATAGTGATGACATAACTTATCTTAAAAATCACATTTGTATGAAAACAAGATAGAATGTATGTAAAACAAAAAGGAGAAATGAAAGACAAACCAAAGAACAAAATTAAAAAAGGACGAATACAGGACAGAAAAGCATCCAACCCAGCAGTACTGGATATCTTACACAGAGGGTAATTGTATACAGTATCATATATATATATATATATATATATATATATATATATATATATATATATATATATATATATATATATATATATATATGCAAATTCTTAGTTTAATTTAGCACTGTTAAAGAAAATCACACTGCTGACGTAGTTACCAAATACAAATTGCTCTGGATATAATAAGGAAAAGCATGGTTCTACTTAACTCTTATAGTCGCCATAAAAATAAGTTAGTTCCTTTAAATTTTAAGTAACGCGCTGCCAGTGCTAAAAAGCGTAAATTTTGGCTGCTTTCGGCAGTCAAAAAATGAAAAACACCTAAACTATTTTTTAATGTTAGAGTTTTCATTTATTATTAATAATTGTTGAAAGTATTGATTCATTCATTCTTTATTTATAGAATAAATACAAATACTTAACAGTTACTTTATATATATATATACAAAATAAGATAATTACAGAAACGAAATGCAAGATGAGTAACTTTAAAAAATATTTACAAAATTGATATGGTGTTCTCAGGTCTTCAGTCAATGCTTAAACACAGTCTATCCATCATTCCTGAAATTTAAAGCTCGCGCAAATCTACTGCATTCACTGATCAGTTTGTATAGGGAGACTGAGAAAGAATAAGGCCAAGCAAATCGGTGGAGATGAATAACGTCAATGCAATTCGGTGGAGCTATTACGAATTGTCTGTAAATGTTCATGTTAATCTGCTTTGGTGAGGATAAGAACGACTGTCTGATATTTTCTGTTCCAGAGCATAGTGTTAGTACATGGAGAATTAAATAAAAACACTCATTTCTACAAAAAGTACATGTGCATGTAATAGGTGGAAGGGTTCAAAGTTTAGCTATGAAGAATGCTAGATCTAATTGAAACTATTTGTGGGGAATTTCCATAGACTGCATATTTCTATTGATGGTTGAAGTTCTCTAAAACGGGAATAGTCTCTATCGTTGTGAAAACTCTCAAGCCAGAAATTCTTTACAGTAACAAAAAATCTATTGTTTACAATTTTTACCATGATGTACGGTTAGGAAAGGTACCGTTTTGTATATATATGATCAGAAAGTTATACAGATCGTATTTGTCCAGTAAATCAAGAATTCTCGGTATAGAACTCGTACAGGAAAGCCACCGATAGAATCCCCTTGAGATGCAGGAAAGTAAGGAACTCTTTTTGCAATTCGGCAGTTCCCAGCTTAACCCAAGGACTGTTGTAGGTTTATATAAGAAAGTTGTTAAACCTACTGTTTTTTTAATTGAAGATGAAAACAGTCAATAACAATGTTAATTTAAGAGCCACCAATGCAGAATATCAAGTTATCTTTACTTGTTTGACTCCTAATACGATTATTGTACACCTTAATGTTACTTTTTTTTTTATTAAAATTAAATCGCTATTTCCTAGAAAATGAATAGGCTATGTCAAGCATGGACTGAAGACCGTTAGAAGAAAGACTAAGACATGACATATCGTCAGCAAAAGTAGTATTGCCAGTACAAATATTGCCGACAGATACGGCGTTGTTACTATCCTCAAAGTCAACAAGCAAATCGTCAATGAAAACACAATACAAAAAGGTAGATAAAAATCCACCCTGTCGAATATCTTATTCAACTGGAAACCATTTAGATTGCAGTGAGTTTATATTAACAGGGCTTACAGTGTCCTTGTGGCTTTCGTAGATAGGCAACCATGCCTTAGGTTGTGTCCCAAGTAAATGTTGGTTCTTAATTGATATAGTCCATAGCCATAAATAAGTTATCAAATTCTATCTGTAAGAAGTTCATTTTGTACAGTGGGGCATATCAGATCTTCAATATCTAGAATTATCTATCAGCCCTCAAAGTGGGTTTCAAAACTAAGTGGCCAGCTGGCCACCAGTTTAAATTTTCTGGTGGCCAGTGGAAATTTCAAGTGGGCAGGCAATTTTTTCTTCCAAATGATGAAAAATTAAGGCAACTTTTAGTTATGGAAAACAAAAATACACATTTTTATAATTGACTTACAATCACTTACATTAGTGTTATTAATAACAATAATGATGATGTAAAGTGTCCATTATATTGCCTGAACAGTATCATTATATTGCAACAGTACCATGAAAATACTGTAACACACGAATAATATCTGTTGTCTAGTCACAAAAGTTCAAATTTAAAGTGGACAAGCTGGCCACCATTTACAAATTTTAGGTCGCCAGACACAATTCCAGGTCGATTTGGCCACCATTTTAGTAGACAAAATTGAGGGCTGTCTATAACATCATATTTCATCAACAACATTGGACTTGCAACATATATATATATATATATACATATATATATATATATATATATATATATATATATATATATATATATATATATATATATATATATATATATATATATTTAATTATATACAAATCCAATGTTAATTAAATATGATGTTATAGAAATACTTAATGATTGACTCGACTCATGTCGATTTTTTTATATAAAAGCAATCATTTCCCACACTTATATATAAAACTATTTAAGAGACAACAATGAAGATTTTGATGATATTTACAATAAAAAAGAACAAGACGGTGAATCATCAGATGAAGAAGAAATTTATGATGAAATCAAAGTACAGAAGGAACTGATAGAACGTGTAAAATATCAGCCTTGGCCGATGGCAAAGAAACTTAAACTAATAGGGTAATGTGTTTTCATTGTATAGTCCCATAGCTCAACAGATATGTTTTTGTTTAGTGCTTTGTAGTGCTTTAAGATTTGTGGAATTTTCCCAGAATAGGAAAATGCTTTTCAGTTGGCCTTACATTGTTAAACAATTCTTAAGTGTTTTGCATTGAATATGCATCTTTGAAAAAAGATTATCTAATAAAAATAAAACAAACATACCAGTCCATGTCCATATCACAATCCCAAAAACAAAGTCAAACTTTTGCAAACTGGCAAAATATATACACGTGAACTTCCATGAAGAAAGTGAGGCCGGGTGCTCAGGAAGGGTAAGCACCTCCAGTCTAGCTAGCTACACCCGTCACGTGCAAGTCAATTTTGAGAATGAAAGGAACAAAGAACTATGGTAAGTCAAATATATCCAGTATAAGTTGGGATACAGTGACTACATACTTATCAACAATATTGTGATGACGGCCATAAAACTTTTTAAGGGCCCTGATTAGCCTAGGCTTGCAATATCTTTGTGTCAACAATTAATTGTAAGTAATTTGCTTCGTTGCAGAAAGTTCCCATAGTGGGAACAAGCTCTACCGTACCGTATTAACTAAGATATTCGTTTTTAGTATTTTGTTTGTAACAATATTATAGAACAACAAGTAGCTTACGATTATAATTTTGATAATAAAATGTCTTAGCTGGTTAATGGTAAGATTCTAGAAAAAACGAATCGAAAATTCGAGAAACACACTCGTTTAGCTCAACGTAGTAAAATGTCCTTTAACAAAAATAGATTCCTTTAGCCACAATGTATACAAATAACTTGCCGTTTTCATTTTAAACATAGGTACATGTATAAAACAATTGCTGTTCTTAACCGAAGAAGCTTTTTTGATTAATTGTGTTGCAATTTCCTTTTCCCAGATGAGCGGTTTAAGATCTTAAGCTATCATCTAAGATGTACAAAAGAGTTTATAGTGTAAAGTTCGAATTAATAAAGCGTTTTTCTTAATGCAATGATAGTTTATTCAATGAAAGTTTCTCAGCTGTTGTTTTTATGTAAACAATCATATGATAGAACAATACAAAATTAAATTAGCTATTTATATTTTATCTGTGTATGGTTCAACTAGACTTGCCAAAGCGTTTGTCGAGAAACATGAAGGAAATTTATCCCGCAGTCATGGTTATCACGAAAAAGGGTTACAGGTTGGTAAATAGAAATACTTTGAAATCTCTCTCTCTCTCTCTCTCTCACACACACACACACACACACACACACCCTACACACACACACACACACACACACACACACACACACACACACCTCATGCTATCGTTACCTTTTGCACACTGATAGAATTGAATTGAAAACTTTAATTCTGCTTTCACAAACTGAGTTGCAACTCTAAGCTGCTTTATTAAATCTGCCTAATAGGTCCCTTGGAGAAACAATTTACAGCATTAATATAAGAGATCTATATTCATAATTTCTATTACGAGGTAGAACTATTCCATTGAATAGACAATTTTGTTTCTTTGATCTCAAACACTCTAGGTTCTTGTTATATACGCTACGCAGCTTGAAACTTGACAGACAGTTTTGAAAGAGATTTTGCAAATTGAGTTTTCAGGGAACTCATTTTGCGACTACCTTTGTCATCCAAAATTATTGTCACATTGTAATCGCGCAACCTCTTCCAAATGAAATATCATACTATCTTTGTCAATACTGCTGATGCAGCTTTAAACAAGAACACATTGACAAATATGACATCACTCGGTCGTCATTCCGCCGTTATAAAGTTCTCCAGAAAAGTAATCATTTTCTAGTTCAATGACATCAGTAAGCTTCATCCAGGTATAAGTTTGTCACAAGGATATTGCAAGCCTAGGCTAATCAGGGCCCTTAAAAAGTTTTATGGCCGTCATCACAATATTGTTGATAAGTATGTAGTCACTGTATCCCAACTTATACTGGATATATTTGACTTACCATAGTTCTGTGTTCCTTTCATTCTCAAAATTGACTTGCACGTGACGGGTGTAGCTAGCTAAACAGGAGGTGCTTACCCTTCAGGAGCACCCGGCCTCACTTCCTTGATGGAAGTTCACGTGTATCACCTATTTTGCCAGTTTGCAAATTTTTTACTTTGTTTTTGGGATTGTGATATGGACAAGGACTGGTATGTTTGTTTTATTTGTCACTTTTGAATAAGCAGACATTTGATCCCTCTTTTGTGAGGTCTTGACATTTATATTAATATTTTATTATTGTTTATATTGAAACATCTCTGAGAATCACACAAATATGTTGTGACAAATAAATAAATTGATATGTTTGAAGTAGTAATTTTTCAATCTTATCTAAATGTTATTATTCTTGCTTGTGTGGTTACGACATCATATGAATCGACCAGCAGTCCCCAGTGTAAACATAAGACATATAATTTGTGTTGAATTCTAAACAAGTTTTGTTTAAAATTATGAGAAATAAAGTAACTTATCTAAAAGAAATTACAAAATTATGTAAGTGCCTAACCGTGCGTGATCTACATGTATTTATTGTTGCTACATTGATGAAGTTTCTGTCCATGTTTTAACTTTACTGTTGACTATTTATATAATTTACAGGCTTTACGACAAATGAAACGGAATATAACTAATTTAGTATCGATGTTTACACCATGGGAAATGAGAATCAAGGCTATAGAAAGTAAATATTTAGCGTCAATAAAAACTGTTGTAATTGGTTGTGTTTTATATATTTATTACTTAATTTTGTTTTTATATATTTTAATATTTTTTATTAAGAACAAGATCAATGTTCACAAAACTGCTGTATATAAATTATCTTTTGATGTTTTTATTTATTGAGCTTTTTTTAATTTAAAATTGAACTTTGTCATTCCACCAAGTGAGCAATTATTAGCTATCACAATTATATTGCTGTTGTATTGACAGAAATAATCAATATATTTGCAAAAGAAGAAAATTGCAGTAAATGTGACACAAGCGTATGTTACTCTATTTGTTATGTGAGGTTTTTAAATGCGTTGTGTTCAAAAAAATAAAATAAAATGAAAGATCATATGTGACTAAGAGAAACAACTGCGTTCTGAACTAATATTGTAAGAGCATAAATTGTGCTGTATTCTGCGTAACGATATTGTCGTGGTAATGCAGCTTGTCTACAAAAGTCCAAGGTTGCAAGTGATTCTAGATCTGAAAGAAATTTGTATCGAAAGAATGAATATGTCTTCTTTGCAGGATTTTTCTTTCCTTTTTTTTTCTTTTTTAAAAAATTGTTTATGACTTGCTCAACTATCCACTGATCACTCTAGCAATAGGACAATTCCTTTAAGCTATATCTAGACGATATATCTTTTCCTGTCTGACTGAGACATATATCCGGATGCAGAGCAGAGCTAACATCTCATGCATCAAAACCTACAAGCAAGTACATTGGTTAAAAAAAATCCCTGACCTTTGTAACTTCTATTATAAAAATGCAATGTGTTATTATTGATTGAAAACAGAAGGTTTTTGATACATCTAAGTGCAAAAACATGTATCGCATCTAAAACTGAAGACAGATTCTCATGTTTGAAGCAGTCACATACAATATAGATTATATTTTTATGTCGCTAGCTAAGAGTAATGACCTAATTTATGTTAGAGTATAATAATCACTGGATATTTGATATTTCAGGTCATTTTGGCTCGGTTGTTGCTTCTTACTTTGTGTTCTTACGTTGGTTAATGTGGATTAATGTTTGGCTAACAGTGTTTCCTGTTTGCTTTGTTATTTTGCCAGAGGTAAATAAAACCAAATAGAGAGATAGATAGAAAGATAGATAGATAAAATGATTACGATCTGTAGAACTCTGATTAACGCCTTGCAAGATGTACAAAACGGTGACTAAAAACAAGTAAACGGGGCGTGTAATAATTTTTGTCAAATTGGAAACACACACACACACACAGGAGAGAGAGAGAGAGAGAGAGAGAGAGAGAGAGAGAGAGAGAGAGAGAGAGAGAGAGAGAGAATTCCAAAAGTAGTTAGAAATACCTTTTATTTCCTTCGATTTAACATAGATCAATAAACACATTTTCAGACATGTCCAATGGATTATCACAACTTATCTGATAGAATCATATTATATTAGAATTTATTTAAAACTTATCTGTCTATACCAGGCGCAGGAATTTCGCTATATATATATGTCAGAAATTGCGTTGATAAGTGGTTTTATGTTGTTAATTGACCACATATTTTTTTGTTTTCATGCCTTTGCTCCATTAGTTAATAGTAGGCGAAGCTCATGAAACCATGGCACGAAAAATGGTTCCAGAAGAGGAAAAAGAAACAGCATCAGATTTGAAAACTATATGGAATGCGGAAGTGAGTGGTTTTAAGATATGTAAACAGACCATTTATCTTCTCTGACCGATTATTTATTAAACCATGCCGAGATAGAATTTTTTGAATTGCTTGATGGAAGCTTTATGATTTTTTTAACATATTGTTTCAAAAGAAATCGTTCGATATGTCGTACCTTTTTACGTTGCTTTAATTAATATTGTATTTTGTGGTTGCGCAAAGAGTTATTATTATTATTATTATTATTATTATTATTTCTTGACTAAAAATGATCGGTTTTATTATCACAATTACAGGGTGTTTTAAAGTATTCGGTTATTTTCTATGGTTACTATGGAAACAGTTATACAATAGGAAAAGGTTACAGATTGCCACTAGCGTATCTGTTAACCGGAATTGCAGCATTTGCTTTTAGTTTTATCGTCCTACTCCGTCGGTGAGTATAATTATCTGTTGTATGACCGATACATCTCTTTTGATTTGATGTCAGTCTATGAAAGTGTTTCCAACAACTAGGCACTGGAGAATGACACGGATAGTACAGTTTCTAATCTATTGCTCTTTTTCCTATAAAAGTCGCATTTTCAATGCACACGTTCCTTCTAGTGCAAAGGTTTTACACCGTTAAACTATTCTTGTTGCAAAGTGTTACAAATGCAAATATTCTGTAAGAACAACAATTTAAATAGTATTTAAAGAGACGTTTTTTATGTGCTACTTTTAAATTTTTACGAAATAATGCAATTCCTTATCCTCACGTGAGTATGTAAAAAACGATTGATTTCTAGTCCGTGTTATGTTGTTTCGGGGGAATTATTTGGGAAGGCCGTAGAAGTCAAAAACAAAGTTCACTGTATTATACTGTGTATTTTTCTCCAACATGTGGGGGGAACACAAACATCTGCAAGCAAACTGGAAATTAACCCATACTAGTATTTGCAAATGTAGGGTTAACACCTTCGAGTTTTAGAGACCTCTGTGATCTGTAAGCAAGCTAAGACAACTCGGAAACCAAGGCTCCTCTAAATTCGAGGGTTACCCAGAGAGCTCATGGTATCGGTATTACATTTTTAGCGAATCAAAAATAGATGTGTACTTTTTTGGTATTAAAAACTTCTAAAATAAGACACAATGAAGCTCTTTGTCCAGTTGTACAATCATTCCTACACTTAAATTTAGCAAATTTTTGCAATCTTTATTGGAACTACAGATTAAAATGTTTTAACAAATCATACTATAAATGTTATAAGATTAAAGTGATCTAACAAATGGCATCCTTAAATTCTCGAATATTAATAGAAAAAACAAACAACAAAGTTATTAAGATTAAATTTGTCTGATTTTAATCTGATTTAAGTCAAGGGAAATCTTAAGTTAAGGAATGATTGTGAAACTGAAGCCTGATTACAACAAATTTTTAATTCAGAATTTAATTTATTACATAGAATATTATGTTTTTTTTCTAGAATGGCAGCAAATGCTAGACTAAATCGGCTATCTGAAAAAGAAGAAGAATACACATTTTCTTGGAAACTATTCGGCAGCTGGGACTACACCATCGGAAATTCAGAAACAGCTAATACTAAATTTGCTTCCAATGTGACAACATTTAAGGTATGGTCTATGATAAGTTGTTGTGGTAATTAAAAATATCATTCTTTGTATAGGGTGTTGGGTGTCCAGACTGTTCGATGCACTTACTCATCACATCGCCTTCAACGATTAAGTTTCAATTGAAACATGGGCATTCTTTTTTGGTGGGAATGTTTTTTCGGTCTACTTTGACGGTTACTCGGATTTTCTTCCCCACAAATTTTTACCTTTTAAAAAATAAGTGTTGCATTGTTTGTTAAAACCATTTCACCTTTTCACTTGTATATTACAGTAACGTTGTACGGATCAGTAAATATGTGTGCAATGTTAAAAAAAAACTGTTATGTTTATGGATTGTATCTGAAAATGGTATTTCATTTTCCAATGTATCTAACCATTATGTAAAGTATCACACTTTGCGACGAAGCGATTGACCACTTATTTTATATAAGCCATATGATTACACAGGTATGTCTTTCCTTTTAAAAGATCTGATTTAGTTTCATTTTTAAAAGGATGATAACATTACCTTTCTTATCTTTACAGGAAACGATTTTAGAAGCCAAGCATAAAGAGGAACCCGAGAGTTGGTAAATATTTCATGACTAAATGTCAAATAAAGAAATAAGTCATAGCAAAACTTTTAAACACAAAGAGAAATACTAAACGATCCGACATTTGAGCCAAGACATTAAAACATAAGACTGCCATTGAAAATTTCTCATTATCAGACAATTATTCCTTCCATTCTTATTATTTCTTTCGATATTGGAGTCATCTTTTCTTAAAAGTTTCAGCATAAAAACAACAAGCCTTGCTCGAGCGCTACAAGTAAAAATAACAATATAAACAAAGCAAAATAATCGTACCTTGATAAGTTATATTTATGCATATTCGGAATGCTGTGTAAATATCGTTTTCGATGTCGCGTTTTTATAATAATAGTTTAGCAAAACAACATGCATATTTCGGAGTAGAATAATTTTCTCGTAATAAGGAATATACCTTCCCAAAATAAGCCGAGGTAATGCTTTTTGTTAATAAATGAAGAATTTCTTCTTCGTTAAGTTTTAAATTTTTTTTGTCCATATTTAAAAATATTCTTTAGTTATCTGAAAGAGGTGTTGTATTTTTCTGTTGAAATTTTTTTCAGTAAATAAATAATTTTTTTTGAGATTATTTCGCTACAGTCATTATAACTTACACAGAGACATAGAAAACATTTCATTTGAATTGATATCGTCGGATCTTTGTTCTAGTTAATACAACGGTTATTTAAAATATTTAAATAGGAAACTCTTAATTGTATGCAGAATAATAGCCAATATTCTTGTGTTGCTTTTGCTGGCTTTAAGTACCTATATCATACAGTTGTGTGTTGAAAGATCTAGGGAAATGGAAATACAAAAACGAAAACATAGCATATCAACCAATTTCTGGGACGAGAACGAGGTAAGTATAAGTGGAACTTAAGTCCAAACAGAGATAGAAAAATTTGTACATTAAATTGGAAAATCTTTTCCGAATTAATAAGACTCATAAATGAAATTTTGAAATTTTGAAATTTTTAGCTGAAACAAGCTTTGCAATCACCATGGCAACCTTGATAAAAATTAGTGCATAAAATGAAAAAAGTAAGAGAAGAATTATCCATACTGATTAATTACAATTATTAATTAGGCATTTAACGAGCAAAATTGTTATAGGTAGTATAATAAAAATCTCCTCCACTACATAAGTGTATTTTTCAGTATTTAATGATTCATTTAATATTTTACAGCTGACAATAGTTATGACGTTGATAGCAACTATTTTTCCCAACTTCTTTGATTTGATATCCTTAATGGAAAAATACCATCCAAGAATAAACTTAAGGTGGCAGCTTGCACGGTAAGTAGCCTTGTGCTATTAAAAAATATTTTTTTAAAACATTAAACATATAGTAATGTTAAAAACTATCCTAAACCTCGTTAGCCTTTAGTACATGTGGATTTCAGTAAACTATTTTATAACATTTAAAAATGCTTTCTATTTATTTTGAAAAAAATGTTTTCAGTAAATTATTTTAAATCAAGATAAGTTTTAAACAATGTTTCATTTATCTAAATCATGAGTGAAAAAATTCCGAAGTTATACAAATGTCTTTTTTCGTAGAAGTTCGGATTAATAGAAAATCGAAAGAGCGATATTGCACTGAAAGAAAAAATTTCTTTGAAAAAAAATTAGTTATACTTGTGAAACTTGTAGTTGAATCGGTACATAAAACTCCCAAGAATTAATATACCTTTTGAGGTTTTTGTGATCAGATGAAAAATATCATATACTTTTTCAGAACACTCATAAAAGGTGTTTAATTTTTTAAATATCTTTTACTTATACATTATAAATATGAATAAAATTTTCAGGATATTTGCCTTAAACTTGTTGAACCTCTACACGTTGTTTATAGCACTATTTTGGAAACAGCAGGATTTGGTAGGTATCTAATATCTTCAGGAAACGTATCATTTGGTGACCAAATTGTATGTGTTAAGTGCCTGCAGAACATAGAACCTATTACCGCCTGTTTAAAAAAATAACTTTCAAAAAGACAGTTGCCGAAAGTCAAGAGTTTTTAAAACAGCAGAAGTTATTGGCTAGATATAACTTTAAAAGATCTTAAATCGGACAGTTTTACTTTTTATCGCAAATCTAGAGGTTGTCTTTCTTTAACTAACTTTACACGTTTGCCTGTCTACAATAAGACAGTCCTTTAATGACACATACACTATAAATAATATATGTCTATAATATCGATGTATATATTAGAGATTGCCTTCTATAAATAATTTTTTAATAGCGATAACCTTTTTACGATACAATACTGTAGAAATTTAACTATAGAAACATTACTATTGCAAAATTTTTATAAGGAGTAAGAGAGTTGGAAAAACAGAACATATTTTATAGACCATTAGACAAAAAATGATCTACAATTATATATGTATTATGAATAACAGAATAAACATTAAATATAATCATGTAATAATACAACAATTTTAGTGTGAGAAATATCGTATAATATTTAATAAACCTCTTTTGTTATCTTTCAGAAACAGGAAATACAGGCTGTTCTCCAAAATATTACAGTAGCAGCTCATTGTTCAATACATCAAAATGTTACAGAAATGCCAATGTCGACTTCTAGACAAACAACAATAGAAACACATAATGTAAACGATGTAATTATACAGCAAAATTGTACAATGTTTTCTGTCGAAAAATACATCTACTGTGATTTCCAGTCTTTGCTGGGAGACAATGGTGGGCCAGGTAATGCGTGCATTTGGGCTTAATCAACAGATTTTTAATGCGGTTTTCACTTAAATCTATGGTGCCTTTGTACCCGAGTGGTCTAAAGCGCAAGCCAGCGGATCACAATGCCTCACCAACGCCTGGATTCGAATCCCGTGATCATAGTGTTAAATACTTTTTCAATTCGCTTGCCAAAGGTCAGCGTTTTTTTTTTCTTTTTTTTTTTTTTTTTTTCTTCTTTTTTTTTTTTTTTTTTGGGGGGGGGGGGTACTCTGCACCATCCTAGAACTGAGGGTCTAGAAATAAGTGATATAATTTTGTCTGGGGCGTTAAACACCGTTACACAAATCGGCTACTCCACCTCCTGAAAAGAATCTATATTTTGTATGACCTATTTCTGAAAGAAGGACTTTTTAAAGCTACAAATCAACATGTGGATGTATTAAACGATGGTGTGAAACTCCATGTTAAATCTTGTATAATATGTAGCAAGGGAACGTTGAGCTCGGCTACTGCTTGTGTAACTTATCCTATAATATTGTCTTTACGACGTAAAATAATAACAATGGCAATTATTTTAGTTTTTTTTTTTAAAAAAAATTAAAAATTATTCCTCCTTTCAGTATTAACACAATAAAAGTTGTAAATTAAACAAGTATTTACCTTTAATTTAGTAATTAAATTTTAGTTTTTGAAACTTCCCCGTTTTATGTTTTCAATTTGGTTTTGGCATATTTTGAATGCTCAAACCTTTTAGATGATCATTGCAAAGAAATATATTTAAGCTCAGTGGTCTTAATTGGTAGATGCATTTTATATGACATCATTATTTTCGTCTGAACTTGCACTTTTGCCTAATTGCTTCCGTGGTTTTTCACAGTTATAGATAAATACTAAAAATGGCGCTACGTTATGCGTTTCATACAATAAGTTTTCCGTCATCGTCGTTTTATACTTTCATTACTTTCTTAAATTACATTTTTGTTGCACTGTAATCATGGCTATAACATACTTGCATGCATATGTATTAATTTCTAGGAAATATTCAAGTTGACCATAATGGACCTTGTTTTCACATTGGGAACTATAATTATTCAGGATTTTTTAAGAGGCTTGTTTGTTAGATATTGTAACACTTTATGCTGTTGGGATCTACAAAAGACATTTGTAAGTGTGAACAATATTGCAAGACAAATGATACTATTATCATTGTTGTTTCATTGGTAGTAAAAAGAAAAGCAATAGTACCATTGTTACACATGTGGTATGGGTAGAGCTCTACTCAAGCTTTTATAAACAATAACACTGGATAACACTAGATACAATATTATTACAAATTCTAATTTTAGTATCAAGGCAGTTATCGATACAACAGATCTTATATACTTTTTTTTTCTTTTTCTTTTTCTTTTTTTTTTCTTTTTTTTTTTTTTTTTTTGATTTTTTTTTTGTCATATTAAGATATGTGTTTTTTCATCTATTGTACCAAGTCCATATTCTCATTGCAAGTTCAATGAAATTATACGGATTTTAAAAAAAAAAAATACAAATTGCATGTATGTTGCAAACAATCTATAGAAAACCTATATAAAAAATTATAGAAACGAACTCGTATTAGTATACGTAATTGTTCTTTGTGTCCTTTTGATCGTTCCTCAATGGTAAATATTCTTACATTAACATCAAACTAGAAATATCGATTTATTTTATTGTTTTACATTTCAATTGAAAATGGTACTCTGCGATAAATGTGATTAGTTTTGAGTATTTATTTAATGTAAATTAAAAATATATTAAATAGAACTTAAAAAACAAAGACATATAATTTCAGCCAAAAATTCAATAAACGACCACGCTATGTTTTAATGAACCTTATAATCAACTATTATTTTATGAATTATAATCCTTAAAGCAAAATTAATTGTCCTAGTAATTGTGTATCATTACTAGTTTATAACTTTTACGTTATTAACAAATTCTATTTAAATTAAATGAGCTTCATTTTTCTACAGGCAAAAATCTTTATTAAAATTTATTTCAGCCTGAATACGGTGATTTTAAAACTGCAGAAAATCTTCTTCATTTGATAAATAATCAAGGCATGATATGGTATAGTATATACAAAATAGATTCATCACTAAATGTTCTGATAAATGGTGATTAATATGCATTTGGCAACAGACATTGCAATAAAAACGAAGACTACTTATAAAATTGATATGACGACAGAAACACTTGTAATAAAGCATCTCTCTTTTGACAAACTGAATTTGTTTTTAGAAAAGTAAGTTTAATATTTGTACTACGCTTTAAGGAATTCAGACATGTTGTAGATATGTCTTTTTTCCAGAGAAGAAAAAAAGATAAATAATATTGAAACAATCAACCACATATTGAAACAAATTATTATAAGCCAATTTGTCAAGCATGAAATATAAAATAAAAAAGATATACATTTTTGGGTGACATTTCACAACGTATTCATTTTATTTTACCGTGCATTAGAGACTATGGTTATGCGAACATTTTTATATCAAGTTAATTATTCCCTGGTTTTTTTTTTTTTTTTGTTTTTTTTTTAATCAAATGATTAAATAAATATGTTGAGCAAGCACGTGATGATGATGATGATGTTGATGGTAAGAAACGGGGGCGGTGGTAAGGGTGATGCTTCACGATTCGACGACGAGGATACCGATGAACGTAGTTTCAATAACAACAACGTTTTTATTTTTCATGTTATACAGGTTAGGCAGTTTCTTTGCACCAGGTCTACCCGTGTTAAACTTATTAAAGTTATTAATACTGGTGTATATACGATGCTGGTCAGTTATGGTTTGCAATGTCCCACAGGAAGCAATATTTCGAGCTTCCAGATCAAATAACTTTTATTATGCTTTACTGCTCATTATGCTGTTCTTGTGTATGCTGCCGCCATTGTTTGCCATTGTTACCATGGAGCCATCGCCTGACTGTGGACCATTCAGGTATGCGTTAGAATAGAAACGTAAACATGATTTGAAAAAACAATGTTTGTAAAATAATTAAATAATTCTGCATTTTTCACATTAATTCTTGTATAAAACAAATTTAAGCAGGTCGTGAGTGTTTTATGATTGAGGTCAATAACTCACATCTATGTTTTGTTACAACCCTGATTTAATAAAAGACCAAAGTCTGTATTGAGATTTTATTTCATGTTCTATTGTTGTGACAAGTCATAAGTGACTATGATTTAAAACAAGTATATACAGTGATTTTAATTACATTGCAAAATCTCATTACTTCATTCTAATTATCGAGTTTTAAATATCTTCGAGGAAGTAATTATATCTACTTAACAAACGTATTTAATTAAATATCAAAATGGTGTTAAAATAATAATTTCAGATTTCTCATAATCAACGTTTACGTAACATGCTTTTTTTAAAACCATTTTTAACTAATTTATTGAATAACAAATTATTGTACAGAATATTTAACCATTATTTTGTCAAACAAATAATACGTTTTATCTGTTAACAAGAGCAATGTTTTTCTCATCTATGATCCCAATATTTTTGTCTACAGTTTGTTAATAAAGTATTGGTGGATCTTTTCAAAACAAAAATGTGTGTTAAAATTTCTGATTTATCTCTTTACTGGATTTTGATGTCCCTATAAATTCACTGAATCGAATAGCTGGATTTATGTTTGTAATCATTTTGCAGAACTTTCAGAAGTTTGAATAAAATATGTTTATATTTTTAAAACCCTCGTTGTGTATAAATGTAATTTTTTAAAATTCTTTTATGGAAAGCAGATCTACAAAAAGCCATGTTTTACCGTACCATAGTCTTTATTATTTTGTGCAGAAAAATCAAAATTCAGTGTCAATTGTCTTTTTAAATGACAACATCACTTTGTTATTCAATGTTTATATATTTGTTTATTTTGGTAAAAACAGTCAGCTCAATTTGTGTTCTAACCATTATAACAACAATGGGCACGTACACCTTTAGACATTTTATACAAGGGCCAAAAAATTAAATATCAGTTGTTCGTTTTGGCCCTGTTTGGATGTTTATACCATTTGTTTGTATTCTGTCGTGTTCTTTGTTGCGTTGATAGGTACTATTTTTTGCTTGTATCTTGTCGTATTCTTTGTTGCGTCGACTAATGAAAAATACATGTTTTATCGTGACAAACTAGTGTCTACTGTAATAAAAGCTCACTTTCGTGAACAATAATTTTAACATGTGTCCCTTTTACGTCATTTTCTTATGTTCTGGTTTTGTTCTCTGTTCTATTTATTTAAACGAGATACTATTACAATGACAAAATCGACCAGCTTTAAACATTTTCCCTATTTACAGTGGACAAGAAAGAATGTTTAAGATATTAACGGCAACGATAGAAAATGAATTGCCATCAGCTGTATCATCGGTTCTGGAATACGTGGCCTCACCAGGCGTTATTATACCTATATTTATGCTTTTAGGGTTAGTAATAGTAAAATTGATGACGACCATTTATAAACTCTTTTTATCTAATAAAAGAAGCTAACAAATTAGAAAAAAATCAAACTAAACAATTCATAAATAAGAGTAAAAGTAAAACCATGTTCCCTAACAATTATACATATGTTGATATTTATCCTTTATCATATTTAAAATTTGTACGAAAGCTACGTCATGTTAGAATATTGCGTGGTAAATAAACTTTAACTTTTAAAGAATTTTAATTATAAACAAAAATGCAATGTTTATTTTGTTCAAATTATTTATACTTAAACGTAAAATATCTGTGTGTAGATTTCTATCAATTTTTTTTTTTTTTTTGTCTATTTACAAATTTACATTTTACCTTTGATGAGATACTAAAGTCATGTAATTGTATTCGCAGGATGGTAATATATTATTTGCTTAGTGTTGGCAGAGCTCTTCGGGATGCCAACAACGAACTGAGAACTCAGCTTGAATATGTAAGTAATGAGTAACAAAAACTAATCTTTAAAAAGAAAACCCAAAATGATAAACAACTATGTTTACACTTAACAACTCATTATGAGTTTATGAAGAAATCTTATTTAAGATTTGCATACATTGTTGTAATTTTTAATAGATATCCAAAACTTGCACATATATACATGTATTTCTGCTTCCCCTAATGGCTTATTTGTTTAAATAAGAGAAAAGAATCTTGTAAAACATCATTTATTTTCTGATCATTTATAATATACTGGAAAAGATTACATACTGCCTGGGAATAATACAATTTTAGAGATACACAATGATAATGTTTTAGTACAAATTATATTGTCAATGGTTGTAGCTGTAAACAATATTGACAGTTAAACATTTAATATTTAATGATGATTTGCTTTTTGAAAAGGAAAGAACAGAGGGAAAAAGAAAGATCTATGCAATGGCTGACGGTAAATATCTTACTATGCAGAATTGAAGTACTTCTTTAGTTTTAAATAAATTTCAAAAATAAAGACGGCTGAAAATTTTGCTAAATGGTATATTTTTACCAACATAAACAAAGCAAGCAATCGCCTTGTTCCTTTTCCTAACATATGACTTAAACAAATCTCACTATTATTGAAAGTTCGAAATGGATTTTTGTAATTGAGGTTGACTACTTCTTCACTTAGAAGATTTAGTATACATGTATGTAACGATTATTTACCGTTTTGAATGATATGTGAGCAATAATAGCCTTATATCACGTACTTTGATCATTAAACAATGTTTTATATAGTTAATGTGTTGTCATGTTCACAAATTGCGTTTAGAATTATAAAGATAATATTTAGGTAGTTAATGACTCCATTGTGAATCAAAACGAAAAATATTCATGTTTTTGTTATTATTATAAAAATAAACACTATTTTCTAGATGTTGTGACAAAATACTACTTCTAAGCAATTAACAACCAAATCCAGCTTTAGATATTCTACCACACTGTAGACCTGCCGTGATTTAAATGCCAAACAAGAGCGAAATTTATCAAACTCTACGTGTTCCTATAGATCACATAGTTTCTAAATACTAATAAAAGTTGGGATGATCAGTTGTAAATCTAGCAGCTTTGACAAGACGGCTTGATAAGAAACTACAGCTTAAATCTTAACGACTTCAATAATTGCTTTTTCATACATTGCATGCCAAAAAATGTCTTGAAACATTTTACATTTTACTTCGTAATATATTAAAATGATAAGACATTCCCAACTCTAGTTAGCTGGAGACATGCTTTATTCGAGTGCATTTTAAACAATATGATTGTAGGAAAATCTGTAGTTTCAGTAAATTAACTGTATTACACGATGAAACATTGATTGATGAACAGTGACACGAGCTAATTGAAACTACAAATTTCAATCAGGAACAGCTTCTCACAAGGAAATACAGTAGTCTTCATTAATTAAACTGTTAAACTGAGGCGATAACATGCTAAATCATTTTGATTATTTTTCTGTAACCACATTTACATTCAAAAGAACTTAACTAAAAGATTCATTCAAAGGTCAGGGCAATTAAGTAAAATAAAAAATCACATAATTTTCAATACGAGTACAATTATTTAATTTCTTGTCACATTTCGAAAAAGAGACCAAACAGAATTATTATAAAGTAATTACAAAATTGTTATTTCTTTATACTGTTATATATATTTCTATACAACCTTCAATCTACTCACCCAGTTTTTTAACCTTACATATAACGTAAGTTAGTGTACCTTGTACGACAAAGATCTAACCTTTTCACCGATTGCTGATTGGTGATTGGTTCACGAATATAATCTCTCTGTGTTAAGCTTTCTTTAAGTTTTGTTTTATAGATATGTTTAGCTAACACAATATAACGTATCATAATTGGTTTGATATTAATTATTTTTCAATGTTCTCATTCAAAGAATATGTTGGTAAATCGTAATCGATAGAAGCAGTCTAGTTTTACTTTGATGACACTTTCTTTACAGTAACTCCAAAGTCGGGAGTTATAAAATCAGTGTGTGCGTGTTCATTTTCCTTTACTTATCTCGTCTTTGTAAATGTTACTGTAATTATCGTTTTATATTTATTTTTATAATATTTATAAAACACCTTATTGAATTACAATTTTTCTTTTCTTACACTAAAAAAAACTTATATATGTTAATGTTTATCATATTGTCTTTATATCCAGAGCCTGTCACAAGTATAAATGTTATCATTACTGATCTTTGTATGCAGTACCTTGTCTTATTTGTCTTATTTGTATTTTACCTGTTGCTAACTCTATGGCATTGGTGCAATGGTTTGCAGCTTTAATTACCCTATTAAAATAAACAATATTAAATATACAATTTAATTATAAAATCACATAGTTATTCATCTTTATTATTACTGATCGTCACACATAAATTTTTAGTCACTTTTAAGGAACCTGGGTAGCATACAGGCTTTAATTTAAAAATCACAAAATTATTATCCTTATTAAAAGATAAACGTTTAACATCAATGACACTCCTTAAAATATATCGGTAGTAAAATGTAATGTTAAATGTTAAAACTTTATTTTATTTTTCTTTCCAGCTAAACGACATTTAGAAAATAATTCAGGGGACAGTGAAGGCAAAAAGGGAATAAAGTCCATAAGTCAGTATACATAATAAATACAAAATTACAGACCGACTTAATTATTTTGTGGCTAATTGGTTCTTCAAAACTGTAATATCCTCATATCACAAATGTAAAGATGTAAATTGAAATTGGTTAGGTATTATAAATATACGTTCTGCAATCATTAGCCCATGGATTTTATTAAATATTACTAGTATCAAATAGTAAATCATGGCTAGGCATGTAATCATAAAAACACTTTGTTCCATAGATTGTCATGTAATCGATTTTATATGCAGTCATAGGTGACATCAAACACATTGATAAAAAGTTCGATGTTTTATTTTACTTTGAACTATTTTTTCGTTTGTTTCTTTTGCTTTGTTGTAAGTAGTTTGTGATTATTGCTGGAATTCTTTTTAGCTTCAAATAACTACATTTATTAAAGAAGCTCTATCGATGCGATAAAACCGAAAACTATTAACAATACATGTAATTGTGTGTTTTACTCCCCTAATTTGGATCTTGCATAACCAGATTATTTTCTCTATTGGTTGATGTAATATTTAAGAGTAAGAAATAAATCAACAGACTTTGCTCTTCAAATGTAATTAACATATCTATACACCAATGCACTTGGCAGAAAAAAAAGTCTACTGGGAATTTCATTCCGTAGTATGTTTGATGTATTAACTTGTTAAGACCATGAAAAATGTAGAATCGTTTATATTATAGTTATTACGTTCAGAGTCTGTAAGGATGTCTTTAGGTTCATAATTATCACTTGGAAAAATGTCTGATGTAACCAGATTATTTCCCAAGCAGTAAATATCAGTCAGTGAAATTCATGTCGCCTATGAAGAGTTAAAATCAAGGACAAATTTAGAAATTTACAAACCAAACCCATTTTGCTATACGTGTTTTTAAAACTCACTAATATAAATAATCCAGTGTTTCTTTTGGTGAGACGTGAAAAAATGGTTCTTGTGTTGAAACGCCTAAATGTTGAAAATATTTCCAAAATAAATGTTGAAAACATTTCCAAAAGTAAACAATGGAATCGAATGACGCAGTATTCTACAGTTTAGTGAAAGTAATGTTAAGTTGGCTTTCTGTTAGATCTTTATTGGATAGGGAAGCATGGAAAGATCTTAGTTTTCCGGAAAACTTTATATGTAAAATAGACTAAAAAAACGGACAGATCCCCGTACTTGGACATTTAATTCTATTTCAGACTTTTGTTACTATTTTATTTCATGGACAATGTTCATGGCCCCAAAACATCTCACTGAATGACAACCTAAAATAGACCGTCTTGTATAGATTGTATAGAATCTTGGTAGGAATTTAAAAAATGTGCGCATGGCATTTCTGCAGACGTTTTGTTGAAGTAGATCCATAGCTAACAATGTGAATCCTATTAAATAGACTAGAGTTTTCAATTTAATTGGATATTTTCTTTTAAGCAAAAAAATGTTGACATTTTCATGTTTTCTACCACGTGCTGTTTTCATTTGTTTATTTATAATGCAAACACAATCAGCACATTGCAAACCTTTTCATGTATTGCCCCTTTCACTTTATAATTGAATTGCGTTATAGTGCATTTTATAAATGAAACTATACTTCTAGTCTATTAAGCTTATTACTGGTTCATGTATTCTGGCGTCTAGCGAAAATTTCAACTTTCAAAATAATAAAAATAATAAAAGTAAAAATAATATTTAATAATAATAATAAGAAGAAGAATGAGGAGGAGAACAAGAATAATAAATAAATAATGATTTGGTAATATCGCTGTCGGTTTTTTTTTTTTTTTTTTTTTTTTTTTTTCTTTTGTTCAGTAGCCACTATAATTGTTTGTCTCATTCTTGTCTTTTCTGGTTAGCAGTTCTTCGTTATTTTGTATTCCCGTTTTCTTAAAAGGTTGGTTGATGACCTGTACAATCGCCGAGTCTTTTCGTCTGTTTGTACGCAAAATAATGGTTTTGTTTTTATTTTTGTAGCTTCCTCGCTTATGGCAGCAACAAGATTTGCGAAGATGTTATCAAACAAAAATACAAAACAACCAGTAAAACAACAAACAACGATGCAAATACAAAATAAAGTGAATATTGAAACAGTAGGACAAAGCACACCTGTTGGTGTTGTTAAGGCTAAACCTCAGTTATGGAAGAGATTAAGTGGAGATATAAACAGGTAATATAAAGTTTACCAGCTGATAAAAAAAGACGCAATCATGTTTCTTTGGACTTTTGCAACAAGCGTGCTTCTAATACCTTTTGTAATTTTATCTATAACACATAGCTTGTAGTTTTATAAACATTAAAAACTTCTTCTTTCATGTCGTTAATTTGTCATTAAGTAACAAGTCTATTTTGATTAGCAACTATAGTTCCATTCATTAGAGTTATAAACACTGTAGTGACTGTAAGATTAGAGTAAATTTCTCGGGTTTTGATACTGACCATGATTTATTATTTAATTTATATATTTCACAGAAAATCAACAATAGTTTCTCAATCTAATAACTCAGAAGGCAGTGATGACATTGATGTTTCATTTCCAAAGCGAGACGGACACATGTCTGTTATTAAAGAACATGAAAGTCCAAGGACAACAGAAAATATAGCAACTAAACTTATTGATCAGATTAATTCTAGCAATATTGACGTCATTTGTCACCAGGACAACATTCAAATGTCAATTATAAACGAGCAAGAAAGTTCAAGGGTCACGGAAAATATTACATCTGATCTAATTGATCACACGAATTCTAGCAATAATGACGTCATTTGTCACCAGGAAAAAAATCAAGTGTCAATTATAAACGAGCAAGAAGGTTCAAGGGTCACAGAAAATGTGACAAATGACCCAGCTGTTAAGATGACGACTAACACTGAAAACAATATAAGTCACCAAGGCAGCATTTGGATTGAAAGCGACAGTGTCGATACAAGAAATGATCAAGAATCTCTAAACATGTATAGTACTGCTTGTGAGCAATGGAATAGTAGAAACGAAATCACTAACGATGACTTGGAGAAGGGAAATAATACAAACGAAACACGTGATTCTAGGTCACTGAATGTTATACAGAAATATAAAATATCCCTGGAGAGAAGACGAAGAACAGAACGTCAATCACCAAATACAAAAAAGAAACATAACTCGGACATTGGTGTACAGGGCGTAGATAATAATATCGGGAAAAGTTTAACTATTTAACGTTATTTTGCTTCAAAATTAGAATTAAAGGTGGAGGAATAAAAACGATACTCAACGCATGAAACATTGAAACACTTGTATGTGGAAATGTGTACAACATTTCATCTTGCAGTAGTGTGAAGGTCGTCGGTTCATTCTTATATATATATATATATATATATATATATATATATATATATATATATATATATATATATATATATATATATATAACAGTATCGCACTAAAACCATTTGTTTAAGCTGCTTAACAATCTTTCATTTTTGTTATGAAATACGTATTGCAAAAATTAGGTATTATTAAATATAAAAATAATTATTTTACGTTCGTTCGGTTTTTTTTTATTTGATGTAGGAATTTCGAAATTATTTTATTTCAAGCTCTTACAATATATTGACAATAAAATAAATTGGGAATTTTATGATGCAGGACTGTAAAAACAGACAGTTAGTGGCTTATTTAAAATACTGTTATATTATTCCAAACACTTTTACCGTTAATTTGGAGTACCTTACAATATTCACTAGTACATTATAGTGCTAGTAGGTACACACTGTCTGGTTATTTGTTAGATAATAAACTTTAAGCACTTAATTAAAAAATACAGCAATTGTAACAGTGTATTTAGAACATTACAGCACTAAAGCAACTAGGTACAACTGAACTCGGGATTCTTCGTCTTGAATCATAATGATATGCATTGTTTTCTGTGAAGTGATCACATACGAATCTTAGCGCGCGGTTACAGATCACAGCGCCTCTCACCGCCTGGGTTCGATTCCCACTTGGGACAGATCCTAGTGTGAGAAAGTTTAACATTTCACTTGCCGCAGTCTGGTGGTTTTTCTCTGGGTACTCCGATTTCCTTCACCATCCCAGAACTGACCGCCTCAAAATAAGTGAAAGAATCTTGACTGGGCGTTAAACACCATTACTTCACTCTACTCCAGACGAATCTTACCGAGTTTTAAAACGAGTTTGTGTCTCAATGGTATAGCGCTCGCCTTAAGTGTGTCGGGTTATACACCTGGTCATATATAATGCTTTAACTTGACAGAAGGAAGACAGACTATCGCCTGATTCGCCCGGTGACAAGAAACAATGTGACTAGGAGTGTGGTGTGCGACATACTATCTCGTTGAGCTAGCACCTTATCAAAAACTATATCTGAGTGCGCGCTAGTTAACTGCAGGACATAATACAAACACATACATCATATGCACAGCAAACTTTAGATAATCCTTGGAGATAAATGAATTTGCTCTTGAAATAACTGATGCGGCATTAAATCAAATAACAACCACAGAATCGAAACCAATTTTAAATTAATATATGCTTATACATAATATACTCAAACCTCCATTACAATTATTACAACACAATTTTTACAATGAATCAGTTATTTATATTCAACAAATGGCATGTTTTGGCATAAACTATTGTGCTTATGCTTATCGTCATCTAGTAATGTTTAATATCTCAAGATTATGATCTCGTTAAATACCGACAAACACGTGTAGCTATATTCAGTATTAATAACGATTTCTGTACTTAGTAAGCGTAAAATTTTAATAAAATTTAACAAAATTGTGAATTCAAGACTTATGATATCGATTATTATGCTGTGAAAAGCATAAAATATTAAAATATTATTGACGGATATAATAGTTTTAGATTAGAAAAAAAGTGAAGAAGAATTAGAGGTACATTATTTACTCGATTGATTGATTTAATCTTTATATTCACAATATATAAAACCTTTGGGAATGAACATATTCTGTTTGAAAAATCACCTTATTTTACAATTAAAATGTCTACCAAGACATTTAAGTAAAATATCGTCGAATGAATCGATTTACAATTTAACATAAAACAATAAATACCGCTTGTAAAGACATTTTATTGAACACGTTTTAATGAAATATCTGTCTGGTTATAAAATGAATGTCTGAAAGGGGGAATAGCGGTAATTCAGTTAGATAGATAGACAAACTGAAGTGTTTGGATAAGTATACTGGCTCCTCTAGTTCATGACTTAGAAATTAGGTTTAACCAGTGCCAGGAACCAACTGTAGTATTTCACTTGCCAATAGCTTCGTATGTGCGAGTTTGGGGGCTCGAACACCGTCCGGGTCTGACCAAGACTTGCAAATCGGTAGTCATCGTTCTTTTGCAAAGCATTCGGCATTTAGAAATTAAAGTCACAGGGTCCTTCGGATGAGACCTTAAAAACCGATGTCCAGTGTCATTTTAAGAACCTTTCCTGCACATTGAATGATTCAAGCGATGAATAAATATTCTGCCTTTTCAGCTGATATGACTTCGTGAGAGAGTTTGACCAGTGTCAGGATGTTAAGATGGGAGTTTAGTTAACCTATAAATAGACAAACTGAAGTGTTGAATGAACATTACTGGCATTTCCAGTTCACGACTTTGGGATTAGGTTTGACCAGTGCTAGAAATCTAAAGCGATATTTCACTTGACGATAGAGAAATAGCACAATGGCAGAATCATGCTCAGTTATACTTGAGTTTACATCACGTGACTTTCTTCATTAATGACCTTAAAAGTTTTCATCGCGCTAGTTTTGGAACTAGATTATGACGACGAACAGAGGGGGATAAATAATTTTGTTTCGCTTGCAAATGGTAACTTTGATGAATATGAAAATAAAGAAGTTATATGTATTATCGAAAGAATCATAACTTACCGAACCGTGAAAAGTGCATAACGGATTTTGATAATGGTTTGATTTTGAGTGTTCTGGGCCTAAAAATGATAAATATGACATGTATGTGGGTATCATTTTCAGGGGGTCCAAGTCCTTCTGTACCCTACTGTATCAGCACATATAAATTACGATCAGTTGTGGTCATTCGATTTTCTTGTGAAATGACCTAGGAAGAGTTTGTGGACTCAAATATGACCGCTTTTTAAATTAGGTACATGATCATAATACTGCCATATGGGCAGACAAATTAATGTGTTGAATAAATACACTGTTTTTTTTGCTGATGATTTTAAGATCGAGTTTGGCAGGTGTCAGGATGTAAAAGGCGGGAGTTTACCTGACAATAAATAATTAGTTAGGCATACTAAAGTGTTAAATAAATATACTGTCTTTGTAACTGATGACTTCGACATTGGGTTTGGCCAGAGTCAGGATGCTGAGAAATTATTTACAGTAGATATATATCGATAGAAATATCAAACCATTAGATGAGTGTACTAGCTTTATTAGATCATTACTTCGTAATTAGTTTTAATAGGTGTTAGAATCTAGTTGCAATAACAAATACAACAATAAAGTTGGTGGGTCATTATATTTGGATGTTCTTATAAATACAGTTGCTATTTCTATCATAATCTTTATTTTTTGTTGTTGCTGCTGTTTTTATGCATGTATTTTAAATCGATTGAAATGTTTAGCAAAACATTACAAATTGTTTTTTGATATGAGATGTCCTTGCCATCAAAACCTCTATATTTTAAATAAAAGACTGAAAACAAATTCATTGTTACCACCAACAAGTCAGATCTGCCACCCTTTCTTTTCAATATCCACATAAAAAGTCGCCTATGTTAAATTTACTGGAATGATTTTGTGGCAATAAAATTCAGATTGTAAATTACAATCCCTTTGTATAATCAGCTTATTGAAAGTTTTTAAGATAGTTCAATACATGAGGAACATCTTCAATGAAACCGGTATAAATGAAGATTATAATAGTTATTTTTGTTCCACATTCTGATAAGCTCAAAATCCGTTTATCATCTTTTCAGTTAGCGACAGTTCATGTAGCAATTGCCATAAAAATCAACATATTTAAAACTTCTTTTATTTAAAACCTTACGTGCTACTAAAATTCTAGTTTTGTACATCATCCGGTACTTTACATAAACATTTTAATCAAAACCAAATTAATCATACTTTGTCAATAGCATTTATTGGAGCCCTCAAAACACGTCAAATTATTGAGAGAGAGAGAGAGAGAGAGAGAGAGAGAGAGAGAGAGAGAGAGAGAGATCCTTAGCAGGATTGGTTTAATATTTGAATAGTCTTTTGAAAAATTATTAGTAGCGATATTAAACTGAACGATCCTAAGCAAGTAATAAGAGCTAAAATCAAGTAGAGAAGTTTCGATGTGAGATTTTTTAATAAAACATTACACATGATAAAATGTTACTTCATTATGTATACTATCAACTAGTCACGCAAATACCAAGATATCGCGTGCAATTGTACGAAGGTGTAAGGAAGATGTGGAAGGAAATTATGGAAAAAAAAAAAAACATGACGGGTCAAAAATGTTATGATTGGAAGTCGGCGGAATGAACTACCATAATGTCTATGGCAAATCAAATCTGTAAATCTGTAACTGATATTTGGCGCTGATACTAAACCGCGCGCTAAGATCATATGGACAGACATACAGAGACATAGCTAATAAAAGACAAACGCAATGCATTATTTAATCCTACCTTCGCAATATATCTAGACTGACCATTGATTCAAATACTTTAGACCTACAGATGAACTATTATTGATGGAAAACAGTATATGTCCAATTATCAAATTAAAGAGAGAGAGAGAGAGAGAGAGAGAGAGAGAGAGAGAGAGAGAGAGGGGGGGGGGGAAATTCAGTATATTATCTAATTCTCTTACCAAGACATTTAGTTACTTTAAAATATAACCAAGATATAAAGTTACATAACGCAGTAAATAAGACGCATTGGCACATAACAATAAAACGAAGACTAACAGTCACATTACACTGTATCCAAGGCATATATAGTCACATACACCAAACCTGGACATATATAGTCACTTACACCAAACCAAGGCATATATAATCACGTACACTAAACCAAAACATATGTAGTTTCAAATACCTAACCAAGGCATATGTAGTCACATACACTTAACCAAGGCATATATAGTCACATACACCAAAACAAGGAATATATAGTCACATACACCAAACCAAGGCATATGTAGTCACATACACCAAACCAAGGAATATATAGTCACATACACCAAACCAAGGCATATGCAGTCACATTCACCAAACCAAGGCATATGTGGTCACATAGTTTCATATACCAAACCAAAGCATTTGTAATCCCATACACCAAACCAAGGCATATGTAGTCACATACACCAAACCAAGGCAAATGTAGACACATACACCAAACCAAAGCATATGTAATCCCATACACCAAACCAAGGCATATGTAGTCACATACACCAAACCAAGGCATATGCAGTCACATACACCAAATCAAGGCATATGTAATCTCATACACCAAACCAAGGCATATATAGTCACATACACCAAACCAAGACATATGTAGTCACATACACCAAACCAAAGCATATGTAGTCGCATACACCAAACCAAGGCATATGTAGTCACATTTACCAAACCAAGGCATATATAGTTACAAACACCAAACCAAGGCATATATAGTCACATACACCAAACCAAGGCATATATAGTCACATACACTAAAGCAAAACATATGTAGTTACAAACACCAAACCAAGGCATATGTAGCCACATACACCAAACCTGGGCATATATAGTCACATACACTAAATCAGGGCATATATAGTCACATACACCAAACCAAGGAATATATAGTCACATACACCAAACCAAGGCATATGTAGTTACATTCACCAAACCAAGGCATATGTGGTCACATATAACCAAACCAAAGCATATGTAGTCGCATACACCAAACCAAGACATATGTAATCCCATGCACCAAACCAAGGCATATATAGTCACATACACCAAACCAAGGCATATATAGTCACATACACCAAACCAAGGCATATATAGTCACATACACCAAACCAAGGCATATATAGTCACATACACCAAACCAAGGCATATATAGTTACATACACCAAACCAAGGCATATATAGCCTTATGTCCTGTATATAAATGTATTTTCCCGCGTTTTATCAAATAGCGGGAAAATAATGTATACACGGTGCGTGTTAGCAGGGTGATGCCGTTGAAAGGACCCATGGCAGTGTAGTATATGGTCACGTGTTTTAAAGCGTGGAGCAGGTAGGCCTGCTGTTCATTCTCGAGCCGCCCGTGTTCGGGATAACAACTCAAATTAAATTTTTATGTATTATTTATTTCACTTGTAGTATTTAATAGTCCGATTTTATTGTGCAGGTCCGAGAACAACCTCAAGAGACAATATGTGCATGTCTTTCGGACACAGATTTCTCTTTCGGTTTTTAAAAAAAAACCGTTTGAGTTTTTTCTGGACGGCTGATTGTCGAAGACTGAGGTGTATAATCTGATTATTGTCATTGAATACTGGTATTGGTATAATGTTAATGTTTTGGTGCATCTGTTGAGCACGTAATTATGTATTTATATAACTTGTAATAAATCCATGGCTATCGTCTATGACGGGCTGGTCGGCAAATGAATATTTGCGTTTTATGTTTGTTATGCATGTAGTATAGCGTATACGGCAAACAGATATAATACATTGTAACAAAGGAATAACTACACATTACAGTGAATGAAGACCAATCGTTACATTTCATTTAACCATACACATAATCACATTACATTGTTACTAAGACATACAGTCACATTTCACTGTAAATGAGACATTACAGTCACATTTAAGACACATGCTCACATTGTAAAGAAAAGGCTTTTGTTGTTGGTAACCGTTGACTCCTTCTGCAAGTTAGTTTTTGGCAAGTAATACTTGTATGCTCGTTTGTAACATCTAACGCAAGATTTAGTGGATTTTTTTTTCAAATTCAGAAGTTTTATAATCAGTAGTCACAACCAAGTCTTATTTTCTTACTTGATTTTGATTCGTGTTTGATTGTGTTGTGTGGTTTTGATTCGTAGTTGATTAAATTGTGCGGTTTTAATTCGTGTGTGATTATGCTGTGTTGTTTTGATAAGTGTTTGATTATGTTGTGTGGTTTTGATTCGTGTTTGATTATGTTGTATGGTTTTGATCGTGTTTGATTATGTTGTGTGATTTTGATTTGTTTGTGATTATGTTGTGATTCGTGTGTGATTATGTTGTGTTGTTTTGATTCGTGTTTGATTATATTGTGTGGTTTTAATTCGTGTTTGATTATGTTGTATTGTTCTGATTCGTGTTTGATTATATTGTGTGGTTTTAATTCGTGTTGGTTATGTTGTGTGGTTGTGATTCGTGTTTGATTATATTGTGTGGTTGTGATTCGTGTTTGATTATATTGTGTTGTTTTGATTCGTGTTTGATTATGTTGGCTATTTATACGTATATATATTACCGTATACCAAAGTCTCTGCTATGATTAGAATTACTCTCGTTTTGTCATCAATGTACAAGTATTTGTAGGTTAAGCTTTAGATATTGTCATCTTTATAAAACATGTGATAATCTGTATTAGTTGTTGATAATTATTATATATGTATGACAACACCATAGGTAAGGTGAGACGGTTCACTATCGACATATATAACACAAATACCTGAAAATACATTCAGTAATCCCGGACCCACTGAGTGATATATAATACATGTTTAACGGTAAATAATATATAAATTGATCGGAATTAAGTCATGTACTTTCCTTTCACACCATTAGATTTCGATCACTTAATTAAGTCAAACAACCGGCTTGAATCAATGATCGTTTTAACTTTCACTTTTAGCAGGTGATTAATGTGGGAAACATGAATTGAAATGTTTATATATACACGTTTAAAGGCATTTTGTAAAATGTTTTTACAATTACACAAAAGGCAGTAAAGAGGTAAATCCTTTATGCCTTTGTATATGCCATGTTAGAAGGATTTTCATAATTTTCGCTGAATGAGTATTAAGAAAGCGATCTGGTAAATTTGAACCACATATTCTATAACGCAGGCTTTATTCATACATTTCTCTATACGATGAATGTACCAAGATAAGTAATAATATTACTAAGTATATAAGAAATCAACCGCTGCCATCGATATAAATACATGATTATATATTTATGTATTTATTATATATTCTGGTAATATTGTCGTTTTTGCTCTAGTTTTAAGATGCGAATTTACAGTCTAGATATTAATTCTGTCAAGCTTACTTAATTGTTTTTTTTTAATCTTCAAAACTAGATTTATTTAGCCACAAGGCTATGCTTATAAAAATCTGAGTTGGTTAGCCAAGTTGCTTGTGAATGATCTCATTTTTGAGCCACGTTGTGGTGTAAATGTTTTAAATAATTAGCCAATGTGCTTGTAAATTATCCTAATTAAATAGCCATATTCTTGTTTAAAACCTCAGTTGGTAGCAACATTGGTTTAAATTACCTTAGTTGGCAAGACGCGTCGCTTGTAAATTATCTCAATTGGTTAGTCGCATTGCTTGTTAGAAATCTTAATTTGTAAGCCACATTGTGAGTAAATTATCACAATTGGTTAGTTACAATGCTTCTTAAAATGTTCAATTGGTTAGCTGCCTCGCTTGTTAATTATATCCGTTTATTGGCTACATTGCTTGTAAATTATATTGATTAGTTAGTCACATTGTTCGTACAATGTCTAATTTGGTAAGCCACATGCCTGTAAATTTTCTCAATTAGTCAGCCACATTGCTTGTAGCTGTATATTATCCGAATTGGTAAACCACAATGCTTGTAAATTATCTCAATTAGTTGGCTACAATACTCGTTAAAATTCCTAATTGGTTGGTTATCTCGCTTGATAATTATATTATTTAGTTAGCCACATTGCTTGAAAATTATATTCATTGGTTAGCCACGTTGTTCGTGCAACATCTACGTTGGTAAGATATATTGTTTGTAAATTATCTGAATCATTTTTGCAACGTATTATAATCAACTGAGATTTCTACATGTTGTTTCTTCAGCAGCTGAAGAAATCATTCTTTATTTTACAAAAATATAGCGGTAAAGTCAGATTTTTCAATACCCAAACGAAGATTAAGTCTGAGTAATTCTGTGTTCATTGTTTTTTTTTATAAAAATATTCACACACACACACACACACACACACACACACACACACATATATATAGTCAGTAGAATAAGAGATTTTCGTAATGTCGTATTTATAATCAGGAATATATACGAATACACTAAATAGAAATTGTAACGTCTTCAGAATCGCTCAGATACCTGTGTTAACTGTTTATAGATTTTATAGAGTGTAAATCAACACACGCCTTTTCTACCCCTAAGTCTAGCCAATCACAATTCAGAGCTCAGGGGAAGACTCATTTAATAATTAACAAATGATTTCGCTTAACTTGCATCTAGTTCAGATATAGTCGGATAAGAAACCTTTAGACAATTAATGGAAATTGACATTGTGGATAAATGTTTGCAATATAGTTACCATTCACTTAACCATGTGAGAAATCGTAGAGCAGTAGTACTTGATCGATATTGACAGGATACGTGTATGTAACTTCTACTGAAAAGTCAAAATTACTCAAAACTATTCAAAATGTTGTTTTCGTGCTTCACGTGTTTAGGTGCTGTGATGATTTATTTCACTGTGAATATTGAGTTTTGTTTTAGTGCTGACAGTGCACCGTGTTATGGCTGCAAACTATTTAGTAATAATCATGGGCAGGAACTACAGCGAAAACGAGCAGTAAGTATCTTATCTATTTGTGTGTGTGTGGTTTTTTCATTATTCTTTATACGTTTTTTCCGATTTCAAAAGCAATCGAAATCAGAATGAATTGTTAATGTTTTATGTTTCTTTAGCAATTGTTACAAAAGCGAATTGTTTTAGATCTTAATTATCGAGGAGTTAAAAGTTAAAAAAAATTAACTTATTGATATAATGATTGTTTTAGCATTACATAATAAACACTTCTTCAAATTACAAATATGTGACCCACAAAATATAAACTGAGACATAAGAAATAAGATATTGTACACAGGAAATATAAGACTGTCGTTATACAAATACACTACTACATATTATTTAAATATCACAGCTGATGTTGGATTAGTTTATAGTTTATAACAAGACTTAGTGTACCTATGAGAGTTACAATTTTGTTTGACACAAGACAAAGCATGTTTGTTTACAAATATAAGAAACCCAAAGACACAAACCTGTATTGATATCAATGTTTTCAGGACAAGAGAAACTATGTCATTTTTTGGATAATTGTATAATTTATTATAAATGTACAACTTTTCTAGTCTTATCTACGACACTAATACTTTGTCCCTGTTTTTTAGTTTTGTGGGCGTTAGTAACTGTACATAAATGTGTTATAAAAATTATCCCATTCTGTTTCATAAAATTAAGAAAATAGGCAACAGTGAGGTTCGAAAATAGGCGTGACTTTTATTCATGTAAATATCGACGTGAATGTTGTTAATGTTCAAATTGGTTTCACACTGATAATAACAAATATTTTACATGGGACTTTAAAGATAGCAAAGACGAGTTAGCTTATAAATCGCAGTCATTGTTATAATGATAGCATGTTAATGTTGATATCGGCTTGAATGTTGTTGTTGTTGTTGTTGTTGTTACAAGCCAGTTATAGATAATTTAATAGCATTTTAATAAATCCTTCAACCAAGGCAAGTAATTACAGCTCAACAAAATGCACCTGGTAATAGATAAAAGTACTTTAACACCGCGAAATGACAAAACACACAAATCGCACATATAAAAAAGCTACACCGAAGGCAATTCAACGAATGCTTGTAAAACTCTCGAACTTTATTACACCGCGATGGTTCATATGCAATGCTTCCATTTGAATGAGCCTAAGAGTGTGTTTCTATTAGTTTGGGCCCAGTAGTCTAGTTTCATAAGTGTGGTTCCAATTAAATGAAGTTATTTTAATGTTGTGCGTTTAATGATAGGTCATAGGTAAGGGCGAAGTGAAGAGGGAAAAGAAGTGTGGGTCTGTTGGTGGGTTTCAATTGGTGTGGGTTCTATGGTTTGCTTCATGTATTATGTAGGATCCTTAAATCCAAACATACAGCTCTCCAAGCCTCATTTTACTAACGATGGATCAACAATTCTCTCTCTCTCTCTCTCTCTCTCTCTCTCTCTCTCTCTCTCTCTCTCTCTCTCTCTCTATATATATATATATATATATATATATATATATATATGTATGTATGTATGTATGTAAGTATGTATCTGATATATTCATATATCAAGACATGATAGAAGCCAGAACGCAATCAAGCAATATATTTGTCTATTTATGATGCAGAATGTATCTTTACATTCCGTCGTTATAGGGTCGTTACTTTGTATGGGGACAGATTTATATACGGCTTTTCTGGTAACTTAATACATTTGTTTCTGATTTATCACTCGATATTATGTGTTAACAAAGGAATATATTAATATTTATATTAATGAGGGATTTTCCGATCTATGATGTAGTAAATAAATCACTATATAAAATAGTATTTCGTTAATTAGGTCGTTTTAATTGCGTCGTAAATATTCTATTATCTGTCTTTTACTTTTACAAAAGTAGGTTCTCAATAATAGAAAACAATGTGATGTTAACAAAACTTCACATATCACAAACATTGAAATAAATGAAGACCATATAAAATAATAGAATTTTGAATGACGAGTGTATATTTCGAATTCAATAAATTTCTGAAAAGAAAATTATTTCTTAAACTAAAAACACATTTAAGTTTTCTACTATTGAAAAAACACAGTGAGAGTCGACAAGTTTCACGATATTTACTACTTACGTTAGAAATTAAATATTGAATGACTATTTTATACTTATTTTGTTACCATTAGATTTTATCACTTATATTACACTTTAAATTTTGTTAAATTTCTTACATAGTATATATTTGTGTCATTACTTAAATATATTTACAATTTTTTGTACATTTATTATATTTTGTTATCATTATAATTATTGGTATTTTTTAACTAAGGAACCCCTTTGTCTTATGGTTTTTTTCATTAAAAAACTGCGATAAAATTAAAATATAGCTGTCAAAAGTGTAATTTTGTCTGAGACAACAAGTAAATTAACAAGATTTGTTTTAGTTAAGATATAAAATCAGTTATTAGAACTATCAACTTACAACACTTTTGTCATAAATCCTTGTTAAAGGTATAAATATTGGTTACAGTCCAGGTCCCAGTTTTACAGTTATTTACTCAGTTGAGTGTACGGGCCAGGCTTCATTGATTTAATGGGGTTTTACGTCCCAGTCAAGAGTATTTCACTTATATGGAGACGTCACCAGCTTTAGGTGAAGATGTCAGAAATTTTTACCTTTGCAGTGCCCTTAGGGCAATGTGCAGGGGGAGGGGGTTTCTTTAACGTACCACGGCCTGCCGTGAACTGGGCATTGTTTTTTAGGTCTTATCTGAAGGACCCTGGACATTCAGGACAATCAGCAATTGGAATACAAATCGTACATGGCAGTTATAGAAAACTTTCAATCTAATTTTTTTAAACAGGGGTTCAAAACTGTGTTTATCTTTTCTTGTTCTATTTTGTTATTTTAGTAGTAACTTGTTTTATGTCTGTCTTTTGTTGCGTTTACTTTTGCCAATCATATAATTTTTGTTTTCATTTTCTTATTTCATTTTCATATACTTAATTTGGTAAATACCTATCTCAAGAAAATATAACACGTTTGTCGGAATCATGGATAAAAAATTAGTGTAGCAATGTTTTTTTTACATTCATGCTAACAGTATTTATTTATCATTGTCATAAAAATATTCTTTTTGAATTTGTTATTGACATTATGATTAGGAGTCAGGAATGACGAATTTTACATGAACTGCTTTGGAGTTCATTCAATTTTCTATTCCTGAATCTCATTCATAATGCCGATTAAATTCACTTAAATAGAATGATATTTCTTAAGTGAAGTGTGGGTTTAAGACCCGGGTATTGAGTGCAGTGTTTATTTCCAATCACTTTGACTCATCTCTCGTAAAAAATAACTTGATTGTGTTCTGCTGAAATCAATTTTAATTAGTTTTTACAAAAAAAAATTAATAAAAAATAAAAATAAAATAAATAAAAACTGTAATTGTAAAATCAATGGAGACACTTTATAAAAGAAAGCTAAGATAAAATGAACGTATAAAGTGAGAGGCGGTTTTAGAAGTGTGTTTGATCATTGAATTCAGGAGAAAGATAGAATCATAAAGTCATTGTAAAATCCATCTCACTTCGTTAAGGTATTTTCGTGTTAATGGTGATTTTAAATGCTGAAGTAAAACCAGAAATACTTTTAAAAGCTGGGATAACAGATATATCGCCTACATGTACATCGAAGGTAAATAACTGTTACTAAGTTAAAAGTAAATGATGGACAACATTAGTTTGATACATTTGAATTGCAGAGTTGTAAAACATGTTAAAAATGTTAAATTACTAAGTTTATTGTTTTGCGTTTTGGTATACATAACTGTAATATAAGTACGATGGTTTGGACCTCTATCAATATCTTAGAACAATTTTATATATTTACTGATGGTGTAAAAATGGTCTCGTTCGTTAATTGATAAATATTTTCATTTGCCGTGTGAAAATCACATTTCTCTAAGCTTGAGAGCCGTTGCGTTCATATAGACTATGAACGACAAAAACCCGCGTGTATGAATACATATCAAATGCAATATACAATCCGGAACTTCAATATCATAGGTAAACAAACATGGCTAACACGGATAAAAAGTGCATTTACCAGATTTTACAAGAACGGTTTATTAACATAATGTATTTTTGAGAATGTAAGATACAAAATAATATTAATGATTTAACACGCGTTATTCAGTTTGCTTGCAAAGTCTTTGCATTCCTGTTGGCAATGAAGATCATTTTAAAACAATTGTTAATTAAATCTTGCCATTTTTACGCATTCTGATAGGATTAATAGTTACAGTTATTTTCTCAAAGACTATTTTGCCACTGTCGAAATTACTTTTTTGTAAACAATAGCGAAATAAATTCATGCCCACATTTCATTGTTGTTCGATAAACATTTAATGCTTTTGCATTCAATTTTGTTCTCTTTTTGGCATTTTTTAATTATAACATTTTATTATTAGCAATGCTTTCAGTTTTTTTTATTCCGTCTATTGAGAAATAACTGGAATGAAGACTAAACAAAAATTTACAACATTGCTTTAATAACTTTGGTTTCTAACCGTATGACGTCATGCGCGTGAAGGATTGGACATCCTGTGCCTTTTTAAGTTTCAGGACTTAACGGCATATTAAAAAGTTGTCCATGATGTCAAAGTTAATGGAATTTTTTTTCGACCAAAATCAGTGTTATTCAAGTTTTACAGTTATTTTTTCTTTATTTTATTGAAATTGTTTTGAATATATTTTAGCAAAGTGTGTTTTACATGAACTTATTTTGTGTCTTGGATGTTTCCGAAATTAGGATGTAGATAAGTTCGGCTGTTCGGCTAATCGAAGTATTGGATATACAAGAAGATTAACATAGTTTCAGAGTATAAAATATTATATTTATATTGCCAGCACCGTAATTTATTTCACTTTAAATTTAAATAATATCAAAATTTACTGTCATTTTCTTTTACATAAATTTATACCTGCAACAGTCAATCTTTTGATCGACAAACAACCGTTCAAAAACATAATGAAAGTGCTCCATAAATTTGACAATAAACATTCTTAAAAAATTATTTTACCATAAAACAATATTCACATTGTTTTCGAGTTGAAATCATGGTAAATATTTCCATACGCCGTTTTGTACTTTGCTTTAGAATTACGCGGGATTTTCAATCCCACACATGACGATAATCAACTGTTTATTGATCAATGAACAAAATCATCAAAGTCGGTCAGTAATAATTTTAAATATTTACAAATTGTAAAATTCAAAATGCAAAAACTATCATTAATAGTTAGACAGTGTCCTAAAACAAGCAAATAAAAATTGTAAAATGACGAGCATTATTTCAGCATTTAATTTAACGCTTTACTAAAGCCCATTGTTACAACAAAATCAAACTCTTACTTCATAATTGACAACTGTGTCGTATATGCAGTTTTACACGTACTGAGACGTTTCGAAGGAAGACAAACACCGCCTTGTTTCATGTTTATCGTCCATAAAAGAACAGTCTAAGAAAAATATCAGAATGTTACTGATATAAATCGAATTTAAGTATCAGACGTTAATTAACAAGTTGCTGTTACAGGTAACAGGTAAAACTGAGCAATGTTGGTTTGGTCGTAAATGTACGATGAAGTAATTACCTGTAATTAATATCTAAGTACCTCAGTACAGGTAATGTATTGTTATATCTATTATCTAAATCTGGAATCAGAAAAAATACCTAAACACTTTATTATTATTATATCATAATTTTTACAGAGAATGATTGTTAGGCCCTTTTCGATGATACTTCTCAAGATAACATATAACGAATAATCCGTTTATTTGAAACCCATGATGCAGTAAAAATAAAAAAAGAAATCATTCATGTATATCACAGTCATAGTTGATGACAAGGAACCATATTTTTTATTTGTTAAATAATGTTGTTTACGAAGGAGAGGATAAAGGATATTTTTTGCGAACCTACAATGGAAATCTTTTTCAATAATCAAGAAACGTATCATGATCCATACGTTTTCATACAGTTTAAGTTTTCAGGTAAATAAAATAAATTTTGGTCATCCGACAACGAATAGACAACTATCTTAATGGTTGTTTGAGGTTGGAAAAAATTGTGTATCGTATTGCTAAATGTTTAATAGTTTGCAATCTACATTTAATACCTTGTGTTTCCCGACCTTAGGGAGTCTAAAACGAAAATTAGAATTCGTAATACACCAAAGGCCTTTATAAACAGTTTTTATCATCCTTATATAACTAACGACGTTTGTCTGTGTTCACATTATAGATCATAAGATGCTCATTAAAATGGAATATATGAAACAAATGCATCATACTTCAAAAGATATCAAAATCTTTTAAAAAAGACAAAATAATATCGATATAAACATGCAAGTTAAAAACTGACAGTGCGTCAATTTTACCTTGAACGTTGCAAGAAGATACTTTACTTACTCAGAAAAAATACAAACGTGTTTCTTGTTATGACATGTCCGTGGGCACCCCTAACAATCGAATGTCACATTCTGCACGAGCCTATGAACCTCCTCTACATCTAACATCTTGATCCTCCATTTCTTGTTTATAATGAACAAAACACTCCAATATGCGTTAGGAGGTTGAAGAGTTACAGGAGAAACCACGAGTGCCCTGGCGAAAACAACGTTTAACAATTTTCTTGTTAAATAAAGTCACGAAAAATTATATCATGTTTAACCATTGTCATTGACCATTGCTTGACGGGTGTTTATATTTATATGCAGCATTCTTTTGACTTCTAAAGCCTAACAAAAGTCATCCCTTTCATTTTCCTTTTCAATTTGATAAATCAGTTCATGGTCATTGGGGATTTCTACAAGAACAGTGCGATTCTTGCTGATAGCACGTCAAATGAACAAACTATTCTGTAAAGTGACATCTGACGACCCTCATCGTTACATATTTTTGTATCTTTTAATAAAGAACAAACTTGACATTTTTTTTTAAAATTAACATTTACAATGATATATTCTATCTCATTTTGTTACTTGTATAGTATTTCTCCAAGTAAATACTGTTTCGAATTTCAAACAATATTAGCTTTTAAACACAATTATTATAACGAGGTGAGTAAAATATAAAATTTCATTTTCCATTTCCATGTTTTCTTTTCGCAATTTAATCAACCATGCTTTAGTAAATATACATGTACTTCTAGATTTAAAATATTTGTGATTGTGCTGCTAAACATTATCGAGTATTATTAAGAAATAGATCATATTCCCCTGTTCAAGTATCCATTTAACAAAGTTGACAAAATTATACAAATAATCCTGCAAATATTTTGGACATATTGGTGACAAAATTAATATACATGTATTGATAACAGTAAATATTATTTATGATGAAGTACTAGAGTATTTAATGAGAAAGGCTAAAATTAGTGCAGTCTCACAATACCACAAACAGGCAAAAAGCTACATTATCTACCAATTTTTCATAAGAATGCTCTTTCAGTTGGACCTAACATACACATGGTCAAAAATTTATGATGGCCTGAATGTTTTTTGTTTAAACACTCTTGCGCAATGCTTTGTTATACAACGTACTGAATCTATATATTATATTTCTAACAAAAAAAACTTGTTAATTTTTTGTGTTATATGTTGAAAAATAATAAATTCAAAGTTTCAAAATTATATGAATCAAAAATCCAGCTTAGGAATGCTTTGCATAAAGGAACAACCCTTAATATTAAACACGTTTTAAATATTAGGACGGTTGAACATTTTGCTACATGGTATATTTTCTGTCAGCAAAAAGAACCTACTACTGCGCAAAGGATACACTCGAGAGTTTTACTCCATCAGCAATGCTACCCACTCATGTGAAGTAAATATCTGACAAAAATACCTGTTAAATTTGATCGGTGACACTTGCGGCCGAAACAGGTAATAGATTACGTTCTGAATCTGTATAACCGAAACATAGTCATTCAGTAGCTTAGGCCTTTACGGACACCTGTTTCTGTAAAATAAATAATAATAATTACACTGCACATCTACACAGAATCTAAGATCGAGGGTTCACGAGTTCGATTCAATAATCATAAAGACGTGTAACGGACAAGTGTTCGCCAATCAGATTGATAAATTCAAATAACATCAATACCAGATTGCATATATAAACCAGCCAATAGAAGTACATTTTAAGCTTCACTAATTAATTTAATAACTGTAAATCTAATGTGTAGAGAAACATTGTTACGAATTGCATGTATAATTTATAATGAAACAGCTGTCACCCAGCGATGTTACACTTTTTACAAAGAAATTCTATCTTTCTTAGCTACAGTATGCCAGTGTTCAGGGTAACACTAATTATAAGATACAATATACTTGGTAATGCATAGACATCTAGACACAGTATTCTAGATACATAGTATCACTTGTCAACTACCAACGGAGCACTTTGTACACATGCGCAGAATCACTGTCACTATGGTACAGTATTATGTGTTACTTTTTGATAGAATGTATTAAAAAAAGCACAAGACGATAAAGTTGTCTTGTTAACTTTTTGAAAACAAGTCTTACTTTAATATCTTAAATATTTTAAATGTTAAACCATAAATAAAATATTTTTCATAAAATTGAAAAAAAAAAATGAAATAATGTAATTGAAAGTAGCAAATTTCAGTTGTATACCGGAAACATGGTAAAAAGGTCATCTAGCACATTTCAATTGTACACCGGATACACGGTAAAACGGCCATCTAGCACATTTCAATTGTACACCGGATACAGGGTAAAACGGCGATCTAGAACATTTCAATTGTACACCGGATAAACGGTAAAACGGCCATCTAGCACATTTCAATTGTACGCTGGATACAAGATAAAACTGCCATCTAGCTACTGTATGTTCGATACATTTGTACATTGTCGCCAAGCCAAAGTATGCTGAGCACTCGATGGCATATAGCTTCTGTGTATTAGTACACAGTATACGACACGCACTGCTTTCTTCCTATATTGACGTTTTTTCAATATCAACTGATCTTCAGCAAATTTGATGTTGCCATGTACAGTAATTAGTCTATGTCACACTATTTCATGGAATTCAGTAATTCATATCTAACATTACATATACTGAGTAATAGGCAATGTTACTTAAAAACTAAGAAAAGAAATTATTTAAAATAGAAAACATCTATGTTGATTAAAACAACTTTTGTATTGAATGGTTGTTTTGAAAGAGAATAGCGATTCAATTTCGTGAAAAAGAGAACACTTTTAATTAATTCGAAACTTTTGTTACAAGTTTTAACATTTGAATTTTATATAGATGTATTTCAATAATTTACGTTATTTATTATATACGTCTCCTAACACAACACATTGATATATAACACAAATACCAGTTACATTCTGCTGTGGCAGATGTGCACATTTCGGAAATTCATTCCTCATCAGTGACACTTCGACCAAAAAGTTTGATGGATAAAAAACATAAGCCAAACAGTTAAAAATTAATGAATCTAAAGTTCCAACATTATATAACCCTAATCCAGCTAAGGAATGCTTTGCTTATTAGTATTACATTAATCAGCTGAACTCTAACAACTCAACACGTGTTGATGTCTGTTGATATATCTCTCCTTTCCTTCTATAAACGAAAAACCCAGTTATTACAAAGAGAATAACTGTGGTAGAAATGCCTATTTCTCAAATAAACATTAATTTTCTCTAATTTTTTTTATTTTAAAATTCTGTGTTTTATAAAACAACGTTATATAAACCCACGTTGTCATTATCTTTGTAGCATCACTTAATAAAATACTACTGTAAATTTATTTGCTTGAAGAGCGAGACGAATGTTTCAGGACTTGTATTAATCATTGTGATATATTAAATTAAAGCGTTCCCAGAAGCCTGAAATAAACTAGGAATTGACGAAACTACAATGAGTTTGTGAACACTCTGAAACGGTTTCCATATAAGCGCGATGCCTAATTTAGAATCCTATAACAACGGTTTTTAATATTTATCTTACACCAGGCGAAAACAGTATTTTCATCATTTTGTCTCATCATTGTCAGCAAAGAGGACACATGGGGGGATTGCTGGAGAATTTTATAGATTTGGTGCAGACTTATCACATTTGTACAGTAAGAAACCTCACAATAAACATTAAATATTTATGGAATTTAAAAAAAATTATGGTCTTTATTGGTATTAATTTTGTTAGACTTTCCTGAACACTTTTTAATTCTCAATTAAAGAAACCTTGAATGTACCCCAAGTCTATCTGTAATTTGATGTTAACCTAAAATTTCTGGTTAAACAATCTCAACAAGTATAGTGGAAGTAAACACACAAATAGAGACATCAGTCTAATGTAAAATTGACAAAGATATTAGGTTACATTGTAAAAGTCAAATATCTCTTTTCTGAATTACTTTTGTTTTCTACTGAAAATTGATTTTGCCATTTTAATTCACCTCTTTATGAGCCAATCTTCGAATGAGTATATTTTTCAGAAAAATTGTGGAATTTTATTTTTATTGACATTCATATTTTAATTTGTTTTCATAATAATAGATCTTAAAGGAAAGGGCAATCATATTGTGTTTTTGCTTCTCTCTCTCTCTCTCTCTCTCTCTCTCTCTCTCTCTCTCTCTCTCTCTCTCTATATATATATATATATATATATATATATATATATATATATATATATACATATATATCAGAAAAAAATTAACATGTGAAAATAAGATCTTAAATTGGCAATGGAAAAAAATATTCCTACAAAAACGTGAGACAAGAAATTGTATCTTTTTTTACCGATATCATTCTATCTAGTACAATTTCTTACATTCTTTTCATTCTGTATTAATTAAAATGTCAAATTGGCAAACTTCAAAGAACAGTTACATCAACAGTAAAACATTATTTCTAGTACAAACGTGAAGTTATTGTTTGTCGTAGGTAGTAGTTTTTTAGCACAAAATATTGTTGGAATGCTTTTCCGAAATGTGCACATATTAATTGGTATTTTTGTTAGATATTAACTACCATTAAGGGGTACCGCTGCTGGTGGAGTAAAATTCCCCGAGGCTATCCTTAACTCAGTAGTCATCACTTTTTGATGACAGAAAATGTACCATTTAGCAAACTTTCAGTCGGATTAATTTTTTAAACATATAAAAACTAAGATTTGTTTCCTCACGCAAAGCATCCTTAGCTGGATATGGATTCACATAATTTGGGAACTTTGGATTCATTATTTTGAATTATTTACCTTTTTTATTTGGTATTTTTCGACTTTTTTGGCCCCAGTTGTCACAGATAAGGAAAGACCTCTGATATGTACACTCATGACACACCAAAATTAACTGGTAATTTTGTAAGATATCCATATTTATTGTAAATAAAAAAATTTAATAATCATCTCAATAGTGCTTTTTCTCTCCAAGCGTTAATACGTTTTTTACAGTATCGTCTAGACATCAGTGTAAGTTTCTTATTTAATTATCTTAAACAAATATTTCTATTATTAATTATATGGGCATGTTTCTATTTACAATTTCAAATCAAAATCCCAAAAGCAAAGTAAAAGCTTTGAAAACTGGCTTATTCAGTCAAACACGTAAACTTTCATCAAGGAAGCGAGGCCGGGTATTATGGAAGAGTAATCACCTCCAGTCTAGCTACCTACACCATGTGCGAAATCACATTTGAAATTGAAAGGAACACAAAACATCAAACATATCCAGTATAATTTTGGATACAGCGATTTCATACTTTTCAACTTAAATTGTGATGAGAGCCATAACACTCTTGAGGGCCTTGATTAGTCTAGATTTGCAAAATACCCAAGTCAACTATTTTTTTGTAGGGAACTTGCCCTTTATAGTGGGAACAAGCTCTACCATACCGTATTTACTGTGAAACAAACACATCATACGCTGGAGAAGCAGGAATATTATTACTACAAAAACCGAAGTCATCAAGTTTGTAATATAGCTTAATAATAAGTCTAAACGAGATGTCATGACTTGTTTTTATTAGATAAAAGCAATTAGATAGAACTCAATATATGTTTTATCATTTTTAATATTAATGCAGCATAGTTTATAAAAAAAGATTTACCGTCTTTTATTTCATATAGTATTTTCTGTTTTGACGTTCAGTTTTTAATTCGTTCAATTTTCAATTCTCTGATATAATGTTTTCGTGTTAAATGTTGTGCATTGTCAATACGTAATATTCGTGCATTAGTTTTTCCATTTGATAAAGTTATTAAAACATTCACTTATGTAACTAAGATCCAGATTGATATTTAAAAACGTTTTTAAAATTAAACTTTGAAAATTGTAAATTGTGAACAATGCTACTCTATAAGACCTTAATTGTAAAAATTAGTTATTAATGTCAATATAAAATGCACATTTACTGCACAAAATTATTGCACTTAGGCCCCATGATGTCCTCTAAAGGAGAGTTTTATTACCTCTGTTAGATCATTTGAATTTATCGTATTATAATTATCATATTGACACGCAACAAGGTGCGATTATCACATACGTTAGAAACATTATGGATAATATTAACTTCCACACTTTATATTGAAATAAAAGCATGTCGTTTTGTATACTTTGACGCCAACGGTTAACAAGCTCCGTGGCACTGTAGTTTTTGTAAAAGAAAATTTAGTAGTAGAAAAATAAGGATAACTTTGCAATTTGCAGTGACTTATCAAACAACATAACGTATGTATGTATGTATGTATGTATGTATGTATGTATGTATGTGCAATTGTTACAGAGAACCATGAACAAAATAACGTTTTACTACTAATTAATGTAGCATCTTTGTCGTAAAGTGTATCAATGTATCAATGTCTTCTGCTGTGAAACGATATTTAAAAATTGGAACGTTGATATCTCGAACATCGAACCGGAACCTAAATTTACTGTTACATCTATCCAGACCTCACTAACTATTGTTGATGAAAATATTGTAGGTGATGAAGGTAAAAAGAAAGTGATAAATTTTGTGTGCTTTGAAATGTTGATTATTTATAAAGTCTGATTAAGAGGAAACAAGTTTAAATAAAAATCTTGTTGGTTATTTCCTGGTCATTGGTGAGTTAATGAGCATTATATTAGATTGACTTTAAGATGCCAAAAAAAGTAAGCAGTAAGTCGAATAAATATTTGTTAGTTCAAGAACAACAGTTTTTTTTAAAAAACCGTTTTTCGTGATATATCGGTTAAATCTGTTTTATTTGTTTTGATTGTATTATGTGTGATGTAATCTAAACACAAGTATGATGTGATTATCTCCCAATTTATCATATAAATCTGGAAATTACATTACAATCCCTCCCTGTTGACTTAAAATTATTGTCACATAAATCTAAATGTCCTATTATGTTATCCTCAAAGTACATATCAAACCCAATTTAACCCTCATCCGCAGTACCAAATATTTCCATACCGTTCATAACTTCCAAATAACTAAATTATAACTTTGACACTTTGCTTTTATAATATCTCAATGTTTTATCATTCTGATCACTTTAACTACATTATTACGACATATTCCTATCACTGTCTGTATAAATCAGAGGAACTTAAAGGAAGTTGATAAATGTTTAAAAGAAATCATAAGCGTTTTACATGCTGGTTGTGTGTTTGATGTTTTTTTTATATTGCTAGACGCCGAAATGGATCTAGTTCATTAATATTCCACTGATTCAATTCTAAGATTATCACTCTGTTTGCAGTTGAATCCCAAGGGAAATCCCCTGTTGGCATTGTAGACAAATAATTGAATTGAGATCAATGAACATCACAGTTAATTAGTCTTTTTAAAGTATTTTATATCGATTTTCCACTACACTGCACTGATAATGTCTCCGGTCTTCAGGAATTTGTTTGGAACTACAGAGACCCATTACAGTCATTGAAGTTTAACACATTCAGTTATAGCATTATGATTTGTGTCATTGTACTTAAACTAAATGCTACGTAGTAGAGTTCATATTTTACAGCTTAATGTAAATGCAATCAGTAAAAGTGTTATATTACACAAATGTATAAACAAAAGATATATCCTACCTCTTACTAGTTTTTGTCAACATCATAGTACAGTTCTGGTCACGTGGTGACCTAATATAGATCATATTGGGTCAAATTCTATATCTAGTCCATATGAGAAATATTTACCTTGGCCTTCGTCAATGGCGGCTGACCTCTTAGTAGTAAGCACGTCATATTCATCACAATCACTTTTTTCAAATCAAATAAGAACACAAGCAAAGAACTGATGGTGATGAAAAAATACACATGTATTATTATTCTGTGACCAAGAGTGAAGTTACTCCGTATGACAGAAATTAAATGCAAGTTAAATTAATAAATATTTGATCACACCGACCGACGGTACTTGAACTGTATCATGACACTGTCAACAAGTATTTAAAATGTTTTTTTAATATATAACAAAAACACCTGTTAAATTTTGATGTGCCATATGTGCACATTTTAGAATATCATTCTTCATCAGTGACACTAAGGGCCAAAAAAGTTTGATAGATAAAACACTAAGCCAAACAGTTGAAAAAAAATGAATCTAAAGTTAAAATTATATGAACCCAAATTCAGCTAAGGAATGCTTTGCATGAGGGAACAAACTTAAGGTTAAGATAAATTTCAAAAAAAAAAATCTAAATAATTTCATTTGATGACAATAGTATATAACCGTTACACAGTGTTCAAGGAGACCTTATATGGCTTGTTCTAAATTATATTGAAGAGGAATATAGACTGGTATGGTTGAAGCAAAGAGCATTTTCTAGCAATTTCTCACCTAAAACCTCTTTTGTCATTTTACATGTATTCACATTGAATTTTTAGGGTGATCAGTAAGATATAATCGTTACATGGTAAGTTGGTGACGTAATATGTGTATAGAGGGTTCGCTCTTTTTCGATATGGATTTTACTGACCCTGTTTAAACCATATTAGGTTACAAACTCACTGTAACTGAAGACATTAATAGAAATTTTTAGGACGTATAAGAAATATTAAAATTTTAACTCAGAAATCGCGGAAACCATTATATTCCCACGGTTGCATTGTAGAAAGAAATTAGATGGTCGAAAAAAGTTGAAATCAAATCAAAAACAGATAAAAATGTCTTTTTGTGGAAGAAATAATTTTATGTTAGTAAAGAATTGGTACCCAACAATTTGCAGCCATACTGAAAACAATAATAAGTACATGCTTTTCACAACAATGAGGGTTGAGAATTATTAAGCTTTGAACAAGAGAAAACGATTTTGATTTCGATTTACTAACGATCGTTTTTGTTTGTACAAAAAACTGATACAATCTGTTCATAATAATAAAAATTGGAATCTTTATTTTATGTCGTCCTTGTTAGCATGTATATAAACAACCACACATCAATAGAAAACAAACCAGGTAACTAAACAAAAGCAACAATATTTAAAATCATCAATCGTGTACTAGATACAATCTTTGGGCTTTTATTAACAAAAGGAAAATGCAATACTTTTTATTGAACTGTAGTTGTTATGGATTGATAATAATGAGTTTAAAAACTTTTAGTTTTATGTTTTAATTTGATTAAGAGGATGATAGCAAAAATATAGCAGAATCTGCTGTTGTCTTTTATACTTAAAAAATCGTTGGGTCATACATGTTAATTTCTGTTTTAGTAAATGAATTAAAATAATAATTTCCGATTTTAATCTGTATTTCTTTCGTATAAATCAAAAAGTACATGACAGATATATTATATCTATATATAACGCAGAAAAAAGCTTTAAAGCAAAATTGGCGTTTAGATTCAAAGAAACTTTTTTCCTATTATAAGATTACAAAATATGGTCTGAAAAACGTCAGTACAAAAAGAAATAGGTATTTTCACACGCACACACAAAATCACACACGGTTTTCCTCGTTATTTCAAAACTGACCGTCTCGATCTAAGAGAAATACACTTGACAAGAGCTCAAAACAATTTAAATCCAGCGCTACCAATTTTTTCATTCATTCATTCATTCATTTCTCATATATATATATATATATTTATATATATATATATATAGTATAACCTGTGTATAAAGACCACACTAGGAACTGAGCAAAGGACTTATTATAGAGGGTCTCCTATATGCACGAGTAACTTAAAATAATAATATCCAAAAAAGTGGAAAAATGTTTATTACCTATTAAAATACTTATTGATATATTTGGTAAAAGTTTACCTGTTATATACACATGACTAGCATTGTGTCTTTGTTGTTTATAGTAGCAAAAGTTGTCACAAATTAAGTAAATATACATTAAATACAATAAATAAAACTTAGTATTTCTACCTTTATATCTGATAGTTTCATTTGCTAACATAAGTATGACTTCATATATTTTTCTTCCACATTTTAAGCATAATCAGTTAATACTGTGATTTTTTACTACAGAACATTGTAACACTATGTAAGTTACTACATTGTATACACAGTCATCAAATTTATGTTAATGGTATTCACTGCAAATCTGCATGATCCAAATATCAAAACAATTCGGTTGATATTTTATCACAAAATTTGAAGAAAAATAATATATGTTATCGACAGGTGGACTCTTTAGCAGGTTATAATATATATATATATATATATATATATATATATATATATATATATATATATATATATATATATATATATATATTGATGCAATGAAAAATAGATACCCATGTACTTGTCAATTGCTAGAGCATCAATGATAGCACAAACGGAACATAGATCAAAACTAAAGCACAGATTACCGAGGCTATGTATCATTATCGAGCCCTAGGTAAAACAAGGAGAATGTAAAACTTTATTTTATTAAATTTAAAAAATTAACTTAAGAAGAAATGGTGATAAAGCGTTTTGCATTCCATATTATAAAATAAGTATATTTAACTTTTCTCATATATGAATATACCAAAACTATTGTTTACTTCCTCTTTTATTATTTACGTACACACCACGCGTTTTAAAGATTGCAAAATTGCAATGACTTAAAAGTTCTTCTCGATTTCATTAGAACTACAAGGAACGCGAGAGTAATAATTGTCAGATATGAAATAATTTTATTTTGTTTAACATCAAACCTGATAAGTGTCTGGTGAAATTGACAAAATATAAAAGCAATTAAATCATATAACAATCTAAATAAAATCTGTAGTATTGTGTAAGACAGTTAATCAATCAAAACGTAAAGAGCACTTAAGATAATGAATTTGTCTCATAACCGTTTATTTCAAAAGCAAACTGTTTTCATAAGATGGTAGGTATCAACGTATCAGGAACCTAAGTTATTAAGAATCAAAGGGAGATAATTTTGTACCACCGTTAACGTCGTTCCTAATTTTTATAATTACGATGTAATCTCTTTGCGTTACAATTTCTTCTCCTTTTTTTTCCCCCGCATATATCCTGATATTGGCACATGAACCCGTGATTCGTCACAAAAGTTTTGGATTTAATTCTGTTTATGTGTTACTTAATGAATGGTCTCTATCGTCATTAATCATATGCCAAAACGTACCCTGTATGACATGTCATCTTACAACACAATATTTACTTTTAAAAATAATTTACACATCTTTTTCTATTTCAATCTCAAAACAATGGATTATATTTTGTTAAGGAGTAAAAAATATGTGGAAAAAGTTATTATACTAGATCTACTCAAACGCTTGTTGACATGTGACAACATCACGCAAACTACAGCTAGCAATATGAGGGATTAATCTTAAACTTTATTTAAGAAGGTTCAATTCGCACAAAACACTATAAAATAAGCACCTAGATTTCTCCTTCCTGCAAGAATATGCTTATTTATTAACACTAGAAGAAAAGTGAAATGTACAACCTGATAAAGCAAATGAAGTGAAATGAAAGTGTATGAATTTTTTTTTTCACATTTTGTCAATAGCCTGAACGAGCTTTTCCAAAGTTAAAGATTAAAACACAGTTTTTTTTTTTCAATTGCTGTTATAATACTAAAATATCCATGATTGTTATATTTTCCGATAAATAGTTCAGTTTGTTATATAAAACCTTAACAAATAATAAATCAAATCAATATCGTTAATTCCACGAATTTATTTTTGTCTGATTAATTTGATTTCAAAAATCGATATCATTAAAAATATAAACATTGAGTATTTTTTAATTAAATATATACCATTTGATGTTGTTAATTTAATTGTCAAAGTACTACTTGTCATTGTAGTTCAAGAATTGATTGTGCCATATATAACTATAGGTGTCGTTTTAAAAGTCACGAATACATGTATCTAAATCTTCAGTTTGGAAATCTCACAGTCTTTCTTTTACTCGTTCAAGATCATTATTATTATTGGTATCAGTATATACATATATTTTTTGTGTGTTTATCATGATTATTTTATTGTATTTGTATTGTGTTCTTTACGTTCTTTATAGTTGTACGTTGTAGTTACGCCTTATCTCAGTTGTCTCTGTCTCTATAAATTTTTATCTTACAACGAGTCTATTTTAATCGGTAAACGATGTTTTCACGTAATAAAACAAAGAAAAACACGCCTTAAAACCAAACAGTAAGTTGTTTCCATATTGATTATATTGCCCTTTCAATAAGATCATAACAGTTTTGTTTTGAATAGAATTGCAACACACTTATCTCAAAGACTACGAAACCGCAGAATGGGTCAACCTAATAACCTGTTAACAAATCAGAGTTTCCAAATTTAGTTTTTTATTCTCACAAGTTTGATATGTTTTATGTCTGTTAAAGAGTTACATTTCATACAGCATAACCTCTTTAAGCTGTTCACTACTAAAAAGTAGAGATAATTGGTACCAACAGAAAAACAGTATCTGCTAACTATTCCGAATTTATTGCTCTAACACATTTTTTCTCCACTATTCTGTAACGGTACCTGTTTTATTTGCTGACAATATACATATCAACGCAATTTTCAAATGTGTTGAAACATGATTTGTAAACATTGTATGTTAACATACTGGTCTTAAATGGCACAAATGCTGCTTAATGAATTTGTAACCATAAAAAGAATACCTACTAATTGAAAAGAAAATATTGAAAGAATTCATCAAATCAAATATCTACACACTTAAATCCCGTGTAATACCCCAAACTGTACATAAATCCACTTTATTCAGTCCGGCCGGGAATTAATGATTCCAATCAATAGGACTTATTTCATCCCGGAATGTCTTCGCCTGATGCCTTCATTTACCGGAAGTTCCTTAGAGGTAGTAAATTCCATTAAGGTTTATCCGGCTTTAAACATAATGGAATAAAATCTAAAAATCTTGTCCTGGTTAAATGACAATAGAAGCAGGATAAAAATCTGAACGTGAAGAAGACTTATGCTGATGATAGGCTTCTTTCAATTAATTAACACAAGAAGATAGTTATATACATAAACAAATGCTTCAAAAATGTCAATAAAAATGCAGGGAGGCGATTTAATTGTTTATCGTTGTAGGAGATATAATTGTTTATCATTCATTGATTAGCATTTCTATTTTAAGGTTCTTTTGAACAGCATACGTGAGAGAGAGAGAGAGAGAGAGAGAGAGAGAGAGAGAGAGAGAGAGAGAGAGAGAGAGAGAGAGAGAGAGAGGGAGGTCGCGTTCATCTTATAACTTGCTTACATGACCTACTTTGTCTGGTATAAGAGGAAATTTAAAGTTTCAGTTAAAAAAAACAAAAGAATAATCAGATTATAACGTAATTTTGAGATAAGACGAATTAGTCATTTAGTTTTAATTTTTCTAAACCATATGGTATACCATAGTGTTGTCATCTTATATCAAAATTACGTTAAAATCTGAAATTGCTGAAAATACAAAAGGCAATCATAACTGTCATAATCACCCCAAAACTGTAAGGCGGGTCGTCATATTCCCTCAGAATATTTCCAATGAGGCAAGTCGCGATTCACGCTTTTTCGTCAAAATGGTAGGACGTCGTATATGTTTGGCCAACGCATTCATTAGTGAGGTGGATGGGTTTGGTGGTGGATCAGTTATTGTCTTGGTGAAATATCTAACGGGGTTAAGTCACCATCGGTTGTTTTGGGTGGGACTTTGACCGCCGTCAGGTATAGGGATGAAATCCTTCGCCCGGTTGCTGTTTCTTTAGTCAAACAACATAATTTCATTTTTCAACGAGACAATGCCCAACGTCATGTTGCGAGAGCTTGTAAACAGTTTCTGACTAATCATAACATTCATCCGCTTGACAGACCAGCCTATTGTCCAGATTTGTCTCCAAATGAAAATCTTTGTAACTGGACAGGAGGGTAAGGCGGCGTCAGAACCTCCAACCAACCCAAACACACACACACACACACACACACACACACACACACACACACACACAACCTCCTCTACACCACCACCACCACTACGCTCGACCAACTGAGAAATGCCTTGGTTGATGAGTGGAACAATATTCCCATCAGAAAGATAAACACTGTTACAAATTCAATACACAGGAGAATAAGGGCTGTGACAGCTGTGGCAATGCACAGGAGAATAAGGGCTGTGACAGCTGCGGCAATGCACAGGAGAATAAGGGCTGTGACAGCTGCGGCAATGCACAGGAGAATAAGGGCTGTGACAGTGCGGCAATGCACAGGAGAATAAGGGCTGTGACAGTGCGGCAATGCACAGGAGAATAAGGGCTGTGACAGCTGTGGCAATGCACAGGAGAATAAGGGCTGTGACAGTGCGGCAATGCACAGGAGAATAAGGGCTGTGACAGTGCGGCAATGCACAGGAGAATAAGGGCTGTGACAGTGCGGCAATGCACAGGAGAATAAGGGCTGTGACAGCTGCGGCAATGCACAGGAGAATAAGGGCTGTGACAGCTGCGGGAGGTGGACATACCAGGTACTGAAAACTATATCCCGATTTAAAATTACATGTACGTTTTTGTGGATTATCTCCCAATGGGTTCAAATAACTCGAAAAGTAAAGGTCAAAATCCAGTGATATTTTCAGTTATAATTCATGAATAAAAGTTCTTGATAGTGTAATAAACGAAAATTTAATACGATTCATATACTTTACGAAAATTAACCTCTAAACTTTACCTTGCGTTTTTTTTTATTTTGGGTATATATCTATATAACATATGACAGCAGTACTGAAGTTTATAAATCCGTAAAATTTAACTTCAGCAGAACATGTCGAGTGTGTTTTTATTTCAATTACACGTATCTGATGTGTTAATCTTATAGCCACATGCTGGCATTTATATTTTTAAAATATATTTCAATGCCACTGTGTTATTAAATTGTCCTTTATGCTTTTACTGTCAAGAATTTGAAATCAATACAATCAACAAAAATGTAGATGTGTGAATTGAATGTAAAACTTAAAAAGGGAACGTACTCAATAAATAAAGAAAACTTTTACTTTCGATTTTAATCGGTAAAAATAAATGGATTTTTAATTTTGTATTCATAAACCCAGTTGTTTATTTTTGCTTATGTCATATGATCGATAGTGTTTTCAGACACGATAGAAAGTATTTGTGAATGATTTAGCTTCCCTGTACTAATTTATTTTGGAATCATAACATTTTGACATAAGTCAAGAGTCAGTGGGACTTTAAGATAAGACTTGGTAGATAAATGTACTTTAAGTTATAGTACAAATTGGAATAGGGTGGGATACGAAATCATACCAGTTTATATCGGAATTTCTTCTAATTTAATTAATTATGTACAAAATACAATTCAGTATAAATACAGGGTTGTTAATTTCAAAAAGAACAAATGGAAATGTCCTTCAAAAAATAAACTAAAACCAGGTAGATTAAATCAGAACTAAAGAATTAAAAATCAGAACGTACATTGTATTTTAATATGCTATTGAAACTTAATGGTTTATTAATAATTTTGATTTTAACCATTCCTCGGTTTCAATTCCTGTGTTTATAATAATTTTAACATTTAACATTGATTTTTTTCTTAGCGTTTTTTACCACATTGTGCTCTTTACCCACTGCAATATTTTAGATATTAAAAAACAACATAGCGATAATTTTCATAAAAACTTAACAAAGAACTGTTATAGGCAGAAAGTGTATACAAGTATAACTTTCCTATTCATTTCTTTGTCTGTTAACTTATGATTTCGTTTGTTTAGCTTGCATATGTCATATACTTTTTTCAAAAATGTATTAAATGATAACTTTTTTAATGGTATATGACACATTCAAGGATAAACATAATTCTACACAGATTTCTTATATGTGTTCTAATGTAAAATAAATTCTATAAGTTGTACCAAGTGCTGCGACTAACAAAATCAACTTGTTAATGTTGGAGTTATCTTCCCTGTTTCCGGTTAATGTTTTAATTGTTTAAAATTCACATTTTTATAGATCAAATTAAAAATAAATAGGAAACACTATATAGAAAGCTAGAAATATTAAAGTATTTCTAAAGTTTTTTTTATTTTGAAAAATATCCAGGATCGTAATGACCTACATATGTATTATAGAGAGAGAGAGAGAGAGAGAGAGAGAGAGAGAGAGAGAGAGAGAGAGAGAGAGAGAGAGAGAGAGAGAGTAGAGTATTGGTGTTTAACTTTCCAGTCAAGAATATTTCACATATCGAGAAGTCGCCAGCTATAGACATAAATTTTGCCTGTGCGTTGCGCTGATGGCAGATACAGCAGGGTTCTTTATCTTTATCTTGCCACGCCGTGACACGGGACCTCGTTTATTTTAAGCTCCCATCCGAAAGAACCGTTACTTTCATTTCGTAATGCCGAGTGCTTGGCGAAAGAACAGTTACTACCCACTTTCAAGTCTTGGGTCAGACCCGGCCGGGGTTCAAACCCACGACCTCCCACTTAGGGAGCGAGCACTCTACCAGCTGAGCTACCGCAGTGGTCACATATGTATGATATCTGAGGATTGTAGTATAAATCCAGTAGGATCAAGCATCATTTCACTACATATCTGGCTATCGAGATTTCTTCAATCTGTAATTATAGTGGAATTTAATCAGAATAAATCAGAATACTAATTCGGTTTTGTATTGTGTTATATAAAAGTTTTAACTTACACGAGTGTATATTTACAAAGAACAGTTAAGAAAATGATAAAAATGAAACAAGTAAAACTAAAAAGAAAGTATGACACGTGTTGAGGCAGTTAATCATTTATGACAGATATAGAACAAAAAGTATGTAATGAAAAAAAATTATCAATAGACACAATACCGAGATTTGATAGTTGACAAATGTGTGTTGTTTTGATGTTTAAAGGCACAAAATGTTTGCGCTAACTTACAAATGATTATAACCTTCTTAAATAATATTACATGAAACTATATCGTGGAACCATATTTTTTAAGGTGTGTGTGTGTGTGTGTGTGTGTGTGTGTGTGTGTGTGTGTGTGTGTGTGTGACATATTCTTATTATCGCAACTGTGTAGTAAATTAAATTAAAAAATTTCGAAATTTCGATATATAAAACAATTCTCCATTATACATGTAATAGAAAAGATAATAAACAACAATTGTTTATTACAAGCACGTGGATTGAATTTGCCTTGTTTACATTGGCCATGTAGAAAATAATACCTATGATAGCCATATAAAACATCTCTTAAAATAACACCCATGATAGCCATATAAAACATCTCTTTGAAGGGAAATATAGCATGCAAAAGCTTTTCTAGGAAAGCATCCAAGACGGAACAAAATAATACAGCAGAAATATTTTGTGTTACTTGATTTCTTAGGATAGGGTTATTGTGGTATATTTTGAGAGATTAGTTTCATATAAATATAAAGTATGTTAATTGTGATGACACAAGAAAGGTTAACTCTAGTTATCTATGTTAAGTCTAGTTATCTATGTGACATCTATATCGTATATAAGACTCAAATATCCGGTTTTTTTTAAAGAAAGTAAATGTTTCTTAACGGAAACTGTTGTAATTATTTAATGGACTATTAACGTAACTCTGTCATAACATTGTGTACAATTGTAATTATACTGACACATTTTACATTTCGTTGATATCTATTTATGTTTTGGTTAGGTAAGACAAATCATCAAATCATCTAAAATAATAATCCAAACCAACGATTACTGATCAGCTTTTACAACACAGTTTATGAAAAGAAATAAAACACAAACATACCAGTCCATGACCAAATAAAAAAATAAAAAAAATTAAAAAAAACTTTCTGAAAACTTCCATCAAGGAAGTGAGGCCAGGTGCCCCGGAAGGGTAAGCACCTCCTGTCTAGCCAGTTACACCCGTCACGTGCAATACATACCGAGAGTAAATAAACTGCAACTAGGGAGAGATTAACCGATAGATACAGATTAAAAACATGGCAAAAATATTTTCAATTGAAACAAACAAAGCAGTTTTACAGAAAAAAAAATGTAGCAGTATAAGAAATAATAGTTCAAGATAGATACATTACAGACAATTGATTTTAAACTATCTCTAGAAGGTTACTGAAGAGAATTAAAACGCGATTTACAAAATGGTATTCAGTTTATTTCGGTCATACACTCAAATGCATTTAATGTGTCAAGTTGAATTTTCATAGTTAACAGACTACTTTCAATGACATATTGACTAGGAAGATTGTTATCTTAATATATTTATTTGTCAATTTTGCTTATAAATTAAGTTATAATTAATAAGTAGAAGTTACTATTCTAGATAGTCATTTTGACTCTTATAAACTTTAACTTAATCAATAAACATAAGTCATTTTGACATACTTATGGTCAAGCGTATTTCTAGACGCAGTCATATTTGTAACACAATATTAAACAATAAGCTTAAGCTTTTACATATTGTCATGTCACGGTATTATTATCACATGCTTCACGATGTATTAGAAACTGGTTTTCAAGCAAAAATATTTACAGGAGGAAAATCTTAACGAAGAATACATAAAATTGGTGTTTTTTTATTTGTTTTGTTTTGTTTTGTTTTTTTTTTACTAATCGGTATATAAATTAAATTATGTTTAACTGGTATTTGTGTTATATGTTTAACGTTCGTGTGCTTATTTTCACTGGTACACTATGCTTTAAATGGCAACCGTCTTGAGTATAACAATACCGTTTGTGTCTAAAAATCGATTCAATATGAATACCTTATATTTTCTGATAAATCTTTAATCAGACTTTTCTTTAATGAACTTTACAACGTTTTATAGTAATTGCATATACCATTTTTGAATTTAATCATAAAATACATTTAAAAAATGGTAATGACAATATCATTTTGAATGCATTTTATTATAAAATTCAAAAATGGTATATGACAGTAAGTTTATGTATGACTAATTTGAAACTGGATTACTTTGTAAAATAGTGATTTTTTCTACCTTGTTATTTCAAAACCTTGGTACAAAGAACGCACGTGAAATCTTAAACAATAAGTCTTATATTGTAAAAACAAGGGAACCGAGAAACCGATAATATTATATTTTAACAAAATAAAAAACATACAGAAAACACTTCATCATGTATATAAATAGAGAACAAAGCTGGTAACAATAATCTTTTTGGCCTAAGATATTTAAAGATCCCGTTGGGAAAATCAAACGCGACAAAGTTATCTGCGTTGTGCTTTATTGTCATATAACTATCACTTCTGCGGGTCAGTGGTGTCATATAATACTATATCTACAGACATCATGTCTAAATAGCTCCTCTGTAATGCGAAATCTCGATAGAAAATCACCTCCGTTCTATTTGAAGCTTTTTAAATGGTGTGCAATTTGTGTCATGCCATTTGATTTCTCATCTTTTCGGATTTTGGGTTTACTTGGTACGAAAGCCTATTAGGCTCATGAATAAAAAAAAAATTAAAAGGCGTAATAACGCAAAATAAAGGCGTAATAACGCGAATTGAAAGGCGTAATAACGCGAAATAAAGGCATAATAACGTGAATTTAAAGGCGAAATAACGCGAAATAAAGGCGTAATAACGCGAATTGAAAGGCGTTATAATGCGAAATAAAGGCGTTATAACGCGATTTGAAAGGCGTAATAACGCGAATTGAAAGGCGTAATAACGCGAAATAAAGGCGTAATAACGCGAATTGAAAGGCATAATAACGCGAATTGAAAGGCGTTATAACGCCTTTATTTCGCGTTATTACGCCTTTATTTCCCGTTTTTACGCCTTTCAATTCGCCTAAAACTTCTTATTTCGTTTTATGACGCAAGTTGCTTACCATAATGGTGTGGAGGTCCAGGGTTTAAAGGTCTATTTTCCGCCCCATTACAAACATTATTAAAATTGTGTGTGTGTGTGTGTGTGTGTGTGTGTGTGTGTGTGTGTGTGTGTGTGTGTGTGTCCTGCACATATACATTATATGTAATGTAATTAGTTTTTATATGTATAATTTCTATGAAAATTAAAAAAACTGTACATCATCCGATCCTGTGCTGAAATGAATAGTTATTTCTGAAACCGTTCCATATGTCGATTTTAAAGTTTTTTTCATAAACAGTGTCATTTGTACACATGGCTATTTATGAATTAGATCCTGATTAATTTTTAATAGTGATTAAATGACATTTGTGTCTATCTTAGTTAATATGGATAGATCAAGGTTTATTCACTTTCATTTGCTTTAGGCTGTCTAAAAGAATTTAAACTAAAATCAATCTGTTTGTGGAAAGGGATATTAACCTTTGGAGAGAAACGATTCTCAAGGGAAGTGACTGCTCTATATATAGACAAAAAGGCATTATAACGCCTTTCACTTCGCATTATAACGCCTTTCAATTCGCGTTATTACGCCTTTATTTCGCGTTATAACGCCTTTATTTCGCGTTATTACGCCTTTATTTCGCGTTATTACGCCTTTCAATTCGCGTTATTACGCCTTTCAAATCGCGTTATTACGCCTTTATTTCGCGTTATTACGCCTTTCAATTCGCGTTATTACGCCTTTATTTCGCGTTATAACGCCTTTATTTCGCGTTATTACGCCTTTCAATTCGCGTTATTACGCCTTTCAATTCGCGTTATTACGCCTTTAATTCGCGTTATTACGCCTTTATTTCGCGTTATTACGCCTTTTAATTTTTATATTCATGAGCCTAATAGGCTTTCGTAACTTGGCAAAAAATAAATAAATAAATAAAAATACTAATAAAAAAATAAATAAAAATCCAACTAAAGAAATAACGCATTTTTCATGGTAAAGAATTTTCGACTAGTTAATTCGCAACAATCAGTAATTATAGACATGAATTCATAATTTAAAAAAAAAACGTTTAAAGACTACATAGTATTATTTATATTTGACTATTTTTCAGGTTACACAAATATGTCCAAGAAATTGTCCTAATTGTCCGTTTGTTCAGCTCCAATGCAATGATGGTGTAAGTCAGATATTAGATGGATGTCAATGTTGTTTTATGTGTGCCCGCCAGCATGGTGACTTGTGTAGTGTAAAGTACGTGTGTGATAAAGGCAAAGACTTGTTTTGTGACATTCCAAAAGGACAGATATATGGAATATGTAGGGGTAAGTTAGGACAGATTTACGTTATCTGTAGAGTTAAATGAGGACAAATATACGGAATCTGTAGAGATAAGTTAGAGCATACTTACGGAATTTGTAAAGTTAAGTTAGAACAGATATACGGAATCTGAAGAAGTAGTTAGAACAGATATACCGAATCCGTAGAGGTAAGTAAGAACAGATATACGGAATCTGTAGAGGTCATTTAGGACAGACATACGGAATCTGTGGAGGTAAGTTAGGACTGATATACGGAATTTGTAGAGGTAAGTTAGGACAGATTTACAGAATTTGTAGAGGTAAGTTAGGACAGATATTAGGAATCTTGAGGTAAGTTAGGACAGACATACGGATTTTGTACAGGAAACTCTGAACAATTATATAGAATATGTGAAGCTAAGTTAGGACAAATATATGGAATTATGATAGGATAATAATATGGAATCTTTAGAGGAAAGATAGTTTAAATGTATGGAATTTGTAGAGGTACGGGTGGACAAAAAATGAAATAGGTAGAGGTAAGATATGACAACTATATGAAATCTTTAAAGGTAAGATATGACAACTATATGGAACCTTTAGAGATAAGATATGACAATTATATGGAATCTTTAGAGGTAATTAAGATATGACAACTATATGGAATCTTTAGAGGTAAGATATGACAACTATATGAAATCTTTAGAGGTAATTAAATATGACAACTATATGGAATCTTTAGAGGTAATTAAGATATGACAACTATATGGAATCTTTAGAGGTAATTAAGATATGACAACTATATGGAATCTTTAGAGGTAAGATATGACAACTATATGGAACCTTTAGAGATAAGATATGACAACTATATGGAATCTTTAGAGGTAATTAAGATATGACAACTATATGGAATCTTTAGAGGTAAGATATGACAACTATATGGAATCTTTAGAGGTAAGATATGACAACTATATGGAATCTTTAGAGGTAATAAAGATATGACAACTATATGGAATCTTTAGAGGTAAGATAAGACAATTATATGGAATCTTTAGAGATAAGATATGACAATTATATGGAATCTTTAGAGGTAATTAAGATATGACAACTATATGGAACCTTTAGAGGTAAGATATGACAATTATATGGAATCTTTAGAGGTAATTAAGATATGACAACTATATGGAATCTTTAGAGGTAATTAAGATATGACAACTATATGGAATCTTTAGAGGTAAGATATGACAACTATATGGAATCTTTAGAGGTAAGATATGACAACTATATGGAATCTTAAGAGGTAATTAAGATATGACAAGTATATGGAATCTTTAGAGGTAAGATATGACAATTATATGGAATCTTTAGAGATAAGATATGACAATTATATGGAATCTTTAGAGGTAATTAAGATATGACAACTATATGAAATCTTTAGAGGTAAGATATGACAATTATATGGAATCTTTAGAGGTAATTAAGATATGACAACTATATGGAATCTTTAGAGGTAAGATATGACAATTATATGGAATCTTTAGAGGTAATTAAGATATGACAACTATATGGAATCTTTAGAGGTAAGATATGACAATTATATGGAACCTTTAGAGATAAGATATGACAACTATATGAAATCTTTAGAGGTAATTAAGATATGACAACTATATGAAATCTTTAGAGGTAATTAAGATATGACAACTATATGGAATCTTTAGAGGTAATTAAGATATGACAACTATATGGAATCTTTAGAGGTAATTAAGATATGACAACTATATGGAATCTTTAGAGGTAAGATATGACAACTATATGGAACCTTTAGAGATAAGATATGACAACTATATGGAATCTTTAGAGGTAATTAAGATATGACAACTATATGGAATCTTTAGAGGTAAGATATGACAACTATAGGGAATCTTTAGAGGTAAGATATGACAACTATATGGAATCTTTAGAGGTAAGATATGACAACTATATGGAATCTTTAGAGGTAATTAAGATATGACAACTATATGGAACCTTTAGAGATAAGATATGACAACTATATGGAATCTTTAGAGGTAATTAAGATATGACAACTATATGGAATCTTTAGAGGTAAGATATGACAACTATATGGAATCTTTAGAGGTAATTAAGATATGACAACTATATGGAATCTTTAGAGGTAAGATATGACAATTATATGGAATCTTTAGAGATAAGATATGACAATTATATGGAATCTTTAGAGATAAGATATGACAACTATATGGAATCTTTAGAGGTAAGATATGACAATTATATGGAATCTTTAGAGGTAATTAAGATATGACAACTATATGGAATCTTTAGAGGTAATTAAGATATGACAACTATATGGAATCTTTAGAGGTAAGATATGACAATTATATGGAATCTTTAGAGATAAGATATGACAATTATATGGAATCTTTAGAGGTAATTAAGATATGACAACTATATGAAATCTTTAGAGGTAAGATATGACAATTATATGGAATCTTTAGAGGTAATTAAGATATGACAACTATATGGAATCTTTAGAGGTAATTAAGATATGACAACTATATGGAATCTTTAGAGGTAAGATATGACAACTATATGGAATCTTTAGAGGTAATTAAGATATGACAACTATATGGAATCTTTAGAGGTAAGATATGACAATTATATGGAATCTTTAGAGATAAGATATGACAATTATATGGAATCTTTAGAGGTAATTAAGATATGACAACTATATGAAATCTTTAGAGGTAAGATATGACAATTATATGGAATCTTTAGAGGTAATTAAGATATGACAACTATATGGAATCTTTAGAGGTAAGATATGACAATTATATGGAATCTTTAGAGGTAATTAAGATATGACAACTATATGGAATCTTTAGAGGTAAGATATGACAATTATATGGAACCTTTAGAGATAAGATATGACAACTATATGAAATCTTTAGAGGTAATTAAGATATGACAACTATATGAAATCTTTAGAGGTAATTAAGATATGACAACTATATGGAATCTTTAGAGGTAATTAAGATATGACAACTATATGGAATCTTTAGAGGTAATTAAGATATGACAACTATATGGAATCTTTAGAGGTAAGATATGACAACTATATGGAACCTTTAGAGATAAGATATGACAACTATATGGAATCTTTAGAGGTAATTAAGATATGACAACTATATGGAATCTTTAGAGGTAAGATATGACAACTATAGGGAATCTTTAGAGGTAAGATATGACAACTATATGGAATCTTTAGAGGTAAGATATGACAACTATATGGAATCTTTAGAGGTAAGATATGACAACTATATGGAATCTTTAGAGGTAATTAAGATATGACAACTATATGGAATCTTTAGAGGTAAGATATGACAACTATATGGAATCTTTAGAGGTAATTAAGATATGACAACTATATGGAATCTTTAGAGGTAAGATATGACAATTATATGGAATCTTTAGAGATAAGATATGACAATTATATGGAATCTTTAGAGATAAGATATGACAACTATATGGAATCTTTAAAGGTAAGATATGACAACTATATGGAATCTTTAGAGGTAATTAAGATATGACAACTATATGGAATCTTTAGAGGTAAGATATGACAATTATATGGAATCTTTAGAGGTAATTAAGATATGACAATTATATGGAATCTTTAGAGGTAAGATATGTCACATATATGGAATTTGTAGAGGTAGGGGTGGACAAATATATATATGGAATTTGTAGAGGTAAATAGATATTTATAGTTGTGAAACTCATAAATACATCTGGTAATCGTATAGACGCCCTTCTTAAAAAATATTTTATCTTTGTTTCTCACAAAACATTGAATATAAATAGCGCTAGCGTTGTCACTCTTCTGTAGAGTGACAGTTGCTTATCAATTTTTAAGATATAACATCCGTTTTTACTGTACTACATTCTACATTCTGCCACAACTACATGCACTACGGTAAAATTGAATATCGTTCCTTATAATTACAATTTTAAACTTTTAAAATATAACTAAAACTCAACTGTATAAAATTAATTGTTTCAACTTTTAACGGTGACGTCACTTCACGTGCCCTAGTCTACCGCATTGAGTTATACAGTAGAATCGACGAAAAAAAAACAAAAGAATGTTATGTAAATATTTATTGCTGAAATAAAACTTCATAAGCATGAAGCAAATTACACGCTTTTAGCCAATTTCTGACAATATTTTTAATGGCGATGGAGTACAAAACATGTGGAAGGTGGTACACATGCATGTTAAATGCAAACTAGTAGCAATAAAAAGTATATGTAAAAAACAAGAACAAATAATAAACAATAATAAGTACATATAAAGAATACGTTTTACTTTGTTATAGGTTTAGAATGTTTTATTATTTAGATTATTTTAGCGTATAACTATATAACTCATATTCTTTACAGGTATATTACGATATTATTTTTCTCATAACTATCGTATTTGTTTTCAACAATGTATTAAATATTGAATATCAAAAATATTAAATAAACAAAGCGCATCTTATAATGATTACATTTTTATTGTGTTCCATAAAAATGTCTTTAATAATGATTACTGTGGTGGAAGCTCAGGTTCGGAATAAATTGCTAAAACATTCTACCTTTGTCTCATTGTAATATATAATACAGGCCCCAGTTTCGCAATCATTCACTCAATTGAGTGTACACTTAACTCAAATGTTCTCATTTTTCTCTCGTTGATATTTAAAAATAAGCTTTAATATGAGACAATCTTTCTTGTCTGCGGTAAACAGTGTAAATATAACATAAGATATTCAGTTTTAATTGTGTAATGTCCTAAAAATTGACATTGAAATATTCCCTAATTTGAGTTAAGTGTACACTCAACTGAGTGAATGATTGCGATACTGGGGACAGGTGGTTGTGGTTACTTCAACACACACTACATGTATGTAAACTCTAGTGAAGGTTATCTCCAGGGTTCATCAAACTTCGAGATTTAACCTAACATATGTAGGTCTAGTTTGTGTTGTTTTACTCATCTTTTCATTATTTGACTTGTGTTGAACATTGTTTTTTGGTTGTGTTAGTTGTTGTTACATTTAAGTCTAGGTTTTTAAGTTACAATTTTTCTCTTTTATTTTCCGTTTAATGTAAACCATTTAAAATGCTATTAATATTTTAAGTCAAAGTTGATTTTATATCTTATATCTAAAAGAACTCAAATGGCCTTTGAGAGTTATGAGAAAAATTGTCCCATCGCAGAGTTAAAACAGTTGCTGATTTTGACATGATAAAACATTCAATCACCTAACTATTAGATAAACTGGCAACCCAACCCGGTACAATAAGGGTTAAGGCTGATTAAGCTTGAAATTTATGTAGGAAAACAATAAATTATAAGAAACGAAGCCAAGTTCTAATTTTTCAATGAAAAAGTTAAGAAATAAATGTTTATTTTAATATTATCAAAGAGAGAGAGAGAGAGAGAGAGAGAGAGAGAGAGAGAGAGAGAGAGAGAGATGTATAATTCTTATCTTTCTCAAACATGAACTTACAAGAATAAAAGAGTTATCTCCCTTTGTCCTTATCAGCCTTTAAAGCTGCATTAAGTTTTTCAATTTTCAGATTTTTTTCTGATTTTCTATATATATATATATATATATATATATATATATATATTTTAAAATAGATAACTTCTTATCACAATCTGTGAGTTTTATTTTCTTAAATTTCATTCCCTCTAACTGTAAATAAACGAATCCTCTAACCGGTTGGTCAATGTTAATGAGCTTGGAGCATGCGCACGGAAGTACGGAAAAACCCATGAATCGAAGGTGAAACATGACAAATTGCATTAATTTGTCCGTCATTAATATCCAGATGTATTTGAAATGGTGTTATGTATCCCTTACAAAGTCACTAATGACAAATTCAACGGATTTCTGTGTTTAATTTATCGTATTTTACAGTTTTGAAAGTTGTGTTTAAATGGCCCGGTTTTTTTATGACGTAACCATGTTCTAATATTAGATCCCACATGCTACATCTCGCTGGGAAATAATTGTTGTTTCTGTATTTATTCGAGCTTTTATTGTTGAACCAAATATAACATTGTTCATTAGGAACATCATAAATAAGATTAGCACCGTTTTAATTTTTTCTTTGGAAAACTTAATGCAGCTTTAAGTGAATTTATATCATTCACAATGGACGATAACTCAGATTTTACTAAAGTATTTATGTTTTCTTATATGATATTAATAATTATTATTTGTTTTTACAGCTGCTGCTCCAAAATCATGTAAAGTTGGGAATGCCGTATACAAGGACGGAAAACAGTTCAAACTCGACTGTAAACAACTGTGTACTTGTCAAAATGGACGTTACGGGTGTATTAATCTGTGTCCACAAGAGCACCGACCACCCGATAAGTCTCATTGTCCAAACGCCAGACTTACACAGGTCAGAGGTCAATGTTGTCAGGAGTGGACGTGCGAAGAATCATATGACGAATTGGAGAGATTAAATAGACACAGAAGTAACATACAGAGTGCCAATTTACTTTCTAATCAAAATTATCCAAATGGTACTTGTTGCTCTTAATAGTTTATAAACTTTTTTTTGAAAATAATTAATACTAGGGGTCCTCTGTGGAATGAGATAAAATGAATTGTACGATGCGTCTTTTTCACACCTTTAATACATCTTTAAATCCACAAATATGTAGAGATAACGGCTAAATTTCTAATCCAGCATCATCATTTTCTGTTACAAGGCATAATTTTTCTCCAAAAAAAAAAAAAAAATTGAGCATATCTGCTAAGTTCTGAAGAAAGTCTGATGGCCAACGCAACCGATCAAAACTATATGTTGAATGTATAATTCACTATCGAATTGTGGGAAATTCAACATGCAATGAACAACATTTGCTTATTATTACACATTTAAAGGATAATTCCTGTCCATCAGTCCATCAAAGATATGCACATGCCGTATATATAACAACGTTACAATCTGTTTTCAGGCCACTGGTCAATATATGAGCGTTTTCAATACAATGTTTAAGTATACAAAACAACATTGTAAAGCATGTAAAATACGAAACAGTTAATACTGCCATGTAGGCGTTGCATTAGCTCACAGGCAAAACTTGTGCACTGTAGATTTTACTTTTTACAATTACCGGTAATAATAGTGACAAAATAAACAATGACTCATTTTCACATTTAGTTTTCTTTGCCTAGTAACAATTTTGAGATTCCTTAATTCCGTTATGTAATAACAGCCTTACTACTTAAAAGTCTTTCTTTAAAAACGCTTTTCATAAGTTTGCAACGTAAATATATCGGCACATTTGACAAAGATTTACTTATATTTTGCCTAGAGTCCATGTTGCGTATAAAAGCCTACCAAAGGTGTTACATTGTTTCTAGACATTTTTCCTATACAGAGATTGTTCGGTTTATTGAGATTTATCCTTGGTAAAGATTTTTAAATTTAATGTACATTTCATGTTTAAATTATTTCTTATCTTTTACACAGATGCTGTTGTAACAAAACATTACAGAAGGAACTCAAATGAAGTAGAATGTTCGAAAGAAAGTACAAAATGGTCGCCATGTTCTGTCACGTGTGGTGTGGGCGTGTCAACAAGGTTGTCACCTAAAGATTGTCAAAAGCAACAGACAAGACTTTGTTATATAAGGCCTTGTGGATTCGAAATACCGGTAGGAATACATACTTGTTGTTGCACCGTCATATTTGCTTTTGTCGAGATAATTAAAATCGAAAGATTGTTAAAGACAGTTCTTGAATAAAACATACCTTCTTGTCTAATTCTGTTCAAAATGAAAATGCGAGCACGTGAAGACGATAAAGCAAAGATGGGGAAATGCGAAATAGAAAGTGAGCAAAAATCCTTCACAACACTTCAGGTGTCATCGCCTTTGTATTTCTCTTATTGTTACTGTTAAATAACAGATCCTGAAACCATAGACTTAGATCTGAATAAGACGCGCTACCATCTTCGATACGTGTACATTAAATCTGATAAGAAGTTAATACGATCTTGATTATTTAAATGCAAAAAAGTACATTTTGTCGATAGTGATATCACTTGGATACAATTGCTCTCGCAGTATACGAGTCACATACTATACAGGGTAAACAAAACTGATTTTATGTTCATTGTTATTGTACTGTAATCTTTTCATCAGAAACCTGATGGATATACTAGTAGTTTGTCATTTTGAATTGTGCTCGATATTTTAAATCTTTATAAAAAACAAACTCGACAAATTTAGGTGTGAAAAACGAAACTGACCACAACTTTTATGCATAGTTTTACATTCTTTTGGCATATTACAGAATACCCTTCACAATATAAATATCCACTATTGGATTTACCTTGATATTGTTACTGATATTCTTTTAATCACAGTTAAATTCACAATCTATAAGCAGAATTAAATTGCTTTATATAACTTTTCCTATTTTGCAGAAGGACGTAGAATGCTCACCAACAACGCGTTCATTTGAACGGAGAAAGATTGTATACAACAACTGTGAAAGCGTTCGATCGTATCGGATGAAATTTTGTACAAGCTGTAGAAAGAACCGTTGTTGTTATCCGAAGAAACAGAAAACGAGGAGTATAGGAGTTCTTATGTGACGGAGAAAGGAAGGAATTTCTTAAGTACGCCTGGATAAAGCGTTGTAAGTGTAGCAGGAACTGTTATAAAAGACATAGCAATGCAATCGAATATCCATAGAACAAAACATAAATAACAGGCGAGTTAAATACACGGCGATGATGTTAACGGATTAATTCCTTTTTATAGGGTAACTTTGGTCAACCTTGAAAGCTCGTAATCATTATTAGTAATCCATACTCCCTGATTCCGTGATGCACCAATTTTTTGTCAACAACAGAACAGTAAGAGCATACTCTTGTTATTTTACGTTGGAGAACCAACTCTTCTTATAATGGGATGCGTCGAAAATATTTTATACTTTAAAATAAGTGTATGTTAATACAGCCAATTAGATTTTCAAGACCGTTTCATGATGTTTTGATTTAAATTATTACTTTCGTTTACACAAAATGTCATTTTAACATTTAAAATCCGTTTAGTAGGATATTGTATATTTTAATATATTAATTTTAAATTGTTAAAGAATTGTAATTTTTATCCTCACGTTACGATATCTACATGGTTGTGATATTATTTGTTGTGTTTTGTGGTACATTTGCATTTTTGTACAGTGTAGCTCGTAAATGTGTCTCATTTCTTTAAGAAAATTGCTCCTTTTAACTTAACAAAATTTATTATAGATGGCAATTTAAAATATCCAATACTGTTACCTTAATACGTGTACTTATTTTTCATTAACTGTTGTTGGGAAATATCCCTTGTGTGACGACAGATGTTCTGTTCCTGTCGCATTTTCCAAAAAGCCTTCTAATGGAAAAGCTTCAAATTGCTGAAGGTAGTCTTCAGTACAAACATACAGGGATACCATATGGTTTGTTAGTGCACTTGGTTTGAAATAATAATTATTAGTACGGTTAGTCTTAATCAAAAACAAAGTTTTAAGCCAACTTTCGTGCTGTTAATGAAAGCGAAGGGATATATATATATATATATATATATATATATATATATATATATATATATATATATATATATATATATATATATATATATATATATATAAAACATGCATAACACTTGATTTCTACATGAATAATTTTAGATTTTATTATGCTGTATCAATTTTAAATTTTTAAATGTATGTAAATAATTTTAAAAATCTTTTCATCGAACGTTGTAATAGGTCTGATTTTACTTAGCCTATATAAGTATGTTATGTATGTTTGACTAGCTGCACCAGTAGATAAAAACTGTTCAGTGTTTATATTCATCGTTTATCATTGTTACATATCTGTACTTACATTTTATATGTTCATCGAGACCTAATTAAATAAAAGATTATCGTTTGTGATATTCTGTTTAGTCTTTTAACGATCATTTGGTGGGGCCGCGGTGACCGAGTAGTGTGGGGCCGCGGTGACTGAGTTATGTGAGGCTGCGGTAGCCGAGTGTGGTGGGGCCGTGGTGACCGAGTAGTGTGGGGCCGCAGTAGCCGAGTGTGGTGGGACGGCAGTGACCTAGAAGTGTCGGGCCGCCATGGCCGATTGGTGTGGGGCCGCGGTGACCGACTAGTGTCTGGCCGCGATGGCCGATCGGAGTGGGGTGTCGGTGACCGAGTGGTTAAGGCGTAGGCCTTCAGACTCATGCATATATGACGTCCTACTGATGTTGGTTCGATCCCCGTCGACTGCAGGTAAGAACGGTCTTTATTTGCTGGCTCTGTACCAGTATGATGGATTTAGCGGTCTGCGATGATTATCGTCTGAAGTTCACAGTAATACAATGCAGATCAGAAACACTCGCAAATCAAACGAATTTGTTTTAAAATGTTAATCCTAGAGATAAATAACAATTGCCTCGAAAAACTTAAAAATTGCTGATGTGACGTAAAACAACATTCAACCAAGCAAACAACTATAACGATTTTAGGACATAAACAGCCTATTTACCTTTCATAACCAAATTCACGATGGAAACGCAATCTTGTAAAACATAGCTACCTTAATGTTTGTATCTACACCGTTTAAGAGGTTGCAACATAAGAGCTTACTTCTGGTGTTATTTACATTGGATTAACTTGCCCAACTCTAGCTGCGAATAGCTGCAGAATTGCTGATACGGCTTAAAACAGTACTACACTCACTCACTATTTAAACATAAATCTTAGGTGATCGTCTGTTCTTGAATATTATTTCCCTTATATTTTGGTCTCAGATTAACAGATTAAAATGGGTCCTTTTTGGCAATAAGAAATATTGTCGAGTATATTTGTCAATTTTATGTATTGGCTAAGCAATATATAAATTTTCACTGCTATAAGAACATTTGTTCCTTGACATATTTGACAACAATTGCGGACTACTGCTTATCATTGGACAATTTAAATAGAACAACATGTAAGTACACATTAGAAATTTTCGTCTCATCCCTCACCCGTCTCTACTGGCTCTATAAAAATAAAACCAAATAACTCAAAAATATATTACTACAAGATCTTATATTTTACTCAGTAGATTATTGTCGATTATAGCATTGAAAAGAAATATTTTAAAAAAAAAATATTTTAATTGTCGGTTCAAACAAATTATATCCATAACGAATCCCCTAAAGGCAAAAAAAATGTTTCGATGCCCTGTTCCTTGTTGTTTGAAATAACACAGGTATTAAAATAATTTGGAAGCTCGAGTGATTCTAGGTCTAATGTGGCGGTCTCTGAGTGGAATTTATTTATACGAGAAAAAGAATAACTGGGTAAGATATAATCCCTATATTGAGCTAAACAGATCTGATATTAATTATTCAGAATCAGAGTCGGGGAATTTCTGATATGGTTTATACAGGGACGGTGAATTTCTGATATGGTTTAAACAAGGTCGGTATTTCTGATATGGTTTATACAGGTCGATAAATTTCCGATATGGGTTATAGTTTCCGATCTGGTTTATAGTTTCCGATATGGTTTATACAGGGTCAACGAATTTCCGATATGGTTTATACAGGGTCGGCAAATTTCAGATATCGTTTATACAGGGTCGGCGAATTCCCGATATCGTTTATACAGGGTCAGCGAATTTCCGATATGGTTCATACAGGGTCAGCGGATTTCCGATATGGTTTATACAGGGTCGGTGAATGTCCGATATGGTTTATACAGGGTCAGCGGATTTCCGATATCGTTTATACAGGGTCGGTGAATGTCCGATATGGTTTATACAGGGTCAGCGGATTTCCGATATGGTTTATACAGGGTCGGTGAATGTCCGATATGGTTTATACAGGGTCAGCGAATTTCCGATATGGTTTATACAGGGTCGGTGAATGTCTGATATAGGTTATATAGGGTCAGTTAATGTCTAGTATAGGTTATATAGGTCAATGAATTTCCTATTTGTTTTTTATAGGGTTTGTGTTTTTGTGATACTTATGTTGACCAGTCGTGATAATTATGTTGATATCTCGACTAATTTTTATCGCGACAAGTCGTGTAACTCATCTCAACTTTTTATTTTGGTATCACAACTTTTCATGATATTATCTCGACTTTTCGAGATATTAAGTCGACATGTTGAGATAATTTTATGTCGACTAAAATTTTGTCGATGCCAGAAATAAGCTACCATAGGGGAGAAAAAAATTATTGTTGTGCAAAATGAGAATTGACAGTGTATATCACGCTAAGTGGAGGTAACAAAGAAGGATGTTGTGGTGTTAACTATGTTATTCCCATCCCGAGTATTGCATCAGATTATATATAAGAGAGTATTTTAAATATGTAAACAGGTAAGTAGTACAAGTAGATTAGGTTAAACTGAACTGACATTTTCTGTGTCATGACATACTTTTATTTAAAGCTTTCTTTCTTGATCAATAATGATATACACGTATATATTCCGTATTTTATAACGCAATCAGTATTATTTAATTGATTTTATATGACGATACTGGTGACAGGAGTTTAACAGCGTGGTATTTGAATATAACTATATTGTATAGTGCAGCAACAATGACATGTAAGTACCAATATAACTTTTATTGATAATGTGGAATGTAATGAGTAGTTGGGCATCATTTTAATTACAGTAACAGAATGTACATCTCTGATGAGACACGAACATTTTCCAGTATGTAACAATTCTTTTTGCCCCACAGTAATGAATTGTGAATACAAAACCTTCGTGAAACGTGAAATGATATTTGAAAAATTCCCAAAACATCTTGAAAAATTTAATATATATATTATTCTGTTGTGATAAAAGTGTAACTGGATAACCTAATTGACAACTTGGTTCATCAAACTCTTAAACACGGTAAGTACATGTATATGTGAGTCGACAGATGTTTTAAATATGTTGTTTTAATTATCGATAAGTGAGGATTATCATAATCAAATACTTAGTTTTAATTAAATTATATAATTTTGATAGAATTATATTAGTGATTAAGTGATTTTGCTAGGTGTGTTTGGAATCCCTCAGGTAGATCGATTCCGTTCAGAGTCTGATTTAATATATCAGAACAATGTACCCGTGACGAAATGAAATGAGGTCATGTAAGTTTATGACGAAGCTGTCAGTCGTGTAACGCGTCGTCGCATATTGCATGGTATAAACAAACCTTCTATATGATTATAGGCTTTTGACTAAGACGCGGATAGAGACGGGGTTACAGCCGGCCTGTGTCCCCTAAGATGAAGAGTATTCTTAAAAAGTAAATTGTACACATCAATATTGCATGTTTGTCTTTAATGGTATAAAATAATCGATATAGAGTAGAATGTTGTCTAACCGGACTCTTACCCGAAACATTCATAGTACTAGCAAAACGCTCTATCAACTGAGCTATCCGGCCACACATTAAGCCCGGTCCGCCACATTTCTCTCCGGTCTTTTTTTTTTTTTTTTTTTTTTTTTGATTAGCGACCTTAAAAAAATAATCAAATTTTATCCTGGGACCTACCTGTTGGTCGGCTTATTTACATGGTTAGACGAGCGCCAAACTGTAACAGGAACGGGAAGAATGAGGCAACCAACTGGGACTCGAACTTAAACATTCTAAACACTAGCTAAACGCTCTACCAACTGAACTACCAGGCCACCTATCAAGCTCGATTCGCCACAAATAAGTTTACAATTATATTTCATGTTAAAAACACATCTGGCTTTCGAGCGAGCGTTTGTTGGAAACATCGTGATGTATCGTATAGGCTATTGGCAAAACTTATTAATAAGTAGATTAGTCTCGTATTTAGGGCCGTTGTTCTGAATCAACAAACCACCTACCCACCAACCCCACTAACCCCTGTGGGTTCGAACGCAAGGAAGAAATTTCCATGTCGTAGGCCTTTGCTGTGCGGCTTGGTACCAGTATAATTAATATCTTTGTCTGCCATTTTTATCTGCGACATTGTGGTCGAATGTACTGGTACTTTAAATGTCGCCATTATTGCGCCCTAGTAAACTGCAGATAAGAAGCATTGGACTTTGATGTATCAGAAGCAGTTAAAGCATTGATCCTGAATATTAATAAAAATCTTCTCAACACGAATAGCTGAAAATTGTTGATGTGACGTAAAACAACATGCAACCAACTAACAATACAGAATCTTGAATTCAGCACTACGACTGAAATGAAAATGAAAAAAATACAATGTATATTCAGTGTTTATTTGAATAAATATATAGATATATATATATTTTAAATTTGCTCAATATGTTTGTTACACGTTTCTCGGTTTACAATACGGATATTTAATATATTCAATCTTTTTTCAGTTCTGGTTTGTCGGAGATGTTATACATAATAAAGTCATGGTTTTATAAGAAGGGAAATATTACGCAAGTACTGTATTACACTAAGAACACGAATACAAAGAAAACTAAAATCTAAAAAATAATTTAAGAGGTCGCTCTGTGTTGTCAAGGAAACACGCTCTCACCGTAAGAGTTATCTATCATTTCACTACAGCTATATTTGAGTTGACATAAAAATAATACACCTTTGTTAAAATGACTCAATATCATAAACTCTCGCTGATGTTTTAAACAAAAAAAGAAAAAGAAGGAAGATAATGATGATGACGATGACGATGATAACGACGACGACAATGATGACGATTGTGATTGATGACAACGAAAACAACCGACTGCGAAAATCCCATCATCGGCGACATTGGTTACTGGATGACTGTTAATTTTTCCGGTTTTTTAGAGTGATATAAAAATTAGTCTTATCTGACAAGACTATAAGCCATTTAGCTTTTAGGCATTGCAGGGTGCGCCTCTAATTTTTCTACTATTTTTCTAACTTTGATACAACATGAAGAAGATCTGCCATCTTTAACCGATGATGTCATTACGATCGTGGATATACTTTATAGTTAACCTTGCAGACTTCATAAAAATTCATATAAATTATCAATGGCCCTTAAACTCTCTTCAGACCAACCTATTTATAGAAACAATGGCAACCATAGCGATGTTGTACGAGAACAACAATAGCACTAAAGACTATCCCATAACTAAAATAATAACATGTTTTATTAACACGTGGAATCTGTCACCTGAAAACCAAAGGATATCCATCTTATATATCTATTTAAAGCAACGATGACTTATGACTTTATTATATAATATTTTATCCGGTACTGTGGTACCCAATTTTAGTTTTGAAACTATAAGAACAGAGAGCCAGTCGGGAAATAGACAGACTGACAGACACACACACAACTGAAAACAGGTTAGACGAAAAAGCGGACCATAAGTGTGTGTGTGTGTGTGTGTGTTGTGTGTGTGTGTTATGCTATTTTGATGCATTAAGTTTTATTTTGTCATTATACCAGACACCTACTCGTGTTTGTTTTGTGCAGAACTTTGTCGGTTTGTTCATTATTAACCAACTTGTCATTAAAAAAGGTCAAATTGTTGACTAGCTGGTATATATAACAAGGCGTACTTCCTGGATGTAATATGATTAATTCTCTTTATGAACGCTCGTCAGAACAATTGTTATCAGTATTTGATTCAGGCAAATGACAATCCAATGAACATAATGAGTCCTTCATTTTATTCACACTGATTATTGTCAAGCACATCATGATATTTTTCAACATCTAATTCGTTAATATTTTGTTTGTATCAAAACATGCAAATAATTCAAGGCAAAGGCTGATTTAAAAAAAAAATTACCTACCTTTTAGCCTCCTGGCATTTTGAAAGCATACACCTGCTTTTGATTACAACGCGGTAAATATTTAAATAGTGATATGGGAAAATTAAATGTTAACGATGTGTAAATAATTATAGAAGATAAACAAACAGGTCTCAGAATATTACCGTTCATTTTGTTGACAAGTCATCCAGCATATTGACAGTAATTAGAAATTAATTCATAATTTTACAACTATGACCCAGTTGTTCGAAACATAATTGGTTTAATCATTGATTATCATTAACTTCCTATTATCTGTAGCAGGAGGGAGAGAAATGCAGGATCGGACCGGGGATCGACCTCCCGCACTATACGCTAGTGCTCTACCAACTGAGCTTCCCAGACCGCTACATTCCTCACCTGTTATTCTTGAGTTTCCAATGGTTCTATGGGAATTCTCACCCCTAATCCCCTCGGATGAACTTTATATGGCCGGTATTGTCATTCCGCCACTTCCGAGGGCTACACTGTAACAGAAGGGAGAATAATGAAGGGTCGGATCGGAGATCGAACCTGGGACCTCCCACACTATAGGCGAGTGTTCTACCAACTGAGCTACCCAAACTGCTACATATCAATAGTATCAGAAAACCGTTAACAAATCGTTAGTTATATAGCAATGTGCTATAGTTTGATGAATTTATACTCACTTTCAGTATTTTCAAAATAAATTTAACAACATATTTCAAATCACAAATAATTCAAATTTTGACTAACAAGCTGATTAAACTAAACAACTGGTCCGTTATATCCTAATATTGCTTCTAAATCGTTTTATGATAAAATGATGAAGAACCTTTTCCCTGTATCCATTGTACAAGATGAAAATAAGTAGATGAAAAACAAGTGTCAATACAATATCTAGCCAAATCAGAAATAAGAATCAAGCCGCATTTAACAGATGTAATAAGTCTTAGAAAATAAAATACTCTTAAAACAAACCATTAAGACCACTGATGGGCAAAATGATATCTAATGAGCCAAATTACGACTACGGTAGCTTAGGTGGTAGTCGGGGTTCGAACCGCGGCCGGGTTTGACACCAACACTTAAAAATAGGCGGCGACCGTTCTTTCGCCAAGCACTTGGTATTAAGAAATGAAATGAAAGCCAAGTCCTTCGAAGGCTCGTGTCACAGCAGGTGTGGCATGCTAAAGTACCCCCCCCCCCGTGCATTGCCCTAGGCGCACTAAAAAGGTCAAAATGTCTGCCACTTTACCTATAGTCGTTATAAGAGAAATATTCTTAACTGGGATGTAAAACCATTTCTACCGCTTCACCTATAGCCGGTTACGCCTCGTTATAAGTGAAATATTCTTAAATGGGATGTAAAACCATTTCTACCGCTTCACCTATAGCCGGTTACGCCTCGTTATAAGTGAAATATTCTTAAATGGGGTGTAAAACCCCATTAAATCAAATTAAATCAAACCATAAGCCAATTTAAATACATTATCAGTATTTTGTTAGAATTTATGTTCTTTCCTATATTTGTTTTAAGCTTTGTTTGCTTACTGCCTAAAAGTCAGTCATTAGAACGTAGCATTTATATCAATATCTCCTATATACAAAAAGACAGCTAATCCAGTACCGGTCTTTAAAAGGTTCAATTTTCAATGTATATTTTGAAGTTGAATTTCAGACAGGTTTGCCTGACCGTGTTAGAAATATCAGAAATGTTGATAAAACAAAGACATGGTATTCATTTTAAGGAAATCGATAGCCAGACGTGTAATTTTCACCATAACAAGTGTTAATTAACACCAAAAAAAAAATCTATTTGAAAACATAATATATAAGTTTTATATAATCAAGGTCTACACCAATATAGCCATATTCAGTCTTTCAAAAGTTCCACATGTAAATCAGTAATGTTTGTTTCGTTTCCTTATTTACGTAACGGTTCTAATTATAGGCAGATGTTTGCGATTCTCAATTTAGTGTTTACATTGTAATTCAATATATTGTTATCATAGTAACGCAACCCAATTATTAACAAGTCGGAATCGATATAACAGTTGTAAATTGTTCGTTATCAAAGTGGTCTCTTAGACAAAGTTCCAGTGTCATAGATCACGCTAAATGTAAAAATATTTCATATCTGCAGATTTAAGAAAGTGAGAAACGTTTTCCGTTTCAGCAGAAGAGTACTTTAAGCTCTTCAACTAGCGAAACAAGCAAGGAGTCATTAACGAATCAATAATCACACAAATAAATTGAAAACAATGTCTGACAAAAAGAAGGTAGTTTTAGCTTACAGCGGAGGACTAGATACATCATGTATATTAGCATGGTTGCTGGAACAGGGTTTTGAAGTCGTTACATTTCTGGTAAGTAAATGTCGCCTTTTGTAGATACGTGTGTTGCACTTAATTTTGTTGATTTTATTGTTGTATGTTATTTGCGGTGCTGCGTATTTACACGTGAATTATCCTGCATGAATACATTCATACCTACCTACCAGCTACCTACCCACTACCTATCTACCTAAATACCTACATTCATACTTACGTGTGTGTGTGTGTGTGTGTGTGTGTGTGTGTGTGATTTTTTCCGATGGCAACTGTAATGGGGATGCCTTACCGTCACATTTGGCATTCCCGAAGCAATTTGTTCAGAGTCTGTTTTTAGTTTTTTCATATTTTAAGTCGTCATCAACCGTCATTGTTTTATACCCGCTCCGCCGATAGATGTTTTAGTCTTTTCGCGGGGGTTAATGGAGGATTGCACCAAGCAATATCATATATGTTTAATTTGGATGAAAAATACTAAATCATTAGTGTTTGTCTTAACAAAGTTTGACATAAAAAAGGAAAGTAAGCATAAGCTGTTAGACATGTAATTATTGTATCAACTGTTGGATATTATTTAGAAGAAATACGACCAGTGATTTACGATCACACTGTACAAAACGGGATATCTGTTACTGGAGCTATAAAGATACATTTCCTCCCTTAGAAAAATCAATTTACTCAACATAGGTTTAAAAATGACCTTAGCGATGAAGTGACCAAGTATTGTAATATTATGTAACAAAATTTATGACGATGCTATTCCCTTCATTCACCATCTGTGCCTGGTTGTCTAGACTGTTTTTAACAAGTCTGTTAACAGCATCTTTTGTCGATATCACATGATAATTTGTATCTTATTGTTTTTAATTATTTTAATTATTTTATTAATAAAATGATCTACTTTTATTATTTTGATTTTAGGCTAACATAGGCCAAGATGAAGATTTTGCAGCTGCTAAACAGAAGGCGGTAAAACTAGGGGCAACTAAGGTAAACAAATTGTGTGCTGTAAATAAAACTTATATTCTGAAATATTTAGCTTGTTTTTGCACTGGCCGGTATACAACGACGCGAATAAAAAGTACTCGAATATTTTGAAATAACGATATTTGCAAAAACTCCATGATTTACACTAGTGTGACATTGACATTATTTTAACCAATTGAATTTTACTTCCTGGTCTCGTGGTTAACGGCGCTACATATCAAAAGGGAATATTAAATATCTGAATAATAAAGGTACCATACTATAAGTTGTTTGATGATTAAGAAAACAAACAAAGACACGAATATGCAAGGTTGTTTTTATACAAAAACAAAAACATAGTAGGTAGTCAGACATTTTTTTTCAAAAACATAAAATGCTAAATGAAAAGATAAAGAATTCATTTCATTCATCGAAATTAACCATGAATGTTCTACAATAAAACAATATTATATCCTAAACTTTTTTAAAATTTTTATTTATTTATTTATTTATTTATTGCTGATAAAAAACAAATCTGAACTTTTTTTGAAAGATATTTAGTTTAAAAAAAATTAAACTCGCATAAGGTCTTTACGAATAGCAATCATAATGGTATTAATACGTTAGTTAATAAAGCCTTTTTTAAATTCTAGACTTCGAAAATAAAACAACGCAAATACGAAAATTAACACTTTGAAAATAAAGCGTTGTATACAGCATATGTATTTAAGAATCGCCAATTTGCTCTAAAGCATATCACATGTACATGAACATAATTCTACGGATTAAAAAAACTCACGAACTTTTAATAATTATCCTATATATCTCAGTATGTAGCGTAAAAATTCAAATTGTTTGAAAATGAACAATTAATAATATAACTTTCAGTTTTTAAAATTTCATTCTGAAAGTTTTATATTGTAAAATATAATCTTGATTTGATGTACAAACACTAATGGAACTCGCCAGTGTACCACGTAATCAATACCTCTTTTGTGCGGAATGAAATGGATAACGATTACGTCAAATATTCCCGAAATAACGTCGTTATTACGGGAAAGCGTCACTGTATGAAATTCCATAGCCAATAGAAATAATTGTCCCGCACAAACGCTATGAGATATCACGTGGTACACTGGCGAATTCCATTTAGATTAATCACAGTGTTGCGTACACTCAGTACCGTCATTACTATGTACACTACACATTCGTGACGTCCTAGGGTAGGACTTTTTTGTACCCGTCACCAATTAAATTCGATGAAAACAATTTTGAAATATTATTTTACAGAAATGTGCAAAATGGTTATTTCAGTGAAAATTAAAATTTTAGTGAAGGGTACAAAAGGAAGTCTTCCCCGTTCTAGAAACAAGACATCAAACCAAACATTTCAAAAGTACGCATATAACGATGACGTCACCGTGGTATTACTCTATTCTAAACACATGTATTTACTTATATGACGTAATTTTGGTTTCAGATGATCATACCCGATGTACGTAAGGAGTTTGTAGAGGAATATATATGGCCAGCAGTACAAGCTAACGCCGTATATGAAGATAGATATTTGATGGGAACAGCACTAGCAAGACCATGTATAGCGAAGTAATGAAATAAATACAACTAACAAGCAACAACAAATGTGTGTGTGTGTGTGTGTGTTTGTGTGTGTCGATATATACTTTTTACCTCTAACAGTAAAGTTATGAAAATCGTGACATTTAATCGAAATCAGGCAAAAATTGCCTTGTTTTGTGATAAAAAAAATATTTGTCAATGTTTGTAAAAATAAGCAACAATTGGCAACGATACTAAACAAAATATTAGTACTTGCTTTTCATAACAACAAGTGTTGAAGATTATTAAGCCTTAAACCAGTAAAAACTATTTTGATTTCAATTTGTTAACGATAGTTTTTGTTTGTACTAATGTGTTCGCGATAAACCAAACTTTACAGCTAGAATGTTATTAGATTACCTTCTGTTGAATTAGAGATGTAAATCTGTTTATTCATTGTGGAGTTTCATACACGAATAAACCATGACTATATGCCTCAATCCTTGCAAGTAAACAAATATTTAATAAAAACAATTACAGTAAATGTTTTAAGCTGTTCTGAACACATCCGTAGAATAAGCGGCACTTAGTACATAAACGTTTCAAGAAAGAGTGCTTAAAGATTCGTTAAATAGGACTAAGTGCAAAGGGAAACCCCCTCAAGCAAATAATGTGTATAATTGTTCTTTATTTTTATTGAACAAATATTGTTGCGGTCGGCATTGACGCCAACCAACTTAACAGATTTTAGAAAATTAAACCAGTGAAACAATCTTCCATGGTAAAAAAGTTTCTTGCTCCAGTGCTTGAAGTGATAAAAGATAAGTGAAGACGTATTTATGATTAAACGTTAATTCCGATTTCTTTCATAGACAAATTTATTTTCAGGGCTATGATAAAGGTTGCGATTGATGAAGGAGCACAGTATGTATCCCATGGTGCAACCGGAAAAGGAAACGATCAAATACGATTTGAACTCGGTGCCTATGCCTTGCATCCATCTATAGAAGTAAATAAGTCTTAATAAATATATCCTACGTACTAGTTCAACCAAGCTGAATAAAAGGCATTTCATTTAGCATAGCCTAAAGCTTTATGATATCAAATCAAGGTTGCATTGAAGTCAAAATATTTTCATTTATATCTTTGATTTTTTTTCTTTATTTGTTTCTTTCTTCGTTACATATGCCGTTATTTCTAACTCGTCTATGGCTGATACTGAGATATCTGTTTTCTTCTTATTAAATTATCTGCATTTGATGTTTTTGAAAATAAGTTTTTTTTTCTAAATACAAACTGAAGATAATCTTCCTTTTGCATATAGTTTCTTCTCCACAATTTATGCAGCAAATTACAAAGTGGTTGTCTTACAGTAATTCTGTTACTGTTAATGAATCGAACAGAGACATATGTACAAGTCTTAATTTTTAGGGTAAAAATGTGACATTTCAATCCTAGTACATTGTATATTGATTATTCTTTTACTAATTTGTTCTTTTAAATGTCAAAATTGATTTATTGTATCATCTCCAAAACCAATGTATTTTTATTTAAGGTTATTTCCCCTTGGCGCCTTCCAGAATTTTATAATAGATTTAAAGGAAGAAAAGATTTATTTGACTATGCAGAAGTAAGATATGTTTCATTTAACACTGTTACTATTTTATCACATTCATTGCACTTAATAACCAATACTTTATCACCTTTATAAATATGATTTGATTACATATTGTTAAGAATATTTAAAATACAAAGAGACATTATTAGTTCTAGAAAAAATCAGAAATACTAACATATGTTGATATTAGTCTTGAAACACTGAGTGTATGTCATTTAGAATCACCTCATAACAAGTATAATGTTGTTGCTCCCAGCGAAGTTTAGTTATGATTCAAACAGATTTATATTTCTGGATAACTTAATATGTCCCCAGATCAAGGCTTATTTCGATAACATCCCTTCGTTTGTTTTTAAACAATAACTATCTCGTGTATATGTATTCTCGTGACCTTTATTTAATTCTAGAAAAATGGAATCCCATTACCAGTCACCCCAAAAGCACCATGGAGTATGGATGGCAATTTGATGCATATAAGGTAAGACGAAGTTTATATTGTCGCAAGATGGTATACTAATTATGACAAAACGTGATGGTGTAGCACATATGGCAAAAAAAAAAAATAAATAAATAAAAAAAAAAAAAAAAAAAAAGTTTTCATTGCGCAAACCCTTAATAAAGAGAAGGTAGGCAAGTCATCTGGTAAATTAATATTTAGAATAACAATTGATTAATCATCTGAATTAATTTGTTTAAAATGGTTTTGAGTGACCAAAGATAACAGTATCAGTGAACTACAAAACCATTTCAGAACGATAATTAATATTAAAATGTTTGTGGTTTCAGTTATGAATCTGGTGTTTTAGAAAATCCAAAGAATGAAGCGCCAGGTGATTTATATAATATGACAAAGAGTCCCGAATCAGCTCCAGATACACCTGAGCAACTCAAGATTGAATTCAAGGGAGGTAAAATATATAAAATCCTACTTTTAAAATATATTTTGTAAAATAAATTACAATGCTGCACTTTACACTACACGTATTTTATTTCTAGTTGATATAATTGTTAAATTCAAATTAATCAAGGACATTGTATCTGTTTGTCATTGTGTGAAGTCATCCATTAATATTGTCGGTGTTCATTTCATCAATTTTCTTTTGTTATGTAATGTTTACTAATATTATATTTCCTAAAACGGGGTACATTAAAGCATTTATTCTTTATTTCTTATAATGTAGTTTTACGTTATAGGTTGACTTCTGTGCTATTCGGTAGCTATATAAAAAATTATGACGCGATTGTGTAGGGCACGAAGCCTATTTACTGTTTTTAGATGGTCATTAAAATAAATGTACTTCTGTGTTTATTTTTCAACATGTGATTTTTTTTTTCAAATGTAAGTACAAATAATGTTAATTTGATTACAGGTCTTCCTGTCAGAGTTAGGAATTTAACAGATGGAACAGAAAAAGAAAACCCACTGGATTTATTTTTGTATTTAAATGAAATTGGGTAAGAATATTGGATATGATTTTATGCTTAAGCACACAAAACGGCTAGACGCTTCTAGACTTGCACTTACACGCGTGTATTAAAAGCAGTATCAATTAGATGAACATCTTCAATCATACAGTAGATAATTTCTTTTTTAGTTTACATATCGCCGAAGAATCTAGTCAATAAAACATAACCCCTTTGTTTACTTGTATTCATGTATGTCCATCTTTCACTGTTATATCAATATTCTTGTTAACATTGGTGTTGGTTAACTTTACATTTAGCTACAAATTGTCATTTTAAATATTGCTTAACGATCCAATACACGTGTTGTAACTGTCATGTGTTTATGTTATTATGTTCCAAGTGATATTATAACTATATAAGTAAATTAAATAAAGTTAGCCTTTGAGCCATACCACCATATGGAAGCTAAAGTTTTGGGCCATTATGCGAACATAGGTCTTCAAAATTGTTTTGACTTAGAAAAAAAGTTATTTAAAAATAAATGCTGAAATTTTCAATTTCTTTAAAAAAATGATAATATGAACAATGGAAAATGAATGTGTGACATGCGACAATTAGTTTACAAACGCTTTTTATCATAATTTGACTTTAGTGTTTCGTGTATTTTTTCAGAGGCAAACATGGAGTTGGAAGGGTAGATATAGTGGAAAACAGATTTATTGGAATGAAATCTCGAGGTATTTCTACCCTACAATGACAATATAATGATTTTCGCTCAGTGATATAACTAATTATGTCGACCGGTATTTTCTCAGAAACACACAACTCCAGCCAGACAGCTAGCTTATTGCTCTTTCTAAACGTTTTTGTTATTTTACGTTATTTTTAGCAGAAATTGTAAACATAAGTTTTAGATTATCAAAAAGTACATGTGTTGATATTTAATGTTATATGAAAACATCACTTTTGATATTTTTTTTTCAAATTCCAGCCTTTTAATGTTTAAGTATGTATTTCTCAATTTTGCAGTTTATCATGGTGTTTTTAAATAAAGATATTAGCAATAAAAGGAAACTCAGAAAGGCTCCAATATTGTAATTACTCCTTTTCATAAACATGACTGATTAAGTTGAAAATACGAATGAAATTAAGCAGCGAGAGATTGCAGTATTTATTTATTTATTTTCTATAAGTTCTCATTTACCTGCTAAAAATTCACCTTATTTTTTATTTTTTAATTAACGTTTAACGAGTGTAGTAATATTTTTTATTAAAATCTTATTTTTATGATTTACTGAAAATATAAAAGGGTCAAATTTGAATTGGAATAATAATAAGTAACTTTTTGATAAACAAATTATTTTTTATCAGGTATGATTCATTTAAGATCGTAATTAATGATGGGAGAACAAAACGTGCGATTTCTAAATAAACATTAATTTTCTTACTTTTTATTTTCTTAAAATTGCTCATTTGGGGTTACACTTAATTTTAAAAAGTAAGATAGTTTAGAACCTCCACAAGACAAAGTTTACTTCAAACTAATACATTTCTTCATTAGATTATTGTCTACCAGTTGCATGTTTTGATAGAAATGCATGCGTGTTTGTTTTGGTATTTTTTGGTCTATAATGTCAGTTGCTGTCGCAATTTTAGCTGCAAATTTCATTACTTAATTTTTAAAATCTTCATTTACAGGAGTATATGAAACACCAGGAGGGACAATATTAATAGCTGCCCACACAGACATTGAAGTATTTACCATGGACAGGGTAGGAAGTTTTTTTATTTTGATTATTTTGATTTATGTAATTAGTGTTTACTATTGTACAGAGAAATTAAAATTTAAACAAAAATACACTCTGGGGTTAGTTGAAACTTCTACAATTTATTTGAAGATGATATTTTACATGTTTTATTTAAATCCTCTTTCTGTCTCTCTTTTTGGGAGTATTATAACTATGGTTTAATTATTTGTATATCTTTGACCTTGTATTTATGTGTAAGCCTCGTAATTGGTCCATTAAGCGATTGTTACATTCTAACTCACATTCCAGTAATGTTAATTAATATCAATATTAAAACCAACATAAATAAAACAATACGCAATCTACCATCCGAGGTATAAATATTAAAGTACAAGAGTGCTTAAAATTCTAAATAAAAACTTTATAAACATGATACTTTAACGATATTTAAATGTTAATATAAAGCTTTTTCGTTATCTTAAATTTATATCTTTCTGTAGGAGGTAAGGAAGATTAAAAGAGAACTTGATGTTAAATTTTCAGAGCAAGTATACAGAGGTATTATTATTATTATTATTATTATTATCTGTACTTTTAACACATTCACTTGGTAGTGATTTACTAAACCATGTAAACCTCTTCACTTCATCCGTGTTTCTAACAAATTAATAAATAATATGGAAATACTGTTTCAAACACTTTATTGCTTTTATTAAACAACATTGCATTATAAAAAAAAAGAATTATACACGGTGTTTTACTGAAATATTGTTTGACAAAATCTGATGTCTTTTTACTGTAGGATTTTGGTTCAGTCCTGAATGTGAATTTACCAGATTTTGTATCAGTAAGAGTCAGGAGTGTGTAGATGGAACAGTAACAGTTAAAGTATATAAAGGTTCTGTGTTTGTCACCTCACGATCGTCACCGTTATCGCTGTATAATGAGGAACTTGTTAGGTAAGGTTATTTTACTTTATGGTTATAACGAGGAACATTCGCGGTGTGTTTATATTCGAGCTGTATTTAAATCAATGAATTAAAATTTAGAGACCATTAAATGATCAAAATTACATAGCCACGTTAGATGAACAAAAACGGTTCCGCGTAAGACATAAACACGGTTATCAAACTAGGAATGATTTGTTTACGTCACCAGTAATTGTTGCGTCACCTGTAATTGTTACGTCACATGTAATAATTAATTTATTACGTCAACTTTAATTGTTGCAGTTTTAAAGGATTTTAAACTGATCTTCACTAAGTCATTGTGGTCATTCAACATGTATGAACCGTGCATGTACGTGTGATATTAAACGTTTTCACTAAGTAAAAACTCGTTCTTCTGATAACAACTCCCATTGTTTTACTGACGGTAATTGTTGTATTCACAACACCACTTGCGGGCCTTAGGTTTAAAGATAATCATAAATTTCGTCGTCAATACAACTAAAATGTAAGTGTCTTAGAAAGTTTTGAATTTTGTCATCGTTCCCGGATTTTACGCACTTTATGGGTTTTCCAGTACTTGCATAAATATACTCCGTTGATGCACTAATTTGTTTAACAGTTTTTGCAATAACACTTTCGGTACTGATGGGTGTTGAATTTCTGATATTCTGGGGTATTTTGTTTGAATGGATTCACCAAAATTAGTTTTACCAATATCTTCATTGTTTAAATAATAACTTCCTAAACTCGAGTGGAAAAAGAAGTAATTATACAATTGGGTTTACCAACTGCATAGTTGATCAGCCTGTATGTATTTTATTCACTCGCTGTCACTCAAAGGGAAAAACGCAATACATAACTTCACACTCAATTAAATTCTTATTAGTATATGTATGCTAGTAAGTGATTGAGTTATTTCCCATGCACCGACTCGTCGAATGCGAAAGTACCTACACATAAACATGTTTCTGAACATTGTCTTATTACTTTTTGATTTGTTGAGGATTTAATATTATTTTTGGACATAGAATTTCGTAATTTGGCGTTTTTCATTAAAAATACGTAATTTTAAGTTGTGTGACGATTTGATTAGTTGAAGAAAAAAGTCTGTACTAACTCTAAAATGTAACAAGTGTTGACATTGTGATTAGTTCAATTTCGTTTTGAATCATGAATGCACAAACGCACAAACTTGGAAAACAAGGTTCTTGGTAGTGTTAAAGGTCAAGCTATATATACAATCTATGCATTACGTGTATATAACGTGTACTCTAAAGCTTAAAGTTTAAAATCACTTGTCTTTTTGTGTGTTTGTTTTATTTTTTATGATGTTATGATCGTGATTTTTATCGAGTCTGCTAAAAGTATATATATATATATATATATATATATATAAACTATTATATCATTTCCTATAAAACCCAACTGTGATCTTTTTTGTTTGTTCAAACATAATATAATTATGTTACTCTTTTAAATTGAAGTATGGATGTTCAAGGTGACTATGAACCGACAGATGCTGGCGGATTCATCAAAATAAACGCCTTGAGGTAAGATCTATCAGATAACTTTCATAGAAAAGGAATGTTCCCTAAAATTAGAATCAATTGCAAGTTGTAATTGGCTTGATAGCTCATATTGATAATGGTGTAATTTTCTTTAGCATGAGGATTCACTTTTAAATGTTTGGTCTATAAGTCGTTTACAACAGCTTGAACTGATAAGGCCCCGAATGTTTCGAATTAAATTGTTGAAATAGTGGTAAGCATTGGGGATGGTAGGCTATTTGGTTTTCAGAAACTTGTTCTTAATTTTTATCTTATAAATTAAAACCCATTTATTTTGATATAATAATTCGCTTTATATGATTTTTCTTGTCTTTATTTTTCAGGTTGAAAGAATATCAACGCTTAAGGAAATCTAATCAACCAAAATGAAATTTTCAAAAAATTGGATATGAGCGACTTATAGGCTTGGTGACATTCGATTGCTTCGATTGCTTGTTAAATACTACACGAAGTGCTTACAGGATCTGCATTTACTTGTGCAATTGAATTGCAAAAAAAAATTAGTGAAGAAAAATATAACCCGCCAGAAGATTATTTTATTTGCTTTTGTGTTCAACGTAGCGTATTTCGTCTCTTTTGTAACTTTCCACCATTTTTATGCTTTTATAAAATAGTTTTGGAGAGAATCACTGTGTAAAATTTAAAAAGACATAACCAAAAATAGCTGACAAATTCAAGTAGATAATTTGCGATTCTCCTTTTATCGATAATCGTTTCATTGTTATTACTTTTCTTTAAATGTTGGAAACCAAGGAGAGTTAATATATGTGTGCATCTATCAGTCTAGATGCTTAATTTCAAAATAAGTAAGTTGTGATTTACATCTCCTTTTCCTGTTTTTATTTTCCAGTCAGCTTTGTTAATTCCTGTTGTACAGTTTTTAAGATTGCTCTGAAAAAAAAATTAAGAAAAAATTCAAAGGAACAAAACTCGAACGAAAACTGGAAAACCAATTAGATTCAATAGCTTGCTTATTTTCCGTTACTGTTGATGCTTTACGCTAAGTTTCGTAAATTGTGGATAATTGCTCCGGCAAAAAAAGTTAAAGACGGTCAGACGGGAGACCGGATAAATTTTCGAATTCAGAACCTTCTTCTTTTTAAACAAATTGAAAGAACAAGTGAAAATTAAAACCATATTAAATAAGCATGAAGTAGCGTGTCGGACGCTTCTTCTACAATTTCAAATTCAATAATGAAATGTTTTAAATAGAAAATTTTAAGTACAAAAACATTTAAGATTTGATAATTAATAATTTACCGTTAAATTAAAAGAACAGAAGATCATTTAGAATTTGAAGAACATTTGGATAATGCGAAACAATTCAAAACTAGGCGATTCACTCCGTCTCTCTTTCTTTCTCTCTTCAAAAAGTAGACATAATTAAACAACTTTATAAAATTATCCTGAATATAATTATAGAATGTGAATAGTGAAATAAAAAATTAAGTGCGACAACAACCTGACTTCTTGTGATTTGTTTGAGTCGTGCTTTCTGTTTTTATGTTTAAACAACTTCATATTCCCGGATCGAGTAGACTTACTTCCTGTCATTTTAAAAAAAAATGAAAAAAATGTAGGGCGTAACCCCGAGGCAAACCAGAGTTGTTTTGTTTGTTTAATGTAGAATAACGTAACAGCAGCAATTATTAAAGTTCTAGTGACGAGAAAATTCGTATTATTCTTGAAGATTAATCTTACCACTTGTGATATGCGATGTATAAGTCTTTCTAATCTGTATTATACTAGTGCACACCTAAGGCGACATTTAGAGTGCTAATATACTCGCCTACAATGTCGCAGATATACATTGCGGACCATCTGTCCATCATACTGGTTCCGAGCCAACCAGTAAAGGCGTTATGGCAAGTAAAATTATTTCCCATATGCAGCCGACAAGGAGCAAGCCATAATAAGGCACGTGTTTTTTTTTTAAATTTCATAACTGTGTTCCAACAAGTTCTTTAGCAATTTATTTAAACTGTAAATTGATCAGCAACAGATACTAAACACTAACAGTAAACCTTATATATCACATGGATTTTTGTCTTAATTAGTTAAAATATCTATTCGCAATGCAAATTGATGGTAAAATACTGCTGCATGTAAAAATTAATGCAAACAGTGATTACTTGCCTTTAAGAAAAACGTCTTGAGAGAGAGGGGGCCTTCGAAAACTTCTTAAGTACAAATACAAATATTTTATTAAAGTGTCACATGCCATAAAACAATCTAGTACATTTAAAATACAGACATATAAATACAATTATGACATCAAATCTATAAAAGACTTATGAGACACTATTTAAGTTAAAAAACAAAGTTTTTATGTATTAAAACAAAAATAAACAATTACTCATATAAAAATGAATTTCATCTACTTAAAATATTAAAACAGGTCTCTGCAACTAAAACTGAAGCATCATTATTGCTAAATAAAAACAAAAATTTTTCATCATCTGACATATTATTAAAAAATGCATTAAAACTAGAACATTTGTTAAATAAAATATGGCGTAGATCTGCATATAAAGGACAATTTAAAATCACATGCTGCTCATCCTCTACATCATCTGAACAAATAAAACATTTCCTGTCATTCACAGCCATATTCTGATATCGACCCGTTTCTATTTTCAGGGGTGCAACACCAAATCTAAATTTAGCGAATGCACTTTTATATCTTCGTTGCATATAACGTAACAAATAATTTTCTGTACAATAGTGAGACTTAAATAATTTATAAGTTCTAAGTTTTTTACCAGTGCTATAGGAACTGACTCTTTTATGCCACTCTTCTTTATAATTGTTAAATAATAAATTTTCAATATATAAAAAAGAGTTTTTGTTCAATTTAAATTGCAAGATTGCTCAAAGTTGACACTTTTAAATTTTTTCATTTCTTTAAAACACCAAATTTTTTTTATTATTAATTGCATTTCTTAATGACCAAGAAAAAGCTTTATAATTAAGCCTATCATTTGACATAACATTACATCGTGACCAATGTCGAAAAATGCTGGTCCACTGTTTAACAATCGTAGGTTTCCATCCCATATCACCATTTACAGCATCATTAGGTGTGTATTTACCAACATTTATAAATAATCTTATGGCTTTATTTTGAACACTATCAATACATAAAAACCTGATGCCCCAAATACTTGCACCATAGCTAATTACTGACCAAACCAAAGTATCAAAAAGCTTAGTAAATGTACTGTGCTGAAATCCACCGTTTGCTTTGCTTTTAACAATAAGCAAGCTTAAAGCACGGCTTGCTGATTTACTTACAGCTTTAGCCATTTCATTATAGTCTAAAAATTCTGTTAATAGAAGACCAAGATATTGATAGTGCGATGCAATTTGAACAATATTATTATTTACTGTAAAATTAAACCTAGTTCTTTGAGTAGACACATCTCTAAAATGAACAATATTTGATTTTTCAAAGAAATTTTCAAGATTTTTCAAGAATCGAGGACACCTAATAATAACTGTAGATCATTTTCATTCTCTGCAATGAGAACCACGTCATCTGCATATAAAAGCATACAGACTATTTCCTCATCTATTTTAATACCAATATTAAGTGTTTCATCAATCAAATCATTAATAAAAATATTAAAAAGTACAGGTGACAATACACAACCCTGTTTTAAACCAGATGTCACTGAAAACCAATCAGTCATATAACCAATAAGTTTTACACAACATTCAACCTGCGAATATAATGATTTTTAAACATTAAGGAAATGTGTACTTATCTAAATTATCAAGTTTCTCAAACAATAACTTTCTATTTACTGTATCATATGCCTTCTTAAAATCAATAAAAGCTGTAAATGTAGATAACTTGTTAAGTTTTCTATTTTCAATAATAGATGTGAGGCTACTAATGTGATCAATTGTACTTCTTTCTTTAAGAAGACCATTTTGCTCATCGTTAATAATATCATTGCAGTCTAACCAATATGTTAACCTATCATTTAATATACTACAGTATAATTTATATACACATGACGCTAAGGTTATGCCCCTGTATGACATAGGATTGCGTTGATCTGACGTTGAGCACTTCGGAATTGGAGTTATCACACCTTTATGCCATATTCTTGGGATTTTACCACTATTAAAGCAGACATTAAAAATATTACACAACACTCTTACCGACAAATCATTTTTCAATACATCTACTGGAATTTGGTCTATACCTGCCGATTTACCACTTTTAGCTTTGGCAAGTGCATGGTAAACCTCATCAAAAGTTATGTTACTGTCTAAGAATTGTCAAGAACATTATATTTTATATTAAAATTAAACCTACTTTCAGTTATTTTTATTCAGAAGATTATCAAAACAACATGCCCATGTGTTTAAAACTACCTGACTGTCTTTGCAAATTGACCCATCTCGGTCTTTACCTCCATAGGAATTACTTTTTGTCGATTGTTTCCAATCCCGATTTTGTCAATTTTTTTCCAAAATTCACGTTGATCTTCAAACTGAACGTTCACTAATTCCTCCTGGTATTTATACCAATATTGTCGTTTTGCTCGTTGAACCTCTCTATCGAATACTTTTCTTTTATGAATAAAAACATCCCGTAACGTTCGATCACCATGACGGTATTGTCTCTTATATTTCAACCATACACCCTCCGCCTCAAAAAAGTCATTCCAGAGAGTCGTTAAGTTATCGCTCCACCATGGTGTTTTCACACGTCAGTGTTTATTACTGATACCACTTCGGACTTTCCGTGACTTTAATTTCGATCTCATCTCGTCTGTTATTATATTGACAAACTTTTCGTATGCGTAGTCCAAATCAGAATCCAAGTTGACATCACTTATATACGAATCCAGCTTCTTAGGTAATATCAGCATTCGACAACCAATTTGACGGTAACTGACGTGTATCGTAATTAACAGAATATGGTTCCTCGCTGTTTGCACTTATTAATTGCTCCGACACGCTTATATGATCTTCGCATTCATTTTACAACATAACATCGAATGATCTGATATTATTTTTGGATCATAAGTACCTACATCAGCAACACTATCAAACAAATTCTTTGCACGTAACACTTCAAAATCAGTATAATATTTCAAATATTCATATGGAGTGATGCAATAATCAACGACTGATGAACCTTTAGACGAGATACTTGTAAAGTCATTAGTGAGGTAATTTCTACCGTTGAAAATTGCACAATTAATATTACATAAAAAATCAATAAAAATATCACTGTAGCTGTTACTTGTGAAATCAATCACATGACGTTCAGGTAGTTTGTCTACACACTGAATGAAATCATCCACATCGGAGATTCGACTATTCCAGTCTCCACATAGATAGAAAGGATTACAATCTTGTAATACTATAAATCTGAGACATCAACGTGTCTAAAAACTCGTGGATATTTACCGAAAGAGAGGAATTTTCTGGTGGTAAATAAACTGCACCCACATAAAATGTATTGTTTGACTTTATATCTGAAAACTTCACCCACAGAATGCCGTCGACTGAATCCCCAACCGGTATAATTTTAAACTGAGAGTAAATGTCGTTCCTCACGAGTTAACCGACTCCACTTGATCCCGTTTTGGCACAAACATGTATAATTTTCCTGTTATTGCCGATCCATGTGTTACCGTCGATGTTTATTTTATTCTTTTCCAACAGGTGAGATTCTGCGATTCCCAATATATGCAGATAACGCTTTAATACACAAGCAGAAATCAGATTGTTTTTGTCAATATTTTTATCTTTACTCCACCCATTTATGTTCCAAAACCCGCAGGTCAACTAATGTCGCCGATATGCATGACCTTCTTTACCACGCCCACGATAACCATACGAAAACTGTCTTTCGGGTCTCTAAATTGCTCTGCTGTGTCGAACCCCGACTATCACGTGGTCGATCACGACGCTCACTTCCCCGCTTAATGTAATTGTTTATGCATAATTCGTCCTGACCTAATTGTGAAATCGTTATCTTTTCCCAGAGCTTTTAAAATTGTACGATTATTATTGTTCATAACTCGTTGGTCAAATGGGACATGGTTTTCTATATATACACGTTCAAATTTTTTTAGAATTTTTCAACGATTTTTTGGCACTTAAAACCCTCTTTTTGTCCTCTAAAGATTTCAATTCAACTAAAATCAGACCTGGTTTATTATTGTTCGATCGATTTGCTTTCCTTTCAACGTTTACACAATGAAGATTAGGAAAGCTAGTCCGTCTTTAAACAGTTCAGATATTTTTGCGTGTATCAATACTATTGTCTCTAGATTCACGTTGGACAAACGGGAGATTTTTCACAACGACTGACAGGCTGTCACTGCTTTTGTTTACATCAATATTGGCGTTGGTAGCAGACGACACTCCCTCAACAAATGATTTCTCTAGGACCCCTACCTTGTCTTATATTTCACTGAATTGTCCGTTTATCTCCGATTTTAAAATGTCAACCTCATTTTTTACTCTATCCGTGATTACAGTGTTAAATTTCACCTTAAGTCGTCTCTCAACGTTACATTCAATGTCACTAATACTCTGCTCTAATCTACTTGCAACACTGTTTAAATTTTTGACAGGTTCACTTATCATACTAGCAATTGCTTGCATATCCACAGTTACCTTGCTCTGGTAGGGGCCCCTAGGGGTTGTGAACATTTAGTTTTTTTTGTTATTAATTACTGGGTCTGACTCTGATAATTGTCTTTTTCTGGGTGTGTTAGAGGGGCCATGTATCTGTGCTATTGTATTTACAGTACTTCCAGTTTCTCGGTGTCCAGTTTTACATTCTAAAAGTATATATGCCAGTGTACTAGTATTTTAATTTTGAAGACATATAAAGCTTTCTTAAATAAACACATGACACCTGTATTACTTAAAAACAAGTAGTGCTCTCTTACATGTCACCTTTAAAGAACAGTAGATTATAGAAAATGTCTGTCTACAATTTAATCATTTGAGTTGCTTTCTGTTTACGGTACGTAACAGATGGGGCTGACTCTTTTTGCTAACATTATAAATACATAATAAATACCACAATCGCTGTGTAACAGCGTCAAAGCAATATTGCTTTCATAACACAAAGACGCTTATATAATCAAATTTATGCTATAAACTGCCAGAACATTTTTGTAACATTTTACAGAGCTTTTTATGATTGTAATATTAAGTGAACAGAACAGATTTGCATATATTAACTCCTTAATAACCTATAAAAGCATCTGTATTATATAACTTAAAACTAGTTAAGGTCACACTCAATGATATAAACACAAAGCTATTGTGATATAATACAAGAAAAACGAAATCTATGATGAAATACGCAGTTATTGTAAATTGTGTTTTTCTGTTAGTTTTAACAGCTGAAGCAAAAGGTAGGTTCAACAAATGTTGTGTCATGTTCAGTCTTCCCTCTCGAGCACTTGAACATGCACCTTAAACATTGAGTAATTCCCAGTTTCACTTTTTCAGTAGGTATTGATAACTTTCCATTTTAATGAATATTCCAACAATCTGTTATTCACGAACTCCATTTAACATGTGAATGTTTTATAAGATATCAAGTTTTTATTTCAAAGCAAATATAAGAATTAGTATCGAAATTTTATACCCCAAATCAAAAACATACATCCTTTATAAGAATGTCCAACTTTCCTTTTTTAAAGTTAAAATCATAAATCACAGTTCAAAAGAGTAGATTTTTATTGTTATTGTTTATAAAATGTAGTTTTCTTTTTTTTCAATGTTATGAAACAAAAAAATCTGACTTTCTGTATCTATGTATAAATCTGTATGTATGTCACATTTTGTTTTTCATTTTGATGGTATCAAAGTCAGTGATAGCTATTTTATTTCAAAGAGTCCAAAGTTTAATAAAGTAGGTTAATATAAATGTTTTGTATTCAAGTGAATTTCAAATAAAGACATATCACCGACATAATGAATCAGAAGAGCACCAGACTATTTGACAAATCTATGTCAATTTGCGTGGTAAAATAAAATAGAGTCAATAACCGAGTGAGATTAAAGATCCATTAAAAATATCTTTAACTACAAGCGTTATAATTTATATTTTAAGACCCGCAATGATAAAAGTTAAGAATAAGATACTTCGTTTTTATATTTTTTATCTATTTTGATTGTCATCATTTATAATAAAAATATACGCCCTTTATAACTCTATAGTAGCTTCGTGACAATAATAACAATAAATAATTGAAAATAAATAAAATAAAATAAACAAGGGATATAGTAAAGCACTTCATAAGAAAACATTTAAAGAATTTCATTTTCAAATTTGCACGAAATTTAGGCTTAGGGCTAATGTCATATTATAAATTTTCTGAATGAAATATTCAAAAATTTATAATATGACACTATATATGAAAATAAAAAAGTACTTGGGGTATTGCTGAAATCAATATATGTTTTTCAATATCATTTGAAAACTATATAAATTTTCAATTAATACATGCAAATAAGAATATTTTCAAATAACGAACATTTCATATATATTTCTTAAGTTTTTAAAGTCAAATCATACGTATAAGAATTCTGAAATGATTAATCATCTAAAAAAAACTGTAAACTTTTTGTTTAGACATGTATTGTTCAATATAATAGGTATTTTTATAACGATCATTATGATATATCAAACAAAGTGATGTTTTAAAAGGACCGAAAAGATTAATTGGCGAAAAAATAAAAACTAAGAAACAAAAAAAAAAAAAAAAAAAAAAAAAACAAAAAAAAAAAAAAAGCAGGAATATCTCATGTATTGATATATCGATCAAGGTAATCGGTTCAAAGTTCAAGGTCATACATATACAAGACTACTGGGAATGATTGATTAACTAAAATATATTTCGATGTTCTTGTCTCAAACTTTTGGTGAAATTTAAAAAAAAATCAGAAGTATATATGTTTACGGTTTTGCCACGGCCCCTAAAAAGGTCCCAGTAACGTTGAGCGGTTTTAAATTACCTGATGTTCATTCTTAAGGGGCGGGGAGGGGGATAAGTTATGGTTTATGCTTTTCCGCTGAATAAAGTACTTAGTATGTTTTTCGTCGATTTTGGATATTACAATTTAAATTTTATTTTTCTTTAGAATTAAAATGTCTTTGTTCTTGTAATGATAACTGGGCGTTTGATGTAGGTTTTCCTTCATTTTTTTCGGTAGCACTGCATTACGTTTATGTGTAGGGTGTGTGTCTTGAGTCTGGCCTCGTTGAAGTATTCCACAACTTTGACTGTAGTAACCGATTGTATTCAATCCCAAAGCGTTGTTCCTTGATGTATGCGTGTAGGCATACATGAGTCTCTTGTTCTTGTGGGCACGTGTGCTTGCAATACTTAAAATTGTTACATTAACTTAGTATTGAGTTAGAGTTGAGTTGAGTTGAGAAATAATGTTTAACGTTTCCGTCAAAAATATTTCATTATATCGAGACGTCGAAAGTGCAGAAATTTTGACACGGGACCTCGTTTATTTTTAGTTCCCGTCCGATTGAACAGTGACTTTCATTTCGTAATGCCGAGTGCTTGGTGAAAGAACAGTCGCTACCCACTTCAAGTCTTAGGTCAGACCCGGTCGGGGTTCGAACATATGACTTCCCACTTACGGAGCGAGCACTCTACCAACTGAGCTACTGCAGTGGTCAGTATTGAGTAAGGGTGTCTAGACTACATTACATATACATATATTGTAATAGATATTTAATGAATATCCAGGCAATATGTACAATGTATATGTTTTAGGTATTCAGTGACCTTATTAATTGCCCAGAGACGTGTATTCGCTACCTGTCAAACACACCTTATCAGTTCAAATGACTAAAAGCGTAATATATAAATATAAAAAAAATTATTTGTTTTATTTATCTATAAAATTTCTTATATTATCACATTTTTGTCTGCAGCTTTGCAGATCATATATCTCGATAAAACATACAACAATAAACAGATATGTATGATGAAGTGAAACACATTATTAAAGTCCAAATGTTCGAACAACATGTATAGGAACATACATGACAAGGCATTAACGTGGCAATAAATTTTCTGATAAGGGTTCCTTTTACTAGCTTTAGTAATTTGTATGAATTTCTTTGATTATGAAATATATGAAAACATTTTTTTTTTATTTTCTTTTTAATAGTTTACTATAATAAATGTACATTTTACCTTATATTATGCAATAACTAGTTTAATTGATTTGATTTGATTCCGGATTCACAACATTGACAAAAATTAATTTCTTTTGATCCGCGGAGGTTTCAAAGGCAAAACTGAATTAGCATCGGCCTCCTGTTTCATCTTTTTCACATTGTCTTAATGCTTAGATATTTTTTTTTATTTTTTTTTTTTTTTTTATTTTTTTTTTTTTTTATTTTTATTTTTTTTTTTTTTACAAAATCACAAACAGATTTAGTTCGTCATCAATTTACTGTGAAATTTCCTTTTTTATGGATATAGATAAAACACCTATTTGTATTTGGTTATTACATAGAATAAAAAACGTTTTTACGATGACAAGTCTCTCGATAATATGTCATACATAAAGAAACAATCAATCAAAAAAATGTTGACCCATATAAAAGATTTATATACCAAAATATATATAAGAAGTATTTATATGAGAATTTAGGGATATTTGCGAGTCTCGTTTATTTGATTCAAACATGCGCATATTAATTGCACTTGTTTTCTGTATTTCTGTCATCTATGTAAATGGTGAGCATAAAGATTTATTTTTATTTATTTATTTAATTTGACTTACCATAGGTCTTTGTTCCTTTCATTCTCAAAATTGACTTACACGTGACGGGTGTAGCTAGCTAAACAGGAGGTGCTTACTCTCCGGAGCACCCGGCCTCACTTCCTTGATGGAAGTTCACGTGTATCACCTATTTTGCCAGTTTGCAAAGTTTTTACTTTGTTTTTGGGATTGTGATATGGACAAGGACTGGTATGTTTGTTTTATTTATTAATTTTTTTTTATTTATGTATTTATTTATTTATTTATTTATTTATTTATTTATTTATAATTACTTTTAATTATTTACAATTATTTATATCTATTTAAAATATTTATATTGTAAATATATTTTTTGCTATGATATGCTGCGCCTTAAAAATGGCATTTAATGAACGAAACAATATGTACGGTCAAAACATCATATAATATAAAACATTCCATAATTTTTAGTGAAGAGCAGTAATCTATTTCTGGTTATTTTAACACTGTCATTTTGCCACCAGTCAGATGACACAAAGATTTCCCGATATATTAATCAATGGCTGTGAGTTATGCATATGTGTTTTGCTTTGTACCTGAGTGAAATCAATTCTTTCCCCGGGTCTACTGAAGTTTTTTAATAATTAAGATTAGACAATCAAGAGGAAAACAGTTGTAATTATTTCAAATTAATATTTTACTGCAACTTCTTTAATTGCAGGGTATTCATATAGGTACAAAAGTTCTTATTACCCCTCTTATTATCCTAAAGGGGTCTTTGACAGGGGAATATCGTTCGGTAGCAGATTCCCATGGAGACCACCGTAAGTAACTCTTACATTAGTTATACCTAAATGTTTTGAAATAACGCCTTATAACCAGTCATTGCTCACCCAGCATCGTTAGCTGAGTACAAATATAAACAAAGGCGGTTTTTTTTTTTTCGTTTTTAATTGAAACCAATAAAAGTTTTTTGAAATTGTATAATTAATACATGTGCCATGTGCTGATTTTGAATTTCTTTTAAAATATTCATTCAAAATCATACATGACACATGTATAAATTCAAAAATTATAATTTAAAAAAGTCTGTTAAACAAAACAAAAGAACAGTGAGAAATAAGACACATATTCAATATAATCTGAAAGTAACGATAAAGGGTTATTATTAACTGTTTCTGGTTAAATTTTACCTAATAATCATTAACTAATGAATCAAGATGTTATTCTACTTATTTTTTATTAAAATGTGCATGATGAAATTACAAGTTTTTATCTTTTTTCTCAGTAATTTGTAATTTCTATCACATTACTTACCATTACTAAAGGCGAAGTAGCAAACTTTATGCATATTGAAATACTTAATCACAGCATGTTGAGGTTCTTGATATCACCCTTCCTCAGCCAAGCGATAAGTGAAAGGACAAGGATCCATACTCTAATTGTCTTTATTGAGTAATATAATTTGATTGCTACATAAACTTTAAGAGTTTTCATTTAAATCACAGTTACTCTCTTCTACTTAAAGCTGCATTAAGTTTTCCAAAGAAAAAATTAAAACGGTGCTAATCTAATTAATGATGTTCCTAATGAACAATGTTACATTTGGTTCAACGATAAAAGCTCGAATAAATACAGAAATTACAGTATTTACCCAGCGAGATGCAGCATTTCGGATCTAATATTAGAACATGGTTACGTCATCAAAACCCGGGTCATTTAAACACAACTTTCAAAATGTTGAAATACGATAAATTAAACACAGAACTTCTTTGAATTTGTCATCTGTCACTTAGTAAGGGATAAATAACACCAGTTCAAATACATCTGGATATTAATGAAGGACAATTAATGCAATCTGTCATGTTTCACTTTCGATTCTAGGCTTTTCCCTACATCCGTGCGCATGCTCCAAGCTCATAATTATCATCGTAGAACTCTGACCAACCGGTCAGAGGATTCCGTTTATTTACAACTAAAAGAAATGAAATTTTAGAAAATGAATGTCACGGATCGTGGTTAGAAGATATCTACTTTTTAAAAAATATATTTTTAGAAAATCAAAAAAAATTCAGAAAATTGGTAAACTTAATGCAGCTTTAAGTATATATATACTCCTAATGAATGTAAATGAAACTTGTTGAGAAAAATGAAATGATAAAAAGTTTTTAAATTCTAGTGAAGTGTTATCATTATTTTGGATTATATACTACCTTGTGCAAGATTAATTTTAATATTATTTGAACTATATAATATTATATATATATATTAAGTATGAAAAATTATTGTACAATGTTGTTATTTATTTATTTAAACAAATGTTACATTTGTGTTTTATTTGAGTTATAACGATTTGTTTCAGTTGCTTTGGTCTTGGAACACCATGTGGTAATACGGAATTTACATGTTGTCCGGGATTAGCATGTAGGAGAAATATCTTCGACAACATATTCCAGTGCACTGTTACCATATAGCACATATACAATAAACTTTATAGTACACACATTTTTTCATCTTGATATTTTGTTGTTGTTTATTTCCACGTTATAATGATATAACTGAGAAAATGACAATAACGAAAATGCATGAAATAATTTCAATATCATTTCTTTGTTTTGGTCCTGTAGAAGAACTTAAACATAATCACTTATTTCAAATTCAATCTAGGTCCGTTCGTAGTAAGAATTTTACATCGTGTTTCATCATTTTGCTGTATCGCGTTCTCGGTTTCCTTACAAACTTTCTCTAAATAAAAACCTATCATGAATACATATACTGTAAAAGTAAATCATGCTCATTTCAAATGTGTAAATGTGACCAAGAAATAATTCAGTGTAAACAGAAAGCTACAATAGATATGCATAACGAGCAGAAGTAGCGGTGACAATTTACACTAGCATTTTTGTTAGTCTCTCGGTATGCTGTCACTGAAAAAAATGTTTTAACAATACATTCATGAAAAAATATATACTATTTATTCTCTCTCACATTTAATCTAGCACAACTATGATATTTACATTGATTACTTTCGAGAAATAACTTCTGACGGCAACATTGTATATACCTTACAAAAATACCTATTTAATTTTGCTGCGCCATTTGTGCATATTTCGGAAAATCGTTCCCCATCATTGACACTAACGGCCGAAAAGGTTGATAGATGAAACATATAAGCCAAACATTAAAAATTAATAAATCCATCCAAAGTTCTAAAATTATATAAATCTAAATCCAGCTACATTAGAATTATACTTACCTGCTGATAGTAACATCGTATATTCAAATGAAAAAATACAATGCATTTAGGGGTATATTTAACTGATTTAAGCATTGAAAATCACCTGAATTAAACAGAATATTCCAACTACATTCATGCTGTTATTATGGCGGGTGACTCCATTGCAAGTTATAGTTTATTTTGACAACCTTACCGTTATCATTACACGTTTTATAGAACGTGTAAATTGTAATTGTATAGAAGTTTTATAAATAAACACATTAACACTAATAAGCACAGAATACTCCATGGATGACAACAAATACTTACCAAAAGTCATAATATCTCTCTCTCTCTCTCTCTCTCTCTCTCTCTCTCTCTCTCTCTCATATATATAATTATATATTGGAAATAATAAATACTTTCATGGAAAATACTTTCCAGTCTGCTTAATTGGCAATAAAATAAGTATAGCAAGAGTGTTATAATAAAACACAAACATACCAGTTCATGTCCAAATCACAAAAAAAAAAAAAAAAAAAAAAAAAAACAAACAAACAAACAAACAAAACAAAACAAACCAAAAGTAAAAACTTTAAAAACTGGTCAATTCAGCTATACACGTAAACCTAAGTGAAGTGAGTGAAGCCGGGTGCTCCGGAAGGGTAAGCATCTCCTGTCTAACAAGCAACACCCGTCAAGTACAATATCAAATTTGAGAATGAACTTATTATCTATAGTACTGGGCAAACTAACGACAAAAGCAGGAAAAGTAAAAAGAATTACGGTTGGAATTTCTCTTGTACCCCATCCTATTCTATGTCCATTTTTTGAAAAAAGTATTCATCAGAGAAATATTTCTAAGAAATATTTAAAATTGTTTGATTCGGTAAATTTAGGCTTCTGTATTGTATTTAAATATATAACAAATACCTGCTAAATTTTGATGTGCCAGATGTGCACATTTCGGAAATTCATCCCTCATCAGTGACACTAAGACCGAAAAGTTTGATAATAAAAAACATAAGCCAAACAGTTGGAAATTAATGAATCTAAAGTTCAAAAATTATATGAATCCAAATCCAGCTAAGGAATGCTTTGCATGAGGGAATAAACCTTAGTTTTAAACAAATTTTACAATTAAAGGCAGCTGGAAATTTTTGCTAAATGGTACATTTTCTGCCATCACAAAGTACTGCCTACTAAGTTATAGTTAGTTATAAATAAAAATGAAATTTGTTTTAAAAAGATCTACATGGTATTGAGAATGCAAATATTAACACCCTTACAGCCGTCAGCCTCTACATAAAAAGTGTCATATCAAAGAAGTTTAGAAACTTTTGTAAATGTCATTTTAAGATAGTGATTTATTCTTGTTTAATTTGCTAATCGCTTCAATCTAGCAAAAATCGAAAATAACCGTTTAAAATGTAATGAAATTTGAACAACAGTTTCTGATTGCCCGAGTGCTATTGTATTCTCTAATTCGCCGGTTATTGGTATATACACTGTTTGTACAAAATCAGAAAATCTCAGGTTCTTGTTACAAAGTAAATATTTTCCTTATAACTAGCTATTTAGTCAACGCCATTGACTATACGACCACAAAAAGGAAACTGTTTTGTAAGTTTTACAGAAACTCCAGCATATTTTATTACTTTGACGTGCAAGTGTATTTAACTTATAAATTTGAATTCAAACAAAATTCAACTTTTTACAAATTCCAATAATCAGCGTACAACATTGTAAAAAAAAAAACAAAGCTTTCTCTGTAAGAAGTATGTCGTCTTTAAGAGCGAGAATGAAGGATTAGAATAAATGGATTTAAGATTGATAAGCAGATACGTATGTTGCACTTGGTATGTGAGTATATGTTTTGTCATCCTTATAAGTGGTGTGGAATGGAGTTTACGCACCAGTAAAGATTCTTTCATTTATATCGAGACGGTTAGTTTTCTTATGATAGAGGAAACCGGATTAGCCAGAGAAAACCACTGACCCTCGACAAACTGATTAATTCTCTAAGATTAGGATCTGTCTCGAGTGGGATTCAAACCTAGGTGGTGAGAGACTCTGTAGTTCAAAAGCTTGTGGTTTACACCAGTCGGCAATCGAAGTCTATTTTTTTCTTTATGGTATCACTTGTCATAGTATACTTTTTGCCTCAAACAGAAAAAAGTCACAGTATGCTGATTAATCTTGACTTGTTTATTAAGTGATTTTGAAAATTCTTGATTTGTGTTTTATTTTTACTTTCTTCTTGAATATCATGAATGGGATTCCAGAATTCTTTTTTCAGGTCAGAAAATCGATAGCAATATAACCTACGATACACATTTGATCTTTTTCCACTGAGTGTCTTTTAAATATAGCAAAAACATTTTTTTCCGCAGTGGATCTAAAAATTCTTAATCAAATTTATCTATATTAAGGTTGTTTCAGTTGATCATTATGTGACATATCTATTTGCATCAACATTTTTCTGTTGAACCTACTTTTTTTCCTCTTAAAATCATCTAGTGTTTTATCAGATGAGTTTCCTTGTTATTACAAACGGATAGTGATTGATTGAGAAAAAGTCATGGGGTTAATTTGAATTATGTAATAAATGGAGTTGTGTCTTGGGTTTATTAAATTTACTTCTTCTAGAAAGGTTTTTTTTCAAGTAAATTTCTGGCCTTAACTAATTGAACTTGTTCGAAAATTTGAGATATTCTATTCGAAGATAAACTGTTACATAATATACACGTTGTATACATTAGATCATATACATTCCGTTTTTCTTAATAATATTCTTAATACTTCCCCATAGTTACACGTTCCACTTCATGTTTTATGTTTACAAAATTGTTCGACTTTAAGCTTCAGATGACATCTAAATATTACGTAATGTGTCTATATAACCAATCAGCTAAGTATTCCACTAATTCATAAATATGTTTACAAAACACATAGCATGTGTGATTGATTTATATTTTGTCACCGACCTTTGACAATATTTTCTTGTTATGTAGACATTATGAGAATATTTAAATACTTATAACACACAATTAAATATGAAAGAAGTTAAATGCTATTAACATGTTTATTTCAATAGTTCTCGTTATCTTTATTTCTATCAACTATGTCAATGGTGAGCATAAAATTTATTATTTATTGTTTATTTTGTTTGTAAATTTATTTTGTGTGCATTTATATAAGTTATTTTTGTTCGATTTTAATTTAATTCTTTGCACTCTTAATAACTCAATTACGGAGAAGTGTAAACAAAAGCCAGGAAAAAACTAATCAACGAAACAAAAGGTATGGTCAAGAAAGCCGGGTTTTTTTTTAGACCGCAAAAATTCGATTGATTTCAAGGTTTTAAAACGAAAATAAGAAACTTTATAGAATGTTTGTAAATAAATTACTGCACGGTACAGCATTGAGTTACACTGTCGCCCTGGTGCTAATCGGTTCACACCAGGGTATCCCCTTGTGTTTACTTGTGGTCATTTAAGAATGGACTGTAATTTTTTCCTAGGTTATTTAACAATTGAACTGTTTTAAAATGGTATTCATTGTCAGTATGAGGGCAACAACTTTGCAAGCAATCGGAATAACGCGCGTAGGCGCGTTATGACAAGTTTGCTTGCAAAGTTGTTGCCTTCATACTGACAATGAATACCATTTTAAAACAGTTCAATTGTTATATTTTCGTTAAATATTTTTTTTTTCAAAATTCTTCATTAATTTTAAGAAAAAAAAATCCCATCTATAACACATGCACATCGGGGGAGTCCAGTAGACGCAACAGCTGAATTTAAGACCGAGAACGACACATTATTAATCCGCAATATTTTTAATTTGGGATAACAACGGGGAGTTTAGGTTTGAAAAATTATATTGTTATCAGGTATTTTGATGGTATTTTCTCGAGTTTTCATTACATAATGAATTTTTTTTAGAATATCGGATATAAATAATATGTTTAAAAATGAATATCAACGATAAATATGTTGTTATTTGTGGACTATATTTCAGTCGAAAATCAGGTGCACCTGTGTGGCCCCATTTCAATTTGCAAGAGTTTGGAGTAAAAGATTGCTGGCTAAATGTCGAAAGTGAAATTTGTGAATCTGAAACGGGAAGGGGGTACTGTAGCTGAGGATAATTTTCAATGGCCAAGCATGTGGGTTTCGAATCTGTGATATGTGAGTAGACAGGGATTTACCGAGAGATTTTTTTCTGGAATGTCGACATTGTTAGGTTGAGATTCATTCTTACATAATTTGCCGAGCTTCATAATCGGTATCATTCAAATGTAGACAGCAAAGCAGTGAGAAGTCTACTTATTCTTTACGCCTGGTGTGGTGCAAATATCTCTCAAAGTTTAGAAAATTGCCGTTTTAAGGTTAGCAAGGAGTTGTGTAGTACTTAAACCATTATTGTACTTTTGAGGAGTTCCTATTGTATTCCTTGTAAATTGATTAAAAGCATGTAGATGATTTTTCAGTTTTTCCGATCAACAAACACAGCATGTGAAACGGACAATTTTTCACTAGATGTGGCATACATGCGTGAATCTAATTTCAACTGAAATTTACATCACTTGAAATTTACATCCCGCGAGACACAAAATTGATTGACAAGTTGTACCACTACACATTGTCTCAAAATAATAGGGTATATAGCAGCTTTGTCAAGGTAGGAAGATTTTTTTAAAGATACGATTGTTCAAACTTTTCTTGTGTTTTTTTTTTGTTTTGACTGATCTGTTGTTGTCTGTTCTTTCAACAGGCCATCAAAAACACCACTCTGTCTCTCACAATGTCAATATTACGGTGAATATCAGCCAGTTGCCTATATATGTTATCAAAATATTATTTTATCAATTTCTTTGATTTTACTTTGTAATAACTCGTAAATGTGTTTTTCAGTCTCATCTCGAATGTAAACAAATGTGACGTGACAGTACATGTTTGTTTACCTACGATAATGTAGTTCCGGATTGTGTATTGCATTTTATATGTATTCATACACGGAGTGACAAAAATTTTTGGCATTCATTGTCAGTAATAATTACAACGGCTCTCAAGCTTGCAGCTATGGGAATTTCACAAGGCAAATGAAAATATCAAGGAATGAACCAGATTTTAAAACTAGTTACTCTGATGAACTGCGAAGCAGTTCATTTTAGATTTGCTAGTTTTAAGATCTGGTTCATTCCTTGATAACCCAGGAAAAAATGACAGTCAATTCTTATTTTTACAATATATTTCCTAACATTCTTTTTACAAACTTCTCGAATGCGTCATACAAATACGAAAGAAAAACCGGTATATACCGAATCTGTCGGCATTGTAAACATTCTGGGAACAGCCAATATGTCAATCAAAATAATTCCCGCCTTCTCACTGATTGTGTGACGTAATAGACGGCTTAAAAAATAGTACGCTGGAAACAAAAGAACATTTCATACAATTTTATTCGAATAGACAAACAAAGTTACAAATTCATATTGATTGTTAAATTACAGCTATAAACGTTGAATTTGTCAAAAATCCCGATTGTATGGATGACAGGGTATTAGAAACATCAATGCGCGACGTTTTGTTGGACTGGGTTGTGCACAGGTCCGAGCATGGAACCATCACGTGATTATCAGTTGCTGGTAGAGAAGAAGAAGCATGGTCGGCTGCAGAGGGAAATACGGCAGAAGTATTACCAGTGACAATTGATGAAAGAAGCGTCGCTGCGAACTTAAAGCATGTTTTTGCATGGTCGAACAGTCGCGAGAGTAGCTCCTGACAGAAACCTCATTACGACGACCGCTCATATACAATATCTGTCTGGTCTCAACACCGGCATCGCTCATAGCTTGTATGGTAGTGGCCCGCAAGCAGTGTGCCGCGTAGCGTTTAGAACACCCTGACGATGGAAATATTTTTAAGTATACAATAAAATCGAAACAAATATTTTATTTATTTATTTATTGAAAATTCAATATTCTTTCTTTCATTTTCAATGTATATTTAATTAAATAACACTACTAAAATGTGATGGCTTGAATGTTAAAAATAGATTGATAAAAGTAGGTCACGGGAATCCCCATCTTAAATTTAGGTGTATTCATACGCACAATGTATGTGAAAAATAGTGAGTCATTGCCTAATGTTCTAGATTTTCTACAATGAGTTCATCGTAGGAATTCAATAGGTATTGTAAATATTTTTCTGTTTTTTGAAAAAATATTTATTTTGCTATAACGTGAAAAAACTTGAAAAAGAAGGAAATATCGAAGTCTGTACGTGGTTTTGTGAGATAAAAACAGATAGCTAAAATAGGTCAGTTAGGGAAAAACCAGAATTGGTATTCATGCGCGATGTGAAAAACCGATTTTTATGCGAATAATGAAAACAAAAATCAAACTGGGTTCAACGTAGAAATTATTTTTCTATTGTAAATATTTTACTATAACATATTGACAACTTTTTTACCAAATGGTCATTTTTTTATAACATATGGTCAATTATTTATATATATATATATGTATTAAATGATCATATAGTCATTTTACTATAAAACATGGTCAACTTTTTACATTAAATGGTCATTTTGTTATAATATATGGTCATTATACGATAACATATGGTCATTTTACTATAACACATGGACAATTTTTTATATTGAATCGTCATAACAAAATGACCTTTTAATATAAAAGGTTGACCATATGTTATAGTAAAATTACCATATGTTATAGTAAAATGACCATTTGTTATATAAGAGGCCAAATAGGGTTTGAATCGTTCACCTGGGATACCTTTTTTAATTTGGTTTTTGGCTTTTTCTTTTTAAAATATATCCAATTACTTAAACAAGGACAAACTCACTAACAATATCCTTAGATATAATATTTCAAGCAATATTTATCATAAATTCCTTTAAATTGGTCATGTACTTTCAGGGAGAAGATTTTCAAAGATGTAGGCTAAAAAATTAAATACACCTTATTTGCATATTAAATAATAATTGCCAAAATGAAAATTTAAATAAATACCTGTTACAAATGTTTTATCTCTGACATCTGTTTTCTTTGTTTCAAATTTCAATGAAATTGGTACACAATAAACTCGTAATGGCCATTTTTAGGTTTTTGCTATTTAAAGTAACAACAGCCATCTTGGATTTCAGACGGACATGTTGGATATAATTTTTAATCTTTACCACCCAAGGACCTTACACACTAAATTTCCTTTCAAATGGCCACGTACTTTCAGAGAGTTGAGTAATGGTGTTAAACGTCCCAGTCAAGAATATATCACTTATATCGAGACGTCGCCAGCTATAAAGGAAAGTACTGAAATTTTGCCTGTGCTTTGCACTGATGGCACTATACAGCAGGGATCTTTATCGTGCCACGCCCACCGTGACACAGGACCTCGTTTATTTTAAGTTTCCATTCAAAATAACCGTGACTTACAATTTCAAGCCTTTGGTCCGACCCGGCCGGGGTTTGAACCTACGACCTCCCACTTACGGAGCGAGCACTCTACTACTAGATTCAGAGTGAGTGAGTGAGTAATGGTGTTTAACGTCCCAGTCAAGAATATTTCACTTATATCGAGACGTCGCCAGCTATAGGCAAAAGTGCAGAAATTTTGCCTGTGCGTTGCGCTGATGGCATTATACAGCAGGTTTCTTTATCGTGCCACACCGTGACACGGGACCTCGTTTATTTTAAGTTCCCATCCGAAAGAACCGTGACTTTCATTTCGTAATGCCGAGTGCTTGGCGAAAGAACAGTCACTACCCACTTTCAAGTCTGGTCAGACCCGGCCGGGGTTCGAACCCACGACCTCCCACTTACGGAACGAGCACTCTACCAACTACTAGATTCAGAGAAATAGACCTTATTTGCATATTACGTAATTATTGCGCAAACCAAAAATTGTACATAAAAACACGTTATACATGTTTGAAGCCCCCCCCCCCCCCCCCGACATCTATTTTCTTTGTTTTAAATTTCAATGAAATTGGTACATAATAAACCAGTAATTGTTATCTAAAAATATTTGCTATTTATAGTAACAGTAGCCATTTTGGATTTCAGACGGACATGTCGGGTACAATTTTAAATCTAAAACAACTGTAGACCTTCCATACCTAATTTAATTTGGGTTGGCCAATTAGTTTCAGATAAGAAGATAAAGTTTATGGACGCACGCGCAGACGCACGCATGCTTAACCATGACATAAGCCCACCCTGGTCTGCAGGATGAGCTAACAATATAACCATTTAATACAAAGAGTTGAACAAATGTTATAACAAATTGACCATTTAATATAAAAAGTTGATCATATGTTAAAGTAAAATGACCAATTAATATCAAAGGTTGACCATGTGTTTTAGTAAAATGACCATGTAATATAAAAGATTGACCATATGTTATAGAAATGACCATTTAATATCAAAGGTTGACCATGTGTTTTAGTAAAATGACCATGTAATATAAAGGTTGACCACATGTTAAAACAAAATGACCATTTAATATAAAAGGTTGACCATGTGTTATAGAAATGACCATTTAATATCAAAGGTTGACCATGTGTTTTAGTAAAATGACCATGTTATATAAAAGGTTGACCAAATGTTATAACAAAATGACCATGTAATATAAAAAGATGACCATATGTTATAGTAAAATGACCATTTCATATCAAAGGTTGACCATGTGTTTTAGTAAAATGACCATGTAATATAAAAGGTTGACCACATGTTATAAAAAATGACCATGTAATATAAAAAGTTGACCATATGTTAAAACAAAATGGCCATTTAAAATAAAAAGTTGACCATATGTTAAAACAAAACGACCATTTAATATAAAAGGTTGACCATATAATATAAAAAATGACCATTTAATATAAAAAGTTGACCATATGTTATAGAAAATGACCATTTTATATAAAAGGTTGACCAAATGTTATAACAAAATAACCATTTAATATAAAAAGTTGACCATATGTTTTAGAAATGACCATTTAATATCAAAGGTTGACCATGTGTTTTAGTAAAATGACCATGTTATATAAAAGGTTGACCACATGTTAAAACAAAATGACCATTCAATATAAAAGGTTGACCACATGTTATAAAAATGACCATTTAATATAAAAAGTTGACCATATGTTAAAACAAAACGACCATTTAATATAAAAGGTTGACCACATGTTATAAAAAATAACCATTTAATAAAAAGAGTTGACCATATGTTATAGAAAATGACCATTTTATATAAAAGGTTGACCATATGTTAAACAAAATGGCCATTTAATATAAACGGTTGACCATATGTTATAACAAAATGACCATTTAATATAAAAAGTTGACCATATGTTTTAGCAAAATGACCATTTTATATAAAAGGTTGACCACATGTTATAACAAAATGACCATTTAATATAAAAAGTTGACCGTATATTATAACAAAATTACAATTTTATATAAAAAGTTGAACACTTGTTATAAGAAGCGTGGCATTAAGACAGCTATGGCGTTCCATACATTATTCAGGATTGTTCAATTAGAAGATAGCTTACAGACAGCTATGGCGTTCCATACATTATTCAGGATTGTTCAATTAGAAGATAGCTTACAGACAGCTATGGCGTTCCATACATTATTCAGGATTGTTCAATTAGAAGATAGCTTACAGACAGCTATGGCGTTCCATACATTATTCAGGATTGTTCAATTAGAAGATAGCTTACAGACAGCTATGGCGTTCCATACATTATTCAGGATTGTTCAATTAGAAGATAGCTTACAGACAGCTATGGCGTTCCATACATTATTCAGGATTGTTCAATTACAAGATAGCTTACAGACAGCTATGGCGTTCCATACATTATTCAGGATTGTTCAATTGGAAGATAGCTTACAGACAGTTTTTATAGAGGTCGTCATCCAAACGAAATCATTATTTTAACACAATAAGTCAGCACCAGTGTCAAAAGAACTAACTTACCGAGGGTAACACCAACTGGTCTAGCAGATACACAACCCTCGATGTTTTTATCTGGAGTTAAACATGCTACATATACTGTGACCGAGAGTATTGAGCATCGGTTTTTGAATAAATTAAAATTCCTGACGGGGAAAGAACTAATGTATAAAAAATTGTCATTTTGCTTGTCGCGCGTATTGGATTTTTTCCAGACACTCTCCTCCAACACCCATCAACTTACCGCCTCAATATAAGTGCAAAATCTTAACTGAAGCATATAAGTGCATCATTCTACTATACTTCACTATTTGTTACTTATAATTACATTATCCAAATTTTAGTTAAGACAGAAAATAAAGAGAAAACGGAAATTATTTATAATTCACTAAGACAATATTTGTAGGATGTCTATGTGGACCTAACAATCATCATTATCCCCCTAATTATTCTAGAGGGAACTCTAAAGGTGGAACATTGCTTGATCGCATGAGACCATTGACGTTACAGTAAGTATACATTTACGCGAGTTAAACCTTTACGTATAGGAAATTGAATTAAATAATGGCTGTCACGATTACCCGGGTACCCGATATACGGGTAGAGGTTAGATGCTGTAACCGGTTACAAAATCATTAACCGGGTAACCGACGATATACTGCTATCAATGCACATTCGATGTATCTTGGTAAATTTAGGATCAACAATGACACGACTGTAAGTTCAGTGAGTTTTTACAATGAAAATAAACAAATAAAAACAAAGTATACTTTCATTTGTAAGTGACTGGTACTGTTTACCTACATTAAAATGTATTGGTTCCGAAAATTCTAATTTCTAAACCGTACGCGTATGCTGTCTTTTCGGGATTCTGAAAACCATGCCTGCGACAATTTGGAAATTCTTCAAACTGTCGGAAGACAAAATGAAACGATATGTAATCTTTGTCAGAAAAAGGGCTCCACAAACGCCGGTAAGGTCAATCGGCGGTAGGCAAAGGGTACATCAATCCTCACCACCCCCGGAACAATTTTCTGTTTTTTGATTTTAATAAACACACATCAGATACGTAAAAAATAAGAATTAAATTTTTTATTTGAAAATATAGTGTTACATACTGCTTCTTATCTTTCCATAACTGTCCAGTCGTTGGCAATGCAACAAAACGTCAATAAACAGTTAAACTGAATTCTGTTTGGTACATCAGGATATCTGTCGTTTTAATTATAAATTATAAGTCGATGTGTGACGTTGTCGCATATGTAGATACATGTAAATGTTTATAAATACCGCTTATTAATATCTTATAACAGTTCCATCACTGATCGACATATAACAGATACGAAAACCACGTGTAATGCCGTGATCTTGTTGTTGATAACCCGAAAAACTGCCGTTATCAATCTAGTCAGCTCTTGTATATAGAATTCAGGGGAGGTCATTAACTATATAAACTGGGTCGATCAGGCACGTGTATGTGTTTGTATACTCTAGTAGAAACGATGTATAGTTTTTTAGCGTTTCAACGAATAGCAAAAAACTGTTGTCTAATTGTTTCCTAAGTATTTAAATGTGAATAGAGGGTGTTCTATATGTATTAATATTAATAACAGGGGTTATTTCTAATAACACGGGTTGCACGGGCTTTATGTAAATGTGTATACGAGTTGTAGTTCTGAATTGATGTTAAGAGAGATATCATTCTAGACTGTTCCTTCAACCTGATCAGTCAAGTTTTTACGAACTGCTAAGTTATGTTGTGTAGATTGTCAAGGTTTTCCAGAGTTTTTTGTCTGTTTTAAGTTTTTTTATCTCTGGATTTTAGCCCAGACAAGGTTAGCAGTTTACAGTATTATTTTAAAAAGTAAATGGTTCATTTTGTCACATTCAGATACATTGTTATATTTTATATTTATATATATATTTATATTTAGTTATCAATCTATTTATAACGAATAAATGCCGCCTAATCGTGTGTCATATTTCAAAAAATCAGTGTCACAGGCTACATGCAATATAAAAGAAAACTAGGGTTTTTGTTATCATTTATTTAAATATAGTATAAAATAGAGGTGAACAGGTGAAGCCACTAGAAACCAATTAACTGTTCAAATATTTTATTTATGTGTCACATATTAAAACTACAATATACTACTAAAAATAACTACTACATAATTGCTATATATAAAAGCTACAATATACTACTAAAAATAACTACTACATAATTGCTATATATAAAAGCTTTTACATTCAGCCTAAAAGACTTATAAGACACATCAAACATCACTTATACTATTAAAACACATCATTAAAAAAAGAAAATGTTTTACAATCTGTTTAAAAAGTAACTTCTTCTATTACTCATACAGGTGAGTCCGGTGATTCTGCGCGTCCGGTGATTCTGCGCATCCGTATTTCCGCCGTATCTAGACTATGAAGATGGTGCCAAAATAATTCAGATTTTGCTTTTCCACATTATATAACGTATTTCTGCAAAGAAACCCAGGGATATTACAGAAAAACACAGGTAATTTACAATTTCATTAATTCTGTCGATAATTTGTAGCGTATACCGTAGTCAATACGCAAATTAGCCATGTGTTTGTTTATGTCATCTCATTAATATTCATGAGTGTAACCTACATTCACATTCGGTATTTGACCCGCTTTCGATTGAATTGAGTAAAATATTAAGGTTTTCAAATATACACAAGTTGGTATTATTTTTAAAAAACTATTTTAAATGCATTCATGCAAGACATACCAAAAAAATAACAAAATAAAACCCATGAGCGTCACCTCTTGCAGAAGACAGTTAGTGTTTACCTGCTGCCCTCCGAAAGCATAAATAAGAGCATAGTACTTCCGGGGCGTGAATTCCTTATCAGGATTTTTTTCTATGGAAGCTCAGAACAGTCACACATTTAAATAAATAAATATATAAAACCCTCTAAAAATAATGCAAATATCGATGGTTTGGGACAAAATGTCATTTTAAAAATTAGTAGAATATTCATTGAAAAATTTATGATTGTAAATTACGTAAAAGTTTTGATTTTTCTAATTATTTTATTTTTATTAACACGGAACCTATGCTGTTTTAAAGACAATTTCTAAAATAATAATAATAATAGAAAATAAAAATAAAATAAAATACATGTTTAAAAGTTCATTAAATTTCACAATGAATCAATCAAATTTATTGATTTTATTTTATCTTTTCAGGCAGTCAACATGTATTCGAGGAAACAAAATAAAAAGTACACATATGCTAGACTGAAGGAAGCTTATAGTGATGTGATACAGAAGAATTTTAAAATCAGAACAGCTGCAAAATTACACGGAGTACCAGAATCTACATTAAGACTGAGACTAGCAAGTTCTAATGACAGTGATATCAGAAGAGGTGGACCCACTATATTCCCAACAAATCAAGAACAACAACTGGCTGAACACTGTATTTCCATGGCACATCTTGGTTATGGGTTTGCACGATGGCAGATATTAGACATGGCAAAAAACATGTGTGAAATCACTGGCAAAAATGTGGAACCAACTAAACATTGGTTTTATGGGTTTTTGAGCAGATTTCCAGACATTAGCATGACTAAACCAAAAAAGAGAGAGAGGGAAAGAGATGAGGCAGTAACTGATGAAGTACTTACTTCTTATTTTCAGGAACTAAAAATTGTTCTTGAAAAGTACAACATCATGAACAAAGCAGAACAAATCTGGAATGTGGATGAAACGGGCATTTCCCTAGACCATAATCCTCCAAAGATTTTGGCAAAAGCAGGAAGTAATCCCCATTCTGTTACTTCTGGAAGGTCACCTACCACAACAGTAATCGCTGCAGGAATTGCACTTGGAGAAACCATTCCACCTTACATCATTTACAAAGGCGAACGTCTTTCCAAGGAATGAACCTCAAATGGTTTACAAGGCACACAATACAGAACATCCCCAACTGGCTGGTCGAATTCAGCGTTATTCTTAGACTTTTTCCAGAACCACTTTTTACATCACATTACTACAAGACCTTGCTTACTTTTCTATGATGGTCACTCAACACATGTAACTATTGATGTTATTGAAACAGCTAGAAACAATGATGTTCATTTATTTGTTCTCCCACCTCACACCAGTCACTGCCTGCAGCCTCTTGATGTTTCAGTTTTTAGTTCTTTCAAACACAGCCTGAATACAGAATTCCATAAATACCTTCATGCACATCCTAACAGTATCATTCTGAGGGAAGAGTTGCCACGTATGATTGCATCAGCATACAGGAGTTCTTTGACTGTTGCCAATATAATGTCAGGATTTCGAAAAAACCGGAATTTTCCCATTTTGCCCATCTGCTCCTTCAGTTACTCCCCCAACAATTGACAAGAAAATAGAAACGAGACCAACATCAAGGAAGGAAAGGAAAGATAATCGGACTGTCAAAATCTTGTTTCAAGAGAAGGCTACAGAATTTAAAGAAATGAAAGAGAACAGCCAACCAAAGAAACGCAGAAAAACTTTTGTTCCCCCTTATGGTGCTGCAATTACAGAAGAATTCTATTTTCAAGAAAAGAAACAACAGTATGAGGAAAAACAGGCCAGCCAAGCTCGGAAAAGAAAGCTGTTTTCTCCGCCTTTCGCAAACAAAGGAAAAGAAAATGTAAAATCTAAAGAAAATAATGAGGATCCAAAGACACAGGAAAAAGAACAGCAGAGAAAGGGAAAAGGACCACACCCAAATTCCAGAAAGGAGAAAGGCCCTTGTAAGAAAAGACCTCTTGTTGAAAAGAATGTAAATGTGGAAACTGATGACGAAGTTGATGATGAAGTTTGTATTGTGTGTGGTAAATGGCAACCAGATGACTTTAGGTTTGATCGTAGTATTCGGTTCGTGAATTGGGGTCAATGTGTCAATTGTAGCAAATAGGTACATCTGAAATTTTGCACGGATATAAAAAGTCTTACTGAACATGATGACTTTACTTGTCCAAAATGCAGCAGTGAGCCATAATCAGTCATTTTCAGAAGTGTGAAGTGTAAATATTTTACTGTTTCAGTTTTTTCTGTGATGTTAATGAACTTATTTTTTGTCCATTAGAAAACTTTGTTATTTTTGTGCACAAGATACTATTTTTCCGTCCATTTGACAATGATTTTATTTTTTGGTGTGTAACATATTGATAATTTAATATATTGGAACGGAGGAACAGTCACGTCGTTATTGTAGCAACTTTGGGCCGCCGTAGAAAAAGTCAAACCAAGAAAATCACTACTGCGCAGAATCACCGGACATTGTTTACGTTTGTGGAGCATGGGGGGTGAGTGCATTCTTTATATTTTATTAGTATAAAATCGTATAGAAAGATTGAAATTTTTAAATGACAACAACTATATTGAGTCGATCTTTCGATCAAAACAAAGTTTTTGTAATCATTTATGTTGTTTGGTCGTAACACGAGAGAATGATCGATCCTTAGGTGCGCAGAATCACCGGACAGCATCGTATATAAAATACATTTTGCTAAAAAAGTTTGAATATTTATATTATTCATTAAAACAATAAATTTATCTTCCTCACTCAAGTCATTAAAATCTGTATAAAAAGTATTCATTTTACTGTACAACTCATATCTAAAATCCTCATAAAAGTTACAACTCAATAAAAAATGTCTTTCATCTTCTAAAACACCTATATTACAAAATTTACAATGTCTTTCTAAAAAAGGCGTAGGAGGCTCTGTATATCTCCCCGTTTCCACAGCTAATTTTAACGAACCATTTCTAAAATTTGCTAAAACTCTACGGTGGTCTCTAAAATGTACACGTTTGACATATTCACTTGTTGTTAAAAATTGTTTGTAACAACTATATGTTCTTAACGTATTACCATTTAAAAGACCTGTGTCATTCCATAATGACTCATACCACTCGTTAAGATCTACTTCACATAAAACTTTTTTCACTTGTGCTAATTTATGTTTACTTGAAAAACCTGAGTTTAAAATATCACACAAATTGTACTCATCGATAAAAGCTTTAACTCTATTTTCCCAACTTCTAAAAATATTCCTATTTTAAAAAACTATTATGAACCTTTTTTGAAATATTGTTAAAATCACAATCATTTAAACGACACCAATACCGTAAAACTTCTAACATTTGTTTTGATTTACAAGAGTTCCATCCCATATCCCCTCTAGTTGCTATATTTGATGCATTTCTATATGTGCCCAAAAAATAACGACAGGCTTTATTTTGAACCACTTGTACTTCACGATATGAGTTTAACCCCCATATAGCTGAACCATAAAACAATACTGGCTCTACTAACGACTCATATAGTTTTGTATAAACATCATAGTGCATACCTCCACAATTAATGAACTTTGTGTACAAAGCAGATAATGCTCTACTAGCAGATTTACAAACTTCTCTCACATGAAACTTTAAGTCTAGATGCTCATGAAACCAAAAACCTAGATATTTATACGTAGTTGTAAAATCAATGTTTATACTACCACATTTAAAAACAAAATCTGAGTTCAGTATTGACGTATTTCTGAAGTGAATAACTTTAGTTTTTTCACCATTTATAGATAATCTTCATCGTGTACACCAGTTATTAACACAATCAAGCATCATTTGTAAGTTGTTTTCACAAGGTGCAATTAGAGCTATATCGTCAGCATATAATAGAACTGACACCATATCATTATCAACTTGCACACCACACTCTAAGTTGTTAATTTCTTCTACTAAGTCATTAATAAAAACGGAAAAAGAGTTGGTGAAATTTTACAGCCCTGTTTTACACCACTATCAACTGGAAAAAACTCAGTATGATGACTGTTAACACGTACAGTACATTGCATATTAAAATACAGTGACTTAACAGCATGTAAAAATTTATCTGGTACACCAATATTTCTAAGCTTAAACCACAAGCAATCCCTGTTTACACTGTCGAACGCTTTTCTAATATCAATAAAACTTACAAAAGTAGAATACTTAGTCAACTTTCTATTGTTAACAATATTATATTATGAATAAATGTGATCAAGGCAACTTCTTTGCTTTCTAAAACCATTTTGTTCATTTGCTAAAATATCATTACTTTCTAACCATTGAACAAGTCTATAGTTTAAAATATCGGCATATACCTTACATGGGATTGATATAAGTGAAATGCCTCTGTAACTCAGTGGATCTCTAAGATCTTTGCCATCATTTTTAGGAATAGGAATTATTATACTTTTACACCATTCTACTGGGATTTCACCATGTTCAAAACAAAAATTACATATCTGATGTAATAAATTAACACATATTGCATTATTTAAAACCTCACTGGGAATATTATCTATACCAGCTGATTTCTTGTGCTCAAGACGCCCAATAGCACTGGATACTTCAAGTCTAGTAATAGGTCCATTTAACTGTAAATTATCAACATTAACCTGAGAAAAATCTGAGCTTAACTGGTCATGTATATCATTTAAAAATGCATCATCAAAATTTCCAGAACCAATAGTATAATTATACAAATTACTATAGTCATTTTTCCACTTATCTAAAACAAAGTCACTACTTACAAGACCATCCCCTTGAATTATTTCCTCAGGAATTTTGGGATTGTCCCTGTCATTAGATATGCCAGTTTTTCCAATTTTCTTCCAGAAATCACGTGAGTTGTTTTGATTTGCTAGTCTTTACAGTTTTTCCTGCTGCTTTAATTGGTGACTTCTCTTTGCATTGCGTAATAGTTTGTCAAACACACGTTGTTTACTGCAAAATTCCTGTTTAAGTCGATTCTTTTCGGACGTTGACCCAGAATGTTTTAACCAATTTTGTTCACTAATACACTTTTGTTTCCAAGACTGCTGAAGTTCCTCGTTCCAGTACTCCTTTTTCATTGATTTATTTCGTTTAATCCCTTGATCTGTTGCACGTAATTTAAAACATGGAAGTTTATTATCCATTTCTCGTTGAATTAACTCCTTAAACAATTCAAACGCCGAATTCACATCATTTCTTTCTGATAACTGGTTTTCTATTTTCGATATTGTATTAAGCAATTCCGATACTTGTTCCGGATCCTTTAGAAAATCTTCTGGAATATTAGACACATTATACTTTTTAACATTTTCAAACTTATTTTTCACACTTTCACTTTGAACACTATATGCACTATAATTTAATTTAACACACAGCTCCAGAACTGAATGATCCGGGTAGGAATTCAAATTTTGGAAGTTTAACTTGTTCTTTATATCCGTTACGAGGTGAACATTGAAATCCTGAACATCACCAAAATCTTCATGTGGAATAATAATATAGTCAACGACTGCTTTCCCTCGATGAGAAACGGAAGTAAAATTTTGTTGTCCTTTTCTGCCGTTAACAATACTGAAATTGCTGTCGACTAAAAAGTCAATTAACAGTTTCCCGTTGTGGTTGTGTATTTCATCTATAATATCTCTTGGCATAATGCTATCGACGCCTTCAATAAAATCCGAATTAAGTCCTATTCGTGAATTAAAATCCCCTGCTATTATAATTTTCCCCTTTCTTTGATATGAATATACTTGTTCCAAAAGCGTTGTATTCACGAATTCGAAAACATGAAATCTCGCTTTGTCTGAAATCTCGTTTAAGTCTCGTGGGGGGGGGGGGGCTAAGCGAAGTTTACGATTGCAATTTTGTTTATCTAGTATAGTGCGATATCGTTAGTTTTTCGTCAGTTTTAATGAAATTTATAGTAATATCTTTTTTAAAAAATTGTTAAATATGACTGAAATTAATAATAAAAAATCATTTAAATGAAAAATTAATTTATATTTAAAAAAGACATGTCGGTCCGCAAGCGTTCAATATTAGTTAAAACTTTTTCAGTTGTATAAATGGCACTAGAGATGTCAAGGAAATTAAATTTATTAAATAATTTAAATGATTTTATAATAATATTGCTAGATAAGGAAATGTAGATCTAAAACAATTTGAATTTACCAAAATTAATTTTATTCCGCACACCAGTCGGTTTTTCAATTAATTATTTCAAATTAATCTCAAATTAATTTATTTAAATAACATAATATAATTTACAGTCGTTCTTCCCACACATTTTGTCAACATCTCAAAATATTTACAAACAGCATTTAATAGTTTATCGCTGTATGTATACCTGTCAATCAATTTAGCAAATTGCAAGGTAAGATCCTGATAATTACAGGTGATGGAATGTGCCTAATAAACAGGATGTCCACCGACTTAGATTATTGATAATCTTTTAATTAGTCGCATGTTAGATTATTATGTAAATACATTCAAAATTAAGAAAATATCAAAATTAAACTTTCTAATGAGAATTTTTTTCGACGAGTTGTTGCATAGATTTTGAAGATATCATTATTTCACCTATCAAAATGTTCTAATCAAAGCGATTTCTACTATGAGCACTTTTTATAATTATAATTATTATTTTTGTGTGTGAAAGACCTTAGGTTTGTAGACTTGCATCTTAACCACGTGGCCACTGCAGCCTCTAAATTTTATATTCTGAAACAAACTATCCTAATTTGTGAGACACTGTTCTTATGGATATCAGATGTAAAAAGACAGTCTTAAAAATAAAAAAAAATCTTAACAAACAGTCAAATTTTCTAGAAAGATGAATAAAGAATATATCAAGCTTATAGCTACACTGTATACATTTGCAATTAAATCCATATTTTTCTAAATTTGTTTGAGATACATTCGAAATTTTGAAAGAAAACAATAGATGTTTCAGAAATAAAATTTACAACATGGTGTTTATAAATTATCCTTTCCGTGGAAAACTTTAAATATGATCATACATGAATAACATCAAATTTAAGTATGAAGATTGTCAATCTTTATTAATACAAATTGAAATGCCTTTTTGATGTGAACAGCCTGGAACACTACAATTTCGGTAGGTATGAAGAGTAAACGGGAGTAAACGAGAGAAATAAAAGACAAGTTGATAAACATATTTTGCCTACAGTAGGTTCAGTATACGCAGTTTAAAAATGAACAAATTAAAAAAATATGACTCTAGGATGATTTTTAATGAGTTTACGGCGAAAATATTTATGCATATGTACGGTACTGTTCACCAATACATGTTAGACAGGAGTAAAAGGGAGAAAATATGGAGAAGTTAATTAACATATTTGCCTACGGTGGTAAATCCAGTATGAAAAAAATTAACAAAATAAAAAAAGAATTATGGCTCGATTCACTTAATTATAACTCTTCACTGATTAAGTTGGAAAGATTCGCAAAAATATACGCTTATTTATCATTACTGTGATGTGTGGTATATTGAAATGCAAGAGAAATACATCGTGTATTAAATTACAACTAACAGAAAAATATAATTTTTTTTTTTTTTTTTTTTTTTTTTTTTTTTTTTTTTTTTTTGAATTAGTAAAGATAATATTCGATCAATACGATTCTTCTTAAAACCGGGATTTACATTTTATTTTTAATTGATCTTGATAGATCTTCAAATGGTCAAGTACACATCCAGTTTTAAATGTATTTGGTTTCAATAAACATCGCGGTAGACGATTTTATATTCCACCACGGCAGAAATTTTCTTTGCGGTGGACCGCAGTGGGAATTTAATTCCTTCTAGTCGGCAATTTCAAGTCTTTTTTCCGATTTTAGATAATAAAAAGAATGTCCAGTTTTTTCAGCCGATTAACGTATATTTTTCCACGTGGAATGAAGAAGTTGTATTTAGATTTCAAACTCTACAAGATACACAACTGGTCACAAAAAATAATAATAATAATAAATAATAATTATAATAATTAAAATTTAAAAAAATAATAATAAAAACCCCGACTCAAAGCCAACAAGTACATAGGCTAAATGAGATTGGATTTCGATTTGCCCCCCCCCCCCCAGCCTCGTTTTCAATCGTATGAGTTACTTCCCCTGTCATGTTTTCGAATTGGTCAATAGAACAGTTCTGGATCGACCTGACTTTTTGTATAGTCCGGTGGAAGATAACAAACACACAGGCAATACCAAATATCACTTCCATCTGTGATATGAAACCACACAATATCCTCCTTTGAGTCATCTAACACTTCCACAGTAAAGTTATTGAATAGGCTTTCTTTAAAAAAAAAAGCCCCTATGCCGCCACTTCCTCGTTTAGCATTTACATGTACATATTTACGATTGTTCCCAATAAATCTATAACCGTCTAAATTCAAAGTTTCATTTCCTTGACGAAAAGTTTCACAAACACCAAATATATCCAAGTTCAAACTTTTAATTACTGAATCTCTAAAACGCTTATTGTCAATATCCTTTTTAGAGTAACCACCTACATTCCAAAATCCGAGCCTCAATTCCTATTCTCTGCGGCCATCTCTGCTTTCAAATCTGCTATTGCCCCGCCTACTGTTTTGTTCTCTAACTGACCAACGTTCTCCGCTTGACCGACTTCCTCTACTTGCAGTGCGGCTGTCACGGTTGACTTCCCTTATTTCGTCAACTTGTTCAACAGGTGATTTTTTAACTAAACGACCATTGTTAATAGAATACTTGTTTTCCTTTCCTATTTCCTTTAGAATTGTTCGGATATTTGAATCTTTTACACGATCTTCATAAGAAATGTCATTTTCAATGAATACGTTTTCATATTTTCTATATTTACGTAGATCGCGTTTAGCAAACATCAGCTTTCTCTTCTGTTCTACACTTTCAATTCCAGCGATAACAACACCTGGACCACGCTTAGCTCTATTCTTTTTCCTTTCAACGTGTGTAATTTTTACATCACCAATTTTAAGAACATCGCGTATCATGCCTACCACTTTCGATTTAGTTATATTGGGGTCATCTTTTTTCCCGTGGGTCCTCTTCTAGATTCCTTACAACAATGTTCAAGTCTTTCGCTCACGCTACTGAGCCTAAACTCTTATTGACAGTTTCAGCATATGATTTCACCTCGCTTTTGATATCACTCAGTTCATTTCTCACTTCGACCTTGACCTTCTCCGCCACCTGTTTAACTTCCTCGGACACTTTAGTTTTGATCATTTTTGTGAATTTATCAGTCAGTTTATTTTCAAGATTAACTTCTAATTCATTCATCTGGTCTGTCAATACACAACACATCTCTTTCAATTGTCTGCTAAACTGTGTTGACAAGTCCGAGACCATTCGCACTATAACTTGTAAGGTATTAGGTTATTACCTGTAAATAGGGGAGTTCAATGAATCGTGACACTGTCCTGAGTAATTTTAATTGCTAACAAGCCGGCATTAAAGAATTTTTTTATCAGATTTTGTCTTACTATTATGGGGGAAAAAGCCGATTCGGATATTTTTCAATCGGCTTTTTTAAGTTTGAATCGGCGTTTATTGGATAAAAATCGGCGTTTGTGAAGGCTCAGAAACATCTGTCATACAGGTGAGTGTGAAATTAATACGATCTATTGGGTTTTATTTTTAAACATTAAAATTTAGAAATGAAAGCGCGCGAACAAACATATATAGAATACGGAAGTAAAACTGAAACAGAATGGTAAACATATAGATTTAATTTTATGGTAAGTTTTTTTTTTATAAACTATAAACGTTTGTTCAATCCATTTATGACTAGTATTATTGTATTTCGCATCACCTATTCCAAATATCGGTTAACCGGTTACGGTTCGGGTAATGCATGTCGGGTACCCGGTTACAAAAATCACTAACCGTTACAGCCATTAGGAATCACAGTGCGGTCTATTACCGTATGATAGGCCAGCATTTGTCCAGCATCACAATGGCTTAAGAATTAATAAAATCGTTTTCTTTGAATTAAAAATTTAAAAAAAAAAGAAAAAAAAATCTCCAGATTTTCTTGAAAATAGTGATTTTATCAAACTGAGATATGTGATTCTGGTTAATTTAAGGCCTTGAAATTTAATTGCACAGAATTACACCTTTACAGGTTAAGCAATATAATGATTAAAATAATACAGTAGTGCATGTACATGTAATGACAAGCTGATAGTTTTGAACAACAACACACACACACACACACACACACACACACACACAATACGTTTTCATATTTTTTAAATCGCCATATTCCATTGTGAGGAAAACAATATTATATAAAGTGCTACGTCTGACTATGAAACTGCTAAATGCGGACTTATCTACAAGTTTTAATGACCGAGATATAAGAGTTCCGAAAGATAATCAATATTATGGTTTTATAGATCTGTACATGTATATTATTAATATGAATAAAATTATGTTGATCTTTTGACATATTATGGAGAATTAATGTTGTCTTTGCAATAAGTTTATCGAGCAATGAGTGAACGTAATTATCAAGACAAGAGCTAACCCGACACAGTCTTTTTCCCGTGAAATAATCTTATATAAACCAGTTTCTATGGCAAAGGAGTGATTGCGAAGACGAAATTTTGCAAATTGTTGTCGGTGTTAACAATTAAGAGATATTAAAGAAGCATGTACTTAGAGTTGGTTCTAATATTAAAACATGACTAAATGTAGAGGGTATATTTTAACCAATTACATGTTAACCTTTGGATTGCAATCTGTTTGAGCTTGTTTTTCTCATGAAATTGTGACGGGTATCTATACAAACAAATGTTTTTGTCACAGTCAAAAATTTGCATTTCGTGTTACAGTACAAAAAAGCATTTATTTATATAAATAACGCTTAAATTGAGTTTGAAACAAAACAATGTGCTATGTTGAATTTATTTATATAATGTTTTATTTCAGTTGCGTACACCTTGGAGCGCATTGCGGTTACACTGAAGGAAGATGTTGTCCTGGACTATCAGTGTAAGAGAAAAATGTCCGATAATAGATTCCAGTGCATCTAAACTATAAAATCTATATAATAGAAGACTTTATTGTAAAGTCCATGACAACTAATAAATAAAAGCAAAATCTATCATCTTGTCTTTGTCTTATTTCACGTATTGGCACGTAAAATACGAGGTATGTCATATATATCATAAGTTGGAGGTTGATAATATGGGCCGATTTCACATGGTGTGTTCTGGTGACAATATTATGAGACAATGGCTGTCTTTTGGCGAGACGTTCTTGGGTTCAGAACATTGTTCTTATGTTGGAATTTCGGTATGACATCAAGAACGTGTACTTAGAACATTATTTGCGGAACAAAATCTCGCACTACCTGTCTAGCAGGAGCGTTGACAACAAAGATGGCGGAGAAGTGATACTTACGTAAAAACACATTGGGTATTTTAATTGTGGGCATTTTAATAAATGTTACAAACCGATTGTGTAGTCGAAACTTTGTATTCGCGCTTGAAATTATACACTACTGAGCAAATTGTATATATTCAATAGTGTCAAAGTTATAGGATTTGCCCCCCCCCCCCCCGGTCCCGATCTATCATTTAAATTATGACGTTTTCCAAAAACTTTGGATTTGCTTTTATGTCATACATGGGAGTGGCAGAATGTAATTTATCTCAACGTAATTTTCGTTAAATAATAGAATAAGACAGTGTCTGCCTTCATATTGTTTAATTATAAAAACGCTATATGTTATGGCGGTTTTTCACGAGAACATCTTTTTCGCGCGACTCTAGAGTTGGAAATAATATCTCGCACAAAGACATCCCTACGTGTAGAAATGGTCTAGAGCTCGGGAACAATACTCTGTCACTTTATTTCATTGTAAGAATTTTAAAAGGCTTGAACGGACGGGTTAGGAAGTCCAGCAATGCATGTGCCAAGTGCCAAATTTTAACTTAAACCAATGTTCAAAATTCTGGTAAAACTTCAAAGGTGTGCACATGGAATTATCTACCTTGATAGGACAACTGGCAGCATTTTGTGTTTTTTTCCATGCTCCTGTTTTAGGCATGTTAGATTTGGAGTCAGAATACGATTTCAATTATCTTCAACGTGCACGGTTCCTAGTTGCAAAATGCGACGTTTTGGACGCATTGAAAATACAGTCGTACCAGTAACGAAGGGTTTTGAAGGCACATTTTATTTCCTGTTGGTGACATTCCTGTTTAAATATATGTATATTCACGATACTATGTAAATTATCACAGGTGCTTGAATTTCTATGCAATAAGTCTGATATGGGAACAAGTGAGGACCAGCTTAGAGCCCTATGGATTTATTTCATTGAAATTATTATCCTAGCGATATGTATCGGTATGCAATAATATGTACAGTAAATGAAAAATGCATAATGTCTCCGGAAAAATATGTACAAGCGTGGCATTAAGTCCTGTGAAAGTAATTGCAATTGAAGTATTGCCTCTGTAAAACTGACTTTTGTCGCGTGTATTTGTTTTTACCAATTCACGCTAAACTTTACGAGGTTCTCGACTTGATTAATACAACATACTATATATGTACTGAAGATTCACAGAATGTCAAGATAATGTTTATCAAATCTGCTAAAATATAGCAAATGTATTGTTTGTTTCGTGGTGTTACCTGCATTCTTAAGTTTCAGCTGGTAATTATGTGAGCCTCTTTAGAATTTTGACTATTTGTGTCGTTTATCCTCTGCATACCGAAGCCTAACGTCTTAATTACACTTAAAACCATATAGTCAAGGGAAAATCATATTTTTTCATGCATTTTGAATTCGCGATATAGCCATTTATTTATGAAATGTAAACGTGCAAAATAACTGGAGTTTGACGGATTGTAAAATTGCGGAAAACAAATTTGGCTGTATTTGAAATAGAAATTACTATCAATTCGCTAGACAACTATCGTCATTTGCAAGATCATTCTCAACCGCATCGCTCAAAATATTGATTTCAAAAATATCGTCTGCTGCTTGATTCAGTATACATGTGATCCAGTCTCATTATCTATGTCTTGTCGAGTTATCTCCCTACAGGCTCGGTAGGCAAACATAATCTGGCATCTGGTTTAACTTCTAGTCAGACACAATATCCGCAGGAAATCGGTCCACAGCAAATCGGTCGCCGTAAAGTGGATGTAAATACCATACTATAGTTTCCTTGTATATCTTCCCGACAGGTAAGTAAAAAATGACAGTGTAACTTTGTACTTATATTTGATTTGTACTTTATAACTTTACTGGCTATAATCTTATAGTACGATATTTGGTGTAAGATTGGATAATTTGCGTTAGCTACAGCTACTAGAATTTCTCCATTCCTGTTGACTGATTAAGTTTATCAAAACGTTTTAATGATCAATTATATTCTTGTTTCGTTATTTATCAACATACAAAATTTTTTATTTAATAAATAACAAAATATGGAACTGGGTTCTGATAGTATTATGTGTATTGATTTTAGTGATACAACAACAAGAGTATTCATCTGCCGGCTAGACAGACATGTATATTGTACGTAGCTATAAATAGGTTCTAACATCCAGCTCTATACGATATAGCTGTACATTCACTGTAAGCTGTTGATAGACTGTGCACATGGTTCTTGACAAGTGAAGAGGCTCCAAACGGGTAGGGTTTTTTCCGTCAACACCAAATGTACATATTAGTTACACATTTTGTAAGTTGTCGATTTAATTTAGGGTCAATATAAGTCGCCTTTATTTTTGTATATAATTTAAAGATTAGGTGCTGCTTGAGTCTGTGTCCTTCGATAACTTTTTATATGCATTTTATTGAGTATTAGTAAATAATAATAATAACAACAGCAATTATGCTGATGAGAATTAATTAAAATAAAAAACTACATAAGCTCATTAAAAAACGAAGATTTCGCCTATTGAATTTAGAATTTTCAAATTTGTTTAAAATATACCAATTAAAAATTTATACTTTTTAGAATGTATTTATTTTTTAAAGTATACATATTTTTGACTGCCAAAATTTTTTTTTGTATTGCTCTGCAAATTTTGATTGGTGGACAGGGGACTTTGGGAATGACGATAAAGGGAGTTGCTTGCTAAATCGCCTACAAATATATATTTCGACAAGATCAGGCATCTAGTTAGTAAACTAACATACACAAAACGATAGGTTGGTAGTAATGTTGTTTAACGTCGCATCTGCAATTTGTTAGCTCTTAACGACGACAGGTTAAATATCTGCCCTACTAGTGCGCGGTGAGGACGACTTTTTGATAAGGTACTAACTCACCTAGTCAAAATGCCGCAAACAAGCATTCCACTACCCCAGTCATGTTACTCTAGCACTTAGTGAACCAGTGGATACCCTGTCCTAATGCCGAGCTCTTACCGAGTACACAGTAAGAACAAGCTTAACAGAAAGAAGACAAGCAGTACAAAAAGAGAACAAAGAATGTGTAATATAATAAAAATACATGTAATACGCACTACAAACTGAACTGCAAAATGCAAATATGAACACTAAAAAAAAGAAAGAAAGAAAATGCACAACATAAAGACTGAGTGCACTACAACACAATAATACACACTACAACACAATAATACACACTACAACACAATAATACACACTACAACACAATAATACACACTACAACACAATAATACACACTCTACAACACAATAATACACACTACAACAAAATAATACACACACTACTAACACAATCAATACACACTACAACACTATAATACAACACTACAACACAATAATACACACTACAACACAATAATACACACACTACAACACAATAACACACACTACAACACAATACACACTACAACACAATATCACACACTACAACACAATAATACACACCACAACACAATAATACACACTACAGACTAGATACGCACTATAGAATAAGAATTAGCACTACAGCACAATAATACACACTACAGGCTACATACGCACTATAGAATAAGAATAAGCACTACAAAACAATAATACACACTGCAGGCTAGATACGCACTATAGAATAAGAATAAGCACTACAACACAATAATACACACTACAGGCTAGATACGCACTATAGAATAAGAATAAGCACTTCAATACAATAATACACACTACAGGACTAGGTACGCACTATAGAATAAGAATAAGCACTACAACACAATAATACACACTACAGGCTAGATACGCACTATGAATAAGATTAAATACTACAATACAATAATACACACTGCAGGCTAGATACGCACTATAGAATAAGAATTAGCACTACAGCACAATAATACACACTACAGGCTACATACGCACTATAGAATAAGAATAAGCACTACAACACCATAATACACACTACAGGCTAGATACGCACTATAGAATAAAATAAGCACTTCAATACAATAATACACACTACAGGCTAGATACGCACTATAGAATAAGAATAAGCACTACAGTACAATAATACACACTACAGGTTAGATACGTTTTTTAGAATAAGAATTAGCACTACAACACAATAATACACACTACAGGCTAGATACGCACTATAGAACAAGAATAAGCACTTCAATACAATAATACACACTACAGGTTAGATACGCACTATAGAATAAGAATAAGCACTACAGTACAATGATACACACTACAGGTTAGATACGCACTATAGAATAAGAATAAGCACTACAGTACAATAATACACACTTCAGGTTAGAAACGCACTATAGAATAAGAATAAGCACTACAGTACAATAATACACACTACAGGTTAGATACGCACTATAGAATAAGAATAAGCACTACAGTACAATGATACACACTACAGGTTAGATACGCACTATAGAATAAGAATAAGCACTACAGTACAATGATACACACTACAGGTTAGATACGCACTATAGAATAAGTATAAGCACTACAGTACAATAATACACACTACAGGCTAGATACGCACTATAGAATAAGAATAAGCACTACAGTGCAATGATACACACTACAGGTTAGATACGCACTATAGAATAAGAATAAGCACTACAGTACAATGATACACACTACAGGTTAGATACGCACTATAGAATAAGAATAAGCACTACAGTACAATGATACACACTACAGGTTAGATACGCACTATAGAATAAGAATAAGCACTACAGTACAATAATACACACTACAGGCTGGATACGCCACTATAGAATAAGAATAAGCCTACAGTACAATAATACTCACTACAGGCTTGAAACGCACTCTAGAATAAGACTAAGCACTACAGTACAATAATACACACTACAGGTTAGATACGCTCTTTAGAATAAGAATTAGCACTACAACACAATAATACACACTACAGGTTGGATACGCACTATAGAATAAGAATAAGCACTACAGTACAATAATACACACTACAGACTAGATACGCACTATAGAATAAGAATAAGCATGACAGTAACAAGAATACGGATTATAATAACACAATACGCACTGAAAAAATAAACTACCAGTTAATGAAGTAAATAGTAATTAAATGACATGCGGAACCATACGATAATCCATGAGCTTTTCATCCAAAACAACATTAACGTGCAATCAAGATTAAGTTTTAATATTTATGTAGTCCTAAAGTAAAACAAAGATCAGTGCAATACATTTGAATATAGATATTTCTTATATTTCTATTTTTAACCCAATAACAGTCAGTGGTCTATTGGTGAATTCCAATTTTTAATTATTTATTTTTATTTTTTATTTTTTATTTTCTTTTTAGAAATGAAAGTCAAACAAAACTAAGCTACGATTGGATTGCGTTTTTAGGCTAAACATAAAATACATGTTATTTAAAACAAAACAGAAATAATAATAATCCATCAAACCTTATTACAGAATATACTCATGTTTATGTTAACTTTACACCTTTCTTTATACAAAGTTTAAGAATCAGTCGTCTTGTTTGAATTTATTTGAAATTTCTTCCTTTTTTAGTTTTAATTGGCTTTTAATTGATTCTTGATTTTTCTTTCAGGTATGTCGAAAAGAACGATAACCACGAACGTTGTAGAACTGGAAGAGATTATTGAAATGCCCAGTAACTCTATAGAAGATGAAGATGATGATGATGATGATAATGATGATGATGATGATGGCGATACGAACAGTCACATGATCGAAGATCACATGACTGAAAACATGGTTGATGCCGAAAATGATAAAATCGTTACATTGGAAGATCTACCACCGAGCAGTAACCCACTTCAGTGTCGATACTGTAATAAAATCTTCACAAGGTCATTTTATCGTAAAGAACATGAACGTATCCACACGGGAGAGAGGCCATATTCTTGCAGTTTTTGTAGTAAACGTTTTAATAGTCACGGAAGCTGTCGGAAACATGAACGCACGCATATGAATTCAATATCGAAAAAGCTAGACTGTGATCACTGCGGCAGAAAATTTAATGACGCAAACAGTTTGAAAATTCATTCACGTACCCACTCCGGGGAGAAACCATATTCCTGTCATATTTGCGGTCGTTCTTTCGGATTTGACACGGTTCTAAAGAAACATATGTTATTTCATGCAGGTAATAAGCCATTTCAATGTACAGTTTGTCAGAAGTCATATTTTACAGCGTACGACCTACGAGTTCACATCCGGGGTCATACTGGTGAACGTCCATACAAATGTCGCCATTGTAATCTATCGTTTGTAACCGGTCGTAGGCGTAATATACATGAGAAGACTCATCAACGGAAAAATTCATTTGAATGTAAGAAATGTGGTCGAATATTTAGAACTGCTAATACGTTGTCGCTTCATCATATTAAAAGTCAAATGATTGGAGATTGTGAAGCTAGTGAACTGGAAACTGTTTACGATAATAATGAGACTGTTTTGTTTCAGAATGGTACTAGTAACGCAGAAATGCTCGAAGGGAACAGCCTGTATCATAACAAAACCCAGACTGAATCCCCGGAGAAAGAATCCGATAATACAGAGATAGACATAAGCGCACTGGCTCAGACTGTTGATGAAAACATGGCGAGAATGGCTACGAATGTTATCACGACGGATGTATTTCCAACCGCACTTATACGAAGTACAGAGCACGGAATCAAATCAGAACCCATGCTTAATTTCAGCATTCAAAGTAACCAAGCAAACTCATTTTCCACTGATCTTCAAGACTCGAACTTAAGTCGTAGAATTTCATTTCCGCTTGATGTACAATCTGGAAATCAGTATGATACGGCTTATCGGTCAGATCCCGGGAATGAAAACCAACGCGACACAGGAAGTAACGGCTGTGCCCAGCTATCGGTTGTTACATGCGACAACAAATCAACCCAGACTGACGCAATGAAAGATGTAGACTTAATGTTTTCTGAAATGGCGGCAGCAAGAACAATTCATGAGTGCAAATCTTGTGGTATAATATATCGAGACTACACAATGTTTCTTGTCCACAAAACATTACACATAAATCCACACAAACCTTTTATGTGCCATCTTTGTGGCCAAGAGTCACGTGATAGAGTAGACTTTCATTCACACATGATATGGCACATGAAATGACATCTGATATTAATTGTTGATAGGGACATAATCTTTATTTTTACTTAATTAGTAAATGCCTTTTGTTATTTTCTTCAATAAAACCGTTTCTAATACACGGGTTGTTGTCTTTAAACGAATCACAAAAAGCTCACTTTTGTCTTAAATTTGTCTTTGTTTTTAATTAAACAATCTTTCATTATATTGCACTTATTTTGAAATACTCGCCCAAGAAATGTAAACTATTGAATGACAATTGACATGTGCTGTATTCAAATATATAAAAAGTACCGTTGTCCTAATTTATAATAAGAAACTGTCACACATTATATTTTTCTTTGAAGCAGAAAAGTAAAATAGCCAAAAGTTTCTTAATAGAAGCTACTAAACAAAATACATGTAATTCAAGTACATAGAAAAAAGGAATGTGTGTTCTCGGGCATCATAATCTGCAGATGGAATGAGAGTCTCAGCAGCAGTGATCTAGAAGAAATATGTACGGCCACCAATAAACAACATCAAAAGTACAAATGATAAACAATAATAAATTAATTTTATAAAAAAAATATCGATAAATAACTGTTCCATTCTGTGAAGGGAAATAACTCTTAAGAAACTAATAGTTTAACTTTATTCCAAGTAAACTTAAGAAACTAATACCATAACTTTATTCCAAGTAAACAGATACACGCACAAACATTATATATATATATATATATATATATATATATATATATATATATATATATATATATATATATATATATATATATAGAGAGAGAGAAAGAGAGAGAGAGAACGTAAAAAGGGCCACACTCATAGTTTGTTGCACGATCCCCGGATTACCGTCCCGTCTAGTCGCCCTGATATTTCTGATATCGCACGGTAATTTTCTTTGTAATTCAATTAATTTTGAATTGTACCTAAATCCAAATTTGTGTCACGTTTTATGATTTAAGAAAGTGTACCAGACATTTTTAAGAAAAATTTATGGCTTTGCTGCGATTCGAACTTAAGGACACAGATTTACATAGCCGGAGTTCTACCACTAGACCACCGACCTATTCCTACTAGCAAATCTCTTTCAATAAAAATAACCCTTGTGTTGTTCTAAGATTTTTTATAATTCAAATGAACATTTAAAAGTATAAATATTCAAAATGAAAAAGCGTTTGTAAGAGGCAGGAAATAATTCAATTCAATTCAATCTTATTGCCTTTATTGCATTAAGCATATATATGCTTTTTGCCACAAATATATTTTACATAGCTGGTGGCAAAATATGTTACAAATTACATGTAATACAAAGAGAAACAATCAAGATGGTAAGAGAGCATCACATATACTAATAATATATATATATATATATATATATATATATATATATATATATATATATATATATATATATTTATTTATTTATTTATTTATTTATATATATATATATAATATTTCCATTTTACATGTATAATAAGTTACACATTTGTCAAAAAAAGTGTAGATTATATTAAACATAATATTTCATCCCTCAATTTAAATGCATGGTGTAACTATTTTGAGGTTTTCTTAATTAAAGAAGCATTTTTTGAAGACAAAAGACTTGTAAATTTTTGTATGTTAGGCTAGTTACAATAAGAATTAGAAAAGTATTTTCGCCGTAAATCAATATAGACAAGACACACTAACAGAAAATGTTATTCATTTTCTTGAACTTTCATATTACAACAATTACAAATTCTACTACTTTTTTCCATATTATAAAACCTACCATTCTCTATTTCTAAACCATGTGAAGATATTCTAAAACGAGTCAATACACTTCTAAATTTTTTTTCTACAATAACGTTTAAATATTCTTCAAATTCAAATTCTTTTTTAAACCTTTGGTAATAATATAATTTATTAAAATGAGACATATTACCAAACCATTCTTGTATGTACTGATCATTTAATCTTGTTTTTAACATATTAAAATCAGGTATAAAGAAATCTTGTTGAAGCCATATGTCGTGCATTCCCATAGAACATAACAATTTCTTTAACTGAAATATCCAATTAAGACCTGTATAGTTGTTACCATTATCAACATCTATCCTCAACATATTGTAAAATTTATATATAAAGGCTTCTTTGTTTTTAATATTTTTCAACCAATACTTAATAATACGTAACTTTCTAATGTAAGATAATGGATGTCTTCCTGAACTCACCATACACAGATACATTACAACACCAAGTATAATTTTACAGAACTTCAAATGTAAACGTTCAATATCATCAGCTGGGTGAAATCCCCAGACCTCAGCTCCATAATTCAAGATAGAAGACACCATAGAACCAAATAAATCTAATGAATGTTTACATGACAAAGAAATGTTTCCCCAATACATTAAAAACGCCATTTTGAGCTTTAGATCCTAATTCACATATTTTCTGTTGTGTTTGGTTCCATTTACCATTACTAAAGAATGTAACACCAAGATATACATAACTTTTAACCACCTCAAGTTGTGAACCATTATATGTAATAAAAGAATTATGAACCTGCCGTTTTCCATTCTTAAAAACCATTACTTTAATCTTTACTTTTATCTGCGTTAACATCAATATTCCATGTATCACAATAATTAAACAGTTTATCTAATAACAACTGTAACTCTTGTATCGATTTAGAAAATAAAACTGAATCATCAGCATAAAGTAATAAAAATACATGAATGAAATCAATATAAAAAAAGTCATCACCATCTGAATTCAAACTTTCCTTTATATCATTTATAAACATTAAAAATAACAGAGGGGACAAAGGTTCACCTTGTTTAACATCAGAATAAGACTTAAAAAATTCAGAAAAATCACCTGAAAACTTAACACATGATCTCACATTATTATACATTGATTTCAACATTTTAACCATTTTAGTACTAACACCAGAACACAATAATTTATGCCATAGAATATGTCTGGGTATTTTGTCAAATGCTTTTTTAAAATCAACAAATGCACAATAAACATTCTGTTTCAGACTTAGTGCTTTAGGTATAATTGAATGTAATATAAATATACAGTCTACTGTTGACTTATTTGGTAAAAAACCAAATTGATTTTCGATAACAATATCATTTGTATCTACCCACTTTAATAATCTATTATTTAAAACTAATGAAAATTTTTTGCAGCTACAGACATAAGACTTATTCCTCTGAAATCATTCACATCTTTGAGTTACCCTTTCTAGGAACTGGTACAATAATACATTCAGACCAATTGTCAGGATAAATACCAGTATCAAAAATATAATTAAAAATAACAACCAAATACGGAACTATTAATCAGAAAATTTAAATATTTCAGCAATAATACCATCAATACCGGGACTTTTACCATTATTAAGCCCTTTAATTACTGTTACAATTTCTTGAGCTGTAATATTGTAATTCTAATAACATACTATCTATATGACCAGTAAGTTCAACATGCAGATCAGAATTATCAAGTTCAATATTACCATACATAGATTTAAAATACTGAAAAAACTTGTCAACATTAACATTTGAGTTAATAGTCTTATTACATTGTTTTACCTTTTTATTAGCATTCCAAATTTTTTAGGTTGAAACTTAGCTATGTTACACAAATGTAAACCTTGTTTATATTAAAAACGAGCTTTGTAATTCTATTATACATATTACGCTGCTTTGTAAAAATATATCTGTTCATATCACTAGGTAACAGTTTGTAATTATTTCTACACTTCACAAACTCGGCCTTTTCTTTTACACATTCATCATTAAACCAGTTATTATTATTATTATTATTATTATTATTATTATTATAAAAACGTTTACCATAAATCATATTAGCTTTGCTATATAATTGTACACAAAAATTGTTTACTACACTATTTATATCAACCTCGTCATTTGTAGGATTTACAACATTGCTCACAATATCATCAAACACTGGTAAAGATTCAAAAATAAGTTTTCTAAATTCACTGATTTTACTGTCATCCAATACAATCTTCTTAGAAATATTATTACCTTGACCTTTGACCTCAGAATCTAATTTACACAATACAGAAAAAACAAAGGTGCATGTGGCGAAAATTCAGTGTGATCAAGAACTTCAAAATCATAAACATTATTAATACTATCATAATCTACAAGTAGATTATCAATTAAACTTGTACCATTACCTGAACAATAGGTAGGTTTTTCCAATATTTTTATCTTTACCCAATCTACCATTACAAATAATAACACCAGAACTTTTACACAAGTTAATTAGTCGTCTACCATGACTGTTAATAGTCAAATCCTGGGTAGATCTTTCCAAATATGTATCAAAGAAATCAGCACTTACACCCATATAACTATCATAATTGTGGTTTAAAATAACATCTTCTAAATTACCAACTCTTGCATTTAAGTCACCAACAATAAACAGATTACCTAGATTTTTATATTTTAAAATACTAGTTTCTAACAAATAAAAAAATCAACATCATTTCTCTTTAAGATCTGGGAATCTTGTGGTAAAATATAAATAATACACAAGTACATATCTTTGTTAAGACCAAAACAGTCTTTTTTAAATTTTATCCAAAACATTCCATTTTTGTTTGATTCTAAAATATCAAAATAACCTTCATATTCTGATTTATAATGAAATGAAACAACTCCACTTAATCTACCTCTGGTTCTCTTACCCTTTATACCTGGAATTTTCACATGTGCAAAATTGTCAATTTCAACATTTCCTTCACTATTTAACCATGTTTCAGTTAAACATAAGAAGTCATAATTACTTACGTATTTTTTAAAGTCATTATCACTGCTGTGTCTTTTTAAACCATCCACATTTCATACCAAAAAACGGAGTTGTTTCTCTGACCTGTCCTATTGCGTTTGATGAGGATCTATAAGGGGTCCACGATATTCCTGACCATTAATGTACAGTTTATCGAAAACTATTCTTACCGTATTTCCTTTATCCTTTTCGCGTTTCAAAATCGGCAGTAACTGTCTGCGTTTGTCCGCTATTTCCTTTGGATATTGATCACTAATTGAAAAACCGGACCTCTTAAGTTAAAACTAGCTTTCTTATCGGTTTCCTTTTCACTGAATTTGTGAAATTTCACAACGATTGGGTGTGGCTTTCCACCATTTTGACGTTTTCTCCTTCCAATACGATGTGCGCGATCAATTTTCAATTTGTTTTGACCTGGGTCAAGTTTCAACATATCATGACAGAATTTTGTAACAGTTTCAACACAATCCTCCTGACCTTGAACTTCACCAATGCCAAAAAATAACAGGTTTTCTCGCATAGAACGTGACTGTAAGTCTAAAAGCGTTCTTTTCACATTTTCGTTATCTTGCTGCAGCTTTTTATTATCCACCATCATAGATTCCACTTGTTTAACAAGATCCGAAGTTGAAGACTGTAATAAATCCATATTAGCTTTATGGTCATCACACGCATCATATAGAGATTTGGTGGTATTCTCGATAATATCTAAACGCTGTTCCATACCAACAACGGTTTTATCCAGTTTCTCCACTTTTGAATTAATACCATTTAAGACGCACTCAATTGACTCCAGTTTTGAAAGTTTCACTTTTATATCTCGCAGTTCATTTGTAAGTGCCGTAACCCACTGAGGTGGGGGGTTATTGCCTGTTTGCATAGGTTGCATAAAAGCTTGCTGATGTGGTTGTTGGTAGGCAACCTGTTGCGGAGAGAAACTTGGCGCAGGCGATTGGTACACATCCCCGTACTGTGACATACTTGATGTAAAAAGTGCACAAAAACTAACAAAGTTCAGACCGTCAAAGCTGCTATCTTCAGCTTTGTCCTTTTCAGAACAGTAACATCATTTATTCTTTTCCGCTTTTTTCACTGTTCGACCCTCCTGTCTCAAACAGATGACAAATGTTTGATGAAATAGACAGGCGCACATACAAATTCCGAAAAGTTAATTGCGGGGATAATTTGGAAATTTCAAACTAAAAAGTAAATTTGACATTGCACATGCTTATTTTAATTTGTTTCTTTTGATACATTTATTTAATAAAGTAACATATAGCTGAAGACTGGGTCATTTACACAGGTCATACCCATGAGCAACATTCACCTAATCCGATTAAACTATTGTATTCTTGAAAACGTGGAACAAGTTTGATATCGCATTGTTTACTCGCCTAACGGCTCGTAAACAGTGCGATATCCCTTACTTATTTGTATAAAACACAATTTGATTAACACAAATTCCTTCACAAACATTTTACCGTTTATTTTATACAAATTCAACACGGGAGAGTGATCTTTGTGTTCAGTTTGTCATTAATCAAAATTCTAGAAAAGTTCATTGTGTTCAGTGATAAGATGTTATTACAGCAAAAATTAAAATCACGATAGTAAGTAAAATGTCAGTAAATTAATCATCATCTTGTTCGCCGTCTTCATCGTCATCATTGTCTTTCATTCCTAATTCTTTCTCCTGCATGACAGCTTCCACTGCAGCTTCCTGTTCTGGGAGTCGTCTGCTTCTGTTATTTCCGGACTACTTGGAATTCAGTTACTGTTGCATCGGGAATTTATAGTTGGAACTCTATATTCTAGTTTTTGTGACCCCAATATAGATGTTTTCAAAAAACCTATAAATACATTCAATCACATAAACTGAGATCTTTTTTTTTCAATTTCCACATTTGCTGATTATTTTCGTGAATATGAGAATTAACTAAAAAAAATTTTATAAAAACCTCACACACAATTGCTTGACGACAAGACAGCTTAACGGGATTGACAAAGTTCCGTCTTTGCTGGGATGCCTTCCTATACTCATTTGTACGAGAGAAATAAAGACTGAACAATTTTGCAGGGACAAGTAGATGCATAAAAACTGATTTATTATTAATAATCATACAATGTTAAGTGTTTGCAAATAAAATTCATATTTGGACAACTCTAAATTTTTATTTCGCTACAGAGAAGGTGCACATTCTTTCCAACACTTATTTCCCTAATTTAAATTCACATGTTTAACCTATTTTGTATTCATAGATTTTACTTTGCTTTTTAAATTGTGGTTTAAAATAAACCGGTAATTTTGTGTTTGATTATATACTTATTTTCCTCTTTCTGCCTCAAAACCAGATGTCCCTGGCCATAAGTTTGAGTTAAGAACAGCCAGTAAGTTTTCCAGGAGGAACTTGGATGGCATTTTTGGTAATCAACGCTGGGCTGTTGCCTACATCATGAATATGTAGTATGTTATTCCATTAAAAATTCTTGCTAAGTCATCAGTAACAACAACACTAATAGAATTTACTTTGTTTTATACTACAGTTATATAGCAATTGATAGAAGTAGCATTTTGTGTAACAAATAAGATTTCTAACATCATTTTATTAATAATAATAATAATAATAATGATAATAATAATGCATGTAATAATAAATAATTCTTTTAAATCCCATGAACAAAGTATATGTCTTCTTTTCTTGCACTTTAATCAAACTAAAAAAAATGTACTTTGCTCTTGTTCCGTAACAAAACAAACATGACTTGTACAGCGTCCTTTTACTTTTTACCTTGATCCTTAGACATGTGGGTCAATAACCTCGGCCTACTTTCCGGTTCCGGTTTATCAGACTCGAGCTCATTTCTGTCCTCATCTTCATCCTCACCCTCTCCTTCCTGTCCGCATTGTACTGAGTTAAACCATACATTCCTCTCCTGCTTAAGTAAATTGTTTTACAATCTTGCTATTGAAAAAACATTACGATTTCTGGAATATCTAGTGAAGGATAACATTAAATAACCAAAAACACCAGACGACAGTCATTTATGACACTTTTATATATATATATATTTCAAACTTTTTAGGCCAACTTCATAGAATTTAAAGACTGGAGATGACGTAAATTTTACAATCTTATACTGACGAAATAATGTTTATTATTATAATAGATAATAGATCTTTATAAATGATTTTTTTAGCAGTTTATTTCCGTGATAACCAGTTTGAAAAACTTCTCATTACTGACTAATGGACATCTTCAATTAAACCGATATTTTTCCAGTACGTTCTGTTTAGCTCATTCTTAGAACGTTTCTTACTTTTCCAATTATGTTATGACAGAAGTAATTTCACTGTCCTTTATGAGCTTCATCAGCACGTTCAGTTGATATATATTTGGTTAAATGTATTACGTACACAAGTGTCTGTGATAATAGGAATTATTGCTTGATCATATACGGTATGCATTAGATAGGAAGTAACTATATATAAAATTTGAATAAACCCGTATAAGAGAACCACATAAAAACATTTAAACAAGAGAAAGAACTATATCATTTCTACAGACAGAGTAGTGTAGCATTTGGTTAACCGCTGCCTGCAAACCCGCATATCATCGATTTCATTTTGTATTTAGAATAGAGAAACTAAAACGTTTTGGATTTCATAATTAGGATTGTTAAACTAGTCATACAAGAGGTTACGTTTTCGATATGTTTCTTTTCGTCACAAGATTCCCCACTTTTTTCTTCGCCTCCTTCCTTTGATGATTTGTTGAAAAACGTAATCATTGTAGCCGATATTAACTGATTTAAAAACCAGCATCTAATGTGTCTATTTGTAAAAAGTTGACTTCAGTAATGCTGTTTAGTATCCCAGTCAAATCTTTTAACTTGTATCGTCAGTTTATTTATTGATTGAGGAGAAAACCTGATTGTCCAGAGAAAACAATCGATCTTTGGCAGACAAATTGACTAACATTCTTAAACTAGAATCTGTCCGAGGTGGTTTCGAACCTAGGCGTTGAGAAGCACCCTGATTTGTGAATACGCGCTTTAGACCAATCGACCACTGCAATAATATCTTCGTATTAGACATAAACTTATAAGAGGTTCATTTTTTAACATTCATGTTACATGGAAATCCATAAATATATACTCCGTAAACAGCGCATGTTAGTAATAATTACTTCTTTACTAAACAGAGAACAAGTTAAGTTATTCTGGTCTGTTTTTACTAAATCACAAAATCGATTTTGTGTTGTTGTACAGTACAAGCCTGGTAAAAGCATTTTCATAAATCAAGGCAGTCAGTTTGGGGATAGTCGAGGAACCAGAAAAAACCACCGACCTTTGTCTTGCAAACTGAGGATTCCAATACAGGTACTGAGAGGGCCAAGTGGAAGCACAGAAATGCAGTTATCCAGGGGAGTATAAAAATTAATTCTGTCATGACTGTTTTTATTTTAGACAGTACAATACTTGAAAGTTGAAGGGGCAGTAATAGAGAGAATACTAGATGTTTCTTGTGACTTTAGTAGTCCATGAATCGACGTTTAGCATATTAAAAAAAGATCCACTTTTAGTTAACAGCGGAGTCAAACAACGTGAGGCAACATCAAGGATGTTAAGAAGTTTGATTTGTGGTCAGAATTCTCTATGGTACAATTCCATTCCCAAAAATGAAAATGAAAACTTACAGTAAAAAATCAACCTACAACCATCCCCACCTCATTCCGTCTACAGCCTTTATCACACATGTGAAAGACCGGGTGGGGTAGCTTATTTGGTAGAGTATCTTGGGTTTTAGCCCTGGTTTGACCGCTGTATTTACACTTTCCTGTTAAATTCAAGGGCTTGTCATACCTCTGGAATTGACTGATCTACAAGTTCGTTCGCCTGGTGGTTTTTATTCAAGGTAGTTGAAAAAGGCAACCAACAGGTTAATCTCTGGGAAGGTCTTGGTAGTTTTGATTCAAGATAATAATAATAAAAATAAAAATAATTATTGTAATAATAAAAATAATGATAATAATGAAATAAAAAAGGGGAGGTATGTGACAGACGGGTCTAATATATCACCTCAGTTGTAGTTAGAGGGAATCAAACACAAACATACCGATCAATATTAAAATCACAATTCCAAATGGAAGCTTAAAATACGGAAAATTAAAAATCAATTTGAAAAAGTGAACTTTGAAAGAAGGGAAAGCAGTCAGATGCTTAGGAAGAGAAAGCAACTATTGTCTAGCTAATTACACCTGTCGTGTATATAATCAAACTATGGAACGTCAATTATATCCAGGATAATTTTGAAAACAGCCACATTATATATATATATATATATATATATATATATATATATATATATATATATATATATATATATATATATATATATATATATTAAATGTAGTACGTAAATGAAGGTTATTTTAGGACAACTTAATGTCTGAAAAATGTAGTTGGTTTTTTTACGTTTTGAACATGATTATTTGTGAAGATATCAGACATCATTTCATTGATATGTAACACTAACATGTCTGTTAAAGTTAAGTTTTGATGGAATCTCTCCTGTATATATGCAAATTCTGTCAAACTCTATGTAAAATGATAGTAAGAATTAAACTTATGAATGTAATGTTAATATCATCATGCTTCTTTGTAGCGTAAATTTCCTAAATTTTCAGATCTGACCGGACTTATTTAGCATGAAAATATTTTTGTCAACAAACATCCGTTAGTCATCAGATGAAAGTCATTTATCTTCAAGTATTAGACTTATTACTTTGTCTTTAGACGAATTGATTTTGCATTCATCAAAATGGAAGAACGTTTTCTCTTTGACGGTAAGAGTGTCTGTGAGCTTTAATTTGGTAAAGTTAATATCAATATTAAATGATAGTTTGAGGCTACAGAATTAGATGATCTGTCTTCAAATAGACAAGCAACTTCTGATCGATGCCATATTCAACATCTGGACAGACAACATCTTTTATTTTAGAGATAAATATTCCGTGCTTTATTTTCTTTCAATTCGTGGATTATAAATGGTCTTTTTAACTAAACCCGTATCATCATTTTTAAAAATAAACTTACTTTATTTAAATCAATTCATTTGTGATAATTATCAAAGCAAAAAAAATGTCATGCCTAGAAGTAAATGTTACATTAAATATATATATATATATATATATATATATATATATATATATATATATATATATATATATATATATATATAATGTTGAATCAGTATCATACAAGAAACCTTAAATTTAAATGAAATCCTATTCTTATTTCTGCAAATCTAGGTTTAATTTTGCAAAACTAGTTATTATAATACAAAGAAATACATGTACAAATCAGCAACAGTTGCAAGTAAATAAATCATATGTTCCAGAAGTAAACAATCCATGGTCTACAATGTATATAGCTCCGCTTCTTACTTTTTAAAAAAAGTCCATGGTAGTTTTCATCTTGTGTGAACTTTCATTTGTGAATCATCTAAGACAACGGATAACAGTCGCTTTAAAATGAAACTTTTAATATAATTGCTTATAGTGATTGTAAAAGACGCATAAACTTGGCGGAATGGTAAAGAAAACAGTGTCATATTAAACTTTTAAATGTTTTATTATTATTTTTGAAATTCCAAAAACTTTGCATAAGACCCAATTGCAAACTAAAGTATTTATATCTGACAACTTATGTTAATTTTTCGACACAACAAAATAATAAATGATCTATGTTTTGAAACTTTATCACATGTATTTTTCCAGAAAGTTATAGTATCGATAGTGTATCTTGTATTTAATTTTGTGTCAGAAAATTTGCAGAAATACAAAATAAATAAATAAAACGTAACTTGAACAATGTTATGCTTAGCGCTCTCTCTCTCTCTCTCTCTCTCTCTCTCTCTCTCTCTCTCTCTCTCTCTCTCTCTCTGTGTGTGTTCGTGTGTGTATTTCTATAAACTTTATCTTATGAATGTTTATAATTTCGTACCAGACAAATCTATATCATTCATTAACAGTTTTAATTACCAGATACTGGTAATATAAGTTTCAGTCATAAAAAACTGCATTTGTATGATTTTTAATATCCAAAACAGAAATCCGCAACATTGAAATTGACTGTAATTAGGTAAACTGTCAATTCAAAAATATAAAGAATTGTGTTAGAATTGACAACATTATCAATATCGCATCTTCCTGACAATGTCCATCAGTCTGAATTATTGTGCGCGCATCTCTTCTAGATGGTGACTTCGAAAGAACACAAGGAAGAAATGTGCAAATGTAATTAATACCACGCGCATCTTACCGCTACATGTGTATGATTTAAAACATTCCGATGACAGAGATTTGGAGTAACTGCGTTGATTAGAGATGAAGTACTACATATTTGTTATTTGTTGTTTTTGTTTATGTTCAATACTGGGAGGTTAGTAAGTACTGATTTTTGTTTACTTTTTGAGGTTTTTTCTGAGATCATTATTTAATTTGAAAGTCTATTCAGAGTAGAGTCAAGTTTTGTTATGTTATATAAATATTTTTTATCTGCCTCTTATTTACCACATGCATTATGTATGAGCTAGAAAGTAGTGTATAAAGAAAACCTTTAAATATAATAATTTTGCGCGATTCAAATTTTACAAGAATGTAAAATTACCATATACTTAACAAATGATTGTCAAGACAACTCTCTCTCTCTCTCTCTCTCTCTCTCTCTCTCTCTCTCTCTCTCTCTCTCTCGTTTGTAACTTAACACGATGAGTTGTATTTTCATATACATTTGCTATTATGTATACCATATTAATCTTGATTTCAATATGATTTACGGCAATATATTTTTTGTAGTATTTTCTATAAAAAACGTTATTACAAAAACAAGTAATAATTGGATCTTTGACAAGCCCTAAATTAAGAATTAAATAGTCAATATCCTATATATGAATAATTGGTTGACTGAATTCATGACCATTTTTCTTTTGTACTATTATATTTATTATTGGTTCAAGCGTTTTAATAAATTGCTTTAGCAATACAAATCGAATAAAATCAATTGTAGAAGATATCTGTTTCTTCAGTAAAATGTGTTGTAATTCATAATACTGTAAATAAATGATTCCCTTTGCAGATGTCACAAGCATGTTTAGCTAGTGTTTGTTATACATGCCAAGATCTAAACATTATTTATTTATTTTATTTATTTATTTATTTATTTATTTTTTTATTTAGTTAGTTATTTAGTTAGTTAGTTAGTTATTTATTTCCTCTTGTCTAGTCTTCTGGTAGCATATATCAATAAGGTGTTTTATTTGCTATACCACGGTGGTACATAATATAAGTTTGTCAGTTCATTTGCTATAGGTTGGCGGTTACATCCTGGTACTCTGATTTCTCGAAAAATTCCATGGCTGACTCTTTCGATGTAAGTGGATCTTGACTTACTCAATTACTTATCCACTTGTAACATGTTCCGTTTTGCTAATTTACACAAGTTTTTCCCTGCCAACGTCGCAGGTTACGACTTTTTTGTCACCTACTATTTCATATTTATATCTCAAAAGTAGCATATGTCATTGTAGTTGCGTTTAGAAATAGTGCTATTAATAACTACATGTATAAATGATTTATGATCTAAGAAATAATTATCTTATCTACATGTAATTCTGAAAAACCTTGTAACTAATATAAGATATATATTCACAGCAGTACACTGTGAGAAACAACCTTCTTTAAAAGAAAACGGACAAAATCTTATTACTTGTCGATATGAAATACGTATAAGCTCAAAACAGCTTCATTTTCATATAATGATGATTGAAAGGATTCAGGATTTTTGAAGGGTAATTTTCAACTTGTACATTAACCCAAATTATAACATGTATTTACGTTAAATTATTTATAATTATTTTCAACATATTTAACTAATTTTTGCCATTGACATAGCATATACAAATGTTTTAGCATTGTCATACTGTAAAATTATCCATTGTTGGAGGGCTAATTTTGCTGAGTGAGTGAAAGACAACAAGTAACGATTTACGCCTGTAGTCCTGGATAGGGAAACTGAAGTTGCAGATTGAGTCCAAGGCAAAGCATTTTCAATCCGTGGTTTTTATCCGTGGTAGAAGAGCTTCGCTTTGTTTGTAGGGAGTATTAGACATTAATGGTTTAGTTTGTAGATGTTATTTGAGACAGAGGAACATAAGTTGAAAAAAGGGTCAGAAACGTAACAATGCATGTAGACGTAGTTACACTTTGCATGTATAAAAAACTTCATTTGGCTGCTTGTTTAGTGTAACGTCAAAATAAATTGTTTGCCATAAATGTTATGTATAATTAAAATCTTAAACATTGCCGATTTTTCTCTTTTTAGGTGTACAGTTGTCTTGTTCACAAAGAAAGCCTCATGTCGGAAACAGGAAATGTAAGAAGTCATGTCGAACAAAAGCAGACTGTGTAAGCCCAAAGAAGGATTGTGTCTGTGATGGAGCGTGTGGATTAAGTTGTATTAATACAAGTAGGTCGCCAAAATGATATTGTGCTTTTAATTTCATAACTTCTATCGCATTACAAGATTGAATATTCGACCACGCAAGTTTGTAATTGTTCTGAAATAATTTTAATAATTTTAAAAAACACTCCACGGGATTCTCTGTCTTACTTGCTTAATATAAACGTCAATTAAAGATCCCACAGTGACTGATTTAATAAACCGAAGATTATAGCTGGTCTTTACAAACTTCAGCAATAAAACCGGAAAATAGCCGGTCTTTACAACATCAGCAATAAAACCGGATGATTATAGCAGGTCTTTACAAACATCAGCAATAAAACCGGAAGATTACAGCCAGTCTTTAGAAACATCAGCAATAAAACCGGAAGATTATAGCCGATCTTTACTAACATCAGCAATAAAACCGGAAGATCGTAGCTGGTCTTTACAACATCAGCAATAAAACCGGATGATTATAGCTGGTCTCTACAAACATCAGCAATAAAACCGGAAGATTATAGTCGGTCTTTACAAACATCAGCAATTAAACCGGAAGATTATAGCCGGTCTTTACTAACATCAGCAATAAAACAGGATGAACGTAGCTGGTCTTTACAACATCAGCAATAAAACCGGATAATTATAGCTGGTCTTTACAACATCAACAATAAAATCAGAAGATTATAGCTGGTCTTTACTAACATCAGCAATGTAACCGGAAGATCGTTTCTGGTCTTTACAAACATCAGCAACAAAACCGGAAGATTATTTCCGGTCTTTACAACATCAGCAATAAAATCAGAAGATTATAGCTGGTCTTTACTAACATCAGCAATGTAACCGGAAGATCGTTTCTGGTCTTTACAAACATTAGCTACAAAACCGGAAGATTATAGCCTGTCTTTACAAACATTAGCTACAAAACCGGAAGATTATAGCCTGTCTTTACAAACATCATCAATAAAACCAAGGTCTTTACAAACATCAGCAATAAAACCGAGTCTTTTCAAACATCAGCAATAAAACCGGAAGATCGTAGCTGGTCTTTGCAAACATCAGCAATAAAACCTGAAGATTATATCTGGTATCTACAAACATCAGCAATAAAACCGGAAGATCGTAGCTGGTCTTTACAAACATCAGCAATAAATCGGAAAGATTATAGCTGGTTTCTTCAAACATCAGCAATAAAACCGGATGATTATAGCTGGTATCTACAATTATCAGCAATAAAACCGAAAGATCGTAGCTTGTCTTTACAAAGATCAGCAATAAAACCGGATGATTATAGCCGGTCTTTACTAACATCAGCAATAAAACCGGAAGATCGTAGGTTGTCTTTACAAACATCAGAAATAAAACCGGAAGATTGTAGCTGGTCTTTTCAAACATCAGCAATGAAACTGGATCTTAACAAACATCAGCAATAAAACCGAAAGATTATATCTGGTCTCTTCAAACATCAGCAATAAAACTGGAAGATTGTAGCTGGTCTTTGCAAACATCAGCAATAAAACCGGAAGATTATCGCTGGTCTTTTCAAACATCAGCAATAAAACCGGATCTTTACAAACATCAGCAATAAAACCGAAAGATTGTAGCTGGTCTTAACAAACATCAGCAATAAAACCGGAAGATTGTAGCTGGTTTTTACAAACATCAGCAATAAAACAGGAAGATTATATCTGGTCTTTACAAACAACAGCAATAAAACCGGAAGATCGTAGCTGGTCTTTACAAACATCAGCAATAAATCGGAAAGATTATAGCTGGTCTCTTCAAACATCAGTAATAAAACCGGATGATTATAGCTGGTCTCTACAATTATCAGCAATAAAACCGAAAGATCGTAGCCGGTCTTTACAAAGATCAGCAATAAAACTGGATGATTATAGCCGGTCTTTACCAACATCAGCAATAAAACCGGAAGATCGTAGCTGGTCTTTACAAACATCAGAAATAAAACCGGAAGATTGTAGCCGGTCTTTTCAAACATAAGCAATGAAACCGGATCTTTACAAACATCAGCAATAAAACTGGAAGATCGTAGCTGGTCTTTGCAAACATCAGCAATAAAACCGGAAGATTATAGCTGGTCTCTACAAACATTAGCAATAAAACTGGAAGATCGTAGCTGGTCTTTACAAACATCAGCAATAAATCGGAAAGATTATAGCTGGTCTCTTCAAACATCAGCAATAAAATCGGATGATTGTAGCTGGTATCTACAATTATCAGCAATAAAACCGAAAGATCGTAGCTTGTCTTTACAAAGATCAGCAATAAAACCGGATGATTATAGCCGGTCTTTACTAACATCAGCAATAAAACCGGAAGATCGTAGGTTGTCTTTACAAACATCAGAAATAAAACCGAAAGATTATATCTGGTCTCTTCAAACATCAGCAATAAAACCGGATGATTATAGCTGGTCTTTTCAAACATCAGCAATAAAACCGGATCTTTACAAACATCAGCAATAAAACCGGAAGATTGTAGCTGGTCTTAACAAACATCAGCAATAAAACCGGATGATTGTAGCTGATTTTTACAAACATCAGCAATAAAACCGGAAGATTTTAACTGGTCTTTACAAATATCAGCAATAAAACCGGAAGATTGTAGCTGGTCTTTACAAACATCAGCAATTAAACCGGAAAATTATAGCTGGTCTCTACAAACATCAGCAATAAAACAGGAAGATTGTAGCTGGTCTTTACAAACATCAGCAATAAAACCGGAAGATTTAAGCTTGTCTATAAAAACATTAGTATTTAAACCGGAAGGTTATAGCTGGTCTTTACAAACATCAGCAAAAAGACCGTAATATCATAGCTGGTTTCTAAAAACATCAGCAACAACCCGAAAGATGGTAGCTAGTTCCAGTAACAAACCATTATTGATTAGAAAATGCCTATCATATATCACATTATCATAAAATAACATTTGATGTACTAGAACTAACAACCAAACCAGCTTTAATCTCCCGGCTTTTTATTGATTTATTTTGTTTTGTTTGTTTGGTTGTTTTGTTTATAAAGACTAGGAATAGCTATAGTTGCCGTTTAAAGGTTTATAGTCTATGGAGATTTAATTCTCATTCAATCATATAATATCATTTTAAACTAAATTAAGGGGGAAATTATGTCCCATATAAAAGACATTATTGGGATTTGTCTGGATGTAATTATAGGCTTTTTAAACCTATGATATCCATCAAGGATTAAAAACAGACAGATACCACCCATCTTTATGGCTAAATACAAAACGATACACGTGTAAGCTAATTTAAAGAACGTGCCATACGTCCGAAACCGGTTGTAACAATTTAATACATACATATCGTAACTAAGATTTTTTATTATTCAAACTATATCTTGTCATAGTCAAAGTCATTTTTATTAATATACATTACGTTTGTGGCGAATCTTAAATAGATTATATCCTGAGCTTACATTCGGTTATCATAAACTCCGCTTGGTAACTCGAAATCATAAATGAATCCTTTCCGTGTAGATGAGTATTTTCATTGTTTACCTCACCTCAACTCACCTAACCTCTTCGTACCTGCTGGCACATAAGGTCCATACACTGCCTCCACCTTCCTCTGCCATTGGTTACTGCCCTCGCTGTCACCTAACTATTCCATATCAGCTCGGATCTTTCTTACTCTGTTGTTCTTCAGTATACTTATTTGGCGCTATATACGTAAACTGGCGAAACAATTATGACACTAACCGTTAATATTTTTTATTTCTAAGAATGATACAATTCAGTAAAACATCTGTCAAAATGAAAATTATTGCAATATGACAATAATACATACGCAAAGAGGGCTTTTGCTAGAATTTGCAACTGTTTATAAAATGATTAGATAATTTGCAATACAGATACAAGCATTATTTTTGAAATATTTACAAAATGCTTTTTTGAAAATTTATTTGTTAAAATAGTTTAAAATATTATTTTATGATGTTCAATGTATAATCTGAGTTATTTATCATGTATTATAATCATCATGTCAAGTTTCATTAATAGAATTGGAATATTGAAGTTTTTTTCAGTATTTGAAAGTGATTTTTAAACTTAATTATATAAATGTTTGCCAAAACTTGTTTTATATTTTGGAATTTTATTAAAGTTTGAGGAATATTCAAAAATGTGGAAAAATATAATTTTAAGATAAAACCACTTTTACGAGAAAAACCTTCTGTGAAAGCAGAATGATGTTCTCAATAATTTAGCTTTGTGAAAAAAACCGTTAATAATATTACAGATTGTAACAAATCTTTTTAATTGGTTGTTATAAGGAAATTTATATAAATACATAGCAGTATTCAACTACAAATGCATTACAATCAGTATTAAACCACCACACTCATTTTTGTAAGAAAAAGAAAGTGATTTTCCTCTTTTAATATGTTGTAGATGCAGATTGTGAACATCTTAGAGAACCGAAGCATGGCTCAGTTACCATTACACCTTATAATAAATTTGGTGCAGTTGCTAGATACAGATGTAACGATGGGTATAGCCTTAAGGGAGTACACTTTAGAGTGTGTCAGGGAGATCGAACCTGGAGTGATGCTGAACCAATGTGTATAATTAACTCAAATCTTCTAGGTATGAATCATAAACATTTTAATAACTGAGTGTATTTAGATTATTTCAAACTCTGAACTTTAGGTATTACCATAACCGTTAGTATTATACGTTTTGGTTTTACGTTTTAGCAAGTGCAGAAGTATTTATTGCCAAAGAAATTACGCTGGTAAATGTTATAAACTCGTATGCTGTACTTCTGACAACTCTCGATAAAAAAATTGTATAAATTGTTGTATGTATCAATCACCATGATATAAATTTATTGAGGCTCTCAAATTTAGATCATACGTAGATATTTTGTGTAAGGTGAAATTTTCATCACAGCAAACAATAATAATATACTACTTTCTTGACGTACCTGTTCTAAACTACAAACTTGTCCAAGACATAATTAGTACAAACTTTTATAAGTTTTTACGACAATAGCTAACCGTAAAAAAGTCATATTTTACATATAAACGTAGATTACGGTTTTACGTAAATATATAACACAAATACCTGTTAAAGTTTGATGTGCCAGATGTGCACATTTCGGAATGTCATTCCTTATCAGTGACACTCAGACCAAAAAGTGTGATAGATAAAACAAAATAGTAATAGTTTCTTTCTATATCTCTTTGAAATTTTGAAATATTTGAACTGCATACATCAATTAAATATGCAGTCTCAGGTTTGAATAAAATAATCCATTATTGTTGTTTACATGGACATGTTTGTATAAACGGTAACATTGATATATAGGTATATTAATAGTATTTGGTCAAATCAATAGGCAATAATAAGTTACATACTGTTTCGGCCTTGTCTAGGATTTACACCTTTGTTTTAATATAGTAGACGCTGAGGGTGTTGTCCTCAGACGCTGCACAATCGGCCACAGTCATTTTACTCATCCCTTTCATTTAAAATCGAGAACAATCTCTTTAATTGTCCCTTGTCGAGATCAACAATCTGTCTAGCACATTTTGCTGGATCGTGTTGAATGCATCAACAAAGGATACTTTTTATTCAGTATTATCAATGCAAAATCTTTTTACAAATGTCAATTACATTAAATTTTAAACTTCTCCTCAGGAAATAAAACTGTTCAATTAAATACAATTTTTATCATATGTTATCCAGTCTTTTGTTATAACATATTACTGGTTTTTATCAGTTTAGTGGTAGTTTTACGTCAATATTATGCGTTATATATACTATTATATTTTTAACATTTTCTAGCCGAGAATAGCTGCAATCATGCTGATTCGGCTTCATTTGCTTACTCTTTGAATTTTATAAACAAATAGATCATTATGTTAATGTGACTTACTTATTTGTATGTATATATGTTATATGTCACTTTTTGCACTCAATAGTTATTTTGTAGACACATATGGTTATATTATACCTAAGCACTATTTCAGTGAAAATAACGTTTAAATGAATGAATGAGTGAATGAATGAATATATCTGGGGATAATTTAAATATAATAATGAATGAATGAATGAATGAATATATCTGGGGATAATTTGAAAATATAATTATTTCTCTTAATATGTTTGAGATAAAAGCATAAAATAAAGTCAACGTAAAAAACTAGATTTCTTTACAGAAAAAGTCGAATGTGGTAAACCACCTATTGTACATAATGCACATCACAATGGAGCTGAAGGTCAACAATTTTTTGACTTGGGAGTAATGTTACTGTACACATGCAATGAAGGATTTTCTTCTAGTGAGAACAAAGTAGACAGAGCCTGGTGTGTTGGTGGTGGAATCTGGGTAGGACCAAATATGACCTGTAACCGTAAGTATATATAATGTAATAAAGTAGACATAGCTTGGCGTGTCGGTGGTGGAGTCTGGGTAGGACCAAATATGACTTGTAACCGTAAGTATAAATAATGTAATAAAGTAGACAGAGCTTGGTGTGTTGGTGGTGGAATCTAGGGTAGAACCAAATATGACCTGTAATCGTAAGTATATATAATTTAATAAAGTAGACAGAGCTTGGTGTGTTGGTGGTGGAGCCTGGTTAGGACCAAATATGACTTGTAACCGTAGTATACATAATGTAATAAAGTAGACAGAGCTGGGTGTGTTGGTGGTGGAATCTGGGTAGCACCAAATATGACTTGTAGCCGTAAGTATCAATAATGTAATAAGGTAAACAGAGCTTGGTGTGTCGGTGGTGAAGTCTCAGGTAGGACCAAATATGACTTGTATCCGTAAGTATACATAATATAATAAAGTAGACAGAGCTGGGTGTGTTGGTGGTGGAATCTGGGTAGCACCAAATATGACTTCTAACCGTAAGTATAAATAATGTAATAAGGTAGACAGAGCTTGGTGTGTCGGTGGTGAAGTCTGGGTAGGACCAAATATGACTTGTATCCGTAAGTATACATAATATAATAAAGTAGACAGAGCTGGGTGTGTTGGTAGGTGGAATCTGGATAGCACCAAATATGACTTGTAACCGTAAGTATAAATAATTTAATAAGGTAGACAGAGCTTGGTGTGTCGGTGGTGAAGTCTGAGTAGGACCAATATATGACTTGTATCCGTAAGTATACATAATGTAATAAAGTAGACAGGGCCTGGTGTTTTTGGTGGTGGACTTCGGGTAGGACCAAACATAACTTGTAACTCTAAGTATACATAATGTAATAAATTATATAATAATAATAATAATAATATATATATTAATCAAAAGTGTAACTAGTTTCAGCTCCGCATCATACGGAACAGAATCGGTGAGAAATAATAAATAGGCGCCTTAGCTGATTACGCTATCTGACAAGTAGAGAAAGAATGCTGTCATTTTAGTTTGTCAGTAATTGTTGTCTGGAAAAAATGTAATCGATTATCTTTTTTAAACTAAACAAACGTCATAACTTTACTAAAACAAACGCACTCAAAACTGCTTGCAAACTTATACTATTAAATTATATGCCTAACAATGGTAAAGGTATTACCTAAGGGCTCTAATAGCTAATTTCACGTGCTTTGTATTTACTCTAGAATCCAATCGAATAAAGATGCTAAATAAATAAGTAAATTACATGTAATTAAATTAATAGTGTTATTGCATTATTTCAGATGCTGGATGTCCATTACCAACCACAATTCTAAACGGAGGTTATTTTGCGCCGAGAACCAATAACAAAGGCGCGAAATTGACATATTACTTGTAATGATGGATTTCATCTATCTAACCTGGAGCCTAGAACCTGTCTACCTGATGGTACATGGGATGGACATGAACCAAGCTGTGAAACAGGTAATGTCTAGGCATTGCTTAAACTGTTTTGTCTTTTTTGCCTTCAGCAAGAAATAATGATGTATTTTCATCCATTATCATTTTATCTATTATATGTTATCCTTGATAAATGATCATCCTTACTGCATGTTAACAATATTTCATTGGTATAAATGCGATTGCAATTTCATCTAAATAGGTGCTGTCTCAATTTGAATGAAATAATTAAGAGCGTACGTTAAAACTGATTGAATTCTTTTATATAAAATTTCTCTCTGCCTCTGACTTAATGATATCTATAGTTTAGCATCATTTATGTGGTCATGCACATTGCCAGTATAGATTAGTAATTTTCTGTTATGTTCTTTAAAAGTTAAAAAACAAATTTCTCTACTTCTTTATCTTTACTAATTGTTTTATAAAAACAACAATATTTATGTTTTTGGACAATTATAAACTGTTGGATGGAGAAATTCTTGAAGTTGTCAGTCAAAGCAGAAAAATCACAATTGTAACATTGAACTGTCAGAATAAAAGAACCCATTTTCTTTATTTTCTTTTATTATAATGTATCTATTTTCATCTTTATTTAGTGTTGTGTGGTAGGCCACTCGAAATTCAACATGCCAGGCATGACGGAAATGGTGAAAGCGAACGGTACCCCTCGGGACGGACAGTTAACATACCAGTGTAACCAAGGTTATCTTCGAGAAGGATATGCTCGAGCAATGTGTAATCGGCGATGGTCGGTGGGTAGGATTGACGCTTAGCTGTTCAGGTACTTAAAAAAAGAATTGAACGAAACCGATTAAGGGTCATTTCTGTTGTACTGATTTGAGTAGATAAGGTACAATCCTAAAATTTAAAAAAAAAAAACTTGTAAGCACAAAGTAACACAAAATCACTTGACTCATGTAATCAACACAGAATCTTGAAGAGTAATTATAACAATGTAACCTCTACCAAATAACAGAACAATTACTTGATGCGACGTTAAAAATGCAAAAAATTAACAAATAGATAAATAAATAAATAAATAAATAAATTGATTAATAATTAATTAACAACTATTAGAAAAATATATTCAATTCAGCCAGGAGCTTTAGAAGCTTGGATTTCTATATATTTATTGGTATTTACTACAATTACTTTTAATATTTAAAGCAATAAATTGTGGATTTCCGGGTAATATTGACAATGGGTGGAGAGCTGGATATGTGTTTGAATATCCTACACCAGGTTAATTATCATTGTAATGACGGTTATGACATGGCAGGTGACTCGACAAGACGGTGTGAGGCCAATGGTAAATGGTCTGGAAGATTACCTAGATGTATAGGTAAGTTTGAAGTGTGTGTGTGTGTGTGTGTGTGTGTGTGTGTGTGTGTGTGTGTTATGCATCTATACGTATCTATAAGTACATTTGTATATAGAATACTAAGATGTACAATTATATTTAAATACAAGTACAGGTCGTTATGAAAAATTAATTTTAAACTTGAAAAAATAGCTAATTCTAAGGAATAAAAATGTTTGATAAATCATAAATATAGCAAATAATATGAAATTCAAAAAAAAACTATGATTGTTTTCCGTCTGAGTATAGATCCATAATAATCGATTACGTCGCTAAGAAATCTTCAATAATCTTAGTTCAACCTATGGCCGACGACTTGATGCTAGTTCCAAACAAAATATAAAAATAAAAATATGATAAAAATTTACTTTGCTAAACTGTTTTACTTTCGTTCTTAGCCATGATAAACATATTGACTTGCCAAAGCTATAAAATCATTCACACAACTGAGTGTACACTTAACTTAAATTTTCCCATTTTTCTCTAGTCTTTAAATTTTTTTTGAAATAAAGTTTTTTGAAACATTCGTTTAACAAATCTAAACTAAACAATTTAAATATAATATTAGACATCCAATTTTAGGTGTGTCGTGTCTCATAAATAAACATTATAATATATCCTTATTTGATTTGGGTGTACACTCAGTTAAGAGAATGATTGTGAAACTTAGCCAGACAATAGACAGTAGAAAACACAATTTGAATTGTATAAAGAAATTATTAAAGTATATTTTCATTTTTTAAGTTCAGATGTTTTATGGACACGTATTATCTTCATTATAGCTTTCGATATCTTTACCAAAAAGAGTTTTTACTTGTATATCATCGCTTATGCAAGTAAAATATAGTCTTGTTTATTATTTTATTTTGTATATAGAATTCAATATAGGTTGGATTCAGTTAAATCAAGCCATAACAAACAAACCAAAGTACATTTTATTAACATTTGAATTCTTTTCTTTTTCAGCCGTAGAATGTGTTCAACTTACTGCGCCGATGTATGGGAGATTAGTAGGATCTGGTAATGCCTTTGGAACGTTAATCCGTATAGAGTGTGATGTTGGCTTTAAGCTTGTTGGACCAGAGGAGAGACGATGTCAATCAGACCGACAATGGTCTGGACGGGAAACAAGATGTATACGTAATAAATATAAATATTACAATCTTAATATAAAATTGTTCAGATTTTTTATGTTAGTATGGTAGAACATTTAAAGGTTATAACATTTACCAAGTTAAACTTTGTGTATAAATATCTCTCTCTCTCTCTCTCTCTCTCTCTCTCTCTCTCTCTCTCTCTCGGGGCCTCGGTTGCCGAGTGGTCTTAAGCTCGCACTTACGGATCACAGCGTCCTCTTACCGCCATGGGTTCGAATCCCACTCACACAGATCCTAGTGTGAGTAAGTTTGTCAGTTTGCTTGCCAAAGGCCGGTAGTTTTCTCCGGGCACTCCGGTTTCCTCCACCATCCCAGAACTGACCGCCTCGAAATAAGTGAAAGAAACTTGACTGGGGCGTAAAACTCTCTCTCTCTCTCTCTCTCTCTCTCTCTCTCTCTCTCTCTCTCTCTCTCTCTCTCATATATATATATATATATATATATATATATATATATATATATATATATATATATATATATATATATATATAATTTTCCGACATGTAGTCAACAGACAGCTATACGTGTTTATATCATAATTTATTTACCAGTAGAACGATGATTGCTTTTTAGCTGGATTTGGGTTCACAAAATTTTGGAACTTTGGATTAATTTATTTTCAACTGTTTCGCATATATTTTTCAATCTATCAAGTTTTTCGGTCCCTGGTGTCACTGATGAGGAATGATTTTCCGAAATCAGCACATATGGCACATCAAAATTTGACAGGTATTTTTGTTATATATTCTCAAACTAATCTTTTAGTGGAACCAAAATATTGCAAGAGTTATATCCGCTTAGCCGTTTGACGTTTGAATACTCATGTATATTGCATTTACACACCCTGGTTTCACAATTTCTTCTTAACTTAGGATTTTATTAATCATTATAGCACACTTTGACAATATTGTATGTTACTTTAAATAAGAGTTTCAATATATTTGATCTTCGGAATATTTTGAAATCTAAAAACATTAATTATATTTCAAATAGGCCTTCTTTATTTACAATGATACTTTAATAATGATTGTGACTTTGGTCTTATCACCTCTAACACTCCAGAGTTTTCCGACTTACATTTTATTTTTTTTTATCAGAGATTGATTGTGGAATGCCTGAACCATTTTACAACGGATATGTACTAGGTCAAAAGACATTTGTTGGCGCAGTCATGTTTTTCAGGTAAAGGCTTATAACAAAATTACAATGGTGAAATAAATGGAGATTTACAATCTTTTAATGTTATATTTTTGTATGCCTTCGATTAGGTCCGACTGTTTTTAGCAGATTATAGGATTAAGAAGTTTATTAACATTCTTCCTGAAGGTTTGACGTTTTCTCCAGAAATACTATTCGAAAATCAATAGCCTTAGTAGAATTGAAAGATATTCAAATCGTGAAAAGCCATAGCTCCAATTTTAATTTGCACCTTCCAATGCCATTTTGCATTATTCTATCCATTTGTACCAGAGACATATATTATATATATGTCTCTGTTTGTACTTCTGACCTCCAAAAACTATTGCCAATTTTTACACATGACGTTCTGTCGAGGGCAATATATCGCGGCTTTGTTTTGCAACCAAAAAGAAACTAAATAAGATTTGTTTAATTAATCAAAATGCTTTTTCCGGAAGAAACGTTGGATCTTACATAACAACATTTTTTTCTTATAATATTCAAGGCAAGGTCAGGAGAATCTATTACTTAAAAATGTGTTTTAAAATGTCTCTTTACTGATTCCATTTTGGTTGATTTTTTCAGTTGTAATGAACGAACAAATTCTGATGGAACGTCATTTGAAGCCACGTGTCAAGGGAACGGAGAATGGTCATCGCCGCCACCGACATGCTGGGGTATTTTTTTTTAACTTCCTGATAACTTTTTTGAAACACTTTGAAATTGTTCATTTCACAGTTATAAAAGAAATCTTGAAAATATTAAATAATATACTAAATCGTGTAAACTAATATATTTATGTTATACAAGAATAATAAAAAGATTTTTTTAAAAGTTTGATCAGGCCAGAATTAATATTAAATATTGATGAAAATACAGTTACATTTAAGATCTTCAGCATATTTGCAACATGTTGCCAAGTTTGTAACCTTAGTCACACTCCTATTAGAGCTTTGGTGGTTCATTTGGATCCAATAGTTGGTCAGCTGACCATTAGGACTCTTACCACCTAGAGCACATGCACTCTGACAAATCTAAATGGTTCAAAGCTCCTTGGCCCTTATTCAGTCTGCTTAACCTGACAGTGGGAAATAAAGTTTCTTTTTGTTTTTTTTTTTAACTTAATGCTTTGGAGAAAAAAATGATCTGGACATGGAAAGTCGTCATTTTGGCCCTGTTTTTTCAGGCTTAGTACAAGTTGATGCAGATGTTATGTTATTAGCTTTTAACGTAAAAAATAAATTATTATAACTATTGGTTAGATAGCAAATGTTCATCCAGTCTTATGTTTTATACTAAGAAGTATAAATAACACAGAAAATTATATTTTTGTGAATAAACAAAAGTAAACATGATATATCGATTTGTTATTTTATGTTTGTGTGTATTCTTCTTTGAGCCTTCTATGCTTTAAAACATCCTAAACCTCGTTCTGAAAGTTTTTACTTTCTTTTATCTTGCATTGTAATTGCCATCCAAGTGTAATGAATAATTTCTTTCAAATACAACCACTTAACTAATTTGTATTTGCATCAACAATGCAATCATATATCAATTTTTGTAAAAATGTATATATGGCTATATAGCAGTATATAATTTATCCACTTATTTTAGTTGCGAAGGCAAAGTCTACTCTTCTTTCGAAAAAAGGTACTAAAATCTTCAAAATCAAATATTCGTTTCAATATTTTCAGAAAATGTGTTAAAAAGTTGCCCAATGTTACACAAAAATACCTCAGTTGCACTTAGTACCAACAACATGTTTTCCGTTTATTTCATTTCCTTTTTTAAGTAAAAAATCTTAACTAAGGCAAAAAATTATAATTAGTTATTACGCAATGCCACTAACTACTTTATTTTCATTTTAGGTGAGTGTGAGATACCAGCAATAGAAGGTGCCAAATTATTTGATGGCATGGCACAAGGAGATTGGGTTCGACATTTGACTCGTATAAAATACAAATGTGGAGACGGTCTGGTCCCAGATGAAACCAATACGGCCATGTGTTATAACGGCACGTGGAAAAATATGCCTAGATGTGTTCCATGTATGTATAATAAAATACCATGTTTAACTCTACAGAATCCTTTGGTCGCGAAGATTAAATACGTTTAATATTACTACCTTCGCTTAAACATTGAAGAATTATCTTCTTTTTGAGCATTCGTTTTTAAATAATGGAACCCATCGTTGTATATATAGATATTTTGCACAACTTGTAAGTAATTTTCAAGCAAGTATCAATTGGCCACAATGTGCATGTATTTATAAGCTCTAAAAGGTATACATGTGTACCTGTTTTTAACACAAAATGTCAATTTTCTAATATTTAAAAATAACTGTATATGTGAGTTTTAATATTTTTGTTTACGAACGTTATGATTTTAAAATGGAATGTTTCGGATATTTATATCAATAAGTTCACACGTTATTTTGTCGGGAAATTTATAATAAAAGGTCCCAATTACGGCTCATATGTATGTATGTATCTACGTTTAATCTACTGCTTTAAGGACCATCTCAATAGCTCAGTAGCAGAGCGTCCGCTTGGAAAGCGGAAGTTCCGGGTTTGAACCTCGAAAGGGTCATACTAAAGACTTAAAATATTGAGATAGTGCTTCTTCGTTTGACGCTCGGCATTAAGACGACAGAAAATCGACTGTTTAACCCAGTGCCATGATAATCTGACTAGCTGAGTGATTTGCTAGTTTGCGGCATACTGGCTTGGTGAGCTAGCAAGGTAAAATGGCCCAGGGTGTGCGATAGCACAAGGCAGACTATATAACAAAGTCACTAATCCAACGCATTTACGAACTTGTTCTAAGATTAATCTTGGAAATTAATAGTTTCACTCTCGTAACGAAAAATTGCTTAATGATTAAGATATAACGGTAAACAACCACGTTTCTTTGCGGAATATCCAGAAGTTTGACTATTTAAAAGTTTAAACTCTATTAAATATTCGACTTTTTTCAAAATTATTTATCGGTAGAAAACAAAAGTATATAAAAGATTTTCACAGTGAATATGCTAATTATTTTACATGTTTGTACAGACATATTCACTTACTCTGCATGCTTTGTATTCTTTGTCTGGTCTTTTTGTTTTTATTTTTAGTTTTATTAAATTCTTCTGGTACAAGTTGTTTTGCTTACTTTAATTGATGTGGGACATTAGTACAATACCGTGTCTTTTTTATTTTTAAAGCACCTTGTCCTAGCCCTCCGAAACATATCGATAACGGACTCCGAATATATGAAGGACTGAAACATGGAAACAGAGCTAGATATCAATGCTGGAACGGTTACCATTTAAATGGAATGAATGAGGGAGCAGATTTTTTGGTTTGTGAATATGGAAGTTGGAAGGGAGGTAACCCAACGTGCGACAGATGTAAGTATCAATCATCATACATGAAAAGTTAAGTTTATGAAATGTCTACATTTTATTTTCAATCACAAATTTGTCGAAATATTGTTTATAACAATTTTCGGAAAATTGTCATTATACAGGAGACAGAAATAGAAAAGTTTAGGGATTTTAAGGGATTTTAAAAATATCAAATGCTCAAGAGAATGATTAAGTCTATCATTATTTTCTAACTTGGTCAACATTCGATATAGTTTTCGCTGTTATAAAAAAGCGTGTATATGCCACTATGAGCATGCACTGGCAAAAATATAACCGTGAGTTTGACCAAAATGGACGTTTTAACAAAGCTATTACTGATATTTGGTTATCATTAGAATGCTTAAAAGGCCGATGCAAAGGTGTAAAATTTAAAGTCGCTGAGCGGGTTCCGCTGCTGTAAGAGTAAAACTCCACGAGCATATCTTTAACTCAGTAGGCAGTACATTGTGCTGTCAGAAATTGTACAATGTAGCAAAGATTTAGCCGTCTTCATCTTTGAAATTTATTGAAACTAAGGTTTGTTCCTTCATGAAGAGCATTCCTTAGTTGGATTTGGATTCATTTCACTTTTGAACTTTAGATTTATTAATTTTCAAATGTTTGGATAATCTTTTTGTCGATCTTTTCGGTCCTTTAGTGTCACTTTGGAATGAATTTCCGAAATGCACACATATGGCACATCAAAATTTAACAGATATTCTGTTAAACACTAAATAATTAAAACAACATTTTACATTCTATTGTAATTATTTTTTCATTTCAGTATATTGTCCTAATCCGGGATCTTTAATCCATGGAAAAGTTTATAAAAAGGTTTTAAATGGAGTATTCGAGTTTTCTCATTACATAACAAAAATCAAACATGGTATCCGGATTCATTTTGAATGTGATTATGGTTATGCAAGATTAGGTCCAAGTGGTGCTACATGTGTTAATGGTAAATGGAGACCAGACCTTAACAAACCAGGTACAAAATGTGTTAAAAAACTACATCCGTATTTTCCACCACAGTGGATTCCGGTACAAGAGATGCAAGATCATTAATTACTTTCAGATACATGTAACATTGACATCTTCAGCACATCGAATTTTCAGCATGATTTTCAATGTTTTCATACTTTTTAAAACAAATTGTAAATAGGTTTATTTGTAATACAATTGTGTAATTAAAATTATAAATATTATGATATTTAAGGTGATTTTTAACAAAAATCTGATAAAATCTGATAATTCACATCATATTGTCGTTTTTCTGTAACAGAAAGTTTATTGGTGAAAAAACAGTAAAACACATCACACATCAGTTATGACCTACATATATGCCTATGAGAAGGTCTTATTCACGATAGTTATTAGTGATAAAGAGTTTATAAGACTACTAAAGAAAGTTATTTTGAGCTTTCTGGTTCTAAGGGAATCGATTCTAAGCTAAAATTGTGCATTGTTCTAACAAAATCACATCGATATATATATATATATATATATATATATATATATATATATATATATATATATATATATATATATATATATATATATATATGATCAGGCATCTAGTTCGTAAACTAGCTATAGCGTGTCACACAAAATGACTGGTTGGTTTGTTGGTTGTAATGTTTAACGTCACATCTGCAATTCTTCAGCTATTCGCGACCAGAGCAAAATCTCTAAGTATGAATCCAAAAAGTAATGCATATGTCAGAATTGTAGGTGTGTATTATGGTCTGTTGCAGGAGGACGCGCTGACGGCGACTTTTTGATAAGGTACTAACTCCAAGAGTCCATATGCTGCGGCAAGCATATCTTTCTCCCTAGTCATATTACTTTGGCACTCGGTAAAACACTTGATATTCTGTTCTCCTTATGCTGAGCTCTAAGTGAGCATAACAAGCTGTTTATGCACTACAAACTGAGACTTAGCACAAAAAAGAAAACAAGCAATACAACAAGGTAACAAGAATCACAAACTGAACGCAAAGTACAAAGAACAAGCACAACAAAAAGAAAACAAGTGGTACATAAGGTTATGGGCAACACAAACTGAACGCTAAGTACACAATTACAGCAAGCACAACAAAAAAGGGGGTACAACAAGGTAATGAGCATAACAAACTGAACGCTAAGTACACAATTACAACAAGTACAACAAAATAGGGGTACAACAAGGTAATGAGCATAACAAACTGAACGCTAAGTACACAATTACAACAAGCACAACAAAACAAAAGTGGTACAACAAGGTAATGAGCATAACAAACTGAACGCTAAGTACACAATCACAACAGGCACTAAAAGCACAACAAAAAAGAAAACAAGTAGTACAATAAGGTCATGAGCAACACAAACTGAACGCTAAGTACAAAACTACAACAAACACAGCAAAACGAAAACAAGTAGTACAACAAGGTAATGAGCAACACAAACTGAACGCTAAGTATACAATTAGAACAAGCAGAAACAAGCAGTACAACAAGAGAACCTGTAATGTAATAAAGATTATACGCGCTACAAACTGAACTGCAAAATGCAGACATGCAAACAAAAACAAAAAACGAGAATGCGCATTACCACAACACGATACGCACTGAAAATTAAAAAAAATAACACCCACTCAACCAATTAAATATAATAAAATCACATGCTTAACCATACGAAATCCACGAGCTTATTCATCCAAAAATCATTAAACGTGCAATCAAGAGTATTTTTTGATATTTAAAAAGACCTTCAAAACAAAAGATTGGTGTAATAGAGTTTGGATATCGTTATTTCTGATATTTACATTTTAACCCAATAACAGTGGGTGGTTTCAAGTTACTAAGTGCTTGTCAGGATAATGTCACATTGTAATGTAGACTTTCTTCTTATCTTATGTTGTAACCACAGGATGACATTTAATTGACTCGAATTCTTAAACCGCCGTGTATGTTGTGTAACTTATGCCGCAGTGCATATTGTGTAATATGTCACAGTGTGTGTTATGTAAATTTTATCGCAGTGTATGTTGTGTTTCTTATGTCGCATTCTAAGTTTAGTAACTTGCGTCGCAGTGAAGTGTAACTTATGCCGTAGTGTATGTTATGTAACTTTTATCACAGTGTATGTTGTGTAACATGTTACAGCATGTTGTGTAACATTTATCGCAGTGCATGCTGTGTATGTTGTGTAACTTACATCGCAGTGTATGTTATGCAACTTATATCGCAGTGATATTTATGTCTAGTGGAATACAGTGGAAAATGGTCAGAAGATTAGAAGACCTAGACATTGCTGATTACCTTGCCCTTCTATCCCACCAAAAAAACATACTAAATGAAATTGGAAAGAAGATAGGGCTTAAAATAAATAGCAAGAAAGCAATTATGAAAGTAAAAACTAGAAAGGGAAGACCAATCACAACTAAAGGAGAAGAAGTGGAACAATTTACATACTTGGGATCCATCATCAGTAAGACAGGTGGCTCAGACGAAGATATCAAAGCCAGAATAAGCCTTCGCAATGCTCAAGCAAGTCTAGAGTTCCAGTACACACAGTGAAAGCAACAAGATTACAATATACAATATACCAATGTCAAATGTCATTTCTAAGGATGTGAAACCTGGAGATTTGCAGCAGGGCTACAACAAAAAGTACAGGTATTAACCAACAAATGTCTGCAACACATATGTAAAGTTACGTGGCCAATTTATGCCTATAGATATATACATAAATATGTTCTGTTTGCATTTGTCATGCCCGTCGTTATAAAAGACAACTATGCTGGGTCAGTTGGCAGGGTGCTAACTGCATACATGTGTAATGGACCATTTTCTTTATTTAAAACAAAAAACGTTGTAGGTTCTTTTACATTAAATTTATTATTGCAGACAAGACATATCGGGCGCCGTATACACTGAGTTTAACGTAAAGTTAGCACCCTATAATTAAATCAAACAAAACATAAATTAACACACGTATACAAAAGGGAAATACAGTACATCACAAGAGACGAGGCATAAAATACAGATCACGTGATGATTCACGTGACAATCTTATGGCATTTAAACGCAAACATTCACTGAGATACAGAAACTGGTATAAATGTAAATAGATAAATATTTTGATCAAATTCATAACGGTACATACATATTTGATATATATAACCGGACCAGAAATTATTATAACATGTTATTAAAAACAAACAAATACATTTCTGACACAAAATAAATATAAAACATACCAAAGTGTAACTTTTCGTGCACACACGTTCTAGCTATAGCTGTATAACGACGCTTTATAGACCTATAAACAAAATATACAATTGCTTAATGCAATGTCGTCGTTTACCGTGAAACATTTAACAAAAATAGTTTAAAAACAAAACATCCCGTTTTACAGAACAGAAATATTTACTGACAACATATCAACATTATTTGTATTTTATACAGGACAGTAATATTACCAAACTGTCAATCATTTAATCAATCACACAGGTGAGACGTTAGTATAAAGGCGACAGGTGTATAGAAAGTATAATTATTATATAAACGACAAAGTTGACCTTCAAACTATATTTTAAGCATGGCATAAAATTATTTAATAAATCAGTTTAGTAAATTGTTTATGTTAAGTATACTTATATTTACTTACCCAAACCGAAATGTATCTTTTTATCCCTTAAAACTAAGAAAATTGTAGAAAAAAATGTCTGTAAAACACAAATTTGAATCACACTTACCGCTTTTTTATTGACCAATCAGAACGAATGGTCAGTGTGAGCAGGGAAAAACTATACCCAAATAATACTTACCTTGTCAGTTAGCTAAATTAAAATTATTATGTCATTATCATGCTTATTAAATATATATACTAACTAAAATCTAATCCAAATAATATAAAATTTACATACTGTTACATACTTCCCCCGCTTGCAAATACATGTATGATGTCCTCATCATTCAGATGTAATAATTTGTAAAAAAGCTCCTGTTACATTTTCTGATTGGTTCCTCGTAACGATGTTATCTTTTAACAGTGATTTTAGATATTCTACCTTTTGTTTCCAATCTGGTTCATTGACCCTTGCTATTTCAGATGAAACATAATCTCCACTTTTCATACAACTAATTCTCTTGTCTAATTCTTCTTGGTGTACGTAATAGTCGTCAACCAGTGATTGTTGTATTGGGACATTCCATCGTAGGTAAAATTCTTCGTCGATGTGTAAATGCTGTAATTGAAGGTGTTTTTCACGAGTGTTCTTTTAAAACTATTTCCTCAGAATCATTTCTTCTTTTTCCATTTGTCTGGATTTCATTTTGATGCTCATCGGAGGTAAACTCCAATATCTTTTGAATACTGTCCTGAGTTATAATAAAACTACATGAAGAACTTCCGTGATCTTCAAAGGTTAAATGATTGTGGTCGTCACCACTGACAGAATTCTCGATCTCCAAAACAGTATGTAACTTGTCAGAAACATGCTGATTTGGAACGGTATTATTTCCTTCGTTCACGGCAATAGCTCTATAGTTATCTTTTTGGATAACGATTGCTGGCTGAACATCCTCTCCTAAATATTCATCATCGGTTGATTCTTCTTCGAAACTTTCGTCTTTTATTCCGTGTGTTGTTGTTGACTCCTTCTTTGTTTTTGTTTTTATTTTCTCATGTTTCTGATTTTCAGTTACGTCATCTCTTATAACTCACAGGAAAAAGGTGATTTGTATGCAAAGTTCTTCTTGCCCCCGTTCCGTTGGCTTTCTGAACTGTATATACTGGTATATACTGGTATGTTTTAATTGGGTTGTTTAACAACTACATACAAGTCTTCATCCCATTTATCACTAATTTTGTGTTTACCATCAAATGCCAATGTCTTAACTAAAACTTTATCACATTCTTGAATTAATGCTCCTCTTACTTTCGAATCATAACTTTGCTTTTGTTTTGCGCTGGATTGTTTGTTGAATCGCTAGCCAAGTTGTATGCGTTTTCAATCGATATTTTAGTTTTTCTGAATATTTTGCTAACGTTTGTGGTTTGTTGATGTAAATTCCGAATGCTAAATCCACAGGTAACTTCGGATGCCTGCCGAACATCAGATAAAATGGTGTATATCCAGTACTTTCGTGTCTGGTACAATTGTATGCATGTACGAGAGGACCAACATGACTTTCCAGTCGAATTTCTGTGTCGGTTTCAATGTTTTTTAACATGGATATAAGCGACCTATTGAATCTCTCGCACATGCGGTTACCCATAGGATGGTAAGGTGTAGTTCTTGATTTTGCAATTCCAGCGATGTCACATAGTTCTTTAATTAATCGACATTCAAAATTTGCTCCTTGATCTGAATGTATTCTATCTGGTAGACCATAATGAATTACAAAATTATTGAAGAACACCTCTGCTGTTGTTTTTGTAGTTTGATTTCTTGTCGGAATTGCCTGAGCATAACAGGTAAAGTGATCAGTTATAACTAATATATTTTGATATCCGCCTTTTGATGTTTCTAAGGTCAAGAAATCTAAACAAACAGGTTCTATATGTTGTACGGTTGTTTTGTTGATAATGGAGCTCTTGTTTCTTGTGATTTATTCCGCAAACATATTCCGCATTGTTTAATCCAATCTTCTGTTGTTTTCAACATACCAGGCCACCAAAACCTGTCCCTGATAAGTGATAAAGTACGATCTCGCCCAGGATGTCCTACATCGTCATGAAGTGATCGAAGAACTTTGGATATGGATTTAGATGGTAAAACAAGTTGTGACATTGTATTTTCGTCCGTTGATATCTCTATACAACACACCTCTTTTTTAAATTCAGATATTTGAAATTCTTCTTCAATGCTGTTAACTCTACTTTTGTTGGATCTATGACATTTTTGGTATCTCGCTATGTTGAACAGCTGTAATCCAAAATTTCAGCAATTGATCTTCATTTTGTAGAGTTCTCCAGTCACGATAATCTAAAACATTGACATTACTACCAGAATGTTCGTATTGATAGATGTCGTCGATAACCGCAGCTGAATAACAAATAGTTTCTATGTATGGTAATACTTGAGCAACATCACAAACAGCCTTCATCGATTCTATGGGAATAATTTCGGTCGTTTGTTGTTGTTGACTATTATCTGGCAACCTTGATAGTGAATCAGCATCTTTATTGTTTCGCCCTGTACAGTAAATTATTTTGAAGTTGTACGACGCTAGTGCTGCCAACCAACGATGTCCCGTAGAGTCCAACTTTGCAGAGGTCAAAACGTATGTTAACGGGTTGTTGTCGGTGTAAACTGTGAATTCTCTGCCGTAAAGATAGTCTTTAAATTTGTCAGTTATTGCCTATTTTAACGCCAAAAACTCCAGTTTATGTGCTAGATAATTTATTTAAGCTTTGTTTAGACCTCGACTTCCTAAAGCAATAATTCTTTTGATTCAATTTTGTTCCTGGTACAATACAGCTCCTAAACCACGACTGCTGGCATCTGTGTGCAATTCAAATGGTAAATTATACATTGCAGTCTAGAACTGGTGATGTTGATAAGCGAGATTTGAGTAATTGAAATGCGTTTTCTTGTTCTGTTTCCGATTTCCACTTGTTAATATTGTTGTTGTTGTCGTTTTTTTTTTTTTTTTTTTTTTTTTTTTTTTTTTTTTTTTTTTTTTTTTTTTTGAGTTTTTACCTTTTTTTTGACATTGGTGTTGGCATTATATCATTAAATGGTCTAGCGATTTTAGCAAAACCCTTTATAAATTTTCTATAATAAGAATTCTGTCCTTTCATCCATAGTTGTGACGTCTCAATGCAAGTGAAATAATCTTGACCTAGGATGTGCAATCACATTTAATTCAATCGATATTAAGTTTTTTTTTTTCAATTTCCTAGAATGCTAGCGATTTTTCGTTACATCATCTACAGCAAACACAGCAAGCGAAAACAAAACTCTGTTTTAACAACACATGACGGGTTTTTATTATTATTATTAATACTGTTATTTATCATTATTTTTTAATTTTATAAGATCTTACAATAATGCTGTTAGTGGTTTTTTTTTCAAAAATTCAAGTGTAAAACTATAAGGAATTCAATCATTTTACAAAAATTTCGTGTGTGTGTGTGTGTGTGTGTGTAACCCATTGTTTAAAATACATGTCGAAAAATTAATTAAGTGTTGAATAACCTAGAATTTAGATGTCATATTTTTCTCAGCTAAAAGAATTTTGTCCAAAATGAAAATGGTGGACCTTAGTCAGTGGAACAGTTTTCTACAACATGCCCTAATTATTTGAATTCCACTCAGACAGATCCTTGTTGAATGCCCTTTTTTGATACTGGTTTACCTCTAGCATTCCAGTTTTCTACATCATTCAAGACTGGCAGTATCAATTATTATCAATTAAAGAATTCTGACTGGTTAGAAAAACACCATGGCTCCACTCTCCAATGATGTAATATATAAAGATTTCTGTACGAGTCTGGATACTGTCAAGTACAACATGTACAGCCAGGATACAAATTTATTGTTTGAATCGTGTACAGTAACATAACGTTTTACATAAATGCTTTTTTATGTCAGAAATTAGTAAATATAACTACATTCAATATTTTAATTTTATTCTTAACTTAATGCATATCAAATAACAAATAGAGTAGTCAAACTCCTACATTTCTATCCAGCATCTTATAGTTTGAAATTTGAAAATTTCCATTTATTAGGAGGTAAACCTGGTCGATAAATAACAAAAGTTATTATAAATACATGTATCTTTGTAATGATTACATCTATGTTAATTGGATTGTTTTGTATTATAGTCTAAACAATGAAATGGCATGTTATTTTTGAATATTTATTTTTGATTATTGCATTTATTTTGCTATAAAATGCATAACATTTTGAATTTAAGGCTCATTAAAAAAATGGTGAGCTTGATAAATTTTTTTTCAAATTTTAGACTTAGAAATTATTGTCCCAATCTCAGGAACAACCTCATGTCAAAATACATGTATATTACTGAATGTCTAAATACATGTATGTTACTGAATGTCTAAATACATGTATGTTACTGATTGTCTAAATACATGTATGTTACTGATTGTCTAAATACATGTTTATTACTGAATGTCTAAATACATGTATATTACTGAATGTCTAAATACATGTATGTTACTGAATGTCTAAATACATGTATGTTAGTGAATGTCTAAATACATGTACGTTACTGAATGTCTAAATACATGTATGTTACTGAATGTCTAAATACATGTATGTTACTGAATGTCTAAATACATGTATGTTACTGATTGTCTAAATACATGTTTATTACTGAATGTCTAAATACATGTATGTTACTGAATGTCTAAATACATGTACATTACTGAATGTCTAAATACATGTATGTTACTGAATGTCTAAATACATGTATGTTACTGAATGTCTAAATACATGTACGTTACTGAATGTCTAAATACATGTACGTTACTGAATGTCTAAATACATGTACGTTACTGAATGTGTAAATACATGTTTATTACTGAATGTCTAAATACATGTATGTTACTGAATGTCTAAATACATGTATGTTACTGAATGTCTAAATACATGTATGTTACTGAATGTCTAAATACATGTACGTTACTGAATGTCTAAATACATGTATGTTACTGAATGTCTAAATACATGTACATTACTGAATATCTAAATACATGTATGTTACTGAATGTCTAAATACATGTATGTTACTGATTGTCTAAATACATGTACGTTACTGAATGTCTAAATACATGTATGTTACTGAATGTCTAAATACATGTATGTTACTGAATGTCTAAATACATGTATGTTACTGAATGTCTAAATACATGTATGTTACTGAATGTCTAAATACATGTACGTTACTGAATGTCTAAATACATGTATGTTACTGAATGTCTAAATACATGTACGTTACTGAATGTCTAAATACATGTACGTTACTGAATGTCTAAATACATGTATGTTACTGAATGTCTAAATACATGTACGTTACTGAATGTCTAAATACATGTATGTTACTGAATGTCTAAATACATGTATGTTACTGATTGTCTAAATACATGTATGTTACTGATTGTCTAAATACATGTTTATTACTGAATGTCTAAATACATGTATATTACTGAATGTCTAAATACATGTATGTTACTGAATGTCTAAATACATGTACGTTACTGAATGTCTAAATACATGTATATTACTGAATGTCTAAATACATGTATGTTACTGAATGTCTAAATACATGTATGTTACTGAATGTCTAAATACATGTACGTTACTGAATGTCTAAATACATGTATATTACTGAATGTCAAAATACCTTTACATTAGTACTGTATTTCTAAATATATGTACATAAAAGGTGTCAAAAACATATACATTAATAGATATCAATATTTGTGCAAAATATTAAAAAACAGTCATTATTCGTATTTTTCATTTCTTTTTCAAATTTTGCTATGGTGTATTTGGTCCCCTAAAAGCATAAATACATGTAGTACCACATATGGATACTTCCTGGGCCTAAGGCCAAGTGAGATAAACATACTCTAACTTCCACCAAATCTGGATACACATACTTATATATAAATAATAAATATATAACCTATAACATATATAGATATTCTAAAACAATCACAAATCATTGATGTACTAATACCATCAATCATATCAAATTCCATGTATAAGTTAATATTATATACATCTATAAAAAATAAAACAAACGAAAAAATGTGGCTAAAAATGATTCTATAAAAATGAAGTCAACTGTCTGTGATAAAGTAAACTCTTGATTATTTTTATAATTTTTTTTCCAAATCTTGGGTATATACTTGTTTTTCTTCAAAACAATGCCACAGCTCAAAATCAGGAGTATAGTTACTAATTAAATCAGAATAATAGTACATAATTAAGATACATTAATATAATGATATAATTACTGAGGATTTCAAGTGATAGCAGAAAGCAAAAATAATTAGTTTCAATAATTTGTAAGAGCCATAGTCTACAAAATATTCTGTTCACTAGGTTCTAAAACTTCATTTTAAGCAAACATACAGTTAACTTGTCCCAACACAACCAATCAGAACACATACACAAGTTCACATGGCCCTATACAACCAGTGTCATCAGCCATACTGTTTACTTGGTTCTATACAACAAGTGTCAGCACACATGCAGTTTACTCTTCCCTTAACCAGTGTTTGAACATGTAAAATTCACTGGGTCCTATACAGCCAGTATAAGCTAACATTTAGAATTCACTAGGTCCTATACAACCAGTTTAAAGCTGCAATAAGTTTTCCAAAGAAAAAATAAAATGGTGCTAATCTAATTAATGATGTTCCTAATGAACAATGTTACAATTGGTTCTATGATAAAAGCTCGAATAAATACAGAAATTACAGTAATTACCCAGCGAGATGCAGCATTTGGGATCTAATATTAGAACATGGTTATGTCATAAAAAAACAGGTCATTACACAACTTTCAAAACGGTGAAACATGTTGAATTTTTCATTTGTGACATAGTAAGGGATAAATAACACCATTTCAAATACATCTTGATACTGATGATGGACAAATAATACAATTTTTCATGTTTCATCTTCGATTCATGGGATTTTCCGTACATCCGTGTGCATGCTCCAAGCTCACAATAATCATAGTTAAACATTGACCAACTGGTTACAGGATTCCGTTTATTTACAGCTAAAAGAAATGAAATTTTAGAAAATGAATCTCATGGATCGTGGTTATAGTATATCTATTTTTAAAAATATATATTTTTAGAAAATCAAAACAATTTAGAAAATTGAAAAAATTAATGCAGCTTTAAGCTAACATTCAGTTCGCTTGGTCCTATACAACCAGTATCAGCACACACACAGTTTATTTGGTCCTAACCTAACTGTCAGCATATTTAAAGTTCACAAAACAGCAGTGTCAGCATACATACAAATTCACTTGACCCTACACAAAAATGATGGTACATATACAGTTGGCCAGCAGTCCCTATGCAACCAATTTCAGCACACAAACAGTTTGCTTGGTTCTATATAAACAGTGTCAGCACTCATAGTTTACTTGGTTTTATACAAACAGTGTCATCACATACACAGTCCACTTGATTCTTTACAACAGTTGAGTATATCATAAAACTCTGAAAGTATCTCAGTTTTGCCTGCAGTTAAATGGAAGCATTCACAAAAACCTTATCATATATTTTTGTACATGCAACACTGTTTTACTGTATATAAACTAGTACTTACACTGTTTTATAGGACTAAGTAAACTGTATAAAGTCTCTAAGCAAGAACTTAGGTCTATTTAGATTTTATACTGACAAACTAGATAAACATCTTAAACTGCAGATGGAATGACTTTTTATACTTGAATATTTATATACATAGTAATTTGAATAGGAATTTCTACTTAATACAAGTTAATTCTTTTTAAAACCAACTCAAGGTGCATAATGTTTTTATGCACATATTTAAAAGTTAAAAATCTTTTAATTGGCAATTTTTTGCAAGTATTTCATTGTGTTTTATCCATAAAAAATTTTGAATTTTATTTCAAATATTGGTGTTCTAATGTATAACCAATTATGACCAAACACATTAATTAAATATTTATTTTGATTCATTCCTAAAAAGTATACAAATTAATTAGAAAAATGAGGAAATGAATTCTGAAAATCAAAAAATGAAAAACACTTGCAGTTCTCAGAATGTGTTAGCACTGATCATATAAATTGTATAAAATACAATATTACTCTAACAAACTGTATAAGAATCCAATATTAAAAATCAATTCTAAACTTGAAACTGAATTAAAATGAAGACTAGAATTTATAATCATGAGATCTTGACTAGAAGTAAATAAATCATTTCACAATGTGATGATATCTCTCTTAAATGATACTCTATAAATTAAATATATATCTGTATATCACTCTTTTGTTATCGTAAATAATGCTAACCATAAAACTATTTCTGTAAAACAAAATAAATTGTTCCTAGATTGTTAAATTAAGAGAGGTTTCACTAAATTTGTGATTGTTTTAAGTTGAAATCAATCAAAATCTTCCATATTGAATGGTATCAACAACATGCAACAAACCTTGTTGTAAAATCCCCTAGCTGGGGCATAGTGATCAACAACAATATGAAGGTACACTATAGGAGATCTTCTTGAATTTAACAGGTGGATACATCATTTATCAAGGTCTTCATAAGCATGTCATTAAAATTTCACAATACAAGATAATGACTGATATCTACTTGATTCTATCATATATCACAAACATTAAAGTCTTAAGCAACAGATATGTTGTTGTCATTGTTTGCTTTCCTGGTCTCCTTGGTTACTAGAATGTGTCTCTTGACTTTTGGCATTTTCTTGTTGGATTTCAATTCTTGTCTGTCTATTGTTTTCTAAAAGATCTTGTAATCTGGAGTACAAGGAATCATTCTGGGCTTCTAGGTTTGTCATCCATGTATCAAGCTGGTCAAGGGTGTTGTTCAGGTCACTGTATTCTGTAAAAATATTATTATGATTATACTAACTGGGGTAACTTGTAGGAATCTTTAAACAAAATCTATGTTGCTTAATTTCAGCTGTGAATAGCTGCAAAATTGCTGTTACGGCTTAAAACAATAACTCACTCACTCACTATGTTGCTTAATACTTAAACTATTATTTTGATAGTACCTTATTTTCTATGGGGAACAAGCACAACTATAGCATTGAGTCTACCAGACATTTGCTAAACAATTGCAATGGATCTAATTACTGTGGCAAACAGTACATGTATATTACTATATCAAGCACAACACTCTTGTCAATCAACCATCAACATATTTGTTGGCAAAAATAATCCTATTGTCACTGAATAAAGAGCTATGTAAAATACATCATCATTTTAATACTTGAAATGTAGATACTGTTTATTTTAAAAAGAAAATTTCTGAATTTTAATACAATTATCAAGAATGAATATGAAGTAACAGATCATGAGGTAATTCAACCAGCCAGAAGAGGGTCAAAATAGTATTGGAAAGTTTCTGAGTTAGAGTCATGGTTTGACCATTGCATTTTCTCTCTCTTATTACATTTAACCATGGGAAATGGTTTATCAAACAGATTTGTCATGGTTGGATCTTGGTGGTTTTTCTTTAAACTAATTAAAAGGGAAATGTTAAATATAAATTCCATGGCACAGAACCAAAGATACCTGTGCTAAGACACTAAATTAATATGTCTACATCAATGACCTGCAAGGAATCTAGGACACAATCACACAGGTAAACTGAACTGACTAACATATTTGTGTGTCCAATTCATGTAAAATTATCTTATGGAAATTTTTATTCCCTCAATGGGTAGGGGCAATTAATATAAAGCAACATAAAGCAATATAAAGCAATATAAAGCAGTTTTATTTTCCTTGTTTTGGGAGTTTTCCGTTGAATTATGGTTTCTAACAACATATAACAATGTTTAAAATTAATTTCAATCAACTTTATAGAAGAAATATGCGCTTTATACTCATTTTTTTATCGATATTACGATATTTGCCGAGCCGCCATATTTCCTTAAGTGCGCATGCTCAGTTCGTGTTTCCTTATGAATGAACTATCGAAAGATGGAACACCTTTTTTCCTTTAAGACTTTCCTGGTGCCATAAATAATTAATAATGTGCACTAAATTTATAATAATAATTATAATAATATTAATAATAATTATAATAATAATAAAAGTAATAATTTTGCTTTATCATTTTCTTATGCTTTTCGTTTCTGTTTTTAATAATTAAAATTATAAAAAAATAATAATAAATAAAGTTTTTCACAGGCTTTCCTTTTTTAAAAAAAAAATTTATTTAATTTTATAATTTTTTTTTAAAGTTCAGTCTGGCAGCACCAGAAAAGTTTCGACCCCAATTAATACTTAACTAAAGTTATTAAACTAGTGAAACTGAAATAATAAATGATTTATAAGTTCTCCCGGGGACCAAAATATTTACATAATTTACAAAAAATATGATACAATATAAACATAAAAATTATCAAGAAAAAGTCTTAGCTACTTTGGGTAGCGAATTCTTTTTTTCGAGCTCTTCGTTTCTGACCCGGTTTAGTGGCAATGGCCCTTGTTTTAGGGACTTGTAATAGACCATCGGTTGATGTGATCAGTTTTGAGTTTGAATGCTTGAATTCATACTTTTTTTAAGTATGTTTTCTTTCTCATGTTCCGATTTCTGTTCCCAAACAGTTTCTTTAATTTTTAGATACTGAAATTTAGGAGCGAGTTCGAATTCCCCAATGCCCTGAATTGCTATTTTAATTAAATTTTCCTGAAATTTAACCTCTCTTTCTAAAACTTTACCAAATCCGGACAGCTTTGAGGTTTCCATTTTATAGCAGCTTTTAATGAATGATTTATCGACTCCCAGTTCAGTATTATTTTTCTAGGAAGTTGAAACTTTCCCACAAACCTGTCTTGTTTCGAATCCAAAATTTTTTTAATAGTGTGATTTTGCCGAAAATATACAATCTAGCCATATTGGGAATTAAACGTTCAAGATCAGAAGTTTTAAGATCAAAATCTAAAAGTGTATTGGAATAAGATAAACCATTGTCCCCAAACAAGTTGTCCGTAATAGGCCTAATTTCCACACCTGACATGCCGATTTTACGACGAAGATGATATTAAACGTTATTTTCAATATGCCTAGTGCATAACGTCATATTAACCCAGGGAAAGGCTGATTTTAAAGCCTTGATAAGAGCTTTTCCTCATCTGTTCCTATTACCAAATTATCCAAACTTATCTCGGTATGGTTTATTTTTGCATTTAGAACTCCCGAAATAATCTCTGGTTTGATGTGGACTCTTATCCCAGTGTAAAAAGATCGGCCCTAGAATGACAGAACAAGTAGATTTAAAACTTTTTATAAAATTCGTGTTTAATTCTATTCGTCGGTGCATGGCTTCCCATTTCCATTGTAAATCTGCTTGTACGCAATTATATCTAATTATAAAGGCTATAGGCTTATGTAAAAAATAAACTAAATAAATAAAGAAATGAAAAAATAAAAAAATAAATCAATTTATAAAAATAATATAATATAAAAATTATAAATTATAAATTATAATTTTAAAATTTCATTATTTTATAATTTTATAATTATAATTATATTTTAGATTTATTATATACAAATTATAATTATAATTTAGATTTATTATATACAAATTATAATTATAATTTAGATTTATTATATACAAATTATAATTATAATTTAGATTTATTATATACAAATTATAATTAAAATTTAGATTTATTTTATTCAAATTAAAATTATAATTTAGATTTATTAGAAACAAATTATAATTATAATTTAGATTTATCATATACAAATTTTAATTGAGAATTATTATATACAAATTATAATTTAGATTCATTGTATAAAAATTAAAATTTATATTCATTATATAACTATTATAAATTATATTATATAAATAATAAAATTGTAAATTATATTTTATAAATAATAAAAATCATAAATTATATTTTATAAATAATAAAAATCATAAATTATATTTTATAAATAATAAGTATAAAGTATTTTTTTTTAAAATAAAAATTATATTGTATGTTAAATATGTATATCCTTTGATGTATGTTAAATACATGTATATCCTTTGATCTTTCATTTTATTATAATCCTTCAGTAATCACAAGCGCGCGTGTCGGTTTCGGTCATAAAAGTCGGTTTTTGAATTGGCGGTTGATCAACTTAAAAAAAAATCATAATTGACGACACCAGGAAAGTCTTAGAGGAAAAAAGGTGTTCCATCTTTTGGTAGTTCATTCATAAGGAAACACAAACTGAGCATGCGCACTGAAGGAAATATGGCGGCTCGGCAAAATATCGTAATATCAATAAAAAAATGAGTATAAAGCGCATATTTCTTCTATAAAGTTGATTGAAATTAATTTTAATCAGTGTTAAATGTTGTTAGAAACCATTATTCAACGGAAAATCCCCAAAACAAGGAAAATAAAACCGCTTCATATTGCTTTATATTAATTACCCCTATTGCCCTCAATTTAAAAAAATTTAAAAAAAGAACATGCTTTTGGATTACAGTGCCTCTCACCAACTTATCCAACTGGGGCAGACTCAGTGTTAAAATGTTTGGTCAATTTGCTTACCAAAGGCCTGCTGTTTTCCCTGGGTAATCTAGTTTCCTCAACCATTCCAGAATTGACCACCTCGACATATGTGAATTTTGACATGTATTAAATCAATCTTAAACACAATGCAGCAAAAAAAAAATTGCGATATAAATAAACACTTTGTTAAAACTCTCTATTGAATACCGGTACTCCAGTTTCCTCCGATATTTCTGACCTGTCTCCATATAAATGAAATATCTTGACTGATGGGCACATTACCTAATTATTTCACTCGAAGTTAAAATCTAGTCTCTACTTCGGCTGATTCACAAATTATCTAAGTCTTATAGTTTACCTTCGGTTGCTTGTTGAACCATGGAATCAAGATCAAAACTGTCTCCGTTGATATTTGGATCGTTGTGGTTGTTTTGACTGTTATTTTCTTCAATATCACCATTAATCTCGTTTTCCGATTTATTCTGCTCATCGGCAAACGCCATTTTCAATGTCATGTGATTAAAGCCCCTGCCTTCTAATACACGATATTTCATTGGATGTTTTGCTTTGAAAATAACCAATCAGATTAAAGCTTACGTACTTTCCTTCAGTATCTCTCAGCTTTGCTTTTTGTTGTGCAATTTAACGTTTTTGATAAGTATGTATTTGAATCTTAAATCATCAGCCAATCTCAACGATTAATTGATCAATTTTTACTTGTCAGATGATGATTAATTGTTTGATTTAACTTTATATATTTTTTAAACTAGGCTTGTGGTACCGATTGTAAGAAAAATGGCAGACAATGAAAATGAAGCTGAACTTTTAGATTATGAAGAGGAAGAACAAGAAACTACCGCTGATGGGGCCGGGGATGTTGCGCAAAAGAAAGACGTCAAGGGAACCTATGTCTCTATTCACAGTTCTGGATTCAGAGACTTTCTTTTGAAACCAGAACTGCTCAGAGCCATCGTAGACTGTGGCTTCGAGCATCCTTCAGAAGGTAAGATAACTACATAATAACAATAAATCAATTATTGACTCGGTTTTTTAACAACATAATTTTGAAACTATCGTGTACCCGCACTCTGTTACAACAACCCAAATGAATTCAATATGAAACGTCTTTATGTCTTGGTAGAACGATGTGTTGAGATCCAAGTTCCATGTAACACTATGGTGTTTTAACTTTGTGTTATCTATTGAACTTAACCTTTAGAAACTTTGAATAAGCTGGTCAATTCTCTGAACATAATTACTAATGAACTATATAATTGGAATGATCTTTTAGATGCATCCTCATCCAGATGTGAAAGTGCTTACTGTCTGATTCACGTCTGCCATAGCACTAGTTTTTCAAGGTTTTAGAAGAGATATCAAAAAATTTTGTAGAATGCCACATACCATTATGAGGTATGCCTTTTGTCGTAATTAACTGACACCAAACTAAATGCCATCTTAGCTGGAGTATAAAATGCAAAGCTTTTTAAAATCCTTACGGGGATTTAATATGGGAAAAGACACAAACACTCATTCCGGAAATATATCGCTGAAAAATCATGCTGGTTAAGAAAATACAATTGCGCATGACAGACTAACCCATTTTCGCTGGCCAGGTAATATCGTCTGCAACTTGACGGCAAAAGGAATATATACTTGCTAGTATACTGTAGGCCTAACAACAGCGATCTTACCTACAGCTGAATGAACTATTCCAGAATTTTCTACCCTAACCCGCATGATTATTACAGCGATATATTTCCGGAATGAGTGTTTGTGTCTTTTCCCATGTTAAATCCCCATAAGGATTTTAAAAAGCTCTGCATTTTATACTCCAGCTAAGATGGCATTTAGTTTGGTGTCAGTTAATTATGACAAAATGCATACGTCATAACGGTATGTGACATTCTACAAAATTTTTTGATATCTCTTCTAAAACCTTGAAAAACTAGTGCTATGGCAGACGTGAATCAGACAGTAAGTTCATTACTCGGATGGCAAATTGACCATTGATATTTACATTGATTGTTTAATTGTAATTGTGTATTTATTAAGTTTTAATTGTAATCATGTATTGTTTATTGTGCTTTAATTGTAAACACGCTATTATAAATTTTTAGTACTTTGTTTGTCAGTTTCTAAGTTGACCTTTGAAAATAATGTATATATGGGTTGACTTGGAAACTCTGCAGGAGAAGAAATTTAGATGACCAAGAATAAAAGTCATTTTACCAAGCCAAGTGTAGCCATAGTTATTTAACATTCATCCCTGCTTAATTTAATTATTTTTCTTAAAGCATTCTGGCAACAGTGACGTGATAATGGCCATATAAATCGTCATCTGAGAGAATCTACTGTCAGATAGTTTTCCCATCAGAACAATGTAACTACTTAGCAGTATGAATAGTTTTGGTAGCTTATTCCAGGAATTAAAGTCCAAGATCAACGGCAAGCTACTTCTAAGACATTGTGTCATCACCATACTTTAACAATTAAAACTCAACATAGGTTGCTCGATCCTCAGCATCGTAGTGAACATATTCTAAATGATCAACAGAAATCTTTGATTGGCATGTAGAACTTGCAGGTTAAACAATTGATCCGATGAAATGAAACCCTAAATTAAACCTTTAACGGCTGTAAATATTTAAATTAAATGATATTTTATCCCTGCTTCAAATGATAGACAGCCATTTATAAATATAATTTATATACTTCAGATTCAAAGTTCTAAATAACGAATCTAGAATCATAAGTCCAGATATTCTGAATACTATTTTTATTCACTTTGCAGTTCAGCATGAATGTATTCCACAAGCTATACTCTCCATGGATGTATTATGTCAAGCCAAGTCTGGTATGGGTAAAACAGCTGTATTTGTATTGGCCACTTTGCAGCAGCTAGAACCAGTAGATGGCCAGGTATGTTATTGTTCAGCTTTGTATGATGAAATTGTCTACAATTTTAATATTTTTCAAGGGCACTTTTTGCAAATACATTGTTGCTTGTGCATGACTTTACATTGACCTTTCTCTAATAGTTCATAGTGCAGAATCACTGACTTGAAACTCGAAATCTAATGTTTTTGATACAAGTATATAAAGGAAGTACAGTACGCCTGGTTAAAAAGTTAAGACCCTTGGACAGCCCAAGTTGGGCTCACAGACCATGTTTAATGACACTAAAGTCAAGTGGTTAAGGCATTAGAGCTTAAAATACAAGGTTTTACAGTTGTGAGAAAGGATTTTTTTCCTTGTAGGCCTTTACTGGCTAGCTTGATACCAGTTTAATGTTCAGAGTAATTTGTGTTTTTATCTGCAACATTGTGGGCAAATGCACTAGCACTGTTGATTTCACCATAAGTCGGTTCGAAAAAGGGTAGTCACATGGCTATTTTTTAAAAAACAAAGTAGCAATTTCATGATTTTTGTCGTCAGGTAAAGTTCTTCATCTTGTTGGCCAAAGCTTTTCCTTTAAATTTCTAGCTTGCAAAAAAGTTGAAGAAAACTAAAAAAAAAAAGTTATCACAAACCCCAAATCAACAGTGTTGATTTTGTGTGATTGTTGTAAACACTAAAGAGATGCCACCTTTGTTTCAAACGCTTTGCTGATATTGTTGAGGATGAGACATATTGTCAGTATCAGTTGTTAACATTTTTTCCAGGTTCAATATTTTTACAGAAAATTTTATTTGCCTTGATAGTGACTGTCAATTTGTAGTCTCGAAATGCAATTTCTTGTTAAAAAGTTTTGAGTGTTAACTAGACTGCTTGGAACACCAAGTGCACACTAGTACATGTCATTTACCAAACCAAAATACTTGCACTAACTTATGCACTTTATGAACTTTTGTTGAGGTTAATCCAACAGATTAATAAGAAAAGTGCAAATTGGGCATAGGCGAAAAATTGCTTATACTTTGTATAATATTTGCCCAACATATACCAAGATGTTGATTGAAATGTACATATTTTATTGTAATACACGCAAGATATAGCAATAGGAATTAAAATTTTCCAGAATCCTATTTTGACACATTACATTTTCTTATTAATTGGTATAAGCTGGGGTTTGTAGATTAGGACTCTGGTCCTCTTTGTATTTATGTAGATTATCAGTATGTATGTTTTAATTATAGGTTTCCGTGTTGGTTTCTGCTCACACAAGAGAGCTGGCATTTCAGATCAGCAAAGAGTATGAAAGATTCAGTAAATACATGAACAATGTGAAGATTGCTGTCTTCTTCGGTGGGATGTCCATAAAGAAAGACGAAGAAGTCCTGAAAAAGAACTGTCCACATATTGTGGTGGGAACACCAGGTCGTTTATTGGCACTCATCAGAAGTAAAGCCTTGTCACTAAAACATGTTAAACACTTTATTCTGGATGAATGTGATAAAGTTTTGGCTGAATTAGGTAGTGTATATTTTTATTAAGCACTGTTTACACCATGCCATTGAAATGTTGTATTTTTCCGAATTTCGTTTATATCATTTTTTCAACGTTGCAGAAAATTCAAAATCTGAACTAGCCAACTATCTCGATGTTATGACTTTAAAACTTGGTAATGTTTACTTCAATTTTAAATATCAATGAAAATACAGCTACATGTTGGATCTTCACATATTTGCAACATGTTGCCAAGTTTGTAACCTTAGTCACAATCATTTAAGAACTTTGATGGTTCATTTGGATCCAAAAGTTGGTTGGTTGACCTTGAGGACTCTTACCACCTAGAGCACATGCACTTTTTTTTTTTTTTTTAGAAAACTTAATGCTTTGGAGTAAAACAATGATCTGGACATGTATGCAAGTCATCATTTTAGCCCTGTTTCATCTAGGCTTAGTACAAGTTGAGGCAGATGTTATTAGCTTAAAATTATTAGACGCTTGACTAGTCAATCCGACAGATGACATGTACTGCAAAATATAAATTGGTATCTACCTCTTGAATTTGATACCTTGCACTTTTTTTCAGTAATTAATTAAGTTGTGCATCATTTATATCTATTCAAAGATACATGTTATGTTTTGTTTATTTTCAGATATGAGAAGAGATATACAGGATATCTTCAGACAGACGCCACATGAAAAACAAGTGATGATGTTCAGTGCTACACTCAGCAAGGAGATTAGAGCCGTCTGCAAGAAGTTTATGCAAGATGTAATTAAATTTCCGTCATTTATTAATAACCACCTTTGTTTTCCTACTTAATCTTCAATTAGGTTTTTGTTGATCACTGTATTTGGAAAAATGAAATATCTGCTAAGCCGATGGAGTAATGTGATATCCGGAAAATCCTGCTCCTACCAACTTATGCGCTCGTAAGGTTTGCCTCAATCACAGTTGTGGGAAATTACATCTCATAATAAGCAGATGAAGTAATATTTAGCTTTCCGTGAAAAGTTGCTGGAAAATGCCTTTGTACACAATTCTTTTAGGTTTATGTCAGTAGAAGTATTGCCAGTGAATGTTTTTAAGATAAGCCAATTGAGTTATTTTAAGTAAACCAACAAATGGCTGAAAATTGCTTCCCTGTCAGGAGAGAGTTTCCAGTTCACAATGATAGGAATCACTAAAATTAATGAAAATATATTTTAAGAAAATTTGAATTGCGCAAGATAATAGATTTCAAATTTAATATTTCATAAAGAGATCAATCGATCAATAAATAAATCTTTTTGCTAATAGTTTTATTAAACAAAATGAATTTTAAATGTCATGGTGAATTCATATTAGTGAATGATTATTTCACCAATACTTACAACACGCTGTTATTCTACGGCATGAAAATTGGAAACATATGGACATCATGCATGATGGACTTGGATAATGCTTTAATGGGCATTCTTGCAAGGATGTGTAAGCAAAATCTTGTATGCCCTTTTCTTTGGATTTCCTTTTTCCCTACATATAAAAAAAAAATCTGAATTAAGAAAATTATTAGATAATTAAAAGGAATTTTATACTTGGAAAATTAAGAAATAATTTTTTGATAATTTTACCGATTTATTTTAGTTGAAAATTAATCTATTTCAGTTTTTGATATCTTAATTTTTAATTTTGTATATAAAAAAAATTTGGTGTTCCCTGTCTTATTATCAAAACCATTTGGATTATTCATGTGATTGCCTGTCTGTTGGAAAATTCTTTGTTCAAGCGTTGTGATAACTCGCGCCGTGTATAGGACAGTTTATGTATGGACAATCCTCTGTTGAGGAAATATTCAATTCGACTGAGGCACACAAAAGCTTCTGTGCCCTCAAGGCAGGGAGCTGGTTGTGTCTCACAAAGAATCGCGATGGAACCTCTGTATCAACGATGGAGACTACAAGATAGACTATTAACCAAAAGTTGTAAATTTGGACTTTTTTGTACTCATGTGCACAAGTAATTATGGGGTGTTGGATCGTGATTTCCGATTTCAAAATGCCAATTATTCATCTGCACTTGATGGATTTCCATTGGATGCAAAGGTTGTGGTGTTTGGAGATCATAGTGGTTTTTTGATAGCCAGTTTATGTAGGAGACCAGCCTTAGAGTAGGGTGGTACTATATAATGTAATTTTGAATGTCTTATTTGAAAAGACTTCCCTTTGTACCCTTCTAGAATTTCAATATTGACTTAAAAAACATTTCTTAAAAAATTGTTTTTTAAATATTATATATAAATATATATATATAAATTGTTGGGATACAAGAGGAAGTCTTGTCATCTTTTGATATTCATTCAAGGTTTTCTGTATATTACTTGGATCTGTGAGATTTAAAACTTTTTGAAATTTTTTTTTTTTTTTTTTTTTTTTTTCAAATTTGGTTTGATGAATGGCTTAGTGACTTCAGATACTTTCATGTCTTGTTTAGATGGAATTAATTCTGCATCCAAGTACAATAGAGAGTCTTGAGTATATCTTGTAGACAACATGTTATTGCTTTTACAGAATAAATGAATGAGATCATTCCTAATGTTAAACATCCAAATTGATATATTATTGTACACAATCTTTTGTTTCACTTTTGAAATGGTAATGTTAAAAGAAAGGCAGGATTTATTTTCAATAAATTAAGATTTGAAATTCTTTTCAGAATTTAAATATTGGTTTAAATCTTGTTGTATTCAGATTTATTTTAGAAACTGTTTAAAATTCATTCATTTCATTTAAAAAATGTCATCAGTGCAGTTTATAGACAGAAACTTATTTACATTTCAATTCTCAAAATTTCAATTTTAGGTTAGGCTTACACTGATAATCTTGTTTATTCTAAATATTTGTAATTGACTCCAGACTAGTTTTGTTTGTAATGAATGATCATGTTCTCTTTAACTATGAGTTGCCTTTCTTTTATTATTAACTTGTGATTGAAGAAGTGATAGAAAAGTTAATGCAACAAGTTTTAATGATTTGATGTTTTGACAGCAAGATATTAATTTCAAACTTTTCACATTAAAAAAATATTTATTGCTTTGAAGTCATACTTCATAATGAGTTAAAATTTAAAAATATAAAAATAATAAACTTTAAGAAATTATTAAAAATTATATCTATCACATATAGCAGTTAGGTTTTATACCTTTCATTTCAGAGTACACTCATCATGCAGTATTATTGTGTGAATGCTTTTCAGTTTTGAAGATGAAAAAATTATTAAACTTCAAAATTAGGTGCATTGTAGAAAGCTGTATATTATTTGTTTCAATCAACTAAGCCAACCTACCATGTACCTTCCAAAAAATTGTCAAGTTCCATCACCTATTTACTTATGGTTATGAAAGATTCTTGTGGTATTAATGTGGGCAGCCTCTTAATGCTTTATTTACCGTTTCCTAATTTCATATTTAAAAAAAATTAAGAATGCCAATAAATTTAACAACAACTAAAGATTGTATTACTATGGTCTCATATTTTGGATTAATTTTCAGACAACAGTTCTAGTAAATTTTGACTCTATGAATCTGAACTTCTACATTGTACTGTATAATTCTTTATTTTGACTGTTTAATCATATTGGTGCTTTAGGCTTTATATATATTTCTGCCAATATTAATACACTTCAACATTAATTTAAGCTCACCTGTCTAAGGGGAAAACAATGTCAGCACCAATATTATGCTAAATGTTTGCAATCCTAAGAAGTGCCAAACATAATACATGCTAATAAAAATACTTGTACAGTATTAGTAATTATAATTGTGCTAGAGATAAATGTTTAGGTTTGTTTGAGCAAATTTTATGTTATCTCCATTGGTTTACTTGCCATTTTAGGGCCATTGTTATGTTTTCTTTTTAAATGAACAGTACCTGAACAAATTGAAAATTTTGTCCCAAGGAGTAAAGTTACAGGGATGAATGGATCCACCTGTTGAATTTTTTAGCTCACCTGACCAAAAGGTCATGTGAGCTTATGGCATAGAGTGGCATGTGTATGTGCATGCTTGCGTTGTTAACACCTATTTTCGACTTCTCCTCCAAAACTGCTGGACAGATTTCAATGATACTTGGGTCAGAAGCATATATGGGCTGGTGAAATTCAGATTTCTTTGTCGTTGCCATGGCTACTAAAACTAGGTCAAGTGACCTAGGGGTTCAAAAATCTTTTTCTCTGATGATTGGAGGAAAAATCTGATGTGATATTTGGCTTCTCTAGGGTCTTAAGCCTATAGTTTGTTCATTTGGTCAAAAAATTGGTTATGCGTTTTTGTGTTTAATCTTAAAAATTTCATAAAATGGCTTCAGATTGTTATAACTTGACTATTTGAACAGTTTCGTAACTATGTAATAATGGAGGAGTTGTTGCTCCTAAAATGTTATTTTTTGCTTATAAAAACTAAAATTGTGCATTAGCTTGAAAATTATTTACTATTTGCATAGACATATATATTAGAATATTGTAGGTATTGATATGATGATCATTTTGATATATTGCTCAAGGTCATACGTACAAAGGTCAAGGTTATAGATGCATAAAAAAACTGAAATTTTTTTTATTATCTTAGAAACTATTAACTTTTTGTATTGATTGGCATGTATATTGGAATATTGTAGGAATTAATATGACTATCATTCTGATGTAAGATTCAAGATTATACATTTAAAGGTCAAGGTCATAGATGCATTAGAAGACTCAAATTGTTAATTATCTTGAAAACTATTAACTTGTATATTAGAATATTGTATATATTTTGCAAATGATTTTGCCATATCCTCAGGTGAAGCGATAAGGCCTATGGGTCTCGTGTTTATTTCTATGAATAATAAAGGTTTCAGTCAATACAGTAAACTAAAGCTTGTCAAATTCTGGTCATTTAGTCAGTGATAGTTTACATACAGGATATTGGCTTTAGGTTGGAACTAACATTCTTGGGTTGATGGATCTTGTATATCAAGAATATTAATTTAATCATTTTTGTTTTTAAGTTATTTTTGGTTTTACAGGAAACATTTAGTATCCTAGGAATTTTTGTATGTAATTTATTTATTTTTATTTTTTTCCCACAGAAATTAATCCAAATGATCTACATTTACAGAGTTTTTATTTAATTTTCCTTTTGAAACCCAACAATGCACTTGATAACATTGTGGTGTGGAACAATTAACAATAATGGTTTCTTTTCTTACAGTTGTTTTTGAGAATTTTTAGCAGGATGTAAGCTTTGTATTTTTCTACTTCTTTGTGTCTCACATCCCTGTTAGTTGGGACACCCAATCCCCTCCTTATCAGAAAGCATGCCACTATTGTTATTTACAGCCAATGGAAGTTTATGTAGATGATGATTCCAAACTTACACTTCACGGATTACAGCAACATTATGTGAAACTGAAGGATAATGAGAAAAACAGGAAATTGTTTGAATTACTTGATGTGTTGGAATTCAATCAGGTAATGATATAATTTATATACAACCAGTGGAAGAATGTTTCTGGTGAATGCCTAATGGCAAGTAGTATATGTTCATTCTCAGGGATGACTGCTGGAGTTAGAACCTTTACATCTCTGTGATAGTAATTTAATGTCTTGATTAACAGAAATTTAGTGAAGATTAATTGTTTAAAAAGTAAATTATATTTTTCAATTATGCTTCATTCAATTATAGAATTTTACAGATAAACTATCTTCAAAGCTGGGGTAGAATCCCAATCTGAAAAAAGTGCCTTCACTTGCCTAAGACATTGACTCACTCATTCTTCAAAGTGATTGTTAAGTGATCGTTTCCATACAACAAAATTACATGTATTTAGATGAGGAATGATTCTTGCATCATCCATGATATGGCCATCTCCATACAAGATAAAGAATTTTGGTGACTTGTTCCAAGCTTTATAACACGGAAATGCTGTTAATTTAGTACATGTTCTTTCAAGAAGACATTTCTCACATTCTTTTAAGCTTCAGACACTAGTTGGTTGCTCTGGAGAAATGTCATGTACTCAACATTATTGGTAAGTTTGGAGTTTGATTATAAATTGGCTCAGGAAAGCACAAGTAGCATCCTAACCAAGTCTCTCACAAGTTCTGTCAATTATTATGAAAATCAGGTAATGTAAATCATGCTTACATGGAGTTTTTGTTCATATTGTAGGTCATTATATTTGTGAAATCAGTACAGAGATGTATGGCCTTGGCACAGTTGTTGGTTGAACAGAACTTTCCAGCCATAGCTATACATAGAGCAATGACACAAGAAGAGAGGTATGAATATTGCAGATGAAACTTAAATGTTTTCTTTATTTTTATTTTCCTGTTATTTTTCTCAATATACTTAAAATTTCCACAAATTTTTTATGCTTTAGACTAAAGAAGTTAAGTACCAAAAAATATATATCCTTGGGTAAAGAAACATATCCATTGTTGAATTTGGTAAATAAAAAAGCTGTCAGGCAAGCTATATCATTTTCTGACAATGCTTATCTGATCAAAGTATTTTTCCACACAAAAAAGTTTTTAGAAAATTTTAAAAAGCTTTAGGTGAGCTTTTCAAATGCCTAAATATCCTTCATCTAACCTTTTCACATATAGTTTGTAAAGTTGGTTTACCTTAATTCTGGATCACACTGACCTTAAAGTAGGATTGAAATTGAAAACTTTAACTATCCAATATAAAGCTCTCCTAAGTTTGCCAAGCAAGCTGACTTTGACCTACATTAAGGTCACCGTGAACTGTAGAAGTAAAATTTTTAAATATCGTCTTTGTTATACACCAAGACACCATGACATGTTTATATACCATTGGTGCTTTAAAACTTGACCAATTTTGAACAGCTGGTTTGACCATGATTAGACTAGTTACTTTGATCAGAAGTAAAACTGTTGAAATGATTGTTCTTGTTGAAATAATTTTATTACAATTCTGCTTTCTACAATGTTCTTGTGTTAACAATGTAAGGTCCCTAGGATTCTCGATTTTCTGATGCCTTTGATTATTTTTGTTGTCTAAGATACATGATTTTCCAGTTTAATAATTTTTAATCCAGGTTTTCGTAGAAACATGGTTCTTAGATTACGGGTGGGCGTCAAAAAATGGTTTCCGGATGATAACTTGAAAAGTAAATGACAATTTGAAAGAAACTTGGCACATACATGTATTGTGATAAGATCTTGGTTGGGATTGCTTTTGGGATAATTATATCAAAGGTCAAGGTCACAGTTGCTTGGTCATTTCACAAAATAAGCAACCTCTAGCTATATCTTGGCCATATGTAAAGATAATGACATGGGGTTTTCAGTTTTCATATTTTCTAGCAATGCTGATGAAAATAGAGCCAAAATCAATGGTCAAGGTCATGACCTACATTTTGACCTTTGTGTTTTCTGCACTAAAATGGCTATTGTTGCATAGAATTTACAATTTTTGGCATGAAATTGGCTATTTTTAATTATATTAAGACGTAGAATTCACTATTTATGGAATTTTAGTTTTGTGAAATGATTATGGTGGCAAAATATTTCGATGTTGACTATTTTTGCATTAAATTGGATATTTCCGAATATATTTAGGTGCAGATGCCACTATGGATCTTTTCTTCAATGAAATTATATTGTATTTATTATACACAACATTCAGATTTCTAAATAATTGTCATAATTGCAATCTTTTAACATGTTCTGATGTATGATGCTTTTATTTATATATATATATATATATATATATATATATATATATATATATATATATATATATATATGATATATTAAATCTTAACCCATTACGGGTATCCCTTTACTATCAACCAGGTCCCTGTGAGACACATGATCACCCATAATTATTGTTAACTAGATACCATTTCTCTCTGAAACCCCCTTCTCAGAAATACTGAAAACCTGGTTTTCACGGAGTTTCCATGACACTTGTTTATTTTATTTTAGTGAAAATTTGCACATTCTCATTCTGAAATAACAACTTTCAGGTTGTCAAGGTACTCTCAGTTCAAAGATTTCCAAAAAAGAATACTGGTAGCAACAAACTTATTTGGCAGAGGAATGGATATTGAACGAGTTAACATTGTATTTAACTATGACATGCCAGAAGATTCGGACACATATCTACATAGAGTAAGTAATCAAAAAACTAAATACACCGAGTATTTATTGGACTTTTTGTTTTTGTTAATCTTATTATAGACATTCAATCTTAATATAGACATTCAGCTTAAAGTCAGGAAGTTTAATCTGATGTCTTAATTATTCCTACAATACTGTATGTAGGAGATGGCTATGTTTCCATTCCTGGTAGCAAAAATCGCAATTGCTTCTTATTTCGAATAAATTCTTTCCTAAAAGTAATCTATTTTAGAAAATTTATGAAATAATATTTTTACAAGGATTATGTTTTTCGAATAATCAGGGCTCCAGGTAGTGAGTTAATTACTCCTACTATGCGACTAAAGATCAGATTTGGCTAGTAAATTTATGATGTACTTGCTAAGACAGTGACCAAAAAGTATACAGGTCGTGACCAAAATTTATTTTTTGTTCTGAAAAACTACCTACCATCTTTTTATCCCAAACTTAAACAACATTTGAAACTATTTCATTTGGAACACTTCTGCCATGAGTGTTGGATATTTTAGGCAGGGACCCTGTTAATTTTAAACTTGCCAGGTTATATGAATGCTTGTAACTTATGACCATATCCTTGTTAATATAACAAATATACAAAGGTTGTGACACATTGCAATAGAAAACAAAATGGCTAAGCCATTGAGCGAGATGCAATTTGTCTACTTTGGATTTGGCAAACCTTCAGAACCGAAATCAAAATGTGTAGATGATACAGAACAAATGACAACTGCTGCTGCTGGATTTGGCAATTGAAATTTCATTTCAGGGTTTGAAGAGTTTTCTTGGCTATATCCTAAAAACAAACAATATGTTTTGCAAAGTTTGTGAGACTGCACTTGAATTTGTCTGCACAACTGACTTTGTTAACAGTGGTTCATTGCTAGGAGACATTGTAATTGATGTTGATGACAGTGATGATATGCGACTTCATAATAGTTATGCCATAATGATATAGGCACTAATTGCATTAAAGGTTCTGGAATTTCCACATTGTTTTCTTTTGTATCATTGCATGATAATAATTGAGACACTTTTGATTTGGAGACCAAAATATTTACCCTGGCTAGTCAAAAATAATACTTGGTAGCCAGAAGGCTAGTAAAACCCAAATCCTTCTTGGAAACCTGAAATTTGGCTACTAATTTTAAATTTGTGGAAACTTAAAGATGCTGATTAGTAATAAGGGGTTTTCAGTTTTGTCTACAATACAGTATTTTGTTAAAGAAGATTTCCAGCTATGTCAGAGCGCAATTGTAAGGTACATTTATTGGTAAAAAGAGGGCCTTTCAATTTTGCTACAATCCTCAAGAGATGTTTATTTGTAAATTTGGATTTCCAGTCTACATGAGTGATTGCTGTAAAAGTTAGTAAAAAGAAAGTAGAAAGTAATTCTAGAACTAGATGTGATTTTTTTATAAATATGGGAAAATATACAGAGTGAAAACATTGAAATAAAGTGTTAAAAATTATGTTTTAATTATGATAAATCCTTAAAAAGAATTGTTTTATTTCAGGTGGCCAGAGCTGGTAGATTTGGAACAAAAGGGTTGGCTATAACATTTGTTTCTGACGAAAATGATGCAAAGGTTTTAAATGATGTGCAGGAAAGATTTGAAGTAAACATAACAGAATTGCCAGATGAAATTGATATATCTTCATATAGTAAGTATTGCCTTGAAAACAAAACTTTTTATATATGCCAGGTTAAATGTTATACGAAAATAATAATAAAATAAACGTAATCCATTTTTGTAATCATTTTTAAAAGCTTTTTTTTTTTACTGCAACTCAAAATGATTTTTTCAGCTCAAAAAGTAAATCTGACTGTAGAAAATGAAACAAAAAATCAGAAAATGAAATAGTAAGTTGAACATATTTATGTTTTATTTTGTAGTTGAAGGAAGATAGACAGCAATACTATGGAACAGAGGACAAAGAATTTATTTGATAAATGTAATATAGTGTTCAAAATGCAGTTATATTGACAGTGGATCTGTACAAATATTTGAATGTGATATTGTGTGACAGTTACTTGAACAAAAAACAAAGTTACCATTAAATCACGTGACTCCTCATTATTTTCATTCATTGTTTTAGTTTTGTGTAAATTATTTGTAAAAAAAAAATTGTATTTTTATTTGTGAGAAGAGCAAGTCTGCTATTATATCAGAAAGATCATGATTTGACCAAAATAAATTTATTGTGATGTAGTATAAATCAGTTTTGTGCTGTAAATCATCAGGTATTGGAAGCATTTTAGTTTTGGATGTATAGATTAAATATTTCTATATAAATGGTCTACTAAACAGTTTTGTAATGTACAGTGTTTCCTGGAGAGTAGTTAAGACTGCCATTTTAGCTCAGACCCTATAAAAATTTGGGGAGAAATTTACATTTGTATTTTTGACATCCATTGCAGACAATTTACTAAACTTGTCACAATGAAAATTATAACAATTGGCCCAGTTGTTCTCCATAAAGAAAAGACCACATTAGCCAAACATTGTACCTACTGGCATATTTTGTTTTTTGAAAATGACAAGCAAAAAAAAAAAAATTAAAAAAAAAAATGCTTCTCTTAACAAGATATATTGTTTGCATGTAGGATACATAGAAATATTTTTACACATATCATTAAATTGTATTTGGATTAGTGTTGACAAAAGATGGGTAATTGGTAGAGCTTCTGTCTTGAAAGAGGAAGTTCATTGGTTTGAATCCACCTTCGTACATAAGACCTTTAAAATTTGAGATATTTCTTCTTCGTTTGAGCTTGGCATTATTTGTATATCAGAGTATCAACTCTCTATCCTTGTCACAAATAGCTGATGCAACAGTGACAAAAGTACTAAGCAAACGACCTTAGAGAATGCATTTTGGATGGAAATTTAATTTTCCTTTTGGCATTACTATATTGATGTTATAAAGAATTTTAACATGATAAAATGTTAAGTTTATGTAAAGCTTTGGTACAGTACATGGGTACTTTATAGCTTCAAAATTGTTTGTTCCTTGTTAAGTGTTCATGATGAATTTCTAGCTTCCGTAATGCTTAAAGCTGCATTTTACTATGCATAATTTAAAACCGCACTATTTTTTCTTAACTATGGCGCTCATGAAAAATGTAATATTTTTTGTTCGATGATAAAACCTTTACTTAACAGTTGAAATTTGCATGGAAACTTCTGATGATTATCTGATTTTAGAACATGTGGTCATCGAAAACGAGGCAACGTAAACATAACGAAGAGGTCTATTGTTTCTGAACAGCAGCAATACCGGGAAAAACGCAAAAGTTGATTAAATATATCGTTTATAATCGTGTTGAGAGCTAAATAACATCATTAAATTAAGTTGTTGTTTTTTTTTCTCTCTTTTTTTTGACGCAATTTAGCAGTATCGTTCTCGCATGAACTCGTTTTCTTACCGGACACGCTATTGTTTACTTGAAGATAAGACGTCTCTGCATGCTCCAAGCTGATATTAACATATTCTCGAGTTGGCCCAAGTTTTAGGATATTATGGATTGATAAAAGTTGAACTTAAGTAAATGAATCGCAGGGATCTTGTTAACATTTACCGGTTTATTAATAAAAATATCCCTTAAACTGGCAATTTCTAGTGAGCAACATATCGCTATCTCTAGGGGATATCAAATGTTCTAAAGTACATTCAGTGCATATTTTTATTAGAATAGGTAGGGATGTCTAATATCATTACGAATGGTATTTCGGTATAATTTTAAACCATGCTTAACCCTTTAATTGGCAGATACGCCAAACTACGCCATTCTGATTTTTGAACGGTCTGTTGCTCAATGTTTGGTGTAAAATTGTTAAAACTTGACCGATTGGTGTAAATTTGGTACCATATGAAACTAGAGAAAATTGTCAACAAACGATATTTTTCAATTTGATTTTTTAAGTTGAATATTACGAAGCGATCCCGTTCCTGACGTAGTGAAAAATTAAGAGTGCCGAAAAAGTACGGAAAAGGTAATTAATTCGAACTTTGAAATTAAGTTTCAAACCCAAATAATAACCACATATTTATGAAGAGCAGGAAAAGGTCGCTTGATTTATGTAACTTGAACCATAAATAACATCGAATTCATTACTTTGAACAGCTACCACTTTTGATTTTTATCATGTTTTATATTGACGTTTTTGCCCTCACTGGAAAAGCAAAACGTTTCGTTCTTATTTTACATGGTGACACTGTCTGATGCATCTTTATAAGTGAATTTTGTAACTTTGATTGACAAATTTTATGCAATTAAAGGGAATTTTTTTTCTATTTGATACACATATAAAAAAATTAGTATTTTAGAAATTATTTCATTCAATAATTTTAAATCTTCGGCAAATGAATCTGAGGTAAAAACCTGCATATAAAGATATTTTTTACGTGTCATTAAATATACAACTTTATGTTTGAGTCGATGTCAATTTATCCCGATAGAATCAATTTATCAGTTTTTTTCGCAATCAATTTGGAAATTTTATTTGATGCTTTTCTTAAATAATTTTTTTTATACCAGGACGATCAAAATACAACTTAAATAATTATAATGTAGACCGCGATTTGAATATCTGTTTTCAAGAGGATAAATTTATCATTGCCGAGTGTCAAAATGTATGTACCGCGTTCGTGTCTGGTAATCAGTCCGAGCAAGCAAATAAATAAATGATTAAATAATTATAATAAAATAAGAAATAAAAAACTACATTTTACTTTATATCAGAAATACATATATTTAAAAACAACTGAATGCCTGGCCCCGGTTTCACAATCACACTTAAGTTTGAGGTTACACTCAAATCTGAGTTTGCACTTAAATTTGAGTGGATTCCTTAGTTTTGGGTTTCACAATAAAACTTGAGTGATTCACTCAAATCTTATTTGAGTGTACACTCAGATATTTTGAGGGAGGTATCTAACGCCCTCAGATACTCACTCAAATATGGCGAATGCTTATCGAGTAGCTCGCCTTAGACGCCGAAGGGTTGTTCTAAGGCGACAGAAAACTTTCAAACGCGTGATCGATCCATTAAATGGCCTAACGGACGAAGATATTTTTTGCAGATACCGTTTTCGACGTGAAACAATTATGTTTTTAGTAACTTTATTGAGTCCTGTCATCCAATACCATAGCAGAAAGTCCATGGCAGTGTCTCCATTAATACAGGTTTTGGTAACTCTGAGATTTTTAGCGACTGGGTCGTTTTACAGGCTTGTGGGCGATTCACTCGGCCTATCCATAGCTTCAGTTGCTCGAAGCGTGGATAGAGTGACTAGTGCCGTTTGTCGTCTTTCACGGACATATATCAAATTTCCTACTGGGCAATATCTGTCTGATACGAAGAAGAAGTTTTTCGAACTTGCAGGTAAGTGTGTTGGCTGTTGTTTTTTGTTATTCATCTTCACAACTAAAATGCGACCATGACTTGACAACAAAAAGGAAATGAGTATTGTAAAATCCGAACCGGTTAAAAACACTGTTTCAAATAAATAGGAGTTACCTCTCTTTAATTGTAACGTGTGCAAGCTAAAAACAAACATTTAAAAAATAGACGGGATGATAAATATTTGAATAAAACATTAATATTTTATATTTGAATAATTAAAAAGTTAATCAATAAAGCATATCAATTATGTGGCTACACATATCACTGTATTATTATAAAATTTCATTGAAAACACTCAAATGCAAAATTTTGAATTTTTGTAAAATAAATATTTTAAAACTTTTCATATTCATGACAGTTTTAAAAACAACATTATTCATTTTTTAAATATTAAATCATCATCATCATCTTGTATATTGTGTTTCAAAGTACCGAACAGTAACTTCATTTCTACTGTATATTTGCACAATATTTGCATCACTAGGAATCTTGACTCTATTACTACATAGGATTGAAAACTATGTAAGTTTTTACTTACTGATAACATATCTTTTATATATCAATAGTGTCAGTTTTTTCTTTGGGTATGACTTGAACTTACAAAATAAACCTAAGTTACTGATAAAAAATATACAATGAATTCAACTGTCATTAAATTTATTTTTATCTTTTCTTAAGTAAAACATATCACATCTGAAATATTAGTTACCTATTTACAAACAAAACAATAAATTGAATTTCTATGAAATAACCCCAAAGTTATCACTAAAAGGCACAATATCACAGTTTTAAAAAAATGCCACTTTAATTTCAAACACATATAAATCAAATATAAAGAGATGAAACATATTCCATTCTTACATGAAGAGTGATAAGCTTGAATGTTTTAAGGTCATTAAATATTTCATACTATCCATGACAATGTCAAGTTTGTGCACTACCAAAAGAAAAAAAAACCCTGAGTTTTAAAAAAAATAAAATAACATTAAGAAAGAAATTAAGTATATAATGTTACATTAAAAGATACGTTTTTATGCAAAAATTTTAATATTTTCTGCACAAACTGTTAAATGTATTGATTTTAAATTTTAACATAAGGACATTGCTCGTCACTTTTTATTCTAGAACTGACAGTAAAACTGCTTATTACTATTAATTTGCATTAGATGATTTTAAGTACTTTCTATGCAAAATTTTAAAAAAATTCTTCTTTTAGGATTTCCACAGGTTGCTGGGTGCATAGATGGCACCTTTATCCGTATTATTGCACCCAGTGAAAATGAACAGGATTATGTTAACAGAAAAGGATATCATTCCTTGAATGTACAGGTTAGATATTTTTTTTAATTACACAGTTCAATCAGTCAATCAATTTCTTTATTTTCATAATTACTTTGACATAACAGATAAAAAAAAAAATAATACAAATAATAACATATGAAAAATCACATGTATGGACAAACAATATATGTCAAAATTCAACCTAGAGGATACACTGTCTATAAACCTTTTTCAATAAATTGACACAAATTGTTTTAAAAAAAGATTATAGAAAAAAAGTCAGTGCTGAACTAGAATAAATGCATTACAAATGACACAAATCATCATCATATGATGTTACTTGTCATATGTATGTGAGTATAATACATAGTTGGAAAATATAGTACCGGGTAATTATCCGTTAACAATAGTTTTTGTAATAACTTAATTGTTTCTCATACTTTCACCATACTTTGTATATATATCCAAACTTTTCCCGACTTTGGACCCCACTTCCACAATTCTTATATCAGGAATATGTAAGGTCTAGTCACAGTACATTCACAGAAAGCTTAAATGCATAGAGTTTCTAAATTACTATGGACAATTTCCAAATGATTAACCATTTTAGTATTCTTATGTAGCTGTGACCTTAACCTTTCAATCCATAACCTGGAACCATATTTCAAAATTATTGTAATATCAATACCTTCAATTCTTTGATATGCAGGTCCTTGATGGTTGAATGGTCTAAAGGGGATCATAGATCTTCTCACCACCTGTTTTTGAATCCTAATCAGAACAGATCCCAGTGTGACAAAGTTTGTTGTTTTGCTTGCCGAAGCTTAAGGACGGTGGTTTTCTCCAGACACCCTGGTGTCCTCCACCATCCAAGGACTGACCGCCTCAAAATAACTGAAAGAATCTTGGCATAAAACAACATTACTCCACTCCACTCCACTATTTAATTTTCATGACTATACAAAAAATTGTATAGTTTTTAAGAAACTAAGTATTCTAATGCAGTTATGACCTTGACATTGAACCAAGTCCTTAATCCATATATCAAAATGATCCACATAATAATAATACATGTACCTACAATACTCTAATATACATGTCCAAACAAAAAAGTTTAAAGTTTTCAAGTTAATTCACAATTTTAATATTTATAAGCAGAAAATAACATTTCAAAGACAGCAAATCCTACATGGATTATCATATAGTTACAAAATTTGCCATCTACTTAGGTATTGCCATGCTTGACATTTTTGCAATGTTTTTATCTAATTCTTATAGTTTACCAGAAAATATATGTACAATAAAACTGCAACAAATCACAAACTATTATTATATTATGACATATTGAATAATTATGTTATTCATATTCCCAAAAATTATTAATTCTTATATTTATTTCAGATGACATGTGATGCAAGTTACCGGATAACAAACTGTGTTGCCAAATGGCCTGGTAGTGTTCATGACTCAAGAATGTTTAAACATAGCCATTTATGTCAGAAGTTTGAAAATGGTAAATTTAAAGTATTCTGTAAATGACTGGAATTTATCAGTTAATAGTACATAGTCCTACAAATGTATTTTATTTCTACCTGATGGACAACAACCTAGAGGAGTCACCAACAGAGTTCAGTTGTTCTAATCAATCAACCTGTTAATGAATTGTTTAGTGATAGAATGTTCATTAAATAAAATCAAAACTGGTGTTATTTTTCAACAACTATATTGCTAGTGACTGATAAATTAAAATTCCAAATTGTTTTAATATTTTTGAATCTGCCAAGAATATTTTTAATCTTGAGTAAAAAAAAAACATCCAATTCAGAAAATTTGACTTGGCAAGACATACTTGGTCCTTATAGAGGGTTGACAACTGTTATTGGTAGCCATTATACTAATAAGCCATCACCATTTTATCTGAGTGGAGCTCAGATCATAGTTTATCATATCATGGTTTATCTAGCTAGTCACAAATACAATTTTACAATACCTTTAATTTTTCCTATGATAATTATAATAATAATAATAATAACAACAACAACTATTATTATTATTATTATTATTATTATTATTATCATCATTATAACATCAAATATGAAGCAAAACAGTAATATTAACTTTAAAAAAATGTTATAATTCTATTTTTAGGAACATACAAAGGAATACTTCTAGGAGACTCAGCTTATCCATGTAGGAAATTTATTATGACACCATATTGGAATTTTAAAAAGAAGGTTTTCCTGTCTTCATTCAGGACTTAGATTAAATCCCGAAAAGGCTGCATGTGTAGTGCTTGCATGTGCTACACTGCATAATATAGGAATTGAAAGGAGGGACATCTTTATAAATGAAACTTTTAATGAAAATATTTTGGATGACATACCAAATCAAAATCAGATACCTATTGGTGATGGGGAAGGCATGAGGGATCTTATAAGACAAACTTATTTTTCATAAAATTCAGGCCTGATATTTACTTAAGTCAAAATTATTTGTTACTGTTGACTTTAAATAAGATATTTCAAACACTGATTAACATTATTTTATTCTTTTGCAAAGAACTAAATTATAAAAACTTTACAAAATTATTCAAGTTTGGAAATGCCAACATAATTAATCAGAAAAATTAGTCAGGTGAGCCAAAAACTGAGCTCCATGCAAATTAATTTTTACATGAATTCATTAATTATTTGCATTAATTTTTATATGAATTCATTAATTTTTTGTAACATTTTTTAACTTTGCTTCTAAAACTTGTCCTTTTAACATTTCATTTTTAATCTGAATCTCAAGAAGTTGACTTTCCAGTTTTAATTTGACTTCTTCTGCTTCAGCTCTTCTAGTTTCAGCTTTGAAGTACACTTCCTCATATTCTGAGGGACATGGGAGACTTTTCTTTTTCTTCCGTGGCCGTTCAGGAATAGAAAAAGCACCCTCTAAAGCTGCTTCTGGAAGGGTTGAAGCAGATGGTTCTGGAACTGAACCTGTGCAGCTGCTATCTTCTGCCTGGAGAATTTCTTGGAACACTTCTAGATGGAAGTTGTTTAGGTTAGGGTCTAAAACAGAAATATATATATATATATATATATATATATATATATATATATATATATATATATATATATATATATATATATATATATATATATATATTCAGATTTACAGATTATATTACAGAGAGAGAGAGAGAGAGAGAGAGAGAGAGAGAGAGAGAGAGAGAGAGAGAGAGAGAGTTTGTGGTGACCGGAACTCTAGTTAACGCTTTTCCAGTTTCTGATATTACATTGACTTAATCGTTGTACTTCATTATTTCATCTGTTACTCTAGGCCTAGCCTCCAAATTAAGTAAGTTTATTTTACTCTAGTTTATATTAAAACTTACTTCCACAAGTAACATGTTATTGGCAAAATTTGTCACATTGTCAAAACTCTGCAATTTCAAGAATTTGTTATTATATTTGTGACCTACTTGGTATTACTTGTAATCTCTGACAATCCTTACTATTGCAAGAGTACTTTAAATATAGCTACAATGTAGTTACATGGTTTAGCAAATGCATAAGTTCTTGCTGTCAAACGTGTATGAAGTTTAAGAAATGATGGTTCCTGGAAGAGTTATTACACAAATTTTATTATTTATTGTTATTATTGAAATTAATTTTGTTGATGTTAATTCATAAAGGAGAAACTCTTATTACTGTTATTTTGCTGTCTGCAGGTATTTACCTCATCCAAGGTATGTAATGTTACAGTGTTATACGTTTGACTACATTCAGAATTTTATGTGACATTTTGGAAAATTCTGAATGAACTGAATTTTACATAACTATTACCTTCTGTGTCTAAAGGGCAAGTTAAGCCAGTTAGATTGGGCCTGCCTTGCAAATGTTCTAATATTAGTTTCTGGGATGGAGTAGGGGATGTACACCGTTCACCACCTCCAGTTTTTGGCCTTGTTAGCTCATCATGTTTAGCTTTTGCTGAAAAATATTAAAGATCACCATAAGGTTTTTTGTTTTCTCTTATTTTTGCTCTTATTATAACATTTCAACCCTTTTCCAAGAATTGGTACAATTAAATTTTTAGATTCTAAAGTACAGAACTAAAACTGTCAACTTGTAAACTCGAAAACGTTCTATAAGCCAACACTTTCAGTTTGTCATTGCAAATCACAGAGGCAGAAATATTCATTAAGTCAATAAAATGAAAATATTTATGTTCTTATCTTCAGTATATTCAGAACTATCAAAATTAACCAAATTCAAGTCACACATATGGGAAACTCATTCTACCAAATTCAAGTCATAGTGGAATCTCATTCTGACTTTTTAAAATTTAGCAGGAGTTCCTCTGCCATTCACCAACTCAACCAATTGCTAATTTTTATAATTTCTGACTCCAAAATATAGGTATTGGCTAAAAAAATTTTCGTACAATATTTTATTCAGTTTCAAAGTGAGTTTTTAAGTTTCTGAGGTTAACTTGAACTATTTCAATATAAATTGGCTTCTACTTTTCAAGAGTCAGAGGTAACTCTGATAAGGTTATTAAACTTTTTTATTTTTAACCAAACATCTTTTATTACATATCAGCGCAATTAAAATTTTTACATACCTCTTGTCTTTAAGTTTTCATATTGCTTCTGGATCTGATCTTTTGTCCTTTTGATATCAGACTCACTATAAACATGATTAATGATGATGTTTACATATTTATTCGAGAGTCAATACCAAATATACAGTGAAATGAAACAAACACATCTATCCAGTTAAAAAGTAGAAGGAAATATGAATTCAAGAATATAATATTTGTCTGTATTATTTACATGCATCTTCTGTTTGTTTAATGTCTAGATTATGATGATTTTCAGATTTTCCATTTGTATGATCACAAGTGGAGTGAAGTGGAGAAATGGTGTTTTACGTTTTAGTCAAGAATCTTTCATTTTCGAGGCGGTCAGTTCTGGAATGGTGGAGAAAACCGGAGTGCCAGGAAAAACCACCAACCTTAGGCAAGTGAACTGACAAACTTTCTCACACTAGGATCTGTCCTGAGTCGGATTCGAACCCAGGCAGTGAGAGACACTGTGATACGTAAGCATGTGCTTTAGACCACTCAGTGACCGAGGCCCTGATCACAAGTGTGTAAGTCATATATCTAAATATCTAAACTACTACCAGTAGTTAGTGGCGAAAACTGAAATTTATTGATATATAAGATAAATCTGGTTGTGACATTAACTGGAAATAATATTTTATCAATCTTAACATAAATTCAGATATCAGAAAAAAATTCTTTACTACAATGGAACTGTCCGTCTTTGCATGTACTATGCTTATATGAAAATAGATTCTGCCCTGTTTTTATTCATTGTTAAGTTGACGAGTACTATTATTTATTTGTATGTCAAAAATTTCCTGGTATAAGAGAAAAATTTATTCCTAAATATCATAGAAATTTTCCTTCCTATCAAAAATGTATACTATGGTTTCTTTTTGTAATACTGAGCTTTATTCCAAAATTGCAATTTTTTTTATCTGTGGTGTTTAAACATTTTTCATAAAATTTATTGTCATTTTGTTAATGTGTATTTTTTTATTGTGTAGATGTTATGCTACTTATGTGTTATGCATATTTTTTCCTTGTATAATGTCATTAATATGTCAATTCACTATAGAATTTATTAATCTTATAAATTTTGTTTTACATGTGAATTGTTTTTAAAATATTAATGTATACATGTCCTCATGTTCCACTCCCAGAGGGGCTGAGTTGTATTTTATTTAATAAATTGTAATTTGATTCAAAATCTTGAAATTATAATGAAAGTAGGGTGAAAAAAATTATAAGGGTGAAAAAAATTATATCATGAATACTGCAAAATGTGCTAGTAAGCAAATTTTGCGATGTAACTGAATATTTTGTTTCAGCTTATCTTATAGTGTGCATTATATCTTTGTGAATAGCGATTACTCTATATTCATATATGTTGAAAATGTGTAGTGTTGAGGAACAAAGAATTATATTTAAAAGAAATAGAAATCTTAACATTGTTTCAGATATAAAAAAAACATTATGTGACTTATTTCAAAATAAAATATTGATAATGAAAAACCATTTTGAAAAAATATTTTTGTAAAATATTTGAATATTATGGCAAATTTATATTTGCTCATTGGAATTTACAAAGATGAATTTTTTAATTTTTTTCCTGTAAAATCAGAGCTTGAACAAGTATGAGAAATCATTTGTCTTAATGAATAGAGTACATTAAGAAATTAATGAGGGCCATTTTTATGTAATAAACATTTTAATTTTAATTTATCATAAACTAGGTTTTGTTTAATTCTATGTATCCCAGTGAATATATACATAAAATGTTCATTTTTCACTGAATACAGAATAAAAATAATTTTCATTATTGCTCCATAAACCTATGTTTAATTATTCTTTAATAATACTACACATTATCCAACTAAAATAGACTAGATAGTCACTGTGTGTTTGTTTTTAATTTGCATTTTTATTTGCATCTCAATATTCACACATAAGTCACAAGATGCAGAAAAAATGCAGGATCGGACCATGGTTCGAACCTGGGACTTTCTGCTCTATAGGCGAGCGGTGAACGAACTGAGCTACACTTATATAAAACAAATCAACCACGGATGAAATGAAAGAGATTCGAGGTATTGTCAAGACAGTTCAAGATTCGTCATGATTGATAGATACCCTTTAACGCTGCAGCGAAAGTTTATTTAAGTAAAGGGGAAAATTATTTAAAAGAAAATATTTCCATGCTCATTATTGGAAATCAATAAACGTTTTCTGACTTTTTGAGCCGATAGCTTTCATATTTATTAGAGTTGTCTTTCTTTGACTTGGGTAATAACTTACGCATTGAACGAAGATAGCACCTCGTCCCAAAGTTCATCTTTTGTTCTGCTTCCAGACGAAGAACCTTTAAACCTGCCGAACAGGGCGTCTTGTTTAGGAATAATTTGCTGGACTAAAATTATTTTGTCTCTTTCCGTCCAATTGGGCTGGCGGGGTTTTTTCTGGTCCATTTTATTTTTATTTTCGCAACAGACGACAAAATGACAAATCGAGCGATTATGCACGCGGACGTTGCTGTAGTAAACATATGTACTTTATTGTCTTCAACGCAGGAGAATTCTCAAAAGGTCGCTTAATGAATTGAGAATACACTCAAACTTGCCACTCAGCTGAGTGCCCACTCAAATTTTATTGTGAAACGGAATTTGAGTGTTACACTCAGCTGAGTGAAAACTTAGGATATTTGAGTTAAGTATTTCCTCAAACTTAAGTGTGATTGTGAAACCGGGGCCTGGATTGATATTTGTATAACCCATGCACCCGACACATGTTCACTGCATAGAATATGTGTGTTCTACGTCCTTACAGTGTTTCTAAAAATATAGAGGTTCAGCTTGGGTTCATAAATGATACCTATGTATCATAACAAAGAATATATAAATGCAACTATAAAAACAAATACAAAGATTTACTTAAAAAGGCAATTTACTGATAAAGCCATCAATTATATTAAAAAAAAAAAAAACGAACGTCTGCATGGTGGGGAATAAAATTGACTGTCGGTAAAGTCAGGAAAACATCTACATGTAGCTATACTGGTAAAATTCTAACAAATACAATTTTAGTATTAATTTTAATAATTTTGAATCTAAATTTAGAGTTGAACACTATATTTATGTATGTGTGGAAAAAGAATTCATATCTGGTAATAAATTCAATATAAGTATGAAAATTTTTATAACTTTTTTTTTACTAACATGGAAAAATGAATAAAAATTCAAAATCTATAGGTAATAATAAATACAGTATCTTCATAGAAGAGCATACTAAAAATTTGTAATTTTGAAACGCTTGTAGTCGCGTCTATTGTCACTAAACATATAAAATAACTAAAACCTATGATTAAAAAATACGCGTTTGATTGTCTAGGTCCCCTTCTCAGGATGTGCAAATGTGAGAAAAATAATTTGCATGTAAAAAGTCGGTGTTCTTCACCAACTACTTCTGGTCCCAACATTTCTCCGGATTTTACAGCCTGAATGAAGGAATCTTGACTGGGTCGCAAAATTCATGTATCCACTATCTGAAATGTGTGTCCGTTGAGAACTCTTGAATTTTCACGAGACTATGACTTTTGATCACACACACACTCTCTCTCTCTCTCTCTCTCTCTCTCTCTCTCTCTCTCTCTCTCTCTCTCTCTCTCTCTCTCTCTCTCTCTCTCTCTCGTCGATCGAATTAACTATAAAACTGAAGACGAAAAAAATAGTAAATAGAGATGACAATATAGTGTCATTATTTTGCAATGTGGCGACAATTCCTGTATGACGTAAAACATACCCAAACTCCGCGATAAATAAATTATTTCAACCTTTCTAACAAGCCTAATATTATAAACAGTAAATTTAGGAATACAGTACATCTCTTGTAATCAATGCAGTGCTCTTACTTTGTAAGTTAATGTGTTAATAATTCTTTTTTAGAAATCGGTGGATAGTGTCACACACACACATACGCGCGCGCGCGCGTTGATTTGGGGTGGCTTACATGACAATGCTGTGTTTCCATAAGTTCGAATAGGTTCGTTTATGATTTAGATACTAAAATACTGACTCACGGTAGCAATTAAAATTCTTCATGTAAAGTCAGATATAACTGATAATGCGTCAATATAAGTTAGATAATATTGAGGTAATGTCTGAAATAACTATTTCTATCCTCTAATGTAGAAAAATGTATTGACAAATTTGACAACCAGTTTTAAAAATTGTAGTGTAATTGATGAAAACAACTTTTCCACCCAAAATATAATATGTGAAATATGCATTTTCAAACAGTTGCAAAAGCTATTTGTTGCAAATGTTTAATATGATTCTGTATATAAACAAGATATATAGAAAGATGGCAAGATAATCTGGTTCACAGATAATCAAAGTTACCCTTGTAACAGTAACAGGTATTAATCTTTGCCAAATCCTAAGTGGTTTTGTTGTTTTTCAAAATTATTATTCAATCCCTGTCGAAGCGATCGGTTGAAGAATCATAGAGGATACCCAGAGAAAAACCCCGACCTTCAGTAGAAATATAAATTTTCTAACTCTTGGATCTGCTTTATTAGCTCGATTAGTCAATTGGGATTCAAAACCAGTGGTGAGAGGCACTGTAATCTGTAAGGCAATGATTTTCAGTGTTGCTTATAACTATGTCACTTGTACGCCTAAAAATACCATAAGTTTGTCTGGCCGACTTTTTAGCATTCGTATGATGAATAAAATGCATATTGTTCACCTGCTGTTGCCTACCTGACCTAGTCTGATCAAAAGGTTGTGAATTACCAACTTTATCAAGTCTCGTTGTGAATTACCACTAAGTCTCTCGCATATATCTAAAAATATATCATAACTTCGATCCAAATTGAAACTTTAGACGTCACAAGTTGTAGCAGTGTATGTTTATTGTACTTATCAGATATTTATGTCATGTGCTGATTTTGAATTTCTATTAAAATAATTTATTCAAAATCAGCACCTGACACTTATTTCAAATATAAGTAAGTGCATACTGTTAAAGCACATGGGTTTCCCCACGATTTAACCAAATTCGCTAGATTCTGTTATCATTGTAACGGATATTGACTTACAAGGAAATTTTAAAAATTTTAGAATGACGTTTGGTATAATTATACAAATTTGATTCAGTATTTTTTGTGTGTCTGTGGGGGGGGGGGGGGGGGTGGTAAAAGATTATTTGTTATCTCAAGTTTCTTCAGAATGCAAGATGGTTCAAGTTTTGAAACTAAAAGTTGTGTATCTTTATTTTAAGTGAAAGAATGGAAATTTTAAAACAATCTGTCACTTACAGTTCTACCAATTATACATTTAATAATAAACGAATAAAACTGGGTTGCACCTCTGATTATTTTGCATGAAATATTTTAATAGTAAAATATGATGCTCTTTCACGGTTTTGATCAGATTTTAGTACATTTTGTTGCCAAAGTAACGGAAATTTGATTGAAATTATCATGTATTTTTTCTAAATATAGATGTTTCTCTTCCATCAATCCTTTTAACTGTTAAAGTATTGAGTCGAAAAAATGTGTTCTTACGTGAACATGTCCATTGAAATAACAAAATATGACTGTCTTTTTTTATGCAATAAGCTGATAATTCTGTAATAATCGACATCTCATTTTATGTAAAAAATGCAAAATTTCAAAGTTTACTTTGTGTAAGCTTTTATTAGGTGCTAAAATAAAAAACATTTGTTCAAATGCACGTTTTCCGACTGCTGATATCTAGACATTGTCGAAAATTATGGATTTTTATACAAATTCTCGTTTATAATACATTTTTGTTATATTCGTTGCCATGGTAACCGATATTTAGCTAACAATAGTTTTGAATACTTTTTTATTAAACAAAAGTAAAATTCATATATGGTTTCATAGTAATAAAATCTTTATGGCAAAGAAATTTGCGTCGAAATAGTGGTCTTTTTTCTTCTTCAAATAAAAATTTTGTATATAACGTTTGTTTACTTTTAAGAATTTAACCAGAAATACATGAAATTTGATGATTTTATTTTAAATAGATAAATAGATTTTGAAATGATCTTTCTACAGTATATTTGAATGATGCCTAACTTCGATTTGTAAGCAAGAAAATTTATTTCAAGTATGCAGGAATCAAGATAATAGCAATATTTTGGAAATCAAGCAAAAATGTGAAAATTTTCACACATTTGTGGCGTAAATGTTTTGTTTATGTTAGTTTAAACAATATTTTATTTAATTAAATATAATACATTTAACACGATTACAAATAATAAATTCATAGGATTCTGGAACTAGAGAATATCTGTTATATTAACCAGTCTCCTATATCTCAAAAAATTAAACATCTAATGAAGGTGTATAATCAATTACATATTAATAATAGTAATAATAACATAAATAATAAATTATGGTGGAATAACAACAATAATAATAATAAATGATACTAAAATAATAATAATATAAGTCCATTAATACTGTAATTCATTGACTTCTGATAATAATGATTAGTGATGGAATAATAATAATAATAAATATGCATTCAAAGTGAGTGCATGTGCAAAAAATAGATATATGAGTGTATTTATATATCACTGAAAAAGATATATATCGTAAACTTGATAATAATTATAATTATGTAGTTGGTTAAATAAGATAAGATAAAATGGGTGTATATTAAGTAATAATAATAATAATGATGATAACATGATTGACAATGGAATATTGATAAAGCCATGTCCTCGCTTGTTGAATATTAAAGACGAAGACAGTAAATAATGTTAAGTAAAGCGTTTACTTCTTAAAATGAATTCTTGTACTGTGAGAAATATAATTTTGTTGTCTTCCAAGGACAAAGTAGGGTCACCAAACAAGAATTTATCAACTGTTAGAACAAAGGGAAGTGTAAATGTTGTTGTTCGAGTATGACTAAAATTCTGACAATATAAAAGAAAATGATTGGTGTCTTCTACTTGACCACATCTACAATAGGGTTTTGAATCTAAATGTTTACTATACAAATGATACTTAAGAGAACTGCATTGCAATCGTAGTCTTGTCCCACAATTATAAAAATTTGGAACTTTGGTATGAGAGTTGATAAATGTCTTGAAAACTGGTAAGGAGTTATCTCTTACATTACTAGGTAAATTATTCCATTCTGTAATAGTGAATGGCAAGAAGGAATTTTGATAAAAAGAAGTTTTACATGATATACTTCGAATATTTTGGGAACCACGCGTATTATGGGAGATGGATATCGTTTTGTGAAGGTGGGATAAGCATGCACAAATATGGAGGGGCTAGATTATGATACATTTTATAGAATTGGACTAATTTGTGATTATTTCGTCTTTTCTCTAATGTTTCCCATCCCATTTCAGAATAAAGCATTTGTATACTAGCAAAGCGCGTTGCACCAGAGACAATTCTGGCAGCTTCTAAATTTACTTTTTCAATTCTTAATTTTAAATTTTCTGGTATGTTCCCCCACACAACATCGCTATATTCAAGTAATGGTCGGATAAAACTGATATATATTTTTTCTAAAACATCCCTTTATAAAATAAATTTGTATTTTCTTAATGATTGAAAGACGTGAATTGCTTTTTTAACAATATTTTCAACATGATAATGCCATGAAAATTCGGAAGTGAAAAATAAACCAAGGTGCTTATGTTCTTCGACTTCTTGGACTAATATGTTATCCATATAGAGGCAGGGGATGAAATGGTTTTCTTTTTTTTTCTGGAAAAGATCATTGATTCTGTTTTTTGAGGATTAAATGAGACGAACCATTTTTTTTACCACAGGTTAATTTTTTCTAAATCTGCATTAAGCATAAGGGATGATTGAGTTTGGTCATAATATAAATTAAAAATAATACGGGGACCTAATATTGATCCCTGTGGAACACAGCATTAATATTCAACCAACCAGATATACTTTTCCTAATTACAACTTTACACTTTCGATTACATAAATAACTTTCAAACCAAAGAATGAGTTTACCACAAATTCCAATAGACCTTAATTTTGCTAGTAATCCTGAATACAAACTCTTTGTTTATTTTGCCCTGGTAACAGATATTTCGATTTTACTTACTTAATGTAAAGTATGTTATATAGGGATACAAAATATATAAGGGTTGATTATTAACATTTTTACTGCAAATGTCCGAAATTTTGAATTCAATTAAAGGGTTAAATACGTATTTTAACATCCGTAACACAGCTTCGTGTATATGTAGTCTGTAGGCGTGTTTTAAATGACAAGTGGTTATATCAGTAACATACCAACTTAAAAACTTGGCATTGTATGACGTCGTTAAGATACCCTAATGCGTATGCATGCTGTAGTTCTACACCTTATGATCAAATTTTTAACAAGTGCTTTAATCAATATGAGATGGATATGATGCAAAATTTTCTGCTTGCTTCCTTTGCCATTTTACGATGCCATTATTTTTTACCCCCTCGCCATGACTCGCCATATTCATGGCGAGGGCATAAAGTGTTACCTGTGTATGTCCTTCCGCCTGACCTAGGATCCGCTTCCGCTTTCTAACTTTGTATAAAACCAGGTATCAAAGTGATATTAACAAGATCCATTTATATACAGTATCAATAGAGGATGTAATGTATACCAAATTATTCATCAAGGTCACAGGACCGTAAAACTTTGGAAAGGTTCAAGTTTTTGTATTTTTCGTATTTGATCCTTTTTGTTTCTTATTGCTGATTATCTGACAGTGCTTTTAATTCGACAAATTACATTAAAAAGTTTGAAGTCTTAAGTTGCAGAGGCTGAGTGTCAAAAATTGAGATCATCTGATATCCAACATTCTACACAAACACAAAACAAAAAGTTAAGTTACTATGAAGCTGTTTTGTTTGGGGTTCACAACTTACTATATGTCCCCTTGCTTTGTGCAACTTATTATAGTAATGCAGTTAAAGATACCGAGGTTCAAATATCTAGTTCATAAGGGCAAGGTAACATAAATTAAAATCAAACACTTGTGTAACATATCATGATTTCTCTGTTAAAATCATGCGAAAGTATAAAAGTTTCTATTGCACACAAACAATTAGAAAATATAGTATGTATTTGTAGATCTCCATCTTCAAAAGTTGAGTTTATTAAATGACTTTTCAGAAAATCACAACTGTTTCATCAAATAAATATTTGATAAAAATCATTAAGCCAATTAACCACTGTAAAGACGGACGGGTCATGTTGTGACTATATCGCCACTGTTAAGACTGATTATATATCCACTATAAAGACAGCCAAGTCACGTTGTGACTATATAACCACGGTAAAGACAAACAGGTCATGTTGTGACTATATATCCATTGTTAGGACAGACAATTCATGTTGCGACTATATAGCCATTTGTAATACTGTGACTATGTCTCTACTGTTAAGATAGACAAGTGACTATATCGCCACCGTTAGACAAGTCACGTTGTGACTATATCGCCACTGTTAAGACAGACAAGTCACGTTGTGAATATATCGCCACTGTTAAGACAGACAAGTCACGTTGTGACTATATCGCCACCGTTAGACAAGTCACGTTGTGACTATATTGCCACCGTTAGTTGTCACGTTGTGACTATATCGCCACTGTTAAGACAGACAAGTCACGTTGTGACTATAATTATAACTACTGTAAAGACAGACAAGTCATGTTGTGACTTTTTAACCTCAGCAAAGGCAGAGAACTTATGCTGTGACTATAAGTCACGTTCCGACGGACCAGTTACATGATTGTTAAATTTACTGGAACTGTTTAATTCGATGTCATTTACCGAGGAATGTATTTTACAACAACGGAACATTATTTTAATAGAATCTTTTAATTTTTTATTTAATGCAGTATATAATATACCACATATAAAATAGTGTAAATAGGCAAACCAGAAGAGAAAAAATTTAACATTTGTGTGGACATGTGTTAAATTAAAAAATTCAATAATACTTATCGACGTGACTGGTATAAAGGTAAGGTAAAATACAAAAATGACAAGGGACACGTTTAATAAGGCT